>JADRCH010000013.1:12957365-12988743 GCA_019843965.1 Rhynchomys soricoides
GGATGCACCTATGTGTGCACGCGCCTGTGGATGCACCTATGTGTGCATGCGCCTGTGGATGCACCTATGTGTGCATGTGCCTGTGGATGCACCTATGTGTGCACGCACCTGTGGATGCACCTATGTGTGCATGTGCTTGTGGATGCACCTATGTGTGTATGTGCCTGTGTACATGTGTATGTATGAGTGTAGATGTCCCAGGATGACTTTGGGCCTCTTCCTCCATGAATCTCTCTCTCTACTTTTTTCCTTGAGGTAGAATGTCTCAATTGACCTAGATCTTATGAAGATGCCCTGTGCAGCCAGGCAGCTTACTTAAGGGCTCACTTTTTTTTGTCTCCTGAACACTGGAATTAACACCAGCCTGACATTTTCTTGGGTTCTGAAGATCCAAATTCCAGTTCTTACACTTGTGTGGCAAGTGCTTTAACCATTGGGCTATCTCTCCACCTCCCCACCTCCTACCCATTGTCTTTGCTGCAGAGTCCCTGAAGGTTCAGGTTCTACAGCTGACATCCCAGTTACCATGTTGCCCTTCATGGTGAGCCCACAATCCACTCTTGTAGTTGTGTTCTCCCGGGCTTGAGCTCTTGTTTCAATCATGCTGAGACTGAGTCTATGTGACAGCTCCCTTGACATGTCCATTTCTCTTAGTTCTAGCTGAGACCTGCTGTGTCCTACTGTCCCAAGGCCCAGCTGTTTTGAATGTTCAGAATGCCAAGGAGCTGGTACCATGTGCTGGTATATTTTGATCTCTCCTGGCAGCGAATGTCCAGAAAGGGGAAAGGAGGGACTTGCTGGAGGATCATGTGAGGCTCATCTTCAGTTAGAGGGAAAAGTCAAAGAAAGGCAGGCTGACCATACCCAAGCTAGAGACCCATTGTGCGAGTAGAAATGGATTGTGTGCTGGGGGTCATTTCCACACCCAAAGTCCAGGGTGTTATGGATGGAGTTGGGATGGATTTAGCTTTGGGGTGTCTGTGCTCATCACAGAGGAATGCAGAGGTGAGGCTGCAGTGGCACAGTGACTATGGAGAGTTGAGCCACAGAATTCTCTTTGTTGAGCTGAATGGGTAAGAAACTATGGCCAACATCTATAGTCTACTACTTCAGACTCTGTGCCAGAGCAAGGTCAGCCGGGGTGGCACACATGATCCGGTTGTGCTGAAGAGTTAGGTAGTACCAGCTAGAGGTTGAGGACACCAGACTCCATCCAGTGAGGCAAGGTGCTGCTGCTGATTGAGGGGTGCATGAAAGTCCATTGTGGGGTTCTGGTTCCCCATATCTCTTCCACCCCTATGCTTCTTGACTTCTGGAGGAAGTTGCTGCTATACTTCACTTTCTTGGTCTAATGGGCTGCAAACTCAGAAGCTATTGAAGTCTAAACAAGTATGTTAACATGTGGGTACCAATCCTGGGCATGACCCAGAGGTCATAGGACCTGGAGGGAACTGAGGGAGTGTGTCACCAGAAATTGTTCAGAAACAAATTGTTCCAAAACTTGGTGTCTTCCCAAAGAAGTACAGGTGCAGATGGAGCCTGCCTTCTTCTCCTCCAGACCTTGAAAGAATCTCTCCTGGTCCAGGTCTTTGAGGTCCCTCTACTCTCTGAATCTGGGAATGAGGAGAAAAGAGTACATTGAGCATCCTTGAACAGTGTTGGAGAAATACTGACTCCTCCCTGCCTTCCTTCACTCATCTGCCAAATGGGTATAAATGTCTTTCTTAACCACTTTGAAACATCTCTCTGAGGGGGAAGCAAGATAGTGCCTTTTTAAAATTCATACACGGCTTCATTCCACAATGCATTTGAGGCAGCTTCTAAAAATACCTGTGATAGAAAGAGATAAAAATAAATACCATGTGAAATCATCTACAATTGTACTCCAAGCACGTTTTTCTTATTGTCACTCAAAGCTGCGTGGAAGCGATAACAGGAAGATTCCCAAATTCATTTCCAACTTAACCTTGACCTTTGGGGCTCTAACTGAAGAGCAGGCCTTGAATGGGAATCTCAGACCCTAAGGCTGCCTAGCTCCGAGGCCTGAGGTCTGGTGTTGCCTCCTAGGGGTTTGCCTGGCTGACTGGGCTGATTGTGACTCCTAGCAGCTCTTGGTGAAAGCTTTCCTTCATTTTCTATTATCAGCAATGTCCAGTCTCTTCAGCCTGTGATCTCTCTACCTGGCCCTGGGCTAGGTGCTTGTATGCTGATAATTAAAATGTCTGAGTCTCTTCTACAGGGGATCAAAGGAGCCTTGGGGATGAACGCCACTGACTAGGCTTGGGTTGATTTGAGGAACTTGATTCATCCCTTCCTGCTCAATTATTATTATTTTTTTTGATTTATTTATTTTATTTATATGCGTATACTGTAGCTGTCTTCAGACACACCAGAAGAAGGCATCGGATCCCATTACAGATGGTCATGAGCTACCATGTGGTTGCTGGGAATTGAACTCAGGAGCTCTGGAAGAGCAGTCAGTGCTCTTAACCGCTGAGCCAACTCTCCAGCCCTCTCACTCAATTCTTAGTTCATAAGATAGGCATAAAGATCCCAACTTCCCCTCTCCCCAGCACAGCTGGAAGGATCTGCTCAGACAAATTGCTATGCAAATGCATGGAATCACCAGCAAGCTTCAGCACAACTGAAAAGTGATTTCTAAAATACCCAGGGCCATTAGGATTTGGAGCAGACATGACCCAGAGGCTTTTTCTTAAATATCCCACCAGGGGATTTCAGTTTCTTTACAAAGACTGGAAATCCAGACCACAACGTTTGGACTTGTTCATGGAGAACACGGAATGCCTGTCACTTTCAGAGCAAGGAATGGGCCTAGCACTGAGACTGGCAGTATAGGGTGAGAGTCCATTATAGGTTGAATTACGTGACTCACATATACACGGAGAGGTGGGGCTATGACTGTCTGTACTTGAAGATAAAATCTTTAAAGATGTGGCTAAATAAAAATGAGAATGAAGGAGTTCCAAGTGGATCACTGATTCAGTGTGGCTGTTGTCCCCACGAGATCACGAATTTTAGACACATCAAGAGACACCAGGGCTATACATGCACAGAGAAGGAACATGTGAGACCAGGCATGCTGATACATGCCTGTGATTCTAACATACAGGAGACAGAGTCAGGGGGTCAAGAGTTGGAGGCCATCCTCTGCTACATACTGAGTTCCAGGCTAGCATGAATTACATAGTGAGACCCTGTTCCCCAAGTGCCTGCTGCTGCTGCTGCTGCTGCTGCTGCTACTGCCACTGCCACTGCCACTGCCACTGCCACTACCACTACCACTACCACTACCACTACCACTACTACTACTACTACTACTACTACGGAGCACATGTGGATACAGAAAGGATGGCATTGAAAAGCCATGGAAAGAGATCTGAAGAAAACCCAACTCTACCCACTCCTGAGTCTTGGACTTCTGGGCTTCCAAAACGTCAAGAAAATAAATGCTTATTGTTTAAACTCTGCAGTTTGTGGTATTATTTTGTTATGGCAGTTTGGGTAGATTAATATAGACATATGGGAAAGTAAGAACTTCTCTTTTGCTCCTTTAGTAACTAGTTAGGCCACGGAAAAGTCAGGCACATACAGGATGATGTGGTTTCTACTCTCAGGAAGCCTGGAGTCCTGGGAAGACAACAACTTCCTTCTGTGAGGCTGGGATTAATATCATGATGGAATAGGTTGGCCCCTTATTATGTGTCCATGTGTAATACAAGATGACTTTATATTGCATAGAGTAGTGTTGACTTCAAATGGAAGCTTAGGGAAAATATAAGCCAAGGACCATGGAAAGGACAGCTGGTGAGAAGAGGGTCAGAGGGTCAGGGGAGATGCAGGTTTCAGGGCAATGTAAGTCCAATAAGCAGTGGCTTCAGGGAAGATGCCCACTCTAGGGCACTTGGCCATGCACCAGGAGACTGTCTGCGACAGATTTCCATTCTAGGGAGCAGTCACCCTCTGCTGTTGTGTAGTCGCCGGGGCTTGGCTGGCCCTTCTGCGGTTATTTGTTGCTGCTTTTCCAGGCAGATGGGGACTGCTGGCTTTTCATCAAGTTAGCAATTAACAAGTAATTCATTAGACACCTAATAAACAAATTATTAACCTGGCAAACCATGTCCAGCCTCTGACTTGGGAGAGAAATGGCTATTAATAAGGTCTTGGAGTTGCAGTTGTGGTTTAGTGGTTAAGGTACTGGGCAGGGCGACAGGCGATGCGGGTTCTGGTCTCTTGGGCCAAGAAGCTTTCCTTTCCAGTTCTTATTTGACTGCTTATGCAGTATGGCTAATAAAACTCAATTAGTGGGCAAATGAAGTGTCAGGAACAGTCTGTATGAATGTAGGACATTGGATTATATAAACCCTAAGTCCTCAGCCCACTGTATGCTGTTTCTGAACCATCACTGTAACTCCCCATCTGGCAAGCATAGTCAGACCTTTATGTCCTTGGCTTCTACACCCATTGATTTTGAAAGACTACAGATAAAATGTGTGTGTGATATGTAATATGATGTGATGTATATGTGTGTGTATGTTGTGTATGCATATGTGTATATGTGATGTGTGTATATGTACGTGCGTATATTCATGTGAGTGCATGTGTGCACGGAGGCCAGAGGTCAACATTGGGCCTTGAGTATTATTATTTCTTAGGAGCCATTTACCATATATATGTGTGTGTGTGTGTAATACAGGGTGTATATATATATGTATGTGTATGTGTATGTGTATATGTATATGTATGTGTGCATGTAGATACATATATATATGTATGTGTGTATGTGTATAAATATATGTGTATATATGTATGTATATATGTGTGTATGTGTATATATATATGTTTAATACAGGTTTATAAATATAAACATATATATGTTTAATACTATATATGTGTGTGTTTATGTGTATATATATGTGTGTGTATATGGGGATACATATGTATATGTATGTGTGCATGTAGATACATATGTATATGTGTATGTGTATAAATATATGTGTGTATGTATGTATATATGTGTGTGTGTATGTGTGTGTGTGTGTATGTGTCTTTTTTTATGTGAATACAAGCATGTATGTGCCATGGCATATGTGTGGAAGTCAGAGGATAACTTTTGGGAGTTGGAATTTTTCTTCCACCTTATAGGTTCTGGGGATCAAACTTCGGTTGTCAGACTTGGTGGCAAACCCCTTTACCTGCTGCACCATCTCAACAGCCCTTGTTTGTTCTTTTGAGAAATGATCTCTCATAGCTCTTTCATTAGCTAGGCTGGTTGGTCAGTGAGCCTCTGCTTTCTCCCTCTCCCAAGCACTGGGATTGCAAGTGTGTACCAGTATGCCTGAATTTGTCCTTTGTCAGTTTGTTTGTTTGTTTATTGTACGCATTCTGGTTACTGCTCCTTCACCCCTGTCAACCCCCTCTTCTCCCAACCTGTGTCTTCCAGATGTGTGACTTTTGTTGTGTGACCCATCCATGTGACCACTAAACGAATACTATCCATTGGTGCCTGGTAGGTTCACTGGTGGGTACACGACTGAAGGCAATGACTCCTCCTCTTCCTGAATCTGTCAGTAACATATAGTCCAGGAGTGAGGGGTACGACCTCCTCCACCTTCCTCCACCCACTACTGGCTAATAACAGCCCAATCCTTGTGTATACCTAATCCAGGCCTCCACAGCTCTGTGCTCATGATTATAAGGGCTGTATTCCTATCTTCTAGCTCTTTCATCCTCTCTTCTCTCTCTTTCATGACTTTCCTTGAGCCTTAATGAGTGGTATGAATGTCTTGCTTAGGGCTAGTCACTCAGCATCTTGTTGCAGCCACTACATTCAACACCATTCAAATGGGAAGAGAACGTCTGCTGATTAAGTCTGAGAGTAGCATTTGTCTGTGAGTATGAACATAAGTAGTTAGAAGGTAGCTTGATAATGTCATTTTTGTTAAAAAACAATGGTCAGTTGGTTCCCTTCTCAGGCCTGTGACTTCCACATCATTGTTTTTTGACTAGGTTTACAGTAGCAGGCATGGATTCTTCCCTGTGGGATGGGCCTCAGATCCAAACCTCAGAGTGGTTGGTTACCCATGTTACAGTAGCACCACTATTACAATAGCACAAGTGGGTTCATCGTGCCTGGCATACTGGTCTTGTTGGGTTCACAGCTGGATAAAATTGTTGCCTTTATTCCTCAGTCCCCTGGATAATAAATACATCCCACTATACTCAACTTGTTTGTACAGTGAGTTCTTTGGATTGAACTCAAGTCTCATGCTTGCAAGACAAGTGTGTTACTGATTGAGCGATCTTCCTGGTTCCTTGCAAATAGAATTTTTTTTCAAAGTAATTTGTTGTTGTTGTTCCAGAATGTGCTATGAGGACTGCTGTGTGTGCGTATAAAGACATTGATTGCTTCCCAATTTGCTTTTTGAGATGTGGTCTCTCATTGAACCTGGCATTCATTGATTTGGCAAGTCTGGTTGGCCTGGAAGTCTTTGACTCCCTTGCACTAGGACTGTAGCTATCTTTTAATGTGGGTTCTGAGGGTTTGAACTCAAGTATTCATGATTGTGCACAAGCATTTTACTGATGGAATCCTATCCTCAGTCCCATACAGTGTGAAGCAGTCAATGATGGGGCTGGGAGCTCTAGCATTTCTCAGTAGAAAGAGGACTGACAGCTAAGATAGGAAGGGGAGGGGCTCACAGGAAGGCATGGACCTAACTCATGACTTCATTCCGTTTTTTCTGATAGTAGAAAGAACATGTGCAAATCCCCCCAGTTCTGCAAAAAGGGGAAATTGGAAAGACGAAGATAGAGATGATCTATAATCCTATCACCCTCAGATAACTGCTGTTGACATTGCCATGCATGCCTGGGCAGGGTTTTGACAGATACAGATAATGGGAGGCTATTTTAGGTGGGAAGGAGTCACAAGTGAAGCATTATGGGAACCTAAGGAAGATGATGGTAACCTTGGGGGACAGATCTATGGACTAGACAGACTGGGTTGAGGTTGTGAGGCAGAACGCAATTAAAAATCTGGAAGAAAGAAGAAAGTGCTGGAAGTGGTACCAAGGGTCAGACTGCAGGGGTAGGAGAGTTGGAGGGAATGAGGGAGACTGGAAGCCTCCACCTCAGGCTCAGGCTGGGCTCTTCTGTCTTCAACAACACTCATGGTATGATGGAACTTGATATAGCTGTTCCTCTGAGAGATGCTGTAAAAACCTCTTTAGGAAAACCAGACAGGTGGAGACCAAGAGGGCAGGGGTCCTTTCAAGTGTGTCTCAGGAGACCAGAGACCTGTTCTGCTTTGATTCCTACCTAACAGGTACTAGGTAGGCCTTCAGATCCTTGTCTCCTCTCTAGGGGATATGCAATCCACACATATAGTTTTTGTGTCATGTAATAAATAGCAGGGGAGTTTAAGCAACAAAACTTTTTTCTTTTAAGCCAGCAGAGGGAATGAATAATAGACCTTCCAAGTGCCCATGTTTAATGGATGAGGAAATTTAGGTTCAGGGAGGTAACATGACTTACATAAGGTCATGACTCTAGTGACAGATCCAGGTTATAATTTTGGATTTGTAAACTGTGTGTAATTAGTGAACCAGTTCCCTGGGGGAATAGTATAGCTTGGTGGCAAAATGCATATATTTTAGGAAGCTACATTTCTGTATAGAATCATATATATATATATATATATATATATATATATATATATATATATAAATTGAAGACTATGAAGACTCCCTTGTCCTCCAGTATCTACACAGATCAGATGACTGTTTGCCTGTCTGCACAACATTGTTGGTCTCCCTAGGATATTGCAAGGCTATAATGAACAGGTGATATGGGTTTGGCACAGTAAATGCTCAATCAATGTTAGTTATGATTACTGTGATAACTCTCAGAAGTAACTGGAGTCTGGTGGTTTCTTTTCAGTTCAGTGCAATAATCAATTGCTCTGCAGTTAGCAAGAATGTATATTCAGCCCAAGGACCCAGCAATTTTTTGGCCCCAAGAAAGACAGATTTAGACGTCCTTATAGGTTTCTCTGTTTAATCAAACACTCAAGTTCTGCAGGTCATAGAATACCCTCTTCTGGTCCCCTGCGATGGTACCCCCCATCAGATATCCTCCTATGTCCTCACATCTACAGGTCCCAGTGTTACTGGATAGGCCTATGTAGTGGGTCCTGACTAATGGTTTATCTCATGTCAAACATACATACTACCCCTGACCTGCTGTCTGTCCCCTAGCTCACTCTTCGTCCCCTAGCTCACTCTTCTCTGCCTCAATGACTGAGGAGGCCATGTACTCCTGTAGATGAGAACTCATGACCATGCATGACTCAGCCTAAATGTTTGAGTGACTAACTGGATCAGAGGAGTCTGCCAAGGTACACTGAACATGATACACATGCAGAAAACCCTGAGACTGCACACATTTGCTATAAGAAATCTAACCTAACTTAGCATAACCAACATAACAGCTTGGCCACAAATAGACATTTTACATGAATGCTGTCTTAGTTAGGGTTTTATTGCTGGGAAGAGACACTATGACCATGGCAACTCTTATAGAAAAAAATTTAATTGGGGCTGGCTTATAGTTTCAGAGGTTTAGTTTGTTATCATCATGGTGGGAGACATGGCAGTGTGCAGGCAGACACAGTGCTGAAGCTGAGAGTTCTACATCTTGATCCATAGGCAGCAGAAGGGAAAGACATTGGGCATAGCTTAAGGATAGGAACCGCAAAGCCTTCCTTCACAGGGACACACTTCCTGTGTGACCTGTGGAGTAGGCCACACCTACTCCAACGAGGCCACACCTACTCCAACGAGGCCACACCTCCTAATAGTGCTACTCCTTGTGGCCAAGCATTTAAGCACACTTATGGGGGCCATATGTATTCAAACCACCACAAACACTTTGTTCTATCTCTCTTTAGCTTGTTATAGAGTAGTTTCACACCCTTATCTTT
Organism: Rhynchomys soricoides; assembly: GCA_019843965.1. Taxonomy (NCBI): domain Eukaryota; kingdom Metazoa; phylum Chordata; class Mammalia; order Rodentia; family Muridae; genus Rhynchomys; species Rhynchomys soricoides. The sequence continues at coordinate 12,966,367 of JADRCH010000013.1, forward strand.
TTTCTGTGTTCAGAATAATTAATTTTAAAACCAAAATGTCCCCCAAGTGTAGAGATTAGCAAGGTTTGTTTGTTTATAAAATAGATATCTCTAAAGCTCTCATTTCCATGTCTAGCCATTTTCTCATTTCCTTGTTGGACCCTGGTTCAAGCACTGGAGCTTACACAATGGATTGCACTTATTTGTCTGTATATCTGCACCCCCTTTCCAAACCACTGCATCCTGTCGTAACAAACACAGAGGCAACGTCTTACAGGTTTTGTCTCTCAGTGTGTCTGGAGCAAGTAGGCAGTGCATTGTTCCATTGAATACACTTAGAGGAGATCGTGGGACAGGGCAGCTGGGAGGGAGGCTTTAATTTGAACTCTGAGGGGTCTGAGAAGGAGATGGCTGGCAGTGGAGGACATGCCCAGGTCCCCTTTCTGCCCTTCCTAAGGTCTTGTGGATCTCCTGCGGCCTACTCTGTCTGTCTCGGAGCTCTACAAAAATAGTAAGGCTGGGCTGGCTACTGAACAGGTGATATTGTTCAGGGAGGCTTCTGACACACCTGTGTGGTCTACTTAAGCTCCCAGAATGCATATCAGAAACATAGTATCAGCCATCATGCCTTTCTGCTTCCCACTTCTGGCTGTTCCCTGTGGTCAGAGGAAAGATCTTGTTTCTTATCTGAGTTCAACAGAATAGTGGGTGGGATACCTGGTGTGGACATTGTGACCAGAGCCCTGAGTGACAACCTTGTGAAGAAGCAGCTGCTCCCTCAAAGCTTCTTAGCAGGGATTTCTTCTGAGTAGTCAGAGTCCAACAGGGGTGGTCTCTACCCACAAACCCCTTACCTCCTATCTCCAAGGATTTGGAAAAGTGCTTCCCTCTGAACTGTGTTGCAGATATCCCACTGTTCTTTCATGTAGATGGGCAGGCATAACTCAGGTTAGCTTGAGTACCATTTGAAAGATTCAGGGAACTGCTGTACGGTCACCTCACAGCAAGTCCAAGATGGATGGCGACACAGGATTCATGGAACGGGCACTCAAAGAAAGTGAACAAAGGAAGTTCCAAGTGCTTAATGCAGCTGTTTGACAAGCTGCTATGAGCAGTCTCAGCTTGATCAATGAACCTCAAGTGTGTGGGAAGGGACAGAGTAGCCCAAGAAGGCTGTGGGTTCGTGTCTTCCTCTCATTCCAACCCTGTGAGAGAGAGCCATTAGCTTGCATTAAGGCTCCGGCTCTGTTAACATTTCTTCCAAGTGCACATGTTTCAGGGAGAGAAGTTGTAAGAAAGCAATGAGGAACCCAGTGATTGATTGCTATTGATGGCCAAAAAAAAAAAAAAAAAAAAAAGTTCAGCTTTGCAGGTTCTGAAACATACGATGCAACTTGAACTAGACAGATTATCCCTTTGCTTAGGATCTGTCTACCAGACTCACTTGCAAAGCTGCAACTGGCAGAGAAGAAACAGGCAGTGGTCAGTGTGACAGACCGTGAAGTATACACTCAAGATGTCCCTGGCCAAGTTGTCCCTGCAATGGGGTCACCAGGGGGCATCAGATAAATGGAGATACTGACTCTATTAACTCTTGCTTTCTCTTCTGCCCCATTGCTGTGGTCACTCAGCAATGTGTGTGGGGGGAGGGGAACTCTTTTATAGGGAACAAGCATTCTCTGCAATTTTCTTATTGCCAGTTTTCTGTGTCCTGTATCCTTCTCATCCATGTTGGGGGGGGGGAGGCTCTCAGGCCCAGAATTTACATTGCTGCCTCTTTTTCCTCCTTCCAACTTAAAGGAACAATTATTGAGGTCCCTGGGTCAGAGCACAGAGGCTGGAGGATTATACCCACTATCGTGTAAGAAAGAGGATGCTCATTGGGTCAAGCAGGAATTCTAAAGGGTCTGACTCCCATTAATGTGCTAAATCTTTATAGAATTAGACTTTAAAGTCAAGAGCATAAGCCAATCCAGTTGGAGTTAAAAGAATTTAAACAGTAAAAGGGAAAAAGTTTTCTGGTCAGGTTTATTACTTTTTCCTATGGAAAACAGATCTGGAGGAAGCAAAAACATTTATTGTAAGCATCACTTAGATCCCAGAGACTCCTAGGACAGGAAAGAGGAAGTGGCGACAGACCCAGAAGAGGCATCATATGTCCATCCATCCATCCATCCATCCATCCATTCATCCATCCGTCCATCTGTCTGTCAGACCATCCATCTAGCACTTCACAAGTATTTATGTACCAGCCTCTGAGGGTATGATGATGATGAAGAAGATACAGGTTCTGACTACATCAAGCTTTGGTTTGAAGAGGTACAGACTAAATCATGAACCCTTTTCAACATGGTGTGGGGAGAGCTAAGAGAGTGTTGCCCACCGGGGGACCAGAAAGCCTCTGTCTCTCTACCTGTGAAAGGAGAGTCTCTTCTTTTCTGCAGAGACCAGTGTGCAGTGGGCATGGGAAACTCATTCCTGAAACAGATGCTGGAAGGTGAGCCCCAGGACTCACTCTTCAAAGATGTGGGCTGCCTAAGAAACCCCTTCACAGTTGCTTGCCCCTGCAGGGTGTCTCTTACACTTCAAAGTGTTCAGCATCTCCCTTGATCATCCTGCCTTAGGTTGTCAGGGTAGGCAACTGCAATCCCAGAGGACTTAAGGTCACATGGTCAGCTGGGAACAGAGCTGGCTGCTGATATACTTTGCCGGCTCATTTCATGGGTGAGTTAGATAGAAGGTGAATGGAAGGCCCCAGGTGCTGCACAGATAGGCAAGAAGACAGAGGTTCTCAGTACACACACCCTCCTCCGTTGCTGTGTCAGAAACAACTTGATGGAACAAGGAACAATTCATTACAGCTCCTGGGTTTTGGTTTCAGGTTTTGGGGGAGGGTATCAGTCCATAATAGCGTGTGTGTGTGTGTGTGTGTGTGTGTGTGTGTTTGGTTGTGGTAGCAGTTGCTTGTGGCAACCTTGTTTGCATTTTGCTGGGTCAAGAAGTAGAGGGCTTGGTGCTAGAACCACAGGTGCATATCATCTCTGGATCCCACCCCACACATTTCTGCTAGTTAGATCACAGTCTCAAGGCTCCACTGCCTCCCCAAATAGAGCCCAGGTGCTCAAACACATAAACCCGAAGGGACCATTTCAGTCTCACCCCTCCCTTTCCTGGGAAATCCTTCTGGGGACTCACCATATCACTGTGGTATGAGCATTATGCTGCCCTTATACAGTCCCAACTTCCTTTCTGAGCTGGAAGCAAGGGAGAACTGAGGCCTTAATCTGGGACTCTTTCTATGATGTCTCATCAGCTGGCTAGGTGTTGTCTCAGGACAGCAAGAAGGACTGCAGCCAACTCAGCATAAAGGGGCATTTTTACTTGGAAGACTGCAAGATGCTGAGCTTCCATTCCAGAGTAAAGGCCATGGCCCAGCCAGTCTCTTCCTCCTTCTTGGAGTAGGGGGACGGCAGGAAGCTTCTTATAGTGCTGACATTACCATCCTGGGGCCTTCCTGATGAATGTGGTAACTTCCTTATAGTGATTACACCCTGGAATGGGAGGTGATGAGGCAACCTTTGTTGAAAACAAACAGTATGCACATCAGACCGGCACCCAGGCAACTGGCTGCCACAGGTGTGTACGATCTGAGGCATGCCTTCCATAGTCTCCTGATCACAGTGGATATTATTCTTGTTCCTTATAACTCCAAGAGCCTTGGGCCTGAGGTAATAATGGTCATGATTCTGTTGCTAACGATTCATTCTTTTGTGTTTAAAACTCTTTCTCATGTCTCTGTACCATAGGAAACCCAATAAGATAGCAGGACAACACTAGTTCAGAGAAATAGTGGTATAAGGAGAAAAAAATTCTAGATAGCTGGAAAAGAAACCCTCAGAACAAGAGGTCAGGGCAAGAGGGTGGATATGCAGGTAACTGCACATTCGATGAACCTCCACTCTGGGCAGAGGGAAGACATTTCTGTTTAGAAAGCAACACTCTTGTTCTCATTTTGTGTCCAAAAGCCCTTTGGAGCTGCTTTTCAGGCCCTGGCTACAGAGCTAGGGCCTTTGAGTGACAGTCAACCCCAGACCTAGTGCTGATGCTCCACCTACCTTGCCAGGCTTGGCTAAATAAAGACCTGGTCCCAGTGGGGAGCCATTGGGGTTGAGAGCTCTCCTGAGGGTGCCAGGAAGCAGGAGCTGTTCAGGAGTCTTGGCAGAAGCAGCTACTGCCCCTATCTGTCTTAGCTGAATAGCCTGGCAGATGGCCAGTGCCTGAGAGAGGCTGAGGGGCTGTGCAGGCAGCTGGGGGCTGTCAACCACACCATTGGTCCCAGCACAAGGCTGGGCGTGGTAAATACATGCCATCCACAGGCAGCAGAGCTGTCAAGGCAACAGGCAAGGCAAGGCAATGTCTGGGGTTTTGTCTTGCCATAGCTCTGCAGAAGGGCGGTTTCCTGGCTTATTTACACTGTGACGGGTAAGCCTGCAAGGCAGTAAAGAAGGACTGTGGTACAGCCTTTTATTGGAAGTCTGATGAAAGGAGTTCAGATCAACACCAGCTGTGCCCAGCTTGTCTTAGATGACATAAAGACATGTCCCAAAGTTCCTTGGGCACTTTTTCTGTGTCTATTTCCCCCAACAGTCACCTATCCTGGGAAAAATCTTGAGTGATGTGGCACATCAATAGACTGGAGTTTTTTCTTTAGTGAGAGTTCACTCCATACCATAGAGTGAGAAGGACCTGCTGGTCCCAGATCTGAAGCTATCTGGCATAGGTCATGACCTTGAGTGGGACATGACCTTAGCTATGTAGTGGATAGTCTTCAACCCAAGTTGATCCATTTAGAAGGGAGGCTAGTTTTGGTCATGTCTTCCTCTGGGATGCCTTAAGACCTGGATAGGGAGGGTGTTTGTGCTGTGTGAAGCATAGTATCTCCATCAGAGGGTACATGGATTAAGACTCCATCCTGTCCCCCTCTCCCTCCAAGAAAGCAGGTTCTTCTTTCTCTAATGGGTTATGCTGGAGCTTGGGAAGCTCCCTGGGCTGGGTGAGGTCACAGAGCAGTCCTTGAGTCTTGGGAAGAGAGAGAGAGAGAGAGAGAGAGAGAGAGAGAGAATATCCCACCTCTTGCAAAAGATCCTACTTCTACAGGGAATGTGAAGCACCAAGAACACTGCCTGACATCAATTAGAGAAATCAATGACCAGGAGTGCAGTGTGCCTCTCTCTTCCTATTCTGGTCTACCCTGTTGTGAAGCCTTGCTCACTCTGAGAGAACTGAAAGGTTTAGTGAAGCCCCAGGATAGCTCCTTTTTTCAGGGCTGTGCCTTGGGATACTAGTTGGTGCTCTGTCATCATTAGAGAGCTCCAGGGGCTGGAGGAGAGCTGGGTAAACTCAGGGATAATCCAGGCGCAGGACACAGAACTAGGTATCTTAAGAGCTGTTTTGCGTGGACAGGTTCCTAGCCTCAAGCTCCAAGGATGAAGCCAGACAGGTCCAAAGTATAAATAACAAAAAGGGTTTTAATTCTCATTTTTTCTTTTTCAGACAGGGCAAGGAGAAAGGGATTATCTCAGATGTCCTTAATGCAGGCACAGAATTTATAGACCCGGAGCTGCTGTCATTTTTTTTATTCATAATGTACCCAGATTGACTAACGCAGGACTCTAGATCCCAGCTGCCTGACTTTATCCCACTTTGTATAAGTTAAACCACAAACCTGACCCATGGATTTATCATAAGAATTTACGGAGTGTTAAGTTGTATTGCACCATCAAGTTAACTACTAATTTCTTTTTTCTTCCCATGACAAACCCCTCAAAATGAGAGCTGCTGTCTTTATTCCAGCCTAGCGATTCTTGGGTAGATGGCAATTTCCCTCCTCCCCTCCACTGCAGTCCAAGCTGTCACCAACATCCTGCTAATTCATCTTAGAATGCACTGCCTCTGACAGCCATCTCCTGTCCATGCCCACTGCCATCTCCAGTTAGGGGCCCTCATTACCTCAGGCCAGGACTGTCACAACTGCCTCTCAACTGGTCTCCATCTCTCATACACTTGTCATATCAACATCACTAAAATTATGATGTCATGTACCTGCTCAGCCCTTTAGCGGCTCCCAGGGGCTCAGGTCTAAGGCCTGTGGTATGTGGTCCCTCTACCATACCTCCCAATTGGATCTACTAGATCTCCTCCCACAGGGCCTCTTCCACTTGTGCCCTTGGTTCCTCTCAATGGCTGGATGCCTCAGTCCTTCCTTACCACAGTAGCCTACTCCCACGGAACTCCCATGCCCAAAATGTCCTTAGCCAAATCTGTTCACATCTCCAGAAGGAATCCCACTTCTTGAACAGTGAGATCCCTTTGGACAGCGATCCCAAAGTCTAGTGGCATTTTCTTTCCTTCCTTCATTGGGATCCAGTTTGCCTTTGGCTTGTTCCCTTTCTTTTCATCGAGCCATAACTAACTCCATTTCCAAATGCTTCCCTGGTTGACACCCCAACCCTATTCCCACAGCCTTCGGAACAGTTCTGAGGATGGATAAGTCAAGCTTGTTCTGGGTGGCTGATGGCGAATATCCTGGCTTAGCTTAGGCTGCTGCCTGTTGAGTACCCTTCCGTGGTTCCTTGTGCCTTAGCATGATGGGGTGATATCTTATTTTTTTTAAAGTCTTGGTTTCCCTCTGGAGGGCAAGCTGGAAAGCCCCAGCTTTCTTCCTTAAACCAAACGAAGAGATTCTGGACTATGTGGGGTGGTTACTCTGTGCCTCTCCTTACTCCTTGCTGTTCTTGCTCTTGAGGGAATCTTCTCTTCCAGACAAAGGAGAGAAGGCAGTAAGTTTCATGTGTCCTCTTTCCCTCTCCCCTGCATGTTAGGATGCTGCACCTGTGTCCAGGGGGTGGTCTCTGTCTGAGCACAGGTACATAAGGTGGGGCCCAGAAAAGAACACAGGGTATCTTAGGTGTGAAAGTGCATTATGTCTCATCTCCCAAAGGGCACCCCACTCCCCAGAACTTCTCCCATCTTCTAGAAAGCATTTCCTGCTTCTTGTGAAACCTCAGTATTGTCTAATCTCTGCTTCCTGTTGCTCTTAGCTCCAGTAACCTCCTGTAACCTCATTCGCACTCCGGACCCAGGAGGAAAGGAGTGACCCAGGCATTCTGTCAGCAGCTTTGGGTGCAGTGTCCTAATCTCTACAAATCCCGTTTTAAGAAACACCCCCACTTTCTGCATGAGCTAACTGAGGCTCAGAGACATTAAATTGCCCTCTGCCTAATAAGTTCTCCTCAGCAGATCCTGGCAAACAAACACTGTGTGCCCGCCCTATCAAACCGAAGCTTAAACTGGCTGTTGGCAGAGGGTGGTGGATCTTGGTGCAGATAGGAGGGAAGAAGGTTCAAGGTAAATGTGTCCCATAGGGACAACAGGGCAGATGGTGGGGGTGAGTACTTGTCCTTTGTGAGGCCTGGGTGGTCCTGAAGGCCTGAAGCATCACAAGTCACTCACCTTCTACTACCAGAATCCCCTGACTCTGTTCCCATGGGAACTCAACAGAGCTCATCCTTGGCTGTCTTCTATGGCTTTCTCAGCCCACTTAGCTATTTTTCAGAACCCTCTCCCCCTAGTACTCAACTAGGGCTAAACAAAGGTAAAATAAAGGAGGGATTGCTGAACAGTAAGTTTGAAGCCTCTAGGGTATCCTTGAAGGAGAGGCCTTTAAGGGAGGTGGGGCAACACCTGGATCATCAGCAGGGCTGGAAGTCGGTGAGTGAGTGAAAGAGGCTTAATTCATTTACTGATGAAGCTTCCAGCCTCTGGCTTCTGGGCTAAGAGTCCCTAGAGGTACATCTCATTGCTTTTCATCTTTTAACCTACACTTGGCTGACATCAGGTCCTTAAGTTCCCCAATTTTGGGGTACTTTCCGTTGGAACTCCCCTTACCCAGCTATCACAGTGGTGTTATTATTGGATGTAGGGTCTAGGATCATTGTCTCCCTATGGCCAGATGAGATGTCTGTTCTGTGCCTTCCCGCCTAAATCCACAAGATGGAAGTTGCTCCCTCTAGCTTTCCCACTAGCAGCTAAGGCTGCTGGTTTTGTGAGCGAGCCCTCCCTTCACACTAAGTACACTAAGCAAATTTCTAGCACTTTCTCTATTCCAGCGCCTTAATATTTAACAATGTATTTTAAAAGACACTCCCAAAGAAGCTTGGGATGTTGACCGCTTTTTTTTTTTTTTTCTGGACAGCATGGAAAGTTGACGAAACAACACCTAAACCTGGCCCCGGGAGCCGCATGCAAGACATCTGACTGCGAAATGCCAGGGCAGCCAAGGGTGTGCCAGAGAGAAGCATGGAACTAGGGTGCCCGGTGTGCGTGGGCTGTATGATCCGAGAGCTCTGAGGCGTTTGCACCGCCTGTCTGCGTCCTGCCACCTTGGCCAGCAACCTCACTTCGCCTTCAACCCCTTTCCAGCCAGACGCTTCTTTTTCGGTGCTTTTGGGCTTTTATTGTAAATTCTATAACTAAAATACGCCGGTGAGCTGGGCCCAAAGACAGATGGATCAACTGTCCCCCTTCCCGGCTTGAGGAGGAGTCTCCATCCGGAAGGGTCCCCACCCGCAGCTTCGGGAACCGGGAGTGGCCATAGTTCCCTGACTAACTCTAAGGAGTCCAGGAGATCTCTGTGTGCGGTGATGGGGTGGGAAGTAGAGGCCCGAGTGCCCCAGTAGGGTGGGGTGTCAAGCCGGGCTGGATTCTTCCCGCGTGGTTCTGGCTGGTTCACTGGCTTTGGAGGAGGTAGTTGGCACCCCCAGATAACCTTCTCTCTGGTCCGGGGGGGAGGAGAGACCAACTGGGGAAGAGATGTTTGGAATCGCTGCAAAGCTGGAGTGTGTGTGCGTGTGTGTGTTGGGGAGCGTGCGCGGGGTGGGGTGGCAAGCCAGGCACCAGTGTGCGGTAAAAGTTCCTGAGCTCCGTATGCAGAACACACGTGTAGGAGCGCGGGGTTAGACCCAGGGAGATAGGACTGGCCTACAAGGGCATCTTTGGGTTCCCGAGTGCTTTTGGAGAGACGCTCAGGTCGGCTCCCCACGAGGAGCACATCAGCTTGCAGAGAGTGGTGCTCTCTCTCTTCCAGACCTGGACCACCACGCCGGGGTTTTTCTACTGCCCTGCCCCCACGCCTCCAGGATGGCTCCAGCACCCGGGTCTCGGTGTCCCCTAGCCTCGTTCAGGCTTCCGAAACCTCATGGCCCTGGGGGGGTCCAGTGCGGGGGCAGTGGCACTTCGAGAACGCAAGCCTTCGTCTAACCAGGATGAGATATTGCTTGGAGAGGAGGGGGCGGGAGGCTTCGTCGGTTTGAGCGTGGTCACTGGCCGGGGGATCTAGTCGGTTTCCGGCCAAGGCAGCAGGCTGGTCCCAGGAAGGGCTAGCATTAGAGCCGAGGGAGCCAGCGGTGGAGCTCACCCCTAGGCCAGTGTTCCCTGGCGCCAGAGCCACTCCGGTGTTGCTTCCATCACCGCCGAGTCGCTCCCTCCGCCGCTGCATAGTGTAGCTGCTCCGCCGCGCTCCCGCGCTCCCGCGCTCCGCGCCGCCAGGGAGCCGGGGCGCTGAGCCCGGAGCAGAGGAGAGGGGCGAGGCGCGAGAGCCTAGGCGAGGGAGCCGCGAAGGGGGAGGAAGCGGGCAGAGGGAGGAGCAGGGAGAGAGGGAGTAGGGAGGGGAAGAGAGAGAGAGAGTGAGGGAGAGCTGAGATCGAGAGCAAAGGGCCAGAGCGAGGGAGAGGAGAGGGAGAGAGGGAGGGAGGAAAGGCACACGCAAGCACAGGCACACCGGCACACCGGCACTGGAATTCCATTAGAAAAAAGTGAGCTGAGCAAGGGTTAGCGGGAGAAGATTTTTTTTTGAATCTTTTTCTTCGTCTTCGTGCCAAAGAAGCGACTCTGGTCTCCCGTCCTAGAAGCTCCTACTGGATTGCTCCTATTCCGTCGGTGGATTTCTTTCCTATTTGCATTTATTCTGACCCCCTCCCTCGCTGCTTTCTTCTAGCCTTTCACTTTCATATCGCCTCGCCCCCACCTCTCCAGTCCTCTCCTGGGAAGTGCAGGGGAATTGGACCCAGGGGGACTCACGCCTTCCCGGACGCGCGAGCGAAGGGCTGGGCTGACCTCAGGACCAGGCTGTTGGCTTAGAAGGCAGCCAGACACATAGCTACGTGTGTTCGATTTCAGTGGCAAGGGGGGACGTCGAGAGGCAGCCCACCGCCCGCCTCCCACCCCTCCCCCTCCAGCCAGACGCGAGAATCCCAGGACTCAGGATCTTCAACCGGCGGCCGCCCGGCGGGATCTCTGCATTGGATTTTGGGGGTCGTTATCATTGCTTGGCTGTTATTATTACCGTTGTTATTTTATTTTTTAAACCTAAGGAAGAAAGACACATACACACAAAACTGTGGGATTTATTTAACATGATCTTGGCAAACGCCTTCTGCCTCTTCTTCTTTTTAGGTGAGTACCTGCAGGTGGCGAGTCTGGGGGCCACAAGGGGCTGCGCGCGTTCAGTCGCCCACTGGAAGCTGGGCATGCGGGGGTGGGGTTGGGGGCTGCGAGCAGGGCGCCGCGGGAGACACCGCCGAGCTGGGAGCCGGGGCCTGGGGCTCCGGGAAGGCGAACTGCCCGGGGGGGTTCTGGAGGAGGGAGCTGTGCAGTGGCAAGCTGGTGGCGCGGAGGACTGGGAAGGAGACTTCCAACATTCAAACCGTCTCCGCACGCACTCCCGCGCCGCGCGCGCACACACCGACACACACACTCTTACTTGCAGGCCGTGATAGCGCTCATTTCCCTCAAAATAATGGGTTCAATTTGCAACAACTTAGGAAGGAAAAATTGCAACTCTTGATGTGAAAGAGGAAGGGGAGAGGCTGGAGGGGGGGGGGGTATCAAGCCTGCCTCTCCTTTCTGGAAGGCTCTCCGAGTCGATGGGTTTCTGCAGGAGGTCCTGGTTTGGACGTTTGCGGGGAGCTCTTGTAGTCACCTCCTACCTGCCGATCAGTCTCAGGAACGCACCCTATCTCTCCACTCTCGGTAGTACTTTGCAAGTTTCTTCCTACCCACTGCCTCCTTTTCCAAGCCAGATGGGTAGGTGGAGCTCAGTCTTGCAAAAATGGGTGTTCAAGGCCTTCAGAACCTGGGGCCTAGGGTTAGTGGCATGCGAAAGAGGAGGCCAAAGTTTGCTCCTTGGAAAGAAGAAGATGGTGTGGGGAATGCAGGAAAAGGGAGAAAACAGGTCTTAACAAAGACCACTTACTGTTCATCTCATGAAAGACCCCTCCCTCTGTGACAGGGAGGAGTGGCTGCTAGTGGTTCTGAGCTCCAGCCATGCCTCCCCCTTCCCCTTATACTTTGTAAAATCTCAGGGGCTTGGAAAGCAAAGTCTAGGGATAGATAGCGATTTCCTCTCGCACAGGTAAAGAAAAGATGTTTGCAAGGCTATGTGTGGACCCAGGGTCCCCAGGCAAGGTTACTGTTAAGGAATTATGAAAAGTGTGTGTGCTTGTGTGTGTGTGTGTGTGTGTGTGTGTGTGTGACATCTGCTTTCAGTACAGGTGCTGTTCTGCTTGCTGGCAGTCCAGAGAGGGCTGGCTACCAAGCAGGGATCAAGAGATCATCTTTACCTTCAGCAGAAAAGGGCTCTGGATAGCCCAGACAGGGAGATAGACTTTGCTTATGAAAGATGTGCATGGTCTAAGAGGTGCCCTCCACATTGGTGCTGCGGATTTGTAGTCAGGGAGAGTAAATATTGGCTGTATCTTGGACCCTTTGCCTGCTCACACTTTCTACCTTCCAGCTGTGCATTCCCAGAGGCATAACCCTGCCCTGGGGTGTGGCCTTCACTATGCTTGCTTTCTCCACGTGTCAGTAACCCTTCGGGCAGGAGGTTCAGGGTCAGAGGGTAGAAGATGCTGTGGGCTCACTTTCATCCTGCAGCCCTTTTCAGCAGCCTTGGGGAAGTGAACTCGCATTCTGAATGAACTGTCACAAAATTTGACCTTTTCTTCATTAATGATCTAAAAACACAGCTTTTTGGGGTCTTAGAATGATCAGAGCCAAGAAGAAAACATTGCATTTCAGGTAAAAGCAGCCAGATTGTCTGCTGTTGAGTTGCATCCAGATATAGGGGTCCTCTCTGAGGGGCAGAGGTAGATGAGTACCCTCCAGTGTTAGACCCCAAGTTGCATATTGGGTGATCTTAACTGAGGAGTCAGCTCTCCTCAGAGGTGGCAATGGGCATCCTGCCCATAATGGGTGTGTGCGGGTATGTGCATGTATGTGTGTAGAAAGTATGAACAGAGAGCAGAGATGTCCACCACTTCCTGTTCCCCAAGGGCTGAGATGCAAAGTGGAGGAGGAGAGGGTTGCCTGACACCCCCTTGAGTTATTACCCTTCAGTTCCCTATCCCTTGAGATGCCCCTCTCCAAAGCTGAGCAAAAGGCTCAAGGGAATGACAGACCAGGGGATTCTGAAAAGCTCTGATGGGGTAGGATGAATGGTGTGAAGGAAACTTAAATCAAAATGCCTTTTCCTGGTTGGGAACCACTTGGAAGGTCTATTTAGCATGGAGGTTCCTTAGCGGTTTGAGACTTCAGTCTCAAGTCAGCAGTTTGGCTGGGGCCATGGTGAAGAGTGCCCCACCCCCTTCAGATGCCTTTTCCAAAGGTTCTGGGTGGGATCTAGTGTCAGAGGACTTCGGTGGAGAGAAAGAGCTTTTTAGCCCAACCATCCAGATTTCCAATGTTGGCATAGGAGAGAGGGAACAGAGTGGGCAGAAGACCAAGCCCCCAGTGGTATTCTAGCGCACATTCTGGCTGTTGAGGGGACTGTAGATGCAGGAGGGCAATCTGGACCTCTACCTTCCCCTCCCTGGCACTCCCTGGAACTGTTCCACACTGTCTATTCTGGATAAATACAAGTTTTCTTCCTCCAGGCCACGAAGGTAGCCTTTTCTTCTGATTCTTGGTTAGCCTCTCCAGATTACTGTGATTTCCTTCTCTGGTTGGACTTGGTTGCTTCTGGGAGGTTTGAAACTGAGTCCCAGAGATAGGGCTGTCCCTTGAAAGGATGTTCTGGTCCTCTGCAGAACATCTCCTTGCCTTTCATGAGCACCAGTTGACAGGATGAGGAAGTCCTTGATACTGGCATGGGAGTCAATAGAGGCTTGTGTTAAGACATCAAGGGGACTCTTGGCTCCAACTGCAGGGCAGGCTGAAGGAGTGTTTTAATTCTGCATTCCTTGGAATGCAGACTGACTTTAAACTTGTGTAAATTCTGAGCCTGTAGAAGGCCCAGGGTGCCAGCATGTCCCATTCTAAGACCCCCCCCGTCACATTCTGTGTTCTCTTTGCACAGTTAAACCTTTAGCTCAATCAGGTGGAAGGTGAGGTCCTATAGAACCCTGGGACAAAGTCTGTGAGAATGCAGAGCTGGCTGGCTGACCAAGAGCAGCTGACAGGTGCAAGTTGGGGGCATGGTAGTTTAGCTGTTCCTGGATGGCCCAGAGGCACTAGAGTCCTGTAAAAGGATGCAGGAATCTGCTGAAGTCTTGAAAGAAAGCTGCTACCTCAGCTGTTGTGGAAGACACATCTCAGGCTAGTGCCTGGGCAGACCTTGCTCTCAGCAACTCCCACTTTGTACAGATTTTTACCACTTGTCTTGTTTCAGTGTGGTTACTGCATTCTTCCGCCCTTTCTGTTCTGAGGCAGGGGTATGGTCAGCGAGAGAAGAAATTTTCATTTGCTGTACTGGAGCCTCCTCCACTGGGAGTCCAACTCTCTTTCATCTCCTTTGCTGTTTCCTACTGGGAATGATCCCTTCACCTCCCCCAGCTCTGGGGAGTGACAGGCTTGCTGTATGCAGCTCTACCTCTAGGTGTCGCTGTCCCCCTTCAGTAGCTCCCCCATGAGCAGGGCCTCCTAGGGAGAAGACCTGAGTGTGGCAGCTCTGGATGAGGATGGGGTAGGGGGATTCTGCAGTATTCTGAGGAAGGGACTGCTGGCCTAGAATCTTATTCTGTTTTGTGGTGAGAGGGAGTGGAGGAAGCCTCTCAAATTATTCTTTGGGTCTTACAGAAGGCAGTCTTTGCTCTGGCAGAGATACTTGGCTTTTTGAAGGGCAGGGTCTGGAGTTAGAGCTTTGGGAAGGACAGGGAGATAGGAAGATGCCATCTGTATCTGAAGAAAACCATTTTTGGAAGCTTGACTTTGAAAGGGTCCAGCCAGCCTTTCTCTGCCCTTCCTGTCCAGTCCTCAGGCCCCTCCCTGAGGACACTGTGGGAGGCAGATAAGAAGGGGTGGGCTAAAGCCACACTCAGGCTGGAAGGCAGGACCTGAAGGAGGAGAATTCTTTCCTTTCTAAAGTTGATTTATTATTTTGCTTTTGGAAGGAAGAAAAAAAAAAAAAAGACAGGGATTTCCGAATAGTGTATGAAGGAAAAGAAGAGAGGAGGGGAGGGAGGGAGGGAGGAAGGGAGAGAGAGAGAGAGAACATTTAAAAGGAAAAGGTAGTGGTGGGGTCTGTTGAGAACAGAATCCTTGGGAGACAGGAAGCAGGAGATGATGGGAGATGGAGGTGGGAGAGGCAAGTCATGGCAGGGAAGGAGCATAGGGCAGTGGGTTTGCTCCTGTGCTCTGGCTAATTCGGTCTCTTTTTCAGGGAGGAATTTGGCCATGCAAACACTTTGTCAGGCCTATGTCTGGTGTGAAGTTGGCAGATACGGAAAGGCAAGGCCTGAAAGAGGTCTCTGCTTCTCTCTCCTAGGTCTCCTGGATTGAGTTAGGCTTGTTTCTGGTTGTCTTCTAAAGGCCTAATGATACAGAATGATGAGACTATGCTGGAGGGGGCTTTCTGCTTCTCTGTGTGTGACCTTGAGTTATCTCCCTTCGTTGGACCTGAGCTTCCCTGGAATAGGATGTTGAGTTCTGCCTAAGGGCCAGACAGGCTCTGAGGGTTAACTGACTTTGGAGCCTTCAAACCAATACCTTGGATGGAGTGGAGGTTTGTCCAATGGGAGTTAAGGCAAGATCCTTCTGCATAACTGTTGCCACTCCTTGTTGAGGCCATGCCATTCTGACTGGCATCTTAGCCCTCTGGTGGTTTCAGTGAAGGCCTTCCTGGATTTATCATGCTGTGTTCCACTGGCTAGGATTGTGCTCAAGAGGAAACGGATGTGAACCATGGTCGTAGGAGAGCATGGCTGACTAGGTTGGGTCTGCGTTGACCTTGGTTTTGGTGTACTTTGGTATGAAGTGGGTGAGCAGTTCTTTCAAACTTTAGGCCTACACTGGGGTCAGAGACTGTGGTGGCCCTCATTCATGCTTGTCTTCCCTCCCCACTACCCAGACGAAACCCTCCGCTCTTTGGCCAGCCCTTCCTCCCTGCAGGGCTCTGAGCTCCACGGCTGGCGCCCCCAAGTGGACTGTGTCCGGGCCAATGAGCTGTGTGCGGCTGAATCCAACTGCAGCTCCAGGTACCGCACCCTTCGGCAGTGCCTGGCAGGCCGGGATCGCAATACCATGCTGGCTAATAAGGAGTGCCAGGCGGCCCTGGAGGTCTTGCAGGAAAGCCCACTGTATGACTGCCGCTGCAAGCGGGGCATGAAGAAGGAGCTGCAGTGTCTGCAGATCTACTGGAGCATCCATCTGGGGCTGACAGAGGGTAAGCCTGGGTGGGTTCCAAGGAAGGGTGGTGATGGGTAAGGGGATGTATCTGGCCAGGGATTCGGAAGGAAGGAAGAACTTGGTAAAAAGGTGCCCTGATTTGCTCTCTATTTTGAATCCAGAGAAAGTAGCTACCCCTCCTAGGAGGTCAATGGTGATGGAGAAAGGGAGATGACTAGGGTAGACGATGAGCTGCTTGACGGACTGCGAGCAAGGGCAGCATGAAACTGTGCCCACGAGAGGAAATAGACACCAGGCAGACGTAGAAGTAATAACAGGAGGTATCAGCCCCTGCCACGTTCCCTGGAGCCGAGGAGCCCAGAGTCAAGTCTTGCTTCCTTCATGTGGTCTCTGGGTCCAATGGCTGATCTAGGCACTTCAGGATCTCAGGACTGGACATGAGCAACAGGTTCTATGACTCTAGGCAAGCTCTCTCGAAGCCTGCCCAAGGCAGAATGCCCCCCCCCCCCAGTGACACCTCCTTAACACCTCTCAGTACAGACAAGGGCATATTGAGATTGCATAGACTTCAGGATGATTGGTCAGCTTGGCAAAATGTTCATTTACTAATTCAGCAAATATGTATTGAGAGTGCACTGTTGCTGTGTGTTACTGGAATAGTCTAGGATCTGGTGTAGCCTTTCTGGGTTGGGGGGGTGTGCTGTCTCCAGGCTGGGATGGAATCACACTACCCTGGGGAAGGACACACTAAGAGTGGGCAGATGGAGGGAGAGGCATGTCAGGGTCAGGCTGAGAGTTGAATCTTCATGAAGATCTGTAAGTAACTTGTCAATCTAGAGCATGGGTTGGAAGGGTGGAGGCTAGGAGGAAAGAGATCTGGTGGGTAATAGGAAACCTGGGTGGTTTTAATTAAGATTTCAAGGGATCTGATCAGATTGATGCTTCAGAAGAGTAGCCTCGTAGTTCTGGGGGCAACAGTCAATTGTAGGGATTGGGACCCCAGGCAGGAATAATGGTGGCAGGAACAGGGCAGGGCAACCAAGGGGAAGATGGATCTAAGTGCTTCTTAATAAAGTAGAATCAAACAGGTTTTGGTAGCTACTGCTGATGAGGCAGGAAGGGAGAGTGTCTAAGGAAGATAACCCAACTTCCGGTGCCTGGAAGGTAGAAGCGGGCAGGTGCTTGATGTTTCTCTGGGGCTCCCTACCTATCATTGGTCAAGCCCTGCAGCGCTGCAGTCTGGAGCTTAGGGAAGGGTACGGTTCTAGAGAGATTCTGGGCCGTACATCAGCCCATGTTTGGAAGCCGGAGCTAAGACAGTGGGTTCGACACAGAATATGGGCTGTGGGAGTCCCCCTGGACCACTGTCATTAAAGGGCAGGCCGGAGAAGGGAATGTGCAGAGAAAGCTCTGGAAGAGAATTGGGAGGACAGGGAAACAGAAAAGACTCTCAGCAACAGCTCAAACACTTCAGGCCAAGCAGTAGAAAGACCGAGCGGTCCCTGCTGCCACTTAGGTGAGCCTCCTAGGTGGCTTCTAAGGGTAGGGCCTTGGTTAGGGAAAGAATGGAGGCAGAGGATTGGACATGATGAACATGGATAACTTTTCCCAGAATTTTTCTGTGAAGAGGACATAAAGATGATCTATTTTCTCTTTTAAAGATGTCTAAACTCCAAAGGAGGATGGATGGAGAGGCTAGGGGAAGACACAGGCAGGTTTGCTGTGCATTTGTGCCTCTGCGGATGAGGACAGGGGGTGGGTCCAGGGCCAGAGCTGGGCCCCTAACTTGAGAGTTTCCTTGCAGAGTACCAGAAGGGAAGGATGAAAGGAGGGAGTAAAGTCCTGAGAGAGGGATCTCCAGCAGCCACCAAGGCGGCTCAGATATGCTCTGAACATATGAATAGGAAGTGCATGCATTTAGTAATGGTATCACTGCCATCAAGATCAGAATAGTTCCGTGGCTTTAGGTGCCAACTTCTCCCTAGCAACTCCATTCTGAGAGCTAAAAGCATCGAGGAAGATAAGGCTGTCCTAACACACGTGTACTTCTTCATACATGACACGAGGAACCGTTTACCTAATGGTCTGCCTCTGGCACGCATGTCTTGAAGCCTCCTGCTTCTGGAAACGGGTAGTTCTGCCTTTGGTTTTCATTTTCAGAGCTTTTAAGATGTATTTATTTTTTATTATTTTTAATTATGTGCAGGTGTGTATATCTGCATATGGTTATGAACACATGAGTACAGGTGCCCATGGAAGCCAGAAGCATCAGATTCTCTGGAGATAAAAGAGTTTCAGACAGTTGTGAGCCTGCTGAGAATTGAACTTAGGTCTTCAGACAGCCGGTAGAGGTGGGCTGGTTTGGGCTGCATAGCAGGAGACATGGCAGATGATAGAAGAATTGACTAGAGGTGCCCCGGGCTGATTGGCTTTCTTAGCAGGAACACCTTGGTGGCTTCCTTTGGCATTGTTCAGGACAACTTGTAATCAGAAGCAGGGGAGATGATGCATTTCTCTGTGGTGGCAGCAGTGAGCTCAGTGGTCACTACCATGCGGTCTTCATGGCCCCTTTGGACTTGGAATACCTCATGTACCTCTCTTTCTCTGGTTCCATGTCTTGAGATGATTTTTGAGTTAATTCTCTCAATAACTACCTGCTAACAGTACTTACTATATGCTCCACACAGTATTGGCCTCACAGAAACTAAAGTACCTATGCTTTCCAGTGAGGGTTCCAGAAATACATCATACCCTGCTCCTTTCTACAGAAGCATGCCTCTTCTCTTTAAGAGGTTACTTTTTCTCCTAGATTTCAGGGCTGGAGATTCTCCATCAGGAGAAGCCAGGAAACCTTTGAACCTGCGAGTGATAAGGTCTACCTGAGAGTTAGTTATTCATGGTTAAAGGTTAAGCCATTTCCCTAGAGGAAGCTGTAGGTACCTTCTCCCTGCACATTAATAATACTTAGTAGTTGGGCTGGAGTCTGGGGCCAAGGGGAGGGCAAGAACCATTGAAAGAGGAGAGGAGAGGAGAGGGGAGGGGAGAGATGATTGGAGGAACTTTCTCTAATTCTTGGTTTCTCTCTGACCCTGAGGTGGATGGGACTTGCCCAAGATTTTGCTTCCTCCACCCAAGGCCAGGACCTACACTGGTAGTAGGAGCTGAGGTTACACTGAAGCCAGTGTATCAGGCATATGGCCTCTGAAGAGGTGGCCACTGAGTTTAAAGAGTCAGAACTATAATGCATTAACCTTGGTTGTAGGAGAAACTGAGGCACAGGGATAGAATGGCTGTCCAAGGTATACAGGAAGTTGGTGGCTGAACTCAGGGCCTCACACTATATCAAGGTCTCTTTCAGTTGTGCTGAGGCTGATCCTGTGGCCAGGACAGTGGTGTTGGGGTCTCTTTTCTCCTGTTACCACAACGGTGTATGGCCATGCTGGATACCACCAATGGCTGCTCCAAAGGTGACTCTGAAGTTCAGGGCCCCTAATCTTTAGATGAAGAGCAAAGGCCCACCCCAAGTGACAGTTCCCAGGATCTACATCCTGGATCTGGCTTCAGTGACCCAGGCCTGATAGTTCCTGGTGCACCCAGCTGCAGGACCAGACCAATTAAATGACAGTGGGTTTAGAGAGAATGAACTCCTGATTAGCTAATGGTGTGGGCTGCCCAACAACCAGACACATGGCTGTGCTTCCTGTAGTCGGGCAAGGTGGCAGTTGGACAGTGCTGGGGAATAGTCCAGGGGCACCAGAGCTCTGACCATAAGGTCTATTGGAGGGCTACACAATATTTTGGAGAGTGGCATAAAGTGAGAGAGCACTGTGCTCTAGGGCTGCCACTCTGGCTTTGAAGCCAGGCTCTGCTGCTTACTAGGTGATGAAACTAAATCACTTAGGAGCAAGTTACTTATCTATGTGCTCCTTGCTCCTTGACAGCACAGTAGGTGAGCAATAGTGCCTAGCTTGCAGGGTGGCAAAGAAGAGAGCAAGTTAGTGTGTCCGAAGTGTGTTTGGTGTGCAGAAAAGTGCAGCACGATTTTATTTTTTTTCTCTTTACAACAACTCCCAAGCTCTTAGATGGTTTGGCTTTAATACATGGCAGCGTCTGGGGGCTCCACCCCTAGGACTCTCCTAGGGGAGAGTAAGTCAAGTCTCAGTGGGTACAGTGGACAGCACTTAGACCATGAGAGACAATGGATCAAGTTTCGATTCTAGTGGGGCACACACTGTGTGTGCTGGGTGCTGCCTGGCACACAGCATTTCCCACGAGGCAAAATGCAGGCTAGAGCTCCTCTTAACAGGCGGGAGAAAGCTTCTTTCCTAGGCTTTGGGTGTCTGTGGACAAGGTTGCAGATACCTTCTGTAGTAAGGAAGGTACTTAGCAGCTATGAAGCATTCCAGAGCTAGCTGGATCTCCAGTCCTGGTTCTCTGTGGCCTCTTGGGCTAGATGAAGGAACCTCTTGCAGAGGTAGTCTCTGCTCCCTCTGGTAGGGACATCCTGCATAGATACTGCTCTCTCAGGCTCTCTGTAGGCAAGGGTGCCTGCCTGTGGCGCCAGGCCCTGCTGGATAGGAAATCAATGTGTGAGGCTGTGGGTCACCCCCCTGTCTGCCCCTCCCCGTCACCACACACACAGTCTGAGTGAGTTTGCATTGATTTCTCCTCACTGGTCAGGCCTCCTGAGGATATTTCCCTTCCTTGCAAGGTGTTTGCAGAGGGTATGGGATTCTTGATAATGTGGTGGGGGTCTCCTGGGCAGCCTGGGCCATTTATTTCCTGTCATTCACTTGCTTTTCTACTGCAAGCCTCTGATGTCCTCTGAAGCTCTGAGGAGGCACATGAGCTAATAGGTAGAGGAGAGGTTAGAAGCCTGTGTGTTAGCTGCCAGGCAGCTAGGAGCACCGGGTCAGGCCCTTTACCTCGTGACTGTTAATGTTCCCAGCTAGACTCTTTCTGATGACATGGTGTGAGGCAAAGGGGAAATTCTGAGTGTGGACCCCCAGGAGACCAGTTTAGTCCTGGATCTGCCACACAAAGCTGTGGGACACCTCCACCCCCAGGTAAACATTGCTGGGCTATCCCAGAGCCCTCTCTTGTGAAACAAAGACATTGAACTAAAAAATCTTAGTAAAATCCCTGTCTCCAGATTCTGTGATGTGTATTTGACCTTCTGAGGGCTATTGTTCTTCTCAGACTCCTTTAAAGAGGGTTGGTCCTGCAGAGAGGTCACATGGCAGGCAGTCATATCTGCTCTAGTTGGTGAGAAATAACTTGTCTGTATAAAATGAACTCTCACCCCTAACTTAACAGCACAGTGTTTTCCACCTTGGCAAGAGCTGCCCTCTTTCACATCCTGGGGTGTGTTAATGGAACTTTCTTAGGTAGAGTTGCTGTCTGATGGGAGTGCTTTGCCTGAGGGAAGCCCGCATCTCATGTCTACCTTTCTTCCAGGTGAGGAGTTCTATGAAGCTTCCCCCTATGAGCCTGTGACCTCGCGCCTCTCGGACATCTTCAGGCTTGCTTCAATCTTCTCAGGTAAGTGACCCTTGCTGCTGTGTGTTCCATTTCCTCTCCTCCCTGGGGTATGGCCCATTCATCTCTTGGACTCAGGTGCTTTTCCTGGTCTTCTGTTGGCTCTATGCTTCACTTGCCTGCTCCTCACCATTTTTGAGCTTTAGATCCTGGCTTCTCAGAAGCCATGTGGCCGTCTTCTTGCAGCGGTGCCTGGAGTTAAGCATTTGCCTGGTTCCTTGGTGGTCATGGATAGGTCTTGAATCTGAAACCCAATGCTGTTCTGATGGCTTGTTGGCCATCTCACTCCTGCTTCTGCTTCTCTGGCTCCTCGGGTTGGCACTTTCTTAGGCTATGTTGCTCACCATCCTCGTGCCTCAGTCTTCTCAGTTGTAAAGTGAGGAAGCCCCCATCTGCTTGGGTTAGCAGTGAGTCAGCGACCATAAAGCACATGGCAGGCTGAAGGATTCTTGTGTTCTGGAAATACTGGTCATAGATTTTTGTTAGTATAGATTTAGGGTGTTTCATCATAAGCATCCAAATTCAAAATGCTCTAAAATCTAAAGTGTGTTGAGTACTGAGACAATGTCACAGGGGCAAACTCTACAGCTGACCTGATGTGATGGGACATAGGCAGGTGTATTGAAGTTATAATGTAAGAGTCCCTTCAGGTTGTGTGTATCAAGTAGGCAGGAAACAGTATCATTGTGTTCTGGTCCCATCTCTCTGACATCTCATTATGTATATGCAAATTAAACTGAGCTCACCTGGTCCTTAGCAGCTCAGGTAAGGGATCCTCTGCTATCTTCGGGTCACTACTATCCAGTCTGCTCTGGGTTTTCTTTCCATTGTGTGAGCCACCAAAGGTAGGAATCTCCTACTCCTGGGTCATTCCCTCTTGGAATGAGAAAGACCACACTGGGCTCTTGCTTTACCTTGTTGGGTCCATGCTTAAGAATGAGGGGAGAGATTTAGTCCATAAAGCACTGGCTTTGCAAGCATGAGGACTTGTGTTTGATTCCCAGCACCTGTGTGAAAGTGATGAGCATGGACTGCTATGCAAACTTCTAATTCCTGTGCTGGAGAGGTGGAGGCAGGAGGATCCCTGGGGCTTGCTGGCCTGCCAGCCTAGCCTGTTTGGTGAGCTCCAGCCCAGTAAGTGGGACCCTGTCCCACCCTGTCCCCAATAAGGTGGTTAGGATG
>JADRCH010000013.1:12988843-13023835 GCA_019843965.1 Rhynchomys soricoides
TTTTTGGTTTTTCGAGACAGGATTTCTCTGTGTAGCCCTGGCTGTCCTGGAACTCACTCTGTAGACCAGGCTGGCCTCGAACTCAGAAATCAGCCTGCCTCTGACTCCCAAGTGCTGGGATTAAAGGCGTGTGCCACCACTGCCCGGTTGACTCTTTCTTCTTGATATTCCCTCTGGCATTTGGGAGGCATTGGGGCTGGCATGCTCCATCTTAGAACTGTACTCTCTCTGTCTCTGTGTGATTGTGTGTATGTTTGTGTGTGTATGGGTGAGGGTGTATGTTCAACTCTTACAGGTTCTCTCTCTCCCTACCTCCCTCCTTCTGTCTGTCTGTCTGTCTTTCTCTCTGTCTCTGACTGTCTCTGTCTGTCTCTGTCTCTCTCTCTCTGTCTCTCTCTCTGTGTGTGTGTGGTCAGCTCTTACAGGCTGTGTGTATGTAATTGTGTGTATGTGTTCAGCTCAGTTCTTACAGGTTCTCTCTCTGTCTCTCTGTGAGTCTGTCTCTCTCTCTCTCTCTCTCTCTCTCTCTCTCTCTCTCTGTCTCTCTCTCTCTCTCTCTCTGTGTGTATGTGGTCAGCTCTTACAGGCTCCAGTGTCTAGCCTAGAGCTTGTTCTCTGAGTTGCTGAACACAAGGATCTGGGCTCCAGGCTTTGGAACCTTCTAAGGCTCTTGTTACTCTGAACTCTGGTTCTTAATAGCAGCAATAGGGACATTTTGGCTTTGCCAGCATTTTCTTGTGCATTGTGGAATGTTTAGCATTGTCCCCAGAGTTGTCTATGGATGCACTTATACATCCCTAAGATGTGAAAAAGCACAAGTCTCCTGATACTGTCAAATGTTCCCTGTGGGGTAGAGCCATTGCTTGTTAAGAAGTACTGCTCCAAACTGTGAGACAAGGTTTCCTAGTCTCTAGAACAGTGCTTCTCAATTATTTTTATTATTACCTCTCTAAGGAGGCAAGAATAATTCCTTCAGGTAGAGAAATTAAGATTGTCTCACAGGGTTGAGTTTTGGATGACCATCAGCCACTTGGAATGTCCGTTTATTTTTGTTTCCTTCTACTGAAGATGCCTCCTTTAGATGATCCCAAGGGTGGTGTCTGTATTCCTGGTGGGAGATCCTGGATTCTCAGAGGAAGGGAGGTCCCAGTAGGCATGTTGGTTGAGTCCTATCAGAGTAAAGGTTCACTCCAGCTCACAGGTTCTGAGGTTTTAGATCACAACTGGTTCGCTTGCTGCTGGGCACCCATTATAGTATTATTGGGATGCATGTGGCTGTGGCATGGAGCCAAACTGCTCACTTCATGTCTGGTAAATGACATAGAAGAAGAGGAAGAGATGAGGCCCCTGTAGTCCCTCTCAGGCCCACTCTCAGTGATCTAACCTACTAGGTCCCACCTCGTAAGGTTTCTACTCCTCCTCTCGATGCCAACCTGGGGAGCAGGCCTTTTATGTATGAGCATTTGAGGCTATTTAAGGTTAAAAACTATAGAGCAAGGCACAGTGGCACATGCCTTTAATCCAAACACTCAGAAGATAGGTAGAAGAATTGCTAGTTTGAGGCCAGCCTGTTACATAGTAGGTTTAAGGACATCCTAGGTTAACAGAATAAGACCCACTACAACAAAACAAAACAAACAACATATTCAAGTTCTAGTAGCTAGAGAGTGGCCATCTGGACATAGCCTTGAGTCCTTGTGCTGGGGGGTGGCGGACGTAGATGGGGATCTTAAAACTGGCCAGTTACATCACCCTGCCTTTAGTTTCCACTACTATAGGCTCCTATAGTACCTATCCGTAGCTTTGGGCTTAGAGAAGGCTTCCTTCTGGCTCTGCCTGTGGGTAATAGTGATAACTGCCTTATAATTTTGTCCATCCTAGGTGGCTGGATTATATGACTAGAGCCCCTTCCAACTGACATTCTGTGTCTCAGTTTCTGATTATTTTGGAGTATATATCCTCCATGGGTTGGTCCTTCTGAGACTGCTCTGAGGCTCACATGCAGGATGAGGACATTGTTGGCCTATGTCTGCTGTAGTGTGGGCATATTGGGGTCTAAATGCATCCAATGTACCAGCTACCCATTGGTCAGATGCCAGCTGATTTCTATAATGTAGACACGTGCTTTGGGCTTTGATCTGTGAATGCTGGAGGCCTGTGGTCCTGACCTTAATTCTAGCTCCTATTGCTTCCTGGATTCAAACCTTAGGTATCTTCTAGCAGAAAAATCTTTATGTAATAGACACTTGGCACTCTGTGGGACAAGGCTGTTGACAAGACAACAGAGATCATTGGATGTGTAGCTCACAGAGCCAGAAGCTTGCTAGTGGCTCTGCTGCTTAGTGATAACTGAGTCATGCATGTATGGCTCTGGAACTCTGTGTTCTAGTCCACTGTCCACCATCAGTTTCAGGAGGATGTGTTACTGCATATTAGTTTGGGTGTGATATGTTCCCCGTAGGATAATATGTTTGGAGCCTGGTGGTGCTTTTTGCATACACGTGCGGATATGGGAGGTTTACCTGGTAGAGGTTACTCTAAGTAGACCTTAAAACCTAGCCCTGCTTCTAACTCTGGCTTCCAGATTTCTGACACATGCTATGCGGAATGTGTTCCTTCAAGTTTCTATTTTCATAGACCAACCCACTAAAGCCCCCATACATCCCCTGCCATGATGGATTGTATCCCTTTAAATCACAAACTAAAAGAAACCTGTCTTCCTTTGCATGGCTTCTGTCAGGTATTTGGTCACGATGACAAGAAACTAATGCACAGTCCTGTTGACTCTTTTGGCTGTAACAGTGGACTGTAGCATAGAGCTCTAGAGCCATATCTGGACCAGTTATTCCTGAGCAGCAGGTGGCAAGATGCTGTCTCTGTAAGCTGCACATCCATTGACCTCCTCATTTGTCAATACCCTTGAGGAAGGTTCACTGAGACCAAGCCTGAAGTTTTTTCAGGGAGCAGCACTCTCTGGAGAGGCAGCTAGGGAGGGGAAGCCCTGACCAAAAGACCCTACTCCATACTGACCCTACTTCAAAAGACCAAGGAAGCCCTTACGGGGCATTCAGCAGAATCAGAATCAGGAAGCCAGATGCTTGTGTGATGTCCCTCAAATCCCCCAAAGGGCTTTGGACACATGGCTTTCCAGTTCCAGATCTGAGATTTTTTTTCCCCTTGAGGGAAGAAGACAAGAGTTTGAGTTCTCTCATCCTTTGTTCCACAAGCTTGGACCTCTGTCTGTCATAAGTCCCTGCCTGGCTCTGCATGGATTGGTGAGTCTTTGGGCAGGATGGTCTGAGATCCTGTACCCAGGCACTGGGTCTTAGTGGGTGCTACCCTGTAGGATGACATGTAGTTGACAGGAAGTGGCTCCTCACTTCCATGTATCTTTGCTTGGCTGTGTGCATCCCTCTACCATTTTTCTGAGGTGCCT
This sequence comes from Rhynchomys soricoides, assembly GCA_019843965.1. NCBI lineage: Eukaryota > Metazoa > Chordata > Mammalia > Rodentia > Muridae > Rhynchomys > Rhynchomys soricoides. Next base: position 12,992,280 of record JADRCH010000013.1, read on the forward strand.
GTGTTGGGGAGTACCAGTTCTGAGTGACCCCCTCTTGTTTTACGACTACCAGCTGGGGCCTGTGGAAAGAGGGAGCTGTTGTATGTTAGGGGCCCTCTTGCCTTTATCTTTTTACCGTTTCCTCTCTGAGGTTTGAGGCTGTGTTTGTGATAGGGACCTCTGGAGCATGAACACTTCATCTCTGTTGGGGTTCTTGGAAAGTCCTTCTGGGATTCAGTTGACAAGGAAGGCTGCCTGAAGTCTTATAACACCCTCTGCATGCCTGAGGCCTCGGGGAGAGCAAGCCTAACCCCTCCCCTCCTTTCTTCATAGTCTTACTTGACATGTTCTGGGTTCACTGATGCATCATCCAGTCCCAGCTCAAGGCCAGCTAGTGGCAGTGTGGCTGTGCCTGACTGACTCATAGCAATAAGGATGTTGAAGCATCTAACATTGGAAGCTTTTAACATGAGAAGAGATATTCAATGAGCAAATTGGACTTGCTTTGTTCTTTGAATTCAAACTGTCCTTGAAAACACACACCAGAGCATTTGGCAAGGTGTCTGGCATAGGGGTCATGGGCATGGGAGGCATAGGCCAACAGTCCTGGGAGCAAATCCTGTCTTGGTTGCTGAGTGTGTTAATCAGTTTTCTATCTTTGAGACAAAAGACTCAGGGTAAACAGTCTGGAGGAGGGAAAGTTTATTTGGGCTCATAGTTTCAGTCCATGGTTGCTTGGTCCTTGTTGCATTGGGCTTGTGGTAAACAGTAGCACACCATGGTGGAAGTGTGGGTTGGGGGGAAGCTCCTTGCCTGATGATAGCTGGTCAGGGCCACAGTCCTAATACCTAATACCCACTCTCTGGGCATGCTCTCTGGCCTGACTTCCTCCCTCTGGGACCCATTGTCTAAAGGTCCTATCAGCTCCAAGCATCATCATCAACTGGAGACTCAACATCTGGGCTTTTGGAGGGCTTTTAACATGTCAATTACAACAGACTGTGTGTTCTTGGGCCTCACCATGGTCTTTTTGCACTGAGTGGCTACATTTGTAAACTGGGCATATGCTGTATACCTTCAGGGGTGGCAAAGAGACTTTAGTGAGAATGGGTTAGGGGATGAAACTTTTACACATGGAGACCAAGTTGGGCTTGCTAGTTGGTCATCTTCTCTCAGCTGAATCTGGGCAATGGAGGTAAGAGGTTGTCTAGACAGGATGCAGGGTGCTGAAATTGAGCGATCATCTTGTCTGAGGCTTCTGTGATCCCCTAAATACAGCTGGGGAGGCAGGCGAGGGTAGAAAAGGGAGAGAAGAAAGTGAAAGCTTTTAAGCAGAGAGTTCTCTGAAAAAGATTCTAAGAAGATGACCTGGAGCTAGCATGTGTGTGGGCCCAATGGAGGATGAAGGATGTGGCTGGGTACCAATGGACAAGGAGGACTGGTTTGGGCAGACAAGGGTGTCTCTGACAGCTATGGGGCCATGACTAAGGAACACGGAGAAGTGATAGGTAGATGGTACTATGTCATTAGGCTCTGCCTCTGCATTCTGGGTGAGATGCATGGGGAGTATCCAGGGTCTACACCCCATAAATACATTGCTTATGACATAGATTGGAAGCATATTTGCCAATCAACCACACTCTGTTTTCTAGAAAGAAAATTGAGGTTCTGAGAGAAGGGGTGGACACAGATAGGTTCAAATTCTACCTGAGCCCGGCTTAGCATCTCCTTAGAAATGTGCAAGGGCCAGCAGAAACACCCATCTTCTAGGATAAGGACTAAATGAGATAACATAGGTAAGAACTTTGCCTGGTGTGTTACATGGGAATATGTTAGCTATTGAGAAATCATCAGGGAGTTGCTTCTCCAAGGCCAGATGGTAGATGGTGGCAGAGTCAGTCTAGATAACATTTGAGAAATTGCTGTGGACCTCTTGTTGACTTGGCATTACCTGCAACCCCAAACAGAGCTTGTGGGGGCTGGAGAATGGAGGTGACAGAGTGATTTTTTAAGAGGACAATAGCACCCAAAGGCTTAGTTGAAGTCTTATACAATGATTACCTTCCAGTAACTAGTTGGGATAGGTAGTGGCTTGTGAGAGACCTGAGCTCAGGGGCTTTCTGTGGTTTGAGGGTAGAAGGTTGGCTGTTCTACTCTGACTGGCCATCTAGCTTGGATGGATCACAGAGAGGGCTAAGGGCATTCTTGCGGGTGGCCCTCGTGGTCTCCTTTTTGGGATTGTGGAATAGGAGAGAACCCATGCTCAAGAAGCCTTACATATGGCTTCTGAGAGGGAACACTGCTCTATTCTTGATTCCATGGCACAGTGCTTTATCATGGTGCTCACCCTTAGGTTTCAAACATGTGTGCATGTCTGTTTCCTGTGTGTGAATTCTTCTCCATACCTCCTGGGTACATACCTCTGTGCTGTACATCTGTTACACAACCCCTGAGAGCCTAGAATGAAAGATGGCACATGGGCTTTGTGGTTGACTAGTTTTAGCATGGAATCCTGGCCTTGCTCTACTAGCTGTGTGACCTCTGGGCTACTTGGCTCTTCTGAATCCCATTTTTCTCATCCGTAGATAGAATAGGCCAGTTGACTTGTGTATGATAATGACATAAGAATAGTTTCTCATGTGGTATGTGGCTCATCGGAGCACCCTAGATGGTGACCATTGGGGTCACTGTCTGGATATTGGAAGGAGAAAATGATTTAATCTGAGTGTTAGACCTGCCCAGAAAAAGGTAACCGAGGTCTCCAGACAACTCTGAGATGTTTCATGTGTGCAGGATCTTATGAGTTCTGAGGTGCAGAGATGATGTATACCTTGCTGGAGCACAAGAAATGTTCACAGAGAAGGTGGGGTCAGGATGAGCCACGAAATGAATATCATTTAATTCAATCCATGTGGAGTGTGTAGTGGAGAGACATAGTCCACTGCTATACAAGGTGAAAACTGTGCCCTCAGTGTACAAGGGAGTGTGCACTCAGCTGAGACACCCTAAAGGTATTTCATTGTTTATGTGGTTCAAACCAAATGCTGGCCCAGGATTTCAGGGAAAGCAGAAATCAGCAGTGCCTGGGGGTATTAGGGTGGTCTTGGTAGATGAGAAAGGGCATCCTGGGAGTGACATTTCTTTTTTCTTTCTTTCTTATCTGTGTGTGTTCTTATACATATACATACACACACATATGCATGCTTAGTGTGTGTGTGTGTGTGTGTGTGTGTGTGTGTGTGTGTGTGGTGTTCATGTGTACATACACTTGTGTATACCTGTGTATCGAGGCCTCAAGTATTGTTTCATAGATACAAGGACCTTGCTTTTTGAGGTAGGGTCTCTCATTGTCCTGGGGCTTGCTGAGAAGGTGAGGCTGTGGGGCCAAGGAGCATAGGGATCTGTTGTCTGTGCCTCCTCTTGCACTAGGATTACAAGTATGTGCCACTATGCCTGGGTTTTTCACAGTTGTCCTGTGGTTTGAACTCAGGTTCTCATGCTTGTGTAGTAAGGACTGCTGACGGGTCTTTCTAGCTCTGACATTTCTAACAGCATTATGACTGGGAAGCCTGGCTAAGCTTGTGAACAGGGGAGATCCTATGTTTTCTAATGAGCTCAGGGAACATTGGATACTGACTATTGTGGCATAGCAGTACTTGAGGTAGCTGATTGAGCAAGAAGGCTCAGTCCTAGGGAGGTGGGCTGGGCTATCTTTAGAAGGTATTTTTTCCCCATGCTCCAGAGTCAATACACTTTGGAGAGCACCCCAGTGGTTCTGGAGGGAAGGTTGAGCCCAGCTGTATGCCTAGGGAAGACTCTGTCATGCTGGCTTGCTTCTTCTAGCTCCTTAGCCCACTGGGGCAGGTATGGATGGTCCTTACAGTCTGGGCTATGCAGAGTGATGAAAGGTTCAGCTTTATTGTCCAGCAGCCAGGCTGGATGATTTAGAGACTCCTGTGAGACAGCCAGAGAATGGGGGATGTCAGCAAGTGGGTGGGCTGAAGAGCAGAGCCCCTCCCTGCCCCCTTCATGGTGGCTCAGGCGATAAACTGCTTATCCTCAGGTTGTCTCCCTGAGCCGAATGCAAAAGTGTGTTATTTAAATTTCAAAATCACATTCTTCTTCTAACAGCTGTCAGAGACTCTGAGTGTCAATGGAAATTGGGCTTTAGCTGTAGCTCTGCCACCTCTTCTGTGCCCCCCCTGTTACAGAGAAGTCTGCTGGCCAGGGAGAAGAAAGGTGGCTTGGTGGAGGCCAGTGACCCATGGCTGTGGCCATGCTGATGGATGGATGGCTCTCTCATCAGAGAGTGAGCCAGTATCTCCACCTAGGAGTACTGGAGCTGTAGAGATCCGTATGCCTCTCTTCTCTTTCCATTTTCTCGTTTCTGTAAAAGGTGGGTGACTTTAGTCTCCCATTAGTGGGTGAAAGGATTTGCTGGCACTGGGGTGTGATCAGGATGTTGGTGACTTCATCTACGGTTGCCTTTGTGTTCAAGGAAGAAATTTCTGGGGAAAAAACATCATCAGAGAAGAAATTTAACCTAAAGGCATGCTTTTTAATGGTTGATCTTAAGGTACTGTGGCTTGGGTGTGTCTTTTTTTGCATGTGAAGGTATTTTTCTCTTGGTTCTTCATTGCGTAGGCAGCCACCCGATTGCTTCTTTTGTGCATGATGGGTTCTGCTGGCATGTGAGGTGGCTCTTGGCTGGACACTTTCTGCCACCATCAGCTCCTGGGCTGGCTTTCTTGGGATTCTGTACTCCACAGTTGGCCCCTGCTTCAGCCACTAACTGCACCTACTCCAGTTTATCCTGAGAAAAGTCTGGTGTGAGTGATGTGAGTTCCCACACTGGATACACTCCTCCCCACCACATCCATCCATCCATATGATCCTGGGCTAGCAGGGAGTACAGAGAAAGGACCACAGCAAGGCCATGTGGGGACACAGGGTAGAGTGAGACAGGGGTAGTGTACGTATGTGTGGCATACAAGTGTGTATATGTGTACATACATGAGGTGGCGTATCTGGGCTGATATGTATCTATCCAGGCAGTGTGTGTATGTGAGTGTGTGTGGTGGCGTGTGCATGTGTTAGCCTTTTGTATGTATAGAGATAATATGTGTCAGGATGCATGCATGGCATGTACTTAGTGGGTATATGTATGTAAGTGTGTGTAGTTATATGTGAGTATGTGACTATGTAATGATATGTGTTTATGGTGTGGTTTGTGTATGTGCTTATTATGTATGTGTGTGTGGTGATATGGATGTGTGGTGGTATGGTGATATGTGTTTATGGGATTGCTTATGTGTGTGTTTACTGCAAACGTGTATAGGCTGTGTAAGTTAGGCTGTATATGTGGTACCTGGAGTGGCTTGTGTATGTGGGGCGGCATGTCTGTAATGTACGCCAGCATGTGTGTGTATGTGTAGTGAGTAGGTTGTGTGTGCAGTTATGTGTATGGAGTATGTTTCATGTGTATAGTAGTATAAGTGCAAGTTACTATGTTGGGCTGTTTGTATGGTTTTATGTGGCTAGTACAATTGTGTCTTGTGTGTTTGTGTGCTGATGTGTATGGGGTGTTGGGTGTGTCTAACATGGCATTGTCAGGATGTGTGTAAAGGTGGGTGTGTGGGAGTGGCTGTGAATTTGGGGCAGTGGCTTTCTGCCTACAGATAGAAAGAAAAGGAGAGGGACGGGCCAGAGCCAGGGTGGTAGAAGGATACAGGCTGGAGACATGGCTCTCCCCAGGTTAGAGGGGATCCAAACTGCTGCCCCTCAGGGAGCAACCCCAGCCCCCTTTCTTGTCTTCCTGGAAAGTTCTGAGAACATGGTTTAGGGATGAACACTGGAGCAATTTAGAAGATAGGAAGGCATTTTGGTCTGGTCTACAAAAACAAAAAACAAACAAAGAAAAAAATAACTAGCCTTAAGAGTGTATCTAACTTGGGGCATTCTTACCTGGGGACTGTTTCCATGAACTCTCTTCTGGAAGCGTTTGTTCCCAAATGTTTCCAGAAACCTCTGGTGTCCTATGTCCTCATTTAGGTGTAAAGGATGCACCAATAACTTGAACCAAAGATTCTCTGTACTTATGGAACTGAGGTACTATAGATAGGGAAAATCAGAAACAGGCCAAGGAGCAAATTCACAGGAAACATATAATTGTGACAATTGCTAAGCTGGCACTAAAGTCAGATGTTGGATGAGATTATTATGAACATCCAGTTATGACTCCCAGAAAGAACCTAGTATGGGAGAGATCAGGGGAATGGCAGGTTTGAGGCAGGAAGAAAAAGACCCCAGTAGGGAACATGTGTGGGGTGGGACCTGCAGAAGGCCATGTAGCTACAGTCGTGAGAGTGGTGTTGTAGGAGGGGATGCTGGGGTAGGTGGCAATGCAAGTCAGCAGATCAGGTAGTTAGGAGTTGGAGTTTTAATTGAAAGGCGAAGTGTGCCATCGGGAGGATTTTAGATGCTTGAGCAACACATTATGAAACGTGCATTTGAAAGCTACTCTTGCTCAATGGGAGAGAGGATGAGGAGGAGGAAGCAGGGCTGAGGGCAAGCATGGGACCAGTCAGGATGTTACTGCTGGAGTCTGGGTCCAGGACAGTCAGAGGAGACGGGAGCAAACACATGGGCTTGCGATAGATTATGTGGGTATATGGAGTCAGAATTAGGGCTCAATCTCATTTGGGCTTGTACATCAGTGATGCTGCCATTTATTAGGATGATAATGATGAAGGAAAGAACAGAGTGGGGTGGAGTGGGTAAGAATGAGATGTCAGGTAGAACTGCGTCAGGAAATTCCAAAGTCAGGGGCAATGTGTAGAGAGATGTTGGTATACAGACGGCATTCAGAGTGGTGAAAGCAAAAAGTTTATAGTCAGAGGGGGGAGGGAGGGAGAGAGAGGGAAAGGGAGAGGGAGGGAGGGAGAAAGAGAGAGAGACAGAGACAGAGAGAGAGAGAGAGAGAGAGAGAGAGAGAGAGAGAGGGAGATTAGGATCTAAAGAGCTAAAAAGTGGAGGGCTAAGATGCAGGCTACAGAGGAGAATCATCTGGGAGTTGGAGGTCGGGGAAGTGAAGGTGTACCAGGTGTGGCCAAAGTCAAAGTCAAGCAAGAGAGGCTTGGGGACATGACCACCTCCCTTGGCCACCTGGAGCTACTCCAATCTTCTGCTGAACCCATAGGGAGGGTGAGATGGGTAGATGGATTTGGTGGGGGGAGGGGATATCACCCTCTCAGGCTTCACTGTGAAGAACAGCTAAAGAAGGGGACTGGTGGGCCAAAGTGAGGTTTTGTTCTGTTTGGGGCCAGGTAGTAATGGCCATGTGTTTGTTCTCTGCACTGGATGGAACATGCCGGGGACAACTTGGAGGGCGCAAGAGAGGAGTGGAGGGGGGCAAGAGGGATGTCCTTGAGCGGTGAGGAGGGATGTGAGCCATGTGGCACACACAGGACAGGAGGCCAGGTGGCCTCTGGCAAGGACAGGTCTGCCTCCATAGTAACGGAAGGCAAAGCTGGGTTTTGCAGGTGAGATAGACTGGTTGTTGCCTGGGAAGGAAGGTGAGGGAATTTCTGTCCAGCTATTTTATTTTCTTAAAAAATAGGAGGCGATGTTCTGTGCTCTGAATGTTTGTGTATGCCCCATCTCCCACCCAGGTCATGTGCTGAAATCTTAATTCTGAAGGTGATGGAATTAAGTGGGCTTTCACTTATTATTTTATGTTTGTGTGTATGTGTGTCTGCATGGGTTTATGTGCACCATGTGTGCGAAGGTACCCATAGAAACCAGAAGTGGTCATAGAATTCCAGAGGAAACTGGGTAATGAGGGGTAGGTTCTCTTGACTTGAACTAAGGCTCTTGTAAAAGATTGCCCAGAGAACTCCCTTGTGCCATTGGATAAACATTGGTGTAGGGAGACATGATTGTCTGTGAGCTGAAAGTGAGTGTGTGCTAGACATCTTAGACTTCCCAGCCTCCAGAGGGGAATTCTGTCACTTACTGGCCACCTGATATGTATGTATGTATGTATGTATGTATGTATGCATGTATGTATGTATGCATGCATGCATACATGCATGTATGTAATTTTGTAGCAGCCTGAACACACAAAACCCACTAATTGTTAGATTAGAACAAAGAGAGATGAAACAACAGCCCAGGGATACTGAGTCAGGAGAAGCTATGAGATAGATTTTTTAAAATGGATCTTTGAGTACAGGGATTTCAAGTGAGAACAGTCATTTTGGATGAGTGACACTTGGCTGCTGGGCCAGCATGGAGATGGAAGGCAGCTTTGCTTCCTTCCAGATTAGTGTGTTAGAGGAGGAACCAATGATGTGATGTGCTTGTCTGGGGACGTGGAAGTCCAGCCTGTAAAAGGAATGTTGAGGATGGGGTGTGATGGTGGACAGGGACATCAGGACAATGATCAAGTCTTAGGGCAGGTGACAAATTTTGCTAGAGTAGAATTCCTGAGAGAAAGCTGTGGAGGTTGGAAGAAGGTGGTTCATAGTTGGGATGTTGGTACAGATACCAGTGAAAATAAGCCAGAGTCAGGACTGTGGCGATGGGGAGGGGGGAGGGGGAAGAGGTAACATGATATTCAAAAGTATTCAACTAGATTCTCGATGTTGATTTCCACTGCTTTTTGCCATTTATCAAGTTGACTTCTGGTGGGCTGGCCTGATTTCAAAATGTCTGCCTCCTCTAAAGAGTACTCAAGTGGTCGTGGTTCTGTGTTGGGGTCACTGGGCTTGCATTAGAACTCCCAGGGCGTGTCTGGGGAGAGCCATGCCAGGACATACAGAGTAGGGGAGGATGGGGATTCAGGTCCTCTCAGGTCTCTGGACTTTGGATGACAACTGAAAGGAATGGGACATGGCATGTTGGGCATGTTGGAATTAGTCCTGTTGTCTCTTGGGGGGGGGGATGACTAAGGTACCGTTTTCTGTAGGTTGATTAGGATCTTCAGGGGTGGGGGGGGGGCAGATATAGGAAAGGTCCTGCTTTGGTAGATTTTCTGTATGGAGATGAGCTCTGGAGACGGTGTTTGTTCATGGAGAGACTGAGGGACCTTCTTTTCTTTGAGCACAGTGTATACAGGCAGGAGCACATGGGTCTGACCTTTTCCTGTTGGCAAGGTGTGATGGATGTTGCCAAAATGGTGAGATGGGAAGAAGTACTTTCCAGCTGGGGATTTTATTTTTAAGCAGACCCTCATTGCTTATATGCTATGAATTAGAGACTCTGAGGGCCATTAGCAATGAGCTTTTCATTACTATAAGAAAAACACTAGAGGCAGACGATTATATAAGAAAAAAACTAATTTAGCCCAGAGTTTGGGTGGATCCAAGTCCAAGACTGGAGAGCAGTCAGCAGGAGTCCTTTAGGAGGGGCATGTATGGGAACAAATGGTAACATCTTGAACCTGAGTTGAGAGGCTGATGCCAAACTCAGGCTTTTATGATAAACTTCCCTCTCTCTAGAAACACTAATCCATGTGTGCTAACTTCCAAAAGCACGTACTCAACGAAGAAGAGACCTCCCAGTAACACCCATCTCCAAAGGTTCTGCCATCTCCTAGGAGCAGAGGATTGACCAAAATTTCAACCCACGGGCCCTTAGAGGACATGCAAATTATACTCAAACCACAGTGGATATTTTAGTCATCATCATTCTGTTTTACCTTGGACCTTATCTGGATGTATAAAGGATGAGTACTATGGCCACATCGTGCAGATGAGACAGATGAGGCACGGAGAGGTTCCTATAACCTCTACACACTTTTTCTGCTACTCAGTAGCCTATGTCTAGATAGTTTCACCTCCCATGCTTCTGAGCCAGAGTGTCCGCTCTTAACAATAACCAGAGACAGACAATGAAGTCTAGGAAGCCAAGGAAAGCTTTTGTCTGTCTGTGGTCCTCTGCTCTGGACTTTGAGCCCCAGGCAGCTGGGAGCCTTCTCAGGTTAGTGTCATTATGGCTTTAGCGGTCCTTGACCTGTGGTGGGAGAGAGTTCGGGGACTGATGCCTGCGAAACTGAAGCTGCAGTTGGGTGGCCTCTTGAGGACAGGAGAGGACAGTTAGGTTATAGCATGGGCTCCCTGCTTCAGTTTATTCTCCTGCTCCTCTCCTTCCCCCTCTGTCTTTCTAGTCAGCCATTCTGCTCTGACAGAATTTGTTTATTCTTTATCTCATTGTTAGCACACGATGCTATTTGCTTGAGGTCTGTTGATCACCCACTTGACTCTCCTTCATCCCCTTCATGTTTGAAACTTTTGACTTCATGAAACTAGACCCTCTTGATTTCTTCCAACTCAGGTTCCATTGCTTCTCAGTCTGTACTAAACATGGGCACCCATGGTCCTGTCCACTTCCCCTTCAATCTCTCTTCTCCTGCTCAACCTAGGCAGTCTCGTTGAGTTAGGTTACCCCCATGTTAGTTAGGACTAGTTCGGTATCTCTCTAGCCCACATGGCTCTCTGACCTTTCTGTCTTATCACCACTTCCATTTGGGCATTTATGAATTCTCTCGTACCAACCAGGTGCCATCCTGAAACAATTAATTCTGCCCTCCTCCTTTCTCCTTAGTATTCTTTGTCTGATGAATCATCACTATCAACCTGGCACCTGAAAACGCTAGTCTTCTCCCTTCTCCCACTCAGAATCCAACCAGTCCTGTTTTGCTGTTATTCTCCACTTAACGATGCAGAATGAAAATGGGCTACAGTGACTATCCTCCCAAGCCTTCACCTCCCTGGACTGCGACTCAAGCAGCTTGGCACTCACCTCTTTAGTCAGTTTCACCCATGTCCTTTCTTAGCATACCAACGTATACTTAGTATAGCTCACTCCATGTATTGACGAATGAGTTAGTGTGTCTCCTCCTTCCAGTGCTTATCCTTTTAGAGTAGCCTGAAGTTCTTACCTTGTCCTACAGGAAGCTTCAGCCACTCCCCTCCCCCCCCTTTTTAAATTGGGAACATGCCAAACCCATGCCTATTTTCAGGCATATGACCTTCCTTTTGCTTGTAACTCTCTGACCTTGGATTTTCATGTGCATTGCCCTCCTGGTCATCATTCTCAAATTGACATCACCTCTAGGCAAACATTCTGCATCTCATCTCCTTATCATTCTTTTCTGAAGTTTCTTCTTTCCTTCAGTACACGTGACAATCCATTATATTGTTTTATGTGTATGTGTCTTATTAGTAGTTTTCCTGTCACTGGAATGAAAGTCCCTGTAGGGCAGGGACTCCATCTTCCAAGGCCTTGGTGTGTAGTCAGTTTGTGAAAATATTTGTTTGAGTGACTGCTGAGGGACAGGCCATGGTTTTATTGGTGGAGAGCCTTTGTGTGCACATGTGTGTAAATGAGGCTGCATGCAAATGACCCATGGGCAAGAAAGGAAGTTAAAGTATATAGGTCCCTGTGACTTAAAAGTATCCCAGAAGGCTGAGACTCTTGTTTCTGCCACTTGTTTGTGGTTGGAAAGTCTGCATTGATTGTTGGGGGTAGGGAAGAGATAGGAGGAACAAAACATGTCTGAGAAATGTCCTCAGGTGACAACAGAGCTACATGCTACCTTTTGCTCAGGTGGGACTGCTCAGTGGTGAGCTAGGGGTATTAAGTGTGTGTGTCCGCATGTCCTTGAATGTGTATTTGGTGCTAGTGGTCACTAGCACTTGGGTCTGTCTCTAGGTTGGACTCAAACTTTGGAAAGCAGCTTAGAATCATAGGGTAGGTACAAAATCCAAGTGCCAGCCATAAAGTCTGTGACTCAGTGGGTCTTTGGAAGCCTGAGATTATGAAGTCTGAGCACCTCTGCTCACGGCTAGTCTCCTGCTTCTGAGTGCATATACAGTATAGCTGGAATATGAGCTGTGTATGATACACAATTCAAATCGAAAGTAGTGACTTCACCACGTCAGCTCCAGAACTAATGGAGACATCACTATGTAAGATATATCTGTAAGAATAAAGAATTTAAAGATTGAATCAATTAAAGAAAAACTTAAAAACTTCACTTAAGAATTAAGGGAGTTAGCCAGATTTAGTAGTTTAGGACTGTAATCCCAACTGTGTGGGAGGCTGAGGCAGGAGGATCACATGTTCAAGGGGTCTCTGGATCATAACATGAGTTCAAGACCAGTTTGAATAGCTAAGTAAAAATGGCTGGGGGAATAGCTCAGTGATAGAACACCCACTCAACCCACCGTACCTCCCCCCACACCCTTAAATAAAAAACATAATTAAATAGCCACTGAAGCTATACTGTCAACAAGGCTAAAATTTGGTGGGCTGGGTAACTGGTTTGGCAAACTCAACACTATATTAAATACAGAAGAGCTATTTAGGGATTGTCAGTGCTGTGACATGAAGCATGCTATGATATCTGGGGACAGCCTGGTGCTGCAGATAGACCAGCTCAAGAGAGTACTCCTGGCAAGAAAAGAGAAAGGAGGCTGGGGTGTGGGAGGCTGGTGTTGGACCTTTTGTGGTGAGGCTCATTACCCATCTTTTCTCATCCCTTGCAGAGGGAGGAACAAGAAAAGGGATAAAGAAGCCACGATAAGTCTCTGGGGGCTCAAGCTGCTGTAGGAGAGATTTATTGAGGTTTTGGAACGTGCCGAGTGCAATCGAATCCTGCCTCCCTCTCCCCTGGGCAGCTGTGCACCATGTACAGCTTGGCCCATCTCTGCTCCTCTCTCTACAGGCCCAGGGGACCCATATAGGACATGAGTGGCAACATCTGCCAGGGATGGGCAGTCCTGGGTCAGAGAGCCTGCCATTCATTTTTAGTTTCCAAGACTCTGATGAGGTTTGTGTGGTCTGTGCTATCTGTATAGTGGAATGGGTAGAGGCTGCGAGGGCCTAAGCTTCCAGAATCCTCATCTCTGTCTATTGTACCTTTATATTTATTTATTTATTTTTAGCTGTAGGCTGAGGTTGAGGGACCCCGGAGGAAGAAATTTGTGTGTGGAGTCCTTGCACTCTTTCCTCAGTGGGGACTTAACTTTCCAGGCTTTAGGAGAGAGGCCATGGAGTGGGATGAAATATAGTAGGCAGGAAAGAGGCAGCCTGTGCCACAAACCTGTCACCTCGACCTGCATGCACCTGGCTGTGTGCTGAGCCCCATTCTTTGTGCATGACAGATGCTCAAGTAGGCGGCTAGGCCAGTTCTGAGGGGGTGGCTTTCTCCACAGTGGAGCACCCTTGCCATCCCTTTGCCTGCTGCAGGTGTGTGTGTGTGTGTGTGTGTGTGTGTGTGTGTGTGTGCACGCTCCTGTGCATCTTCCTCACATCCAGGCAGTTGTTGCTCACACTGCTGCATTTCTTGATTTTTTTTTCCCTAGGAAATTTACCAAGTCGAGGCCCAGGGGTTTACATGTTCCACCCCATAGCAAACACTTTGACTACTCAAGCTCCAAATGGAAGCCACTGGGGCTATAATTACACTGGCATTAGCTATGAACACTGCTGCGAGGAGGGGAACAGAGCACCTAGGGGAACCTAGATGCAGCCACAGGCCTAAATTAGCTGTTGCTCTGTTAGCAGTTGTCAACTGCTTCTCTGCAGCAACCCCCTCCCCCTCCTCTCTGGCCTTAGGCCACTCTCTCTTTGCTCCTGCCAACCAGTAGGCGTCTAACAAGTGCAGGGAGGACTGTCTGGTACAGAACACCCCCACAGAGGCAGGCCACACCAGCCTTTGTGCTGACAGGCATCCTTGGGTCCTTTGCACAGCCTGCAGAATGGCTGAATAGTAGCTCAGAGGTCAAGGCTCCAGCATGGCCAAGTCCACTGCCCAGTTGCCCAGCACTCTCTCTCTCTTCTTTTCTTCTTCCTTTTCTAGGCATGATTTTTCTTCTGTTCTTCTCAGCCTTTGTTTGACTGCCCCCTCTCTGGGATTCCCTTTCCCCATTTCCTCCGACACACTTTGTCAGTTTTGGCAGAGTAAATCAGTATTTCCATGCCCCCAACTCCAGACAGGTCCTTTCCTCTGCACTCTAACCTCTGCCAGGAGAACTCAGCATTAGCATTCACACCGATGAATGGTGGCACTTCCATCCCCAGTTGGTGGCTGGGGAAGTACCTGGTGTGTGTGTGTGTGTGTGTGTGTGTGTGTGTGTGCGCGCGCATGTGTGCGTGCGTGCATGCATGCATGTATGTATGTATGTTTGTTTGTTTGTATGTTTGTATGCCTGTATGTATTATATATGAATTTATTTAGATTTGGATGTAGTGTATGTGTATAAGTGGTGTATATGTTCTCTCTGTGTGCATGTACACACATATACACAAGTGGATGTGCATATAAAAACCAGATGAGTCTTCCTCAATGACTTCTCCACTTTATTTTTTAAGACAGGCTTTCTCTGGGACCCTGGAGCTTATTTAGACTGTTGGGCAATGTGCTTCTGGCCTTCCCTCCGTTCCCCCTCCCCCTCCTTCTGGGGCATCCTGGGCATTCATACTCAGGTCTGTGTAGCAGAGTCTTTACAGATTTTACCTGCACCTCCTCAGCCAAAAGCTGTGGGGTTTTTTGTCTTGTTTCTTTGGTTTTGGAAATAAAATAAGAAAATGAATCATGGTTCCTCTCTGCTTAAGTTCACCACACCGTTTCTTTTCTCTTTTTTATCTCCTCTCTTTTTCTTACTTCTACCCCACCTTTTTTTGAGATGGAGTCTCTCTCTGTAACCCATGAGGGCATGGAACTCACTATATAGCTGAGGTTTACCTTGAACTAATGGCAATCATCCTGCCTCAACCTCCTGAGTGCTGAGACTACAGACAGGAGCCATCATATCTTGCTTCAGTTTCCATTTTAAAGAGATTCAATGTGTTTAGGGCAGGTTCACCCTCAGGCATGATTAAGTCCCCATCCCCCCTGTTCCCCACCCTCCCCACTGCCACCCCCTACTCCAGGTGATGCTCTGTTACAGCCAACAGCAGTGACATTCTTACCACCAGATTTTATAGCAGTTGGTATCAGGATCCACTCTTGGTATATTCTTTTGGTTTGGATGCATGCGTTGGACCTGCCGACCATTGCAGTATCATGTAGAGTATTTCATTGCCTTGAAAATATACTGTGTTTTGCCAACTCATCGCTCCCTCCCCCAACTTCTGATAGCCACTGATCTTTTCTCAGTCTCTATTGTTTTCCTTCTCCCCAAATGTCATGTTCCTGGTATCTTATGCCTTGCTGCTTTCTTGAGTTTCTCATGGTGTGACAGCTCATTTCCTTTTATCACCAAATAATCTTCGGTTGCCTATACTCCCTTCCCCTTTATTTTGCCATGAATAGAGGAAACATTGCTCTTCCCAGTATTACAAGGTTGCTGATGGCAAAGCAGCGATGCCATCAAAGTGGATGGCTCACCTCTGAGCTCTTCCACTCCGGCCTTCTGATCCCTTCTTGCCCAGGCCACCATTAATACTTGAATAAATAGTCTTGTCCTCTGTTACCTGGTTTATGCCATTTTTTCTTCCTTCAAAGTATAAACAAACTTTCAAGCATTTACTGTAAACCGAGCATTGTTCTTTTTATGGAATACTTGCTGAGTATTCATGTATCAAACTTTTGAAACATGGAGGATAACATGACATCTACTTTATTTTGATATAAGGAATGAGTTAAGAATCTATACTGTGGCTGCTGCTGATGTGTGCTGTGGGGAATACAGACCATTTTGGGGGTAAATGCATTGTAGGGAGTGCTTTGGCCTGGCAGGTGAGAACTCACAGATCAGCTGGCCTTTGAGCAGAGACCTGAACCAATGAATCCATATTGCTCTATGATCATTAAAGGGAAAGCATTGTAGACCAAGGACATACCAAGCACAGAGGCCCCAAGGCCAGGCCACCATTTGCCTGTCCCAGGAAGATCAAGGCAGCTAGTACTGGAGTAGAGTGACCAACAGGGAGGAGGAGGAGGAAGAGGAGAGGGCAAAGAGGAGGAGGAGGAGGAAGAAGAGAAGAAGGAGGAGGAAGAGGAGGAGGAGGAAGAAGAGGAGGAAGAGCAAGGTTAGACAGAGCAGTGCTGCTTAAAAGAAACATAACACGCCATGCACATGGAATTCTGAATGTTCTAGTGCCCACATTAAAAGAAAAAACATGATAGATGAAATTAATTTTGATACTATGTTTAACACTTCATGTTGAAAATATTCATTCAACATGTAATCAAAGCAAAGAAATTATTACTGAGATACATATTTTGTTCAGTAAGGTTTTAGAATCTGGTGTGGGTTTCCTAATCTTCCAGTTCAATGTCCAGTGGCTACCATTCTGGACAGTGCTCATGCTAAGTCACCAAGTGAAGCAAATGGATATCCTGGAACACTGGCATTACATCTCTGCTTTAGGTTCTTAAAACCCATCCCAGTTGTGGTGAAAGATTATTGTGGGGTGTTATGAAAACTGGGGGGCTGGGCATGGTACTGAAAACTTGGAGGAAGCTGGTAGTGGCAGTGAGAAATGTATTCTGGGTATGTTTTGAACGCAGACTTTCTGATTTTCTTAATGTGCTCTATAAATGAGAAAGGAGTCAAGGACTGAGTAAAGGCAATGTTGGAACTGCATTGTATGTCTTTTGGCAGAAGGATTAAGTTGACTGCCAGTTGAGCCCCTGGGGTCTGAGTTCATCACAAAGGTGTTGGGGTTTTAGGTAGTAATGTTAAGTAGAGGCAAACAGATGAGTCTGGGGTTTTCAAGAGAGGTCTCAGGAGATAGAAGCTGTTTGATGGTTTTTTTAATGGCACAGATAAGATGATAATGTCAGGTGTCCAGAGAGGAGGGCTGTGTCCTGGGGAGCACAGACAAGAACCAGCAGAGCAACCTGAGCAGGGAGGTATCAGAAAGGCCAGAATGAAGACAAGTGAGGAAGGAGGTTCAGGTAGATAGAGTGAGATGCTGGGAAAAGCTAGGCCTGTGGGTTCCTATCAGTGATGAGGGAGAAGAGCAGCTGCCAGGCTAATGTAGGTCTGAGAGAAAATGCAGGAGAACAAGACACAGATGAGGGAGACTAGTGGGCTTTATAAAGGGGGCAGAAAATAGGGAGGCAGCTTAAGGGAATCACATGACCATGAGGAGACTTCTCTCTTCCCACCTCTCCTTCAGCTAACAATACCCACTCCATAGCCAGTGCTAATATTCTAGAAGACAGGGCAAAGTCATGATACAAGGGAGAGAAAGTTATGAGTAGTTTCCCATGTTTACAAAGTTGCTCAGTGATAGGTCCTATTTTTTTCAGACAAGGAAACAACTGAGGCAAAAATGTTTGTCCACACACCTGACGAGTAGCTGAGCAAGGACTTGAAGGCAGGCTCAGTTCTACAAGGCCTACTCCTGGGCTGGTTCTGTCTCTTGCTTTCCTCTCTGGAGTGGTCAGCTCTTTAGTTGGGGCTTCTTCTTAATACCTTTATGTGCAACATGGCACCCAGCAGAGGACTGTGCAGAGCTGGGATTTTATAGATGTTTAATGAACAAGCAATCAGAGGACCAGGGACTGCATATGCAAATGTGGAGTCACCAGGGATAGCCATAGAGGGATCATAGTCTCTACAAGCCTGGTTTTGATTCTTCTATACCTGGCAGGTTCTTGTATATAGAAGTATCTTGTAGTATCTTGTATAGAGATACACAGGGAAGACTGAACATGGCTGGGGGGAGGAGATCACCTATGACCTAGGCTGATTGTTCTCCCTGGCATATGATGGTGCTGAGTACCCTGCTTCTGGCTCTAATGCTCTGTCAGTGTTCTGGATGACTGTGGCAGCACTGGGTCTTGTCCAGAATTCACTTTCTTTATCTGTAAAATTCAGGTTAGGTTGGATGATCACCCACCTGACTCCCCAGAAGATCTCAGCTGGGCATTTGCAGATTGGGGTCCTACCCTTCTCTATGTCCATTATCATGTGGGACAAGAGAATCTTTCTAGGTGGAAACTGGCTGGTCGTGGAGTCAGATGGTTTCAGTGATAGGTATCATAGTGGTACAGCTAAGATCTGTGGGGTTGGGACAGCCACTATAGAGGTGCCTTGTGATTCCTAATGTTTACCTCAGACATTTCCTCACAGTGTATTCGATAAAAATTCACAACACTAGGGCAAGAGACCCAATCTGTCTGCCTCATAGTTGGTCATACACCCAGAAGGCTCAGAGTTCAACTTGGGGCAGCCTTCCCTTCACACTTAGAGGACTATGCTTCCCTTTTGGTGGCAGCAACAGCTACATCTCTCTGGATACAGAACAGTTTTGTGGTTACAGAGGTAGAGGTGCATCCTTGTTGACAACACTCAATGATGAGTGTTATTTACTCCAAATGCCAGTGGTGCCACTTCTGTGAAGTCCTGCTGAACTTCTGGGGGACAAGTGACAAGGGCTCCAAGTTATGTGACTCTGAGCCAGACACATTATTTCCTGCCCTCCCAAACAGGGCCGTGACACCTGCTTCCATGTTTTTGAAGCAAACAACCACTTCCAAGTGTATGAAGCTGGGCTTAGTTTAAGACTCTGGATTGAGAGTCTCCTTCTGAATCACTCCTTGTCCTTGCCATGGACCTCTTGCCTGCAACTCTCATGTACGTTGGGCATATCAACAATGTCAATGGTCCCTGCAGTCATATGTTCTTGGAAATGATACTTATTCCAAGACAAGGAAACCAAGACACAGAGTGGGCATATGGGAGCATACCAATCTTGAGTGGTCATGCATGTCCTTCCCCTGTGTCCATGTGTATCTCTGATTCATGTTCCCCTTTGCCCTCCAGGGACAGGGGCAGACCCGGTGGTCAGTGCCAAGAGCAACCACTGCCTGGATGCCGCCAAAGCCTGCAACCTGAACGACAACTGCAAGAAACTTCGCTCCTCCTACATCTCCATCTGCAACCGTGAGATCTCTCCCACTGAACGCTGCAACCGCCGCAAGTGCCACAAGGCCCTGCGCCAGTTCTTTGACCGTGTGCCCAGCGAGTATACCTACCGCATGCTCTTCTGCTCCTGTCAGGACCAGGCATGTGCTGAGCGACGCAGGCAAACCATCCTGCCCAGCTGTTCCTATGAGGACAAGGAGAAGCCCAACTGCCTGGACCTGCGCAGCCTGTGTCGTACAGACCACTTGTGCCGGTAAGAGCTGCTGAATGTCTCTACTAGGGGAGCTCATGTGTTGGTCTTTGTTACAGGGTCACTT
The DNA here is from genome assembly GCA_019843965.1 of Rhynchomys soricoides. NCBI lineage: Eukaryota > Metazoa > Chordata > Mammalia > Rodentia > Muridae > Rhynchomys > Rhynchomys soricoides. The sequence goes on from JADRCH010000013.1 coordinate 13,011,466, forward strand.
GGATTATGACCATGAATGAGCCCAACAGAAGGTGTTGAAAGGGTTAACATTGATTGATAATGGGCAAAGTCATTTCACGTATCCATTCACCTCTCCATTTATACTGCATTTTATCTATCTGTCCCTCACCCAGTTCTTTTGTTCAGCATGGGTTTATTATTTGCCTACTGTGCTCAGCTTCATGCTAAGTAATTCAAGGGAAGACAAAGCCAAGTACCCAAGGAACTTATCATTTCAAATCACAGATTTCTAACAGGAGGAAAGGACCAACAGAGGTTTTGTTCCACTTTTAAGGGAGGTCTGTGCCTATGTCCCAGAAGAGGAATGTGACCTAAGAGCCAGTTCATTGCACACTGAGAGCAAGGCCAAGCTAGTATTAAGTGAGCACTAGATTCTAGAGTCTGACAGTGTGAAGTTCAGATCCTGACTTTGACACTTACAAGCTGTGTGACTTTAAGGAGATGTGGTCCCAATTCAGTGGAACATGGCTGGGGCTCCCAGAAAAGGGAGAACAGGGGAGGGCCATCTGCCTGAGTCTGGAAGTCCTGAGGAAGGTCATTGGAGTGATGGAGGCTTGAGAACTGAGGAGAGAGTCCAGGAATGAGTCAGTCAGGAGAGACTTGAGGGAGAGCTCGGGCTTATGGGGAAATTCAAAAGTTGGTGACAAGGGGCTGCTGGAGAAGGGATGGTTGCGGTTGTCTCATTGTCTACTGTGTTTTGGACACTGTTCTGAAGGCATGGTGCTTATAACCCACTAACCCTGCAGAAAGTCTCTGATGTAGGCATTGCTGCCATTTTTGAAGGGAAGAAAACAAACTGAGGAAGAAAGACTCTTGCCCCAGGTCATATTTATTGTGTAGGACTTTTTCTAGCTACTTTGGCTGTTAAAGTGTGTGGCCTGAATGACAGCAGACATATCACCTTGGACTAAGGTAGCAGTTATAGGGTTAAAGTGGATTGTTTCACTAAAGATGGTAAGAAGACTTACTTCTGCACCTCTTCCTGCATTCAGAGTGTGGCCATGGGGGAATACTCAACAACACACTAATTGGATGGCTGTGTGGTTGGCAATTGCTTGTTTCCTAGTTGAATAACGATGGGACATTGAAATTATTCTGTGGTTATGATGTTGTAAATGCAGCGTTTGAGAGACCGGGGTGACCGTTATCTTCCAGTCCTGGCAGCATCTGGGGTGTTTGCACTGATGACTCCTGAACCCAGTCATGAAGCTGGAAAGAAGGGATGTATATAGGTGTTCTAGGGGGCTTGGTTATGATTAAAGACCAGTAATGGAATGAGGAGGGTTAATAGGGTCCATGAAAGAATCCAGGATGGAGGTGCCCATTGACTGGGGCATCCTCAATGGTCAGGAAAGAAGTGAAGTCATTGGTGTGGGAAGCAGGTTTGACTCTACTGGGAACACCCATACATACACAAGAGAGGGACAAAGTACAGCAGAAGACAGGGAGGCTGAGGAAGTAGTGACTCAGAATCCAGAAGAAAGGGGGTTCAAGAGGGTGGGATCTGCCAAGCTAAGTGCCTTAGATTGTGTGCATACATGTGTCCGTGTATGTTGAAAGTCAAATGCTGTGGCCCAGGCTTGGTGAGGAGCTAGAAGAAGAAGCACAGGGTCCAAACTGTTTTATTCAGAAGGCAGAGGGCTGAAGCCAGAGTCTTCAGGAGAACATAGGATGGAAGAGAGTACCTTTTGGACCCTGGAGATCTGGGCCAGTGTACAGCTGGAACGGGAGGCTCCACTTTGGTTTGGTTTGGAAAACAAGCTCTCATAGTGGTTAGAGAAGGGATTGAGCATAGAACTAGCTGTAGGCTAGGGGAAAGCCTTGTAAAGAAATGGACTTTTTGCATCTGCTTTTTAAAAAAGCATGCATTTAGATACAATCAATGAAGCAATTTGAAATAGGCCTGTGCCTACTACAATAGAGGGGTTGGCAGTGGCAACCGAGAGCCCTAGAAGACAGGAGCAAGCAAAAGCCTTCACTTCATAGGCTGGCAGAGCTCTGAACATTAGTTCTGAGCTTCCTGGTGACTTGGATTAAGGGGAAGCTGGATGGGTCATATAATTCCTAAAACACCACGAAAGAGAGCATGCTAATTCTTGGGTGGAGACATAGTCTCCCCTGTGGGCTAAATGCTAACCTGAGCTTGCCAGACTCTGTTATACACTGCAAGGTATAACAACAGAACAGATGAACAGCAGAGCCTTGAAAGAGCTGGTCAGAACAGCATGGGTCCAGCCTAAGGACCCTGTGCCTACAGGTGGGCCAGGCACATCCACAAAGCCAGCAGGCTGTGGAGTTCCTATGCATGGTCAAGCTACTCAGATGTCTTGAGTTAGTCTCCAGCAGACAAGTGACAGGCTTTGTGCTCACTTTTCAGGCTTTTTTTTTTTTTTGGAGGAAGGATGGTTATCCATAGGATATTTGGCTCCAGTGGTTGAAGTCATGTGTGACTGGAGTGTTTTGGTGGCTTCTTAAGGAAACAGAAAGACTTTTGTTTGCTTATATTTCTAGAGATGGGGCAGCCATGCTCAGGAGAATTTTGTGGGAAACAGCACACTGTGGAGTCAGAACAGATGTTCAGATACCATTAGGCATTGTGAAGGTCCAGAGTCCAGAAGGACTCTGAGGGATGAAGGACTGACCAAGAAAATGAGCCCCTTGCATTGGGATGTGGACTTCAAGGACTGCTATCTGTGGGGATCCATAGACAACACTGCATCAAAATTATTGACTTAGGAGACATTGCCTGATTTGTCGGGCTTCAGGTAGGAAGTTCATCTTGCCCCAAGATGAGGTCATGTGAGCTCCTTTTTCCAACCAGGATCTTGAGTCCATCTTTGCCTGTCTGATCACCGTATCCTCCAGTATGCAGATGTCACATGGGCTCCCAGAGAAAGAAGGGTAGGAATGAGGAAAAAGCCTGCATCTTGGGTGGGTCCGACAGAGGGGTTGGGAGATGGCAGAGTGCAGTCAGTTTCCCTGCATGGGACTTGGCCCTCAAGTCAGAGCTGAAGCTTTAGGTGTGCTGGGAGGCTTGTGCTGAGGAGAACCCAGAGATGGAGATGTGGAATGACAGGCAGGTGGTGGATGGAGTGGGTGGCACTCCAAGTTGGAGACCTGTGTGGGCTCTGTCTTTTCCTGAGCCCTTGGTTTCTACGCTAATCAAAGCAAGGACACTTATCCAAGACATCTCTTGGGATCTTTTCTCATTGCTTGGATCTGTGGGCTAGAGTCTTTCTAGTTGGTTTCCAGGCATTTCTTGCTGCTCCTGAGACCTGCCTCAAGCGCTTTCTCCCCAGGATCTTCCCAGGATGGGCCTGTAAGGAAAGAGGGCACTATCTTCCATCTAGATCCTACAAATCTGACCTCTGACCCATGTATTACTGCCCAGCAGACCCTGGTGGTCCTGTTGGTGCTAATCTCAGTTCTGTGATGGCTTTACAGGGTATCTGGAGAACATCAAGTTGTGCTTTGACTTTGCACTGTGCCCAAGAAGGCATCCTATACCCTTCCTTCCTCCCTCTGGCTTGACCTTTTCTAGGTTTCTGCCTTCCAGAACAGGAACACAAGTAGAAATCTTATGAAAATAGGTGGTGCCAAATGTCATGGTGGTTTGGAACAGGAACTGAAAGCCCTCTTTTTCTTGGGTATGTTAATTAAGCTGGTTAGATGGGAACAATGGCAAAACATCTTTGGGGATTGAATCTTTGGGAATGGAGTTTCCATCCTTAGGAATCCCCTGCAGCCTCCCTCCATGTTCCACTCTCACCATGCTCCACTTCTGTAGTATTCAGTCTTGACTTAGCCAGTCCTGCCTCTTCTTCTGTGGAGGGGCCCAGGTATCTCCAGGCTTCTTGCTGAGTCAGTCTTGGCCCAGGAGTTCTAGAGTAGAAGTAGGCAGCTCTGCCAAAGCCTAGGTGGCATGACAGGGGAGTTGGCCTGTTGGTTTGCTGGGAGGCTGGACTAGTAGCAGCCTAGAATTTCACCTGTGTGGGGGTACGGTAGGTCCTGCTATACTGTCTTGTTAAATGTCACTACTAGCGAGGCTTTCAATCTAGTATTTGGAGAAGCATTGGCTAATCAGGGCTATCTGCTAGTTGGGCCTTGGACTCATTGAATGCACTTCTGAATACTCGTACTGCTCTTCTGAGCTGGGTCAGATGGATCTTCCTGCTATACTCACAGTCTATCTGGCTGGGAAGTCATCCTTAAGAGTCCAGACTCTGCTCTCTGCTTTTGTCCCATTCCTACCCTAGGCCTCAAGGCTGTGGACTTAAGCTAACTAAAGATCTAAAAAGGATCAGGGGAGACATTTCCTTTAGAAGCATCTGATAGGGAGCCTAGAGAGCTGGGAGCTATTTGGAACAGGTCTGTGGAATCTGACTGGATTTACTCCAGGTTCCAGTGGGTCATGAGCTTTTACAATTTTGAACACAATGGTTTATATCTTCTCAGCTTTCATCCACTGTAAGCATGGGCTCCATTGCATTCGTGTGTCCATGCATTTGTGTGTGTGTGTGTGTGTGTGTGTGTGTGTGTGTGTGTGTATGTGTGTGTGTGTTGTAGTGGTTGTGAAGTTGTGGGAAGGACAACTGCTGTCTTACTAACTATCTCTTGCTGGCTGCATGTGGAAATGACTCCTGAGGTTCTCTGTTCCTCCTGGTCTGCCAGGAGACTATAAATAACCTCTTGCTGGACCCATGCCATTTACAGAGCTGTGATTTAACCTCTGGGTGCTGAGGATGTGCATAAATAGACTCCAGCCTGGGGCTATCCCAATAGTCCTGGGCCACTCTCATGCTGTGGCTGCTGCTTTTATCCTAAAGGAGAAGATGACTGGGATAAGGAGTGGAGGGAGGTAGCCTCCTTCTCTCAGGCTGTTCTGGACTGGGGTTTGATTGTTGACCCCTTGGCGTGTGCTTCTCTTTGAGTCTATAGGATTGGTTGGCTGGTGCTTTCAGCAGAGTATCTCTAAACAGTAACAAAAGACTTATTTCCAAAGTGGTAGAGAGGCTAAGGACTTCCAAACTTTTACTTTTTTTTTTTTTTTTAAAAAGAAGCCCCTGTGTATCTTGATGTAATATATACCAAATATTGGTTGCACACTTTAGAGAGAGCCTTACTGTGTTCATTGCATTCTGGAAAGGTTCTTAGACCTCCTAGAGCTTAAGAATCTCTGTCTTCTCTGGTAACACCATCAATTCACTGGGGGTGACTACAGAATTTCCCCCTTGATTTAGTAGTATAGAGAGCTGTTATTGACTCATGATGTCTGCCACTGGCCTGGGAAGTTAGGATAGGTCTTGGCTGGAAACCAGCTAGTCATTCTTAAGGCAACCAGTTACCTCTAGCAGGGAGAATGGGGGCCTTGTGACCAGTCTATGTTCAGTTCGTAACACCCTGTTGATCATCTGTGTGGGGCCTGGCATTGGGTTAGAGTTGGAGAGTTCATGACCAGGGAACAGGAGGTCCTTAGAATCTCATGGAGCCACTGTATTGGCTGGCTCTACAGAGACAGTGGGGACCTCCATCCTGAGATGAAGGCATTTTTCACTAGGCTTTTCTGGAAACCCCTGTTTTTTCGCTGCTATCTTGTAGGTCCACTCTGGTGGAGAGCGCCCCTGTTAGGAAAGGTGGGATCTAGCCTCATTTGAGGGCCTTCCTGACCTGGATCAGAGAAAAGCTTCACTGCTGAGATTTCCTGAGGAGGGAGGAGCTGTGGGCCTGCAGTGTGTGTATCTCCTCTGCCCAGCAGCTTTCTTCCCACAGGACCCATGTTTCTCTCATGGAGCCCTGGCTTGTCTTCATTCCGGGTCAAGGGAAGGGCTCTTCCTGGAACTTCCTCTGATATGTTGACGTGGGGCAGAAATGTTGACTATTACTTTACAAAAGACCTGGGGATATCAACTCACAGATGCTCCAGCTTAGATACCTAGATTATATGATAGTCTTTGTGACTTCCTGCTGTGGCTGCTTTAGGCAAAGCAGCATTGAGGAGGGGGTGTCTTTAGTCTTCCCCATCCATCCCGCATTCCAGACACCTGGGAGCCACAAAACTCACACCCAGTACTGATGAAGCATGGTCCCTGGGTGGGGAAGGCTCCCACTGAAGAGCTCTGATTAAGGCCCTGCCTCATCTCAGTGGGTAGTGAAAGAGGATCCACTTGGGGATGCTGGGGATTCAGGGAGTGTCAGGATACACATCCACATGGTCTGTTCTTACCAGAGCCTCTCTTACAGGGGTGTGTGTGTGTGTGTGTGTGTGTGTGTGTCTTCATGTGCACACATGTATGTGTGCCTAGCTGTGTCTACTCACACTGGGCCAGACAGCCTAAGCCTTTAGCTACGTTGGCTTCAAGTTGTTTCCATTGTATCTATGATTGTTTCTACTCTCATTGGGTGTGAGCACTCTGCCAGGTGTTTAAGTCACTTTTGGATGCTATCAGAGTACTACAGACTGCATGACTTAAACTATGCTGTTTTCTACCAGTTTGGGAGGTTGGAAGTCTGTGATGCCAGTGTGTTATATTCCTTGTGAGACAGTCTTCTTGGTTATGTTCTCCTGTAGTCTTGTCCTATGAGAGAGAGAGAGAGAGAGAGAGAGAGAGAGAGAGAGAGAGAGAGAAAGAGAGAGCGAACTTTCCTTTCTCTTAGATCACTAATCCTATCATGAGTAGTGTCCACCCTCATGGCTCCTAACATTACTGACCTCTAAATGCTCCCTCTGCAAAGTGCACATTGGAGTTTAGAGTTTGCACTTCAACTCACTTTTTGTCAAGCCTGTCTCATCTGCACCTCTTAATCCCCTTCGGGCTGCTTGCTCCTTGTGTAGGTTTTTTCTTATGCTTCTCTGTGTCCTTCACTTGGTACTTGGTGTTTTCCTTCTTGATTAGATCCCCCTTTTCATATCTTTAAGTTACCACTGTGTCCATTTACTTATTTAATGGGTATGTGTGGCATCCCTGCTCTGCCCCAGGTGCCGTGCTAGACACTCGAGGTTCCTTGGGGATCACAGTAGGGATGACCACATCTCCTTGGAACACACAGTCTGATGGAGGAGATGGTGGATAAGTAAGCAGATAGGTTTATCCAGATTGAGCATCCCATATCTGGAAATCTGAATTGGCAGATGCTCCATAATTGAGACCTTTCTGAATAGCAATGTGACTTTACAAACAGAACATTCCATACTTGACCTCAGGAGATGGGCTGCAGTCCAAACACAGGCATGCTAAAAATACTACACAAAATATCTCCAGGATGTCTGTTTAACATGTGCATGAAACAAAAACAAATTTCTCTTTTGGACTTGGGTCCCTTCTTATTATCTCTTAGTATCTATATGCAAATATTTCCGGATCTGAAAGCTGAACCACTTCTGGTCTCAGGCATTTTGGATAAGGTATACCCAACCTTAATAGAATACTTACGGTGAGCAGGGTGACAAGTGGATAAGGTTGGTAGGGAGGTTTTAGAGATGGGTTTGGGAGTGTGACAGAGACACTCTGGGATGACCCAAGGGGTAAATACGCAGTGGCATGGAGGCATCTTTTCAGATGGGCAGGAGCTTGGGTTGAAGGTAGATCAGGAATTCTATTTGGGATACGGTAGTACTTTGTTACTTCAGGACAGCTCTGGTGCTTGACTGGGTTGGTAAATTGGAGTGGGAGGAGTCACTAGCAGGGTGGTGGTATTTTAAACTGAGGAATGATGAGGTCCTCCTGGGGAAGACTCTGGTGGGAGAAGAGGCACTGAGGATATGGTTTGAAATATGGTTGACTTCTGATATTTTTATCCTATGACAGGCTTATGGGGATATAACTGCATTTTTAAGTTGAAGAGCATGCATGTTATAATTTGGTCTCCAGCACATCCCCACCATTGATGACTTTACCTCTCCAGCTCCAGGCCGGAATCCTTCAGCTGTGGAAGACATCTGTCCCAGAGGGGTCACTGCTTTGGGAGCAGCGTGGGAGGCAGTTTCTGCTTTTCAGATCTTCTAGTCTTCCACAAGGAGGCATTTAGTGTTTTATCAAAGGGCTTTGTGAGGTGTTTGGGGCTCCTGTGATGGGATTTTCTCCAAGGACTTTCCTGTGCCCAACATCAGGGGACTTTGCCTTTCTGTTCAGTAGAGTTGAGGTAGTCTTTGCCTCATGAGTACTGTGAGCCCTATTGTCCTTGAGCTACATGCCGGCCCCATGGGCTTCTGCCAGTTGCCTTTACATCATCATGATGTAATACTTGACAGAAACAGGACAATGATTTATTTGGATCATGGTCCACCATTGTGAGGATGGCATGACAGACTAGTTTATGACAGTGGGAACATGTGGCACAGGCTGTTTACCTCATGGTAAACCAAGAAGTGGAGTGTGGCAGGAACCAAGGAATACAATATTACTCTTAAAGGCCTATCCCAAGTGACCCAGAGCCTCCAAAAATAACACTAGCAATTGGTGAAAAGGCTTTAAAAACCATGGGTCTATAGAAGTAGTTCAGATTCAAACCATGGTAGAGTCCTTTGAAGGCCTGTCTTGCAAGACTCAGAGGCCTCTCACAGTAGTGCTACTATGGAAGGTTCTCTGATTTGGCTGAACATCTTAGGCTGCTGGTGACTCCCACCTGCCTGCTGATAAGCAGGGACTCTATATGAGTCTATATAAGTCCCTATTCATATGGCTGCTCATATAGAGACGTTTGGAATACCTGCTCCCATCCTGCTTGGCTCAGGTCTTCCTGAGCCAATGAGTCCTTCTTTCTGTCCTTGGGGGGCTGGACTTTGGGCACCAAGATGTGCTTAAAAAAAGAATCAGAGAGCTGTATCATGAGTGGGTCAGACAGTCCTGGGTCTTGATCATGAGCTGCATGAGTATGCAGACTTTTCTTTTTTCTTTTTCTTTTTAACATTGATTGAGTAAGTACAGTGGCTTGGTAGCACATTTAGGAAATGCATTCAAGGATTTAGATTTCTCTCTGGGTATTCAAAGATACCGATAGGCTTGTTAGGGCTATAGGTGGAAGGTTAGCCCTCACAACTGGCAGGGTCACTAGAGAAGCCCTCTTGGAAGTGACTTATCTCCTTAGTCTGGAGGAGAAGTAGTTTTGCATTCTGAGGGGACCCTTCTGTTTCTCACAGAGGGAATCTATCAAAGAGCACTACTGTAGAAGAGGTGAAGGGACTAGCTTATCCAGCCCATCTGTACTTTGCTGGTAAGTTTGATTTCCTCTGGAAGACAATGAGAAGTCATGAAGTATTTAAGCAGGAGGACAACATGACCCAAACTGCTATTTTAGAAACATGCTGCTGTGGATAAAATAGTTGGTGGCTGGAGACAGAGTCCAATAGGAGGCCTTACTGTAGTGGGTTTGTGACACGGGAAAGGCAGGTTGTGAACAAAGAGAGACTGACATAGGAATGACATAGGTTCCTTTGAGGATCAGTTTCTGAGGACTTACTGGAGGCAGACAGTGAAGGAGAATCCAGGAGGCCGTCAAGGTCTCTAGGGTAGCAGTTGACTGGTGGGTAAAACTGTTGCCTTCAGAGGAGAGGAAGAGGAAAAGGCGTTTGCTAAGAGATGGTGTGGGTCAGGGAGGATGTTTGGGTTTCAGAGCTGTTCTTTGAAAACCTTTGAATGTGCAAGTGTCAATGTCAAATACAAAAGGTATTTGTTATCTGGGAGTTCAGTGGAGAGGCAAGCGCTTGGGTGGAGATGGTGAGATTAAGGGAAATAACTCATGAAAGGCTGTGAGCAGCAGCCTGCTGCATGGGCACGTAGAGAACACAAGCTCCTTCAAAGAGCACTAAGCTCATTTGGGGAGGCAGGGCTTGCCCCTGCGAACCAGCAGCCATGAAGAGGAGGCCTGCTTTAATTAAGAGTTGTGAGGATTAAACTGCGTGCTGCAGGCAAGCCCTGGAGAGCCAAGGAAGGCGGGTGCTGAGGAGAGTGGGTCCAGTAGCAGGGCCAGGAAGGAGGGAGGATGCCTTAGGGCAGAGGCTTCAGGGAGAGCCAAGCCTGAGGAGGAAAAAGGGCATGACTAGTGTGTGCCTATGCCTCTGTGTGTGTGTGTGTGTGTGTGTGTGTGTGCATGTTCTCCTCCACAGAGGAGAAAGGGCCAACAGAATGAGGAGAGCTTGCTGTGGAAGGAGGGAAGGTTTGAGGCTGTGGCTTTGAGATGACCTGGGGGACCTTTAAGAGATGTGAGCTCCCCTCTCCCAATGCTAGACCTCTTACCTGTCAGCGCCCAAGTTCAGCATGCTAAGGATACCCTCAACTTGTTGCCTGATAGAAGGACAAAGGAGTCAGATGCAACAGGCTCTTGTATAACTTGGGAATAATACTAAATCCTAATTAGTCAATTTGTCACTCTGTGTCTACATCAGCATTCCATAGCCATGTATTCAGTCATTCATAGATGGAATGAATATACATACATATATACATACTTGTGTGTGTGTGTATATATTCATTCTATCTTTTATATATATAGGAGGATTATACAGATTAAATACAGAATCTATACCTTTTATATAAATGACTTGAGTATTTTTTTTTATATCCTTGGATGTCCTGGAGCTGATCTCCTGGGGACACTGAAGGACACCTGTGGGGACCCTCTTATAGCTGATGTGGTGACATTGAGAAATTAGAATAAATAGCTTTTTTAAGTGTTCAGTCTGTCGTCAGAGATGCAGAAAAAGAGACAGAGGCCCCTTTCAGCTCTAGATGAATGTGGGGTCAGAGGTGTGTTTTAGTCCTTCCCAAGGTTGTTGTAGTACTCCCATCTCCTGTCTTTCTGGGCAGTGGCAAGGAACCCCTGTGTGTCCCAGAGCAGTGCTTGTCTCTCCCCTCTCTCCTATTTTTTCTGTTTAATTCTCAAAAGGAGATTCAGTTAGTTTTTGTTTGTATAAAAGTACTATGAATTCATTGTAAGGAATAATTGAAAGCTGGGTGTGGTGGATCACATCCGTAAACCCAGCACTACTGGTCTGGAGACAGGAGGATCATGAGTTTCAGGCCAACTAGTGTGGACTATCTAGAGATCTTGTCTCAAAACCAAAAATAACAAACGGACAAACAAACAACAGTAACAACAACATCCTCCTCCTCCTCCTCCTCCTCCTCCTCATCATCATCATCATCGTAAAAGATCATTCAGCCAGACTCAGGTATAAATTATCCTTAATATAAATACCCTGAAATAAACTTTGGTTGTCACTTTGGGGAAATGTACACTCTCAGACTATTTTTTAAAGGACGTTCATCCTTTTTTTAAAAAAATGATGTCACATGTGCTGTTCTGTAAGCTATTTTGTGTTCTCTAAATATATGGTCCACATTTTCCCTGGTCGGTACAATATGCTGCTTTTCCCGTGTGAACTGTGTCTCCATGAATGGCGTTCACAGCTTGTCTGTCTCCTTGTTTGTACACTGCTAGCATCTAAGGAATGTGTATCTGGGTTAGACAGTAGGGGACAGCCATATTCTAGGTCCTCTGGGGAGAGGGGATGCTCAGAATATCCTCAGAGAATTCTTGGGACTGGTGTGCTACTTTCCCTAGGTGAAGGGGAGCTGTGAGCTAGAATTAAGCAGCTGCTACTGTCTTTACAGCAGGCATAGGGTTTTCCTGTTTGTGTCTGGGACTGCTCTCTCTGCACTGTGGTCATTATGGAGGGCAGAGTTTGCTTCCCTCTGGCAGTACTCTGCCAGGACTGGTCTGAGCATCTTTAGAAAGATGCAGAGAATTTCTTAGCCATCATCCTGAGACTTTAGGAAGGATGATGCCCAAAGCAGAATAGTTGAGAAATATATCTCTGTGTTGGTATCATTAAATCACCAACTGGCTAGCTATGTCAGAGAGGGGTTGTTGAGAGACATATTCAAAGGTGTGAGAGCATGTTGATCATACTGAGCTTCTGAGGTCTGGGGTATTCACTCTTTTTGGCTCTGTTTCCTTAAGAATTTTGCTTCTTTGGGGGTGTCTTATTTATTTTTATAATAATAATAATAATAATAGTAATAATAATAGCAACAATACTCATCATCATCATCAGCAGCAGCAGCAGCAGCATGCTTTTTGAATGTCTCACTTTGAAACCTAAGCTAGCCTGGAACGTACTCTGTGGTCCAGGCTAGCCTTGAACTCATGGCAGTACTCAGGTTTCCAAGTGTTAAGATTATGGTTCTGAGGTCCCTGTGACCCCACCTCCACCACCTACACTGGGGGAATTTTAAATGAGTAAGGATGATTGCCTGCTTTTGGATAACTCTTCCCTAGTTTCTTCAGGGACAAATTGAAATCCCCAAGACACCAACGAGTAGTAGCTACCAAGAGTGATAAGCCCTGAGCTT
>JADRCH010000013.1:13023845-13063019 GCA_019843965.1 Rhynchomys soricoides
ACGTAAATACAACTTGCTCCGTTTGTTAATATTCCTTGTGTGTGCATTGTTTCAGCTCTGCCCCTTTGGTATCCCATAATAAGCTAGGTGGCACACCCCCAAGGAAGACAGTTTCCCCCACTCTCTCAACGTTACTCCTTTGCCTGTATTTCTTTGTCTAGGGGCTATACTTCATGAGTTTTCCCTCTGCCCTGTTAGAATGTCTATTGGTGTTATCATTGTTTGGTTTTTGCCTAGGCAGCCATATTGTGGCAGTATGAATGTAGCTTCCCTGTGATTTTTAGAAGACATATTCCCACTACAGATTTTTTGGTCCTCCGGCTTTTAAGATCTTTCTGCCCCACCTTTTGCTATGTTCCCTGAGCCTTAGGTGTAGAAGTTGTGTGGCAGGTGTATCAACTGGGGCTGTGTACCTCACAATCATCTGTTTTCTGCTCTTTGAGTAGTTGTGGTTTTCTGTAATGATCTCCTGTTGTAAAGAGAAGTTTCTTTTATGAGTGGTGAGAGCCACACTTCTCTATGGATGTAAGGATATGGTTTAGGATGCAGTTATGGACTATGCTGGTTTACTATAGTGGGTGTGGTAGGTTCTACTCTAAACTCCGTGACCTCACCACCCCCAGGTAGTTGGCTATGTTTCTAGTCTCAGGCATGATTTCCCTCCTATTGAGTGGATCTTAAGTGTAATTACAGAGCTGTTGGTCACTGCCAAGTTGTGAGTGCCATTATTGTTCCCTAAGGGCTATCATGCTTCGCTGGTCATTGTTGTTCATAGGTATTATAGCTGGGAAGTACTTATCAGTTGCCGTCCTCCCAAGGAAGCTTATGCAGCATCATCCAAATTACAGCATTCTCTCATTTTACCCATTCCTGCTTCAAGTCTCTTGTATCCTGCTCTTCTGCTCTGTAGTGCCCCACCCCACGGATCCCTTTCCCTTCCTGTTTCTGTGGTTACTCAGCATACCTGCCTTCTTCATGTATGCTGTGGATCCCAACTCTGGTCCTCACGCACAACGAGCACTCACGGAACCATCTCTCCAGGTCAGAATGCTGCAGAGTTTAAGAATGTGAAGTGTCCAGCCCTACTACTGGCCTGCAGAGCCTGCTCTGTCCTAGTGGGAATGTGGGTGGGGGCGGCAGAGGGCAGCAGGTTGGGCAGAATAGGAAGGCAGGGAAAGCTTGGTGGTCGGCTACACACAGGGCTCTCCAGGTGGCATTTGGCTTTTAGCTGTGGGCAGAAGGTCGAAGATCAGTTGGACCTCAGGTCAGCCTGGGCTTGGCAAAGGGGAAACCTCTTCTTTCACCTCTAGGCAAGGGAATCTGTTAGACCTTTCCGAGTCCCACGGGGGTGCTGAAGACTGGGTGGGGAGAGCTGGGGTTCTCAAGGAACCCCTTCAGCCGGGGGTCTCCAGCCCTCAGTCCCCTTCCTTCGTCCTTTAGTCCCCACCCATTCCTCTCCCCTTTGGATCAAACTCCAGAGGTCAATGGCAGAAGGGGGGGGGGGTAAAGAGAAATGATGATGACTTTGATTTTTCCCTTCTCGTGTTGGAGCCTGGGGAGGGCGGTTGTTTTGCTTCCTGGACCTCAGTGGCGAATTCTCTGCCAGACAATCATCGCAGTGCTTTCATTGCTTTCTGATGCTCCTCTAACTGCGCAGGGTCGGCTATTAAATGGTCATCAAACCTCAGCCTCTATCCCATCAATAGTCATAAAGTTGGGGAGATAAAAGCCATCAGTTTTCCATTATAGCTGAAAGCAATACTGTGGATGGCTATTTTCTGAATGCTGCAGATAGATGTATTTTAACTAGAGCACAGGTTCCAGTGGGCCCAGCTCAGCTGTGGGCCCTGTTGGACCTGGGATAACCTGCCAGGTGCAGAAAATGCAGGCGTGGCTGGGCTGTTTCTTGACCAGCCCCTTCTCCTTGGGGATTCAGATGGGCAGATCTTCAGGGTGGGGGCAGTGGGTGGAGGCTGCACTGGTGACACAATATACTCCCATTCTCCAGATTAATGAGATACAGCTGGTAGGTATGGAAAGTTGTGATAATGCTCAATTGGATGGAAAACAGCCTGCCCCTGCAGGATCCTGGGTTTTCGAGAAGCCAGGGGAGGGTACGCTGGATTACCTGTGGGGAGCCTGGTGGAGCAGGTATGACCTACAGGCTGGGTCCAGTCTGAGGAAGCTGGTACCTGGGATGGGAGAACCAGAGCTCCTGCAGGGTACGTGGTGCCTGTAGTGTCTCAGACAAGCACGCCATCTGGAAATGGATTTTGCAATTACATAGTCTGGCAGTGAGCAACCATTGGCCATGTTTGTTGAATGGATTTTCACTCCTCCACCATGCTCCAATCCCAGGGCCTTCGAAGCAAGTTCCAGAAGAATCTGGGCCCTGGCAACCCTCATGCCTTCTGTGGTCTGTTTCTCCCTGAATATGTAACTCACCTCACTTTTCCTGTTTCAGGGCTCTTGCAGGTGCAGAACCTCTTGTTTGGATGCCCTGCTGGCGCAGTAAGAAGTGCCTAACCATATAGGAGATTCTTTGCGGTCACCCCACCCCTTCTTTGTGCATCTCTATCTTTTCCAGGAAGTTGCCGTCTCTGTTTCCTACGGCTGTACTGATGTGCTCCGGTCCCTTCAAAGCTGTTCTCAGAGACTTCACAGTTGTTGAGTGTGTGGCCCTGCTCCAGGGATAGCTCGTGTTTCCTGGTGTTTTTGACTTTACTGCAGCTGGCCCGCTTTTCTGCCTCCTGTAGGGATGCAGTTCCATAGCTGAAGTTGTGGGTCCGGAGCCTGCAGGACTCTTATAGATGGGAGTCAGATTTCAGTCTGTGCTTCTGCTCCTCCGGGCAGCCTCATGTTGTTCCCCCGCCACCCCCCACCTCCCCTCTCCTGCTATGGAACTGTCAGTATTTGTTGAACACTCCTCCCTAGGTGGCTTCCATGTGCCATGGCTGTGACAAATCATGGCTTCCAATTTGCCTAGGGATGTTCCCTTGTAACTCTCTCCTAGTTGGTACTCTCAAGCCCCTGTGCTATAGTACCCTTTTATCTGCATCCAAGGCCATGGGACCCAGGACAGTGCAACCTTGAGCTTCCTGTCCCACATTGAGGACCCGTCAGTCCACTTAGCAGCACTGATTATCTCCAGCTTCTGACCTGCCTTCTTGGAATCTTCTCAAAATTATCCTTTGTTTTAGCCTTTTGGAACCCAGTCCTTCTAGTCCCCAAATCTTACATGCCTCCTGGGATGTAAGGCACGTGGGATGGCCACGTGACAGGAGTGGGGTGGGGATGAGAAGAAAGGAAAGTTATTGTTTCCACACACCCTCCTCTGCTGCACCCCCAGGATGGGAAGAGTCAATTGTTGCCTTGTTGTCTGCCCACATAGAACTCTCTCCTCATGGTGTCACCGATAGCTCTGGACCTGATGGCCTGGTGGCTTGGTGGCATGGTTGCCTGGTGGCCTGATGTGACATGGGTGCAGTGAACACCCATGGAGTTCTTCAGTGCTTTGTCTCCTAAATTAGAGACTGCAGCAGGCATCCTAAGCTTTTCCTGATGACAAGGGATCAGCCCGGGTGACCGGGTAAGGTGTGCGGATGGTGAGCAATGCATTTAGTGCATCTGATGTCTATAGACTGTTATAGACATATTATAGATTACATATTACATATTATAAATTACTCTGATTACTGCCAGAGCTGGAGCTTCTCAGTTGTTTGCTTTTCTGTTGGTTTCTGTCTTCTCTGTTTGTCACCATTTTACTGGAGGTTTTGTCACTCCCTATGCACTTCCTTCTGTCACCTTTCCCCTTTGTCCATTTTCCAAGGAACAGAGAAGGAGATAACGGAGGCTGTGGGAATTGAATATGCACCGAGGGCTTGAGGATTTCAGTAGGGGGAGAAGCAATTTTCTTAGGAGCAAAAGATCTCTTTTAGTGGACAGACTTCATCTTGCCTATCCAGGCAACTTCCTTGTACTTGGAAAGCTGCCAGATGAGTGACCTACAAATGTGCTGCACGGTAGAGACCTTTTTGATTAAAAAAAATATTTTAAGATGACTCTGGAAAATGGGCTAGAGAGATCCCTGGAAGGCTTGTGGGAGGGAAGCAGATTTGGCCATTAAGATGGATCAGGTTAGTGGATCCCCTCAGATTCCCTCCACGTCTCTGTAGGATGACATTGCCCTTAGTGTCCCTAGATGGCCAGTACTAGAATAATTTACACTGTCCTTTACTCACCTCTGTGGGTCCAAGAGTCAGAATGAGGATAGTTTTGATCTCATTGTGTGGAATGGTGACATCAATGCAGATCATTGGTTGCTGCCTTGCCAATGAGCTTGCCTTGCCAAATGATGCCTGGGCTGTTGGTGATGGTGACAATAACAAGCATTCTACCCAAGGGGACCAGGGTGTCAGCCAGAGATGCTGCACCATAAAACTTCTCATTACAGATGACAGAAATGTGGTCAGAGTGAGGGCTGGCGGCAATGGAAGGGAAGAGGCTGGGTCAGAATTGTCAGGTCCTACCTGAGCCTAAACCTGGCTATCTGAAGCCTTAAAATAGTTTTTAAAATTACACTTTATTATAATGTTTTTCAAATAAATAAAAACACCACAGACCAAAATTAATCAGACCCAAAGTCTTTGCGACTTTAATACAGTTAGAAGAGGCTTTCTGAACGAAGTGGTGGAAGGTCACGTTAAATTTTACACTCTCAATGTTGTAAATATTATATGTACTCTGCTACTACCTAGAACAAAAAATCCCATGACAGAATTAGAAGAAGAAAAACAAGTAGCTTAATTCTCTTTATAAGTCATATCCCTTACCTGCATCCCGTCTTTCCTCATCTATCCAGTTTTAGCCTCTCTTGGCCTGTTTTCTTCATGTTATGCTGTACTCACATGTACATTTGTTATACTTATTATATTATTTGCTAGATTCTGCATATGTTGAGAGAGCATGGATTTTTTTTTTCTTTCTGAGACTGCATGGCCCCACTTGACATGATCTGTTCTAAGCCTATCCATTTCCTGCATGTTTAAAAACCTTTTTCTTTAGAGCCGAGTAGTGTCCCATTTTATATGCATATACCAAATTTTCATTATCCGCTCATCTGTTGATGGGCACCTCAGTTGAACATCACAGGGAATGAATGCATGCCGCCTCTCAGTCTTTGTTTGACAACAAAGAGTTGGAATCAGACAATATCCTCTGCAAATTCAGTGTCTCCAGAATAAAGATTTGCCTTACGTATGGAATTTGGGAGTGAGAGTGAGTGAGCATAGGGTCTGTATAACCCGTCTCACTTCTGTGACTTAGTACCTGGCCAAGAGCAACTTATAGGATGAGGGTTTCTTTGGGCTCATGGCTTGTGAGAGCAGTGCCCACCATGGAGGGAAAGATAGTGGAATCAATCCATGGTGGTGGGAACATGAGGCTGGGACTCCTTACGTCTTGGTGGATCAGGACAGAAAATAAAGAGAACTTTGGAGTTCAGTTGACTTTCTCCTTTCCCCTTCCATATTCAGTCTGGAATATCATGGGATGATGTCACTTACCTGCAGGTTGGGTCCTTTTCCCCCCAGTTAAATCCAGAGGTGTGTATCCCAGGTGATTCTCAAGCCAGTCAAGTGGACAATGAAGATTGATGGTCAATCATCACAGGATCTGAGGAGAATCATGGGTTTAGAACTTAAGTAATAAGGCTTTTTTATTTTCCTACCCAGCCTGGTAGAAAAGTGAGGACCTTGCATCTTATTGCCATTCCATATGCTTTGTGCTTCTAGGAGTTTGTGTAGGATGCTGCGAATGGTGTGTATTTGTGAGTACTGTGTGTGTGTGTGTATTTGTGTGTGTGTCTGTGTGTGTCTCTATGTGTGTATGTGTGTGTACATGTCATGTGTGTCTCTGTGTTGTTGTGTGTGTGCATGTGTATGTGTGCATGGTGTGTGTGTGTGTTGTGTGTGTCTCTGTGTGAGAAACACCAAGGGAGATATGGATATGGGGACAGTGCTTCAGGGGACAAACTGAGGAAAAGACTTCTTACTCATCTTTAATGCAAGCTCTTGCCCTGCTTTCTCTGACTCAAGTGCAAGGCAGAACTGAAAAGAAGACCTTGGGTTGACTACTTCCCTTCTGGACATAGCTTCTTCATTAATAGTGTGATCGCATATGTCCATTCTTAGCTGAAACACTGAGGAGCCCAGAAAACTCCTTTATACCCCATCTCTCTTGTGACTGGGGGTGTTTCTGCAGCTCCTCCTCTTTTTTTTTTTTTTTTGTTTTTTGTTTTTTGTTTTTTGTTTTTTGTTTTTTGTTTTTTGTTTTTTGTTTTTTGTTTTTTGTTTTTTGAGACAGGGTTTCTCTGTATAGCCCTGGCTGTCCTGGAACTCACTCTGTAGACCAGGCTGGCCTCGAACTCAGAAATCTGCCTGTCTCTGCCTCCCAAGTGCTGGGATTAAAGGCGTGTGCCACCACTGCCCGGCTCAGCTTCTCCTCTTCCTTAGACTTTCTGGGGTAACGTAGTCATGACAGGTAATCTTTCTAGGGCATCCTGGGTGATGCATCTCTGAGTTAACATATTTAACAGAGAGTTTCACATATTTAACAGCAGGTACTAGGGCCACCTTCTGTGTAAGCCCCAAAACATAGGACCTTGCAGGTTAGGGAGAGATATGGTCCTAAGGCTTTTGGGCTGGAAGAGCAGAGAGAAGTTTTCTGGTGATTCTACTTACGTTCCTGAAGCTCATTGTGAGGTCATTGTCCTGAGCGAACCAGAATGTAGAGTTCATGAGAGAGGTTATCTGTGCAAGTATGTCTGCAGATTTGCCAGTGTATCTTCCGAAAGTGTCTATGAATTGTAGGTAGTACCTGTAAGGAAATGGTCAAGCATTTAATAATCACACTCACATTCCACTTAATGGTGAGAATACTCCTGAAAAGTGTGGTACTAGGCAATTTTGTTGTCATGTGAACATCTTGGAGCACAGCCATGCAGACAATGATGATATGATGTCACTGAGTAATAGAATCTTGTTGGGATTAAGTGCTGTCAAGTGTTGACTCAAACATTGTTATAAAATGCACCTCTATACTGAAGCTGAGATCCTCTTTGGTTATAGAAAGAGAAAATCTGGAAGGAGGCATAAGGGTAGCGTTTCCTTAGACCCCAGTTTTATCTTCTAGAATCTTTCCCCAACTTAAGGATTGCTTACAGA
The DNA here is from genome assembly GCA_019843965.1 of Rhynchomys soricoides. Classification (NCBI taxonomy): domain Eukaryota; kingdom Metazoa; phylum Chordata; class Mammalia; order Rodentia; family Muridae; genus Rhynchomys; species Rhynchomys soricoides. Next base: position 13,031,072 of record JADRCH010000013.1, read on the forward strand.
TAACCATGGGAACTCTCCATGGATCTGAAGTGGAGGGGCAACCCTGGCTCCCCTTAGCATGTTGGTATCTATGAAGGAGTGCCTGTCCAAAATGCCCCAGAGTATAACCAGAATAGGTTGAGAGGCTAATTTATTGCTATATCAAGGAGCAGAAGATGAGGTGATAAACAGAGAGTGGCTTCCCTATCCTGATCCCGCCCTGTCACAAGGTCTGGCTTGCTTCCTGAGGCTGGCAGATCTACACTTTGAGTCTTGATCTGCTCCAAGCGCTGGGCAATGTGGGGAGTCTTCCAGCTGGCTACTGACCACTGTCAAGGTACATAGTTACAAGGTGGAGAAGAAATCTGAACAGGCACAAGATCCCCATAACCTTCACTGTTTCTCTGGGCAAAGTCCATTGACTTCACACATCAGTCAGCTGCGGTGCTTAATAAATCCCTGATGCCAGTCTCTCCTAAAACTTATGGAGACAAAATCTTGGATCGTGGAGCTTATGAACCCATTTTTTCCCCCTATGCTTTTTGGACAATTTTCTTTTTTGGAGAGGGCTGAGAACCATTATAGGTTCCAGGGCTTGTTCTGGCGTCAGTTCTGTACCCAGGCTGGGAAGGAAGTTCCCACAGGGTTAGGGAACACAGCAAGCTAGTTCACTTCCCTTGCTCTGCTTGTGATTAAGTCCATCATGTCTGAATTCTCTTCAAGTCTGCCTATGGTAGATGAAGTGTACCTGGCTTGCAGTGTGGCCCAGATTTACCCACCATCTACACTATCCATCTACACTACTTTATGCACTATCCAGGAGAGCTTTAGTCATCCAGTTTGAATTTTTTCTTATTGTTCAAATAACCTCATTAGCATATCCCTGGGCAAACAAATCAAAATATTTTCTGTGAGTCTAGACAGACCTTGGAAATGGAATGTCACTGCAATTAACTGTGTTGGGATCAGAACAGATGGGTTCTCAAAGACTGAGCAAGAGCCAGCATGGAGGTTTCAGCCTGTGGCCGGGCAAGCCTTAGCAATATCTGCCTTTCTCTCCTGGCCGACCATTAATTACCCTTGTCCTGTGTGGGACCAAACGTTTCTAACCTTGGGGAGTTAGGACGGGAGGGCAGAAACATGAGAAGTACACACTGTTCCTTTTTGCCCTGTCTCTCTTCAGGTGTTGTGGAGGGAGTCCAAAGGCCAGATTCTCACATAGTCTTCCTGGAAGAGCTCAGAGAAGTGGGGGATCAAAGTAGAATTCACTCCCCAGGATATCACCTAGAACTGCTCAGGTAGCCTTTATCAGGGACCAGTCACAAATGGGCAGTAGACACTGGGACCCTTGGAGAACTGAATCTCTGGTCCTGATGGAGGCTGAGCACACAGAAGACTGAACTGAGATACGATTCAAGATGGAATGGGAGTAGGATGTCAAAGGTATGTTGGGATTAGGAGGGGATCCACGAAGGTGGCAGGTTGGGTAGCCTCTCCCCAAATTCATGTCTACCCAGAACTTCAGAACTTGCCTTATCTGTAAACAAATTTTTCAGACAGAATCAGTTAGGGTGAGGGCATCCTGTTGTAGAATGGGCCCCAAATCCAATGACTGGTGTCCTTGTCAAGAGAAGGGAGGATGTAGGGACACAGGAGAAAAGTCTGTGGGAACAGATGCAGAGACTGGAGAGATGACACTAAAAACCAAGGAGTGCTGTATCACCTGCAGCTGGAGACATGAAGGATCCACCATGGAACTATCAAAGAGGGCCTGACCTTCAAAAGGAACTTGAGCATCTAGTCTCCCAAGTTAGGAGAGGGCTAGGAACTGTCATCTCAAACCTCACACTTCATGGTAATTTTTTAGGTTTGTTCCAGGAAGGTAGTAGAGTGGGGCAGGTGCTCCCATACTTCATGGGAGTCACCAGCCAGAGAATAATGAATGGTTGTCACTGTGTGTTCTTTCCCTTAAGATGGAACATGGCAGACCTAATAACAAATATGGCTCTGAGGGGCTCATGGGAAGGGTGTAGATGGGGGTAGGTGCTGTTAGAGAGCTGGGGAAGGCTTTCCCAGGAAAGGGTGCTGGAGAGGAGGGATTTCCTAGTAGAGTGTCCTAGTTGGAGGAAATGGCTAGAGGAAGAGTCATTTTTGAGGGCCGAGATCTAGAGAATGTGTGGGGGCTGTCACTGTAAGTAATTTTCTTTATAATAAGAAAGTTTCAGAATCCCCTGAGTGGAGTCCAGATGTGGTCCAAAGAAAGGGCTATGATGTTCAAGGTCAGGCAGCTATGGGTCTGCCTTTGTAATTATTAGCCCCATTGTGGTATCTCAGTAGGATTCTGTTACTGCTACCCTGTTCCCTACCTCAAAGGCAATGCTCAATGGATGTTGAACAGCAGTCAACCCTGCCCATCCTTCTGAAGGAGCAAACAACCTTGGTCCTGCTCTGCTCGTAGACCAGTGTTCTAGTTCAGCTCCAGCACTTTACAGTGGAACTGTGAGTCAGTGAGCAACTGTGAGTTTCTCCTTTCTTCTCTGTCAGCTGGGGCACTTTCCAGTGCCTGTCTACCTCAGGGTGTTTACTAGTATTAAACATATTAATGTTTTTAGCAGTGCTTAGCAGAACATAGCAAACACTCAAAATTGTTAGCTATGATTATTATTAGTTTGGTAGGTTTCTCAGCAAATGCAAAGGCAGGGCTAAAAAGAAATAATTATAGAAAACACAAACAGCATAAAAGTGTCAGTGTGCAAAGTACAGGTTTTAGTTCAAGTACCTGGGCTGGCTCCTCCTGGCCCTATCCCTTGCCTGGCATTGGGCACTAGGCTTCCCTGTAGGGCTTCCACCCTGGCCTCCTTCTCTCTTGAAGCCACTCTGCCTGTTCAATCTCCTGTCACAGCAGCCCATTGGTTTATAGTCAGAGCTGAATTTTGTGAGGAATTCCAGGCTATAGGTGGATGCTAATCTCTTTGACATCTTTAGATGGGCTGGAAAAGCTAGTGGATGTACAGCCCCTCCTCTGTTCTCTTTTGGAGTAGAACCAGTCAGGAATGATGAATTTTCAAAGGTTTGAGATATGACAATATGATATTAACATTCTCCATTGTCAACTTGAAATCTATAGCCCCCCCCTTGGGAGACATGCCTCTGGGGGATGATCTTGATTAGGCTAATTGAGGCAGGAAGACCCACTCATTGGGAGGGGGATTGTTTCTTGGGATTAAATCTTGGGCTGTACAAAAATAAGAAAGTGAGTTTAGCACAGCATCCAATACCACTGCCACCCATGTTTCCTGACATGGATACAGCATGACCAGCTGACTCAAGCTCTTGCAGCCATAACTTTCCCACCAAGATGGACTGTACCCTGGAACTGTGGGCCAAAATAAACTCTTCTTTAGGTTGCTTCATTGGGGCCATCTTACCACAGCAACAGAAAACTAACTAATGCAGACTTAAGTGGGAGCAAATCTTATTTTGGAAAGCCAGTGGTCTAGGGTTATGCTTGGGCCATGTGGTATCATCATAGCCTTGTTGAGACATAGAAAGTATCCTACAGACTCTCTCTCTCTCTCTCTCTCTCTCTCTCTCTCTCTCTCTCTCTCTCTGTTGCTATTATACATCCATTGGTATTTGAATCACAGTTAGAGGTGTGTTTTGAGAGAGGCTAACTGACTGGACTTAACAATTCCTAAGCTCCCAGACACCATTATTCTTGATTTTATTTATGTTCTGTTCTGTGCATAGACTCACCTTGACACCAGACCCCTTACAGATCATTTTCCTGCAAACCAGCAGCTACTTGGTCTTTTTTTTTTTTCTGAGACAGGGTTTCTCTGTATAGCCCTAGCTGTCCTGGAATTCACTCTGTAGACCAGGCTGGCCTTGAACTCAGAAATCCACCTGCCTCTGCCTCCCAAGTGCTGGGATTAAAGGCATGTGCCACCACTGCCTGGCTGCAGCTACTTGGTCTTAACATGCCATGCCAGGTTTGTCTTATAGTTCAGAAGGGTTCTGTTTAAGGCTTCTGGCAATATTTTCATCGGTCCATTACTTGTAGATGGACCACTACTGCAGAGGATTGTATCAGCTATTCAGAGACTAGACCTCCTGTCGGCCATGTGACCGGCTACCTTCCTCACTGCTGTAGATTTTTGCATCTCAGAGGTCATTGCCCTCCAAGCCAGAATGATGATCACTCAATTCTACTCTTGCTTTCCTACATGATCACTTCCAGAAATATCTGTATAAATGAAGACTTCCTATTAGAACATACAGAGAAGGCTTAGTCAGGGGCAGTCAGAGGGAACTTTAAGAAATGCTTAGGTCCTATAAAGGACCATCTGCAGGGTCACTTCCTGTGTAGGAGGTAGGAGAATTCTTCCCTGGGGCTTGAGGTCAGAGGTTATCAGCATTCACTCCCTGCACCCACTCCATTACCCCTGTGATGTTGAGGATGTAGTCCATCTGTGTAGGTCACCCTCTCATTTCCCAGGTCTGGGCTGTGGTTTCTGGCTTTCTACCCATTCTGCTCTACCCACCTATGTTTATTCTGCCTTGTTTGGCATTCTCTGCTGGGGCTGTTTGTTGAGTCAGCACATGCCTTTTGCCCCCTGTCAGGGACTCACCCTGGATCACACACTAAGGTGCCATTTCTTATCTCAGTTCCCTTGGCAGAACTGGGATGAAGGAACTGCTTTGTTACAGGAAGTACCAATGTCCATTTAGTGTTGAGGCATGGCCATTTGTCAGATGACAGAGAAGAGCATGAAGTGATCAATCTTGGGAAGTACCTTTTGAGTGAAATTTTCTATTGGGGCCTAAGGCTTTCCAAGTTGGCCCAGAGATTCTCTACTTACATTCTTGGAGAGAATGAAAGGCTGGTGAAGGGCACTCAGAGGCTTCCTTCTTTCCTAAGTTGGAGCCTAGCTGTCCTGGAAAAGCTTCTGCCTCCTGGTACTCTAGGGCATCTTCTGATTCTCTTTTTAGGACCCACTCACCCACACTTGCCCATTGCCTGGTCAATTTCCAACTCTCTTTAGTACTTATGGCCTTGCTGGAGCCCCACCCCCACTTGTGTCTCAGTTTCCATTCTGGATTTTCTTTCATTTGTACCTTGTTCTTGTGTCCTTCATCTATCCCTTGAGCCTTAGCCATGTCAGGGTCCTATATGGCATGTATGAAGGATGCCAGTAGACATGAGGACTTTGCGTGGCACTTGAATGTGAAGGCATTAAGAAAAATGTATGAAAATACTTAACAGGCTAAGGAATTGCCTCCTTGCTCTGCCTTGCATGGTGTTATATCATCACATAGCTGTCAACATCTTTGGTTGAAGCCTGCTTGGGTGAAGCTAGATGTTTTAGTTCAGATCCTCAGAAGCTCCAGGGACCTGATGCTTAGTTCTGCATGGTAGAAGTTTCTAGAGGACAAAGGTTTTAGTTTGAATGTGAAATGTTCTCCAGATGTGTGTGAGTCATTGGTCTCTAACTAGATGAATAGTTGGGAGAAGTTGTGAAATCTTATGCATGTAGTACACTGATGGACTCAGGGCCAAAGGGGTGGGATTTGAGGGTTATAGGTCTGCCCAGCTTCTGGTCCAGTTCTCTGCTTCCTGTTTAATAACACATTCCAGCCTCCATACCATCCTGCCATGATTGACTATGTTTTCTGAATAGTAAATCCTTCCACCCCTAATATAATTCTGTTAGAGTTTCATCACAGTCACAAGAAAACTAACATAGCAAACACTTAATCTATTGGGTCTTAGTGATTACTTGCTTTCCTGGCCTGAGTCATCTGCTGTCTCCCCTCTGAGCTGCATCTGGTCCACTCTGATGGGAGCTGACCATCAATTTCCAGACTCTCTGTAGTTCCATATAGGCATCATTATGCACACAGTTCATGGGGTTTCCTGTGACATCAGAGGGAGAGAGCTAAAGGGAGAGATGGAGAGAGGACTTGAGATGCAGGGCTTAGGGAAAGGACTTCTGATCGGTACGTGGTGTGGTGTGGTGGAGGTGGAGGTAGGATGAAGGTTTTTGATCTAAGGTAAGTGACCTTAGATCTCTAAGGGGTTGGTAGCAGGGCATGTGTTGCATGTGTGCATGCTTGTGTGTGTGTGTTTGTGTGTGTCTATGTGTGTGTTGTGCCAGAGAGAGAGAGAGAGAGAGAGAGAGCAAATTTCCTGTGTGCAGGTAAGCTGAAGGGCCTGTACTCTATCCTGAATGTCTGTGTGCTGATCTTATGCTGACAGGTTGGAAACCCCTAGTATATAGATTTTATTTTCGTGTTAAAGCCCCCTCCCTTTTGTAAAACACTAACCTCAGCGAAGGAGAAAGAAGGAAGAAAAAGAAAAAAAACCAGCTGAGTTCAGCAATGGCAGTTTGCTGTATTTTTCTTCTTGCATCAGCAAGTTGGGACCACAAATAATCTGGTCTTCTATGCTCCAGAGCTAGTGCTTAAGACTTTGCCCTCCCAAAAGGCAGCACTCTCCCAGGAGGGAGCAACACTCCCTTTCCCAGGCTCCTGGCTTAGGTGCCTGAAGGTGGGTGGACAGGGTAGGGGTCCAAGGCAGAAAACAGTACAGAGAGGAGAAAGTACTGGCCAGCAAAGGGACTGGTAATTAATTTCTAAATGGTTTCTGGAATCAGCTAAACATTTCCTTTTAACCAGTTTCTCTAGCCTCATATCCTTTGTTAGTTCAGGATAAAAAATGTCATTTATAATGGATGTTGCTTTGATAAATTGCTCCGAGAAGCACAGTGTTCTCATTAGTCTATATAATGAGAAGGAAGCCTAGCGGTGGCATAGCTGCCCGGATATTTGCCTGATTGGAAAATATTTGTTTATGCAGTTCATTTTAAAAGGCCTGAATGGGGAGAGGTCCAAGAGGAGGGGGCTGAAGCGTTCAAGGATTTGTGTACTTTCTCAGAGCAGACTCCAGCCATACCTATTCTTTCCTGCTTTCTGGTAGCTCCATGCTGATCACACAGGCTTCTCCAATGCTCTGCCCTCACGTGTCCCTTCTTCCTCCAGCTCCTGCATAGGGATCTTGTCTGACCAGCCAGGCTAAGATGAGAATTGAACTGAATGTTCCCTTTTTATTGCTCCTGGAAGGAAAGTGTGATCCGCGTGTACACAGTACATTCCACTTCGTAGAAGTATTTTAGTAGATGGTTGTGTCTTGTCCCCCAGTGTATCTTCTGGACATTTGTGTCCCAGCTACTAGGCACTAAGAAGGTGCAGTAATGCTTTGAGGGCTTGTGGTATGTAAGCACAGGGGTTTGACCCCAATACTCCGCTCCATCAGTGGCCCCTTAGCTCTTCTGCTCGTTGGAGAATGGATACTTTAACTAGCCTTTCTTCCCCATAGGGACACATTGGCTTTTCTCTGTAGGTCCCCAAGGCACTTCTTCATGTTAAAAGTGGTGCTTAAGGATGCGTGTTAATTCTTGTAGGCCACCGGGGTCTCCTTTAGTGGATGGCTATTACCAGAGATGGCAGAGAGACATTTCTAAGTCTTAACAACCACCAGGCAGGATCACAGGAAGGTGAAAAGACAAAACTCAGTGTAGGGAGTGTTTTCAGCCTAAGCTATACTGGTACCCAAGTAAATGCAGCATTGACACACTTTGCTGTGCTGACAGCTAGGATCTGCCTGCAATTTTATTTCTCAAGGGAAGCAGGGTTCTCGGGTTTCTTGCGGCTTAGAGGAAAGCTCTCCATTCTTTCAAGCATAGCCCTCATTAATCAATCCATCTTCCACCAACTCACCCGCCATCTATCCACTCACATCTCTATACGCATCTACTCATCCTCCTGACTACCCATTCATCTGTTCATTATTTCATCTGCCCTCCATCCAATGGCTAATGAGTCATCATTGTGCAGCAGATATACCTCTGGGCACTGAAGATTCAAACATGGATGAGACAGTTTCTGTTCTGAAAGAACCCATAGTTTAGTAAATGAAACATGGCAAAATATGGGCTATTACTTGTGAAGTAGAGGCAGGAGGGTCAGGAGGGTCAGGAGTTTGAGGGCAGCCTTGGGTACATAGGAAAAAAATGTAAATTATGATAGATGATACAAGCCATGACTGGAGTTTACGGAACACGTTCAGAGATAGATAAAGGTATTCAGGCTTTCTGGAAGAGATGGTATGTGACTGACCTGAATTTAGAATTTTTTGGAACTAGAAGAGTTTTAAAGGAGGACATGGCTGGAAAAAGGTATTTTTAGCAAGTAGAGTGATAAAGGAGATTTATGAAACAAGGTTGGGAAATGGACCACTCTGTTGCTACTTGGCTTTGGGGCGGGAGTTGAAGATAGATATGATGATGGAGATTACTCCAGTTATGATTGGGAGTCAGAGTGGTGCATGGTGGGCTATAGAAGTCCAGAGGTTTCTTCTATATGGGGGCATTACTCTCAATACACAGAGGGCTACTCTTGAAAGCAGGGGTCAACGTGCTAAGCATTAGTCCCAGTTGCTCTGGGGTAATCTCTGTTACTCTTCCCAGAACCCACTAGCATCCTTTCATGGATGTGGTGCTTACTAAAAGGTGTATGAGTGCAGAATCCAAGGATGTACCTCTGTGACTGACAGCTGAGGTTTGAACCAAGGTGACTTGGCTTCAAGCTGCTCCTTGTCACTGTATCATTCTGCGTCTCCGGTTGGTCTGAAGTTGAGGTGAAGCTTCCAGTCTGGATTTGCCTTCCCATGTTAAGTTTGCTATAAGAACACGTCTGAATCTTCATACCTTTGAGACAATATTCTGTGGAGTGACGCCATTTGTTTGGAATGCAAAGATGGAGAAACACATCCTGAGGGAGGGATATGCTGGAAATAACAAGGCAGGTGAAGGCTTTGGGGCTTTTAGTAGGAGGTCCTCGGAGTCAGAAACAGGAAGAATAAAGGCTGGGGTTACTGTACTAAGGAGAGAGGAATTGATTGAGTGAGTGAGAATTCCAATGTTAGGTTCTTAGGCCCATTACCCATCCTAGAAAGACCATTTGAAAGGTCAACCACGCAGGATCACCTGCTGCCCCCAACTGAAGAGAGATGGGCTTGAAGTGCCTTGCTCTGAGGCTGGAAAGAGGCAGGGATGGGGAGGGAGAAAGGAAGAAACCTAACCTCACACCACTAGCAAGAACCATATCAGCATTCAGAGAAAGTTAAAAGAAATCTTTCAGCTGGCTGGCTACCTAGCTCAAGGCTAACCACATTCTTAACACAATAATAAGTCAATCCTCACTGAATAATTAAATAGAGAGCCTTCATAAGTATTGACTTAATGTGACAGCAAGTCTATAGTGACTTGGGGTTTGCTTATGTAAACACAATCTCCTGTTCAGCTTACTTAGCAGTTCAATGAAATAGAACAGTCCTTCAATTAAAATCAAATGATGCATACATTTAATTCCTTTCTCCTCTTACCCAGTAATAATAGATTTGGAACACAGGTGAAGGGATGGAGAAGAGTGGAAAACCAAGGAAATGTTTTTGGAGGACATGAAGGGGTGTATCCAGTGACAATCTCTTGGAGAAAGAAGCAGCCCGAAGGCTGTACCTGGGCATCCCCATGTGGAGATCCAGGTGGACTTAGGTTTGCCTTTGCTCTACCTTGGTCCTGCTGTCTCTTTCCAAGAGGAGGGTGTGGGTCCCTCACTGGAGTTGCCATACAGGTGTTCCGGTGGTAGACAAGGTCTGATTGATTGCTTCTGGTTAGCTAGGGTCCAGTGGCTGTAGCCACAACCACTTTCGGGTCATTATTTGCCACTGTCTTGCCTCACCTGGAGGAGAGATGGTATGCACTCCAGACTGGATGATGGGAAAGGAGGAAGGTGGCACCCAGTTATTTCTGGCTTGGCCCCAGAAGAGAACTTTGTCTCATTGGCTTGAGACTGTCTGTTATAGGGTAGAAGTGAGGGGCTGAGAAAAGTGGGAGAGTTCTGGCCTGCACAGCAGGGAAAACCTACTGGATTTGGTCAGGGGTATAGTGACTCTGGTGTGGAGGAACAGAGCTCCTGTCCTGGTTAGTGGCATCCTTCATATTTATTCTCATAAGAGCAAACCCTGGCAGTGTACCAGCTGTGCCAGAATCTGTCCAGATGCTTCCCCACCTGCATCAGATAGCTCATTGAAACCTCCTAAGGGCTACATAAGCTCAGGGCCATTGCTATCTCCATTTAGCAGGTAAGGAAAACAGGGCCTCATTGAATGACCTGAGTAGGTCATTCAGACCAAGCTGAGCCAAGGTTCAAACCCACCAGATGGTCATAGCAGAGACTGAGTGCCTGACTGGATTCTTCCACAGAGGATCTGGAGAAGGAGAGAGAGGTTTTTGGCAGCTACATGCTCAGAATGGCTTGGTAGCCTTTTGCAGGCCAGCACCAAGTCTCTCTCCAGCAGGGCCACTTCCAGGAACTGGGACTGCCAGAGTAAAGAGCGTGCCTTCTTAAGACTGGGGTTTCTTTCTGTCTCTCCATCATAGGATAGAATGGGCTAAATTTGCTGATACTTTCAGAACTGAGGACATTTTCTCTAACAGAAGGCCTAGAGAAATTATTGTTTATAATAAGTCAGGATTCCCAAGGCTTTGCTCAATTAATCTTTAAGAAATAATTACAACTTCTAAGCAAGTTTAGTAAAAGAGAACACAAAGAATAGAGTCTTTTGAAATTTCCTTCTGAGTTTCCTCAGTGTTCAGGCTAACATTTTCCCTGTTTGTAGCCAGGGGGCATAAACCATGCTGGCTGTTGTTTTTAATCCTTAACATGATTTCATATTTAAAATTTTAGATACAAACACAACTCACATCCTGGTAATTTTTGATAGTGATGCATCTTTCCTTGGTACTTCGGGCTTTCTGGGTAGCTCGTCCCTGAGTAAGCTGGTCAAAGAATCCATAGGCCAATCTAATCTAGTCAGTCCCTCAACTGAGTCTCTTTCTTTCAGGTGACTTTAGGCTATGTGAAGTTAACAATTAAGGCTACCCAAGAGAGTATTAAAATCTCATTTAGGTATGAGCCTTCAACCATTTTTTATTATCAGCATCTTGTGCAGCCAAGGTTCTCTGTACCCACCTCCATTCATTGCAAAGGAAGGTTTCTCTGATAAGGACAAGACTATATCCTTTGACTGGGTGCAAACACATACATTTAGAAGGTGATTTGCTGCTATGTTAGTCTAGCTAAGCAGCAGAAGATTCTTCCCTGGGGCTCAAGAGCTTTAGTCATAGTTTTGGTTTGCAGTACTAGTGTGAATTCATATTTATTGATTTAAGACTCCTGATCTATCCCTACATTACTAGAAGGAAACCAACTGAGTCATGATGGGTGATCTTTTTGAGGTGATCTGGATTTCTTTTTTTGAGTATTTTATTGAGAATTTTTGCAACTGTGTTAACTGGGGAGAAATTCTGGGGACTTTCTGTTTGTTACTACTTCTGCCTTATTGTTGGTTATAGGTCTTTTTAAATTCTTTATTTCAACTTGATAGAATTTTGGTAGGTCATATGCATCTAGAAATTCATTCATTTCTCTTATATTTTCAACATAAAAGTAGAACATATATTGTAGAATATATGCTTTTAAGATATGCCTTATGATTTTTTCTGAATTTCATTGGTATCTGTTATGTCTCCTACTTCATCTCAATTTTAATAATTTGGGTATTCCTCCTGTCTCTTTAGTTAATTTGGCTAACCATTTGTTAGTCTTGTTTATATTTTTTTCCTTTTTTTTAAATTTTCATATTTTATTTACATTTCAAATGTTTCCCCCTTTCCAGATCTCCCCTTTGGAACCTCCCCATTCCCTTCGCCCTCCCCCTGCCTCTATGGGGATATTCTCGAACCCACCTCCCCCCCCCACTCTCGTCCTCCCTCCTTAACAATCTCCTATACTGGGGGATATAACACCCTCAGGCCCAAGGGCCTCTCCTCCCCCTGACGGGTAACAAGACCCTCCTCTGCAGTCTTTGTGGCCAGCACTATGGGTCCCTCCATGTGTATTCTTTAGTAGGTGGATCAGTCTCCAGAAGTATGGGGGGTCTGGCCAGTTGCCAGTGTTGCTACCTCCCTGGGACTGCACACTCCCTCAGCTCCTTCAGTCCTTTCTCCAAGCCCTCCATCTGGGACCTCATACTCAGTACTACTGTTCCTGCTAAGTGACTCTTGGGTATTTCAAGCTTTTAGGCTAATAACCACTTAACAGTGAGTACATACCATGTTCATTCGTTTGTGACTGTGTTACCTGGCTCAGAATGATGTTTTCAAGATCCATCCATTTGTCTACGAATTTCATGAAGTCATTGTTTTTAATAGCTGAGTAGTATTCCATTGTATAAATGTACCATATTTTCTGTATCCATTCCTCTGTGGAGGGACATCTGGGTTGTTTCCAGCTTCTGGCTATTATAAATATGGCTGCTATGAACATAGTGGAACATGTGTTTTTATTACATGTTGGAGCATCTTCTGGGTATATGCCCAGGAGTGGAATAGCTGGGTCCTCAGGTAGTATTATGTCCAATTTTCTGAGGGTCTGCCAAACTGATTTCCAGAGAGGTTGTATCAATTTGCATTCCCACCAGCAATGGAGGAGTGTTCCTCTTTCTCCACATCTTCGCCAACATCTGCTGTCACCTGAGTTTTTGATCTTAGCCATTCTAACTGGTATGAGGTGGAATCTCAGGGTTATTTTGATTTGCATTTCCCTGATGACTAAGGATGTTGAACAGTTCTTGAGGTGCTTCTCGGCCATTCGAGTTTCCTCAGTTGAGAATTCTCTGTTTAGCTCACTTCCCCATTTTTTGATAGGGTTATTTGTATCTCTGGAGTCTAGTTCTTTGTATACATTGGATAGTAGCCCTCTATCAGATGTAGGATTGATAAAGAACTTTTCCCAATCTGTAGGTTGCCATTTTGCCCTAATTACAGTGTCCTTTGCCTTACAGAAGCTTTGTAATTTTATGAGGTCCCATCTGTCAATTCTTGACCTTAGAGCACAAGCCATTGGTGTTCTGTTCAAGAACATTTCCCCTCTGCCCAAGTGTTCGAGACTCTTCCCTACTTTCTCTTCTATTAGATTCAGTGTATCTGGTTTTATGTGAAGGTCCGTGATCCACTTGGACTTGAGCTTTGTGCAGGGAGATAGGAATGGATCAATTTGCAATCTTCTACATGAAGACCGCCAATTGATCCAGCACCATTTGTTGAAGATGCTGTCTTTTTTCCACTGTATGGTTTTAGCTCCTTTGTCGAAGATCAAGTGACCATATGTGTGTGGATTCATTTCTGGGTCTTCGATTCTATTCCATTGATCAACCTGCCTGTCACTGTACCAATACCATGCAGTTTTTATCACTACTGCTCTGTAGTACAGCTTGAGGTCAGGGAGGCTGATTCCCCCAGAAGACCTTTTATTGTTGAGGATAGTTTTTGCTATCCTGGGTTTTTTGTTATTCCATATGAATTTGAGAATTGCTCTTTCTAGGTCTACAAAGAATTGAGTTGGGATTTTGATGGGGATAGCATTGAATCTGTATATTGCTTTTGGCAGGATGGCCATTTTAACTATGTTAATCCTGCCGATCCATGAGCATGGGAGATCTTTCCATCTTCGGAGGTCTTCTTTGATTTCTCTCTTCAGAGACTTGAAGTTCTTGTCATACAGATCTTTCATTTGTTTGGTTAGAGTCACACCAAGATATTTTATATTGTTTGGGACTATTGTGAAGGGTGTCATTTCCCTAATTTCTTTCTCAGCCTGTTTATCCTTCGATTATAGGAAGGCTACTGATTTGCTTGAGTTAATTTTGTATCCAGCCACTTTGCTGAAGTTATTTATCAGCTGTAGCAGATCTCTTGTGGAGTTTTTCTGGTCACTTAAGTATACCATCATATCATCTGCAAATAGTGATATTTTGATTTCTTCATTTCCAATTTGTATCCCTTTGATTTCCTTTTGTTGCCTGATTGCTCTAGCTAGAACTTCAAGTACTATGTTGAATAGATAAGGAGAGAGAGAGCAGCCTTGTCTAGTCCTTGATTTTAGTGGGATTGCTTCAAGTTTCTCTCCATTTAGTTTGATGTCGGCCACTGGTTTGCTATATATTGCTTTTACTAAGTTTAGGTATGCTCCTTGAATTCCTGATCTTTTCAAGACTTTTATCATGAAGGGATGTTGAATTTTGTCAAATGCTTTTTCAGCATCTTACGAGATGACCATGTGGTTTTTATTCTTTGAGTTTGTTTATGTAGTGGATTACATTAATGGATTTCTGAATATTGAACCATCCCTGCATCCCTGAGATGAAGCCTACTTGATCATGGTGAATGATTGTCTTGATGTGTTCTTGGGTTCGGTTTGCAAGAATTTTATTGCGTATTTTTGCATCGATATTCATAAGGGATATTGGTCTGAAGTTTTCTTTTATTGTTGGGTCTTTGTGGGGCTTTGGTATCAGTGTAACTGTGGCCTCATAGAATGAATTGGGTAGTGTTCCTTCTGTTTCTATTTTATTAAATAGCTTGAAGAGTATTGGTATTAGGTCTTCTTTGAAGGTCTGATAGAATTCTGCACTGAACCCATCTGGTCCTGGGCTTTTTTTGGTTGCGAGACTTTTAATGACTGCTTCTATTTCTTTAGGAGTTATGGGACTGTTTAGATGGTTTATCTGATCCTGATTTAACTTTGGTAATTGGTATCTGTCTAGAAACTTGTCCATTTCCTCCAGATTTTCCAATTTTGTTGCATATAGGCTTTTGTAGTAGGATCTGATGATTTTTTTAATTTCCTCAGAGTCTGTTGTTATATCTCTGTTTTCATTTCTAATTTTGTTAATTTGGATACTGTCTCTGTGCCCTCTGGTTAGTCTGGCTAAGGGTTTATCTATCTGGTTGATTTTCTCAAAGAACCAGCTCTTGGTTTTGTTGATTCTTTGTATAGTTCTTTTAGTTTCCACTTGGTTGATTTCAGCCCTTAATTTGATTATTTCTTGCCTTCTACTCCTCTTGGGTGTATTAGCTTCTTTTTGTTCTAGAACTTTCAGGTGTGCTGTTAAGCTGTTAGTGTATGCTCTCTCCAGTTTCTTTTTGGAGGCATTCAGAGCTATGAGTTTTCCTCTTAACACTGCTTTCATTGTGTCCCATAGGTTTGGGTAAGTTGTACTTTCATTTTCATTGAATTCTAGGAAGTCTTTAATTTCCTTTTTTATTGCTTCCTTGACCAACTTATAATTAAGCAGTGCATTGTTCAGCTTTCATGTGTATGTGGGCTTTCTGTTGTTGTTGTTGCCATTGAAGACCAACCTTAATCCATGGTGATCTGATAGGAGGCATGGGATTATTTCAATCTTCTTATATCTGTTGAGTTTGTTTTGTGACCAATTATATGATCAATTTTGGAGAAGGTACTGAGAAGGTACTGAGGTGCTGAGAAGAAGGTATATTCTTTTGATGCAGGATGAAATGTTCTATAGATATCTGTTAAACCCATTTGGTCCATAGCATCTGTTAGTTTCACTGTGTCTCTGTTTAGTTTATGTTTCCAAGATCTGTCCATTGTTGATAGTGGGGTGTTGAAGTCTCCCACTATTATTGTGTGAGGTGCAATGTGTGCTTTGAACTTTAGTAGAGTTTTTTTTATGAAAGTGGGAGCTCTTGCATTCGGGGCATAGATGTTCAGAATTGAAAGTTCTTCTTGGTAGATTTTTCCTTTGATGAGTAAGAAGTGTCCTTCCTCATCCTTTTTGATGAATTTTGGTTGAAAGTCAATTTTATCCGATATTAGAGTGGCTACTCCAGCCTGTTTCTTGGGGCCATTTGCTTGGAAAATTGTTTTCCAGCCCTTTACTGTGAGGTAGTGTTTGTCTTTAATACAGCATATGTTACTTGCCCCTTTTCCCTTACTGCTTTTAATATTCTTTCCTTGTTTTGTGTATTTGGTGTTTTGACTATAATGTGACAGGAGGAATTTCTTTTCTTGTTCAGTCTATTTGGAGTTCTGTAGGCTTCTTGTATATTTATGTTCATCTCTTTCTTTAGGTTAGGGAAGTTTTTTTGTATAATTTTGTTGAAGATATTTACTGGTCCTTTAAGTTGGGAGTCTTCACTCTCTTCTATACCTATTATCCTCAGGTTCTGTCTTCTCATTGCATCCCGGATATCTTGGATGTTTTTGTTTAGGAGCTTTTTGCATTTTGTGTTTTCTTTGACTGTTGTGTCCATGTTTTCTATGGTATCCTCCGCACCTGAGATTCTCTCTTCCATCTCTTGTATTCTGTTGGTGATGCTTGCATCTATGACTCCTGATTTCTTTCCTATGATCTCTAATTCCAGGGTTGTCTCCCTTTGTGATTTCTTTATTGTTTCTATTTCTGTTTTTAATTCCTGAATGGTTTTGTTCATTTGATTGATTGTGTTTTCCTTTATTTCTGCCTATTTGATTGTGTTTTCCTGTAATTCTTCAAAGGATTTTTGTGTGTCCTCTTTAAGGGCTTCCAGTTGTTTACCTGTGTTCTCTTGTATTTCTTTAAGGGAATTATTTATTTCCTTCTTAAAATCTTCTATCATCCTCTTGATAAGTGATTTTAAGTCTGAGTCTTCCTTTTCTGGTGTGTTGGGGTATCCAGGGCTGGCTGTGGTGGGAGAGCTGGGTTCAGCTGAAGCCAAGTAGTCTTGGTTTCTGTTCCTTGTGTTTTTGCCCTTGCCTTTCGCCATCTGATTATCTCTGGAGTTAGCTGGTCTTTCTCTCTCTGACTGTGGCTTGTCTTCCCTTCAAGCTCAGATGTCAATATTCCTGGGAGACCAGTTCTCTCTTCCAGCTGTTCTTCAGATCCTGCATCTGGAGTCCTCTTGTTGCTGGCTCCTCAGCACAAGTGGGCAGGTAGCTTTCTCCCTGAGCTACTTGTATATGGAGAGGCCTGTTGGCCCAGGCGGGGTTTCTGGCCACAGGTGGAAGCAGGCAGGCTCTTACCTCCCTTGTTTATATTTTTAAAGAGCAAATTCGTTTTTATTCATTCTTTATGCTGTTTATATAATTTCTATTTCATCAATTTTTGCTCTAATCTTAATTATTTTCTCCTGTTTACTACTTTGGATTTTGTTTATTCTTATTTTTCCAAGGCCTTATACTACACCATTAAGTTTTATTTCATTTGAAATTATTTAGAATTTTTGATATAGGCATCTAGTACTATAAACTTTCCTGTTAGGATGGCCTTCATTATGTCTCATAGATTTTGGTATGTTGTGATTTCATTTTCACTCAATTTTAGGAAAGTGTTTATTTTCTTCTTGGTATTTTTTCAGAGACCCAATGATCATTTAATAGGGTCTTGTTTAGTCTCATGTGTCTATGTACTTGGTGCAGTTTTCTTGCTCTTGATGTCTAGACTTATTCCATTGTGTTGAGACAGAATACAGGAAGTTATTTCCATTTTCTTATATTTGTTAAGGCTTGCTTTGTATCCTAAATTGTGGTCTGTCTTAGAGAGCATTCTAAGTGCCACTAAGAAGAACATGTATTAGTTGTTCTGGTGGAATGTTTTATAGATGTCTATCAGGTCCATTTGATTACTGTGTCTCTTAATTCCATTGTTTACGTATCTAAGTTTTGTTTGAGTAACCTGTCTGTTAATGAGATTGCAGTATCCAATTCCCCATAGTTACCATGCTGGGTTAATTTGTTGCTTGACATCTAGTAGCTCTTGTTTTATAAAATTGGGTGCACCTGTGTTCGGTGCTTATATTCTTAGAGTTGATGTCCTCATAATGAATTGACTGTCCCCTTGGTGAATATGCAGTGTCTTTCTTTATTTCTTGTGACCAGTTTTGGTTTGAAGTTTATTTTCTAAGCTATTGGAATAACTATGTTTGCTTGTTCTCTAGCTCCATTTACTTGTAGTACCCTTTTCCATTCAGTAACCTTATTCCAAGTGATGTCTCCCTTGATGGTAAGGTATGTTTCTTGGAGCAGAAAAAAGATGGATCTTGGGTTTTAATCCAGTTTGCTAGTTCTGCATTTTTTTATTGGGGAGCTGAGACCATTAATATTCAGAGTTATTACTGAAAGGTGTATATTAATTTCTATAGTTTTGATGACTTTGTGATGTTTCCTTAGTTTCTGTGATGAATTGTGCTGGTATTGTATATTTTTCTCTATAGTCTCTTGGATGTATTTATTTTCCTCTCCAGTCCCAAGTGTTCTTTCCAGCATCCTCTGTAGAGTCGGCTTAATGGTCATAAATTCCTTTAGTTTGTTTTTATCACAGAAAGTTTTTATTTCTCCTTTACTTATAAAAGATAGCTTTCCTGAGTTTAATATTCTGAGTTGGCAGTTATGATTTTTCAGAGCTTGGAGTGTATCTTCCCTAGATCTTCTGGCTTTAAAAGTTTCAATGAGTAATGAGGTGTTATTCAAGTGGGCTTCCCTTTTATGTGATCTGACCTTTAGCTTCTTTCTCTCTTGGAGCTTTCAATGTCCAAGAGACAATGCCAAGAGCTTTCAATGTTTTATATGTATGGACATATTTTCTCAAGGTTGAAAATTTTTATTTTATACTTTATTTAAAATACTTTCTAAGCCTTTGACCTGGAATCCTCTTTTTTCTTCACCTGTAATTAATACATTTGGGTCTTTTATGGTGTCTCACAGACCCTACATGGTCTGTTTGAGCATTAAAATTTTATTTTTCCATTTTCTTTGGTTGAATGGTTCAGTTCCTCTAATTTGTCTTTAAGCCCTGATATTCTGTCTTCCACATGATCCATCTGGTCTGTGAAACTGTCCACTGAACTTTTCATTGCACCAGTTGAGAATTTTGTTTCTAACTTTATTTCAGGTTGAGTTTTCTTCTTTGGTATTTCTGCTTCTTCATTGACTTCTATTTTCATATCCTGAATGAATTTCCTTATTCATTAAGATGCTTTCTTGTGTTTACTTGGGCTATAATCAGTTTATTCGTGTTTTGAGTTAATCCAACTGTTTGTACACTTTAAATTCTCTGACCTCTTTGAAGTTATTTATAATTGTTCTTTTGAATTCTGTGTCTTCAATTTCATCTTAATAATTCTCTTTGTGGACCACGACTATGGAATATTTTTTTTTTAATTTTGTTTTATTGTTTGTGGTTTGTTTGTTTTTTTTTTTTTTTGATGAGACTTGGACATCTGAAGTTAGGTTGTTTGATGTATCTTGCTAAGTGTTTTCTGCCCGCAAAGCTGGAGGTGGGCAGAGGACTGGGGAACTTGGAGGAGACTAGGCAGAGAAGAGGCAGGTAATAAGATGGGGGTGTGCTTCACTGGTCTGTGCCAGGTTGAGTTGCTTACAGCTGCTCAGTTGGGGGAGTACTTGCCATCTGGCTCTGTGCCAGGCCAGTTTGTGTTGGTTCAGTTGTAGAGTACTCTAAGCAGGTGCTGAAAGTTATACCCAGTCTAGGAAGAGAGGAGCTGTTTGTCTGGGTTCCTGCTGGGTTGTATCCTTTGTAGTAGTTATGTTGGATGGGGCTTCTTGGAAGCGGGAGGGGTGACGCTGCCTTAGATCAGCTTTAAGCTGGGCTGTATTTGAATATTGGACTGGCAAGGGCTTCTGAGGAAGAGTTGCAGTGGTTTGGGGTTGAGGTATTGCCAGTCTGGTATGCCAGCTTGGGCTATGTGTGGTAGTTTGGCAGGTGTGGGTTCCCAGGGCAGGTTTTTAAATTTTATTAATTAATATTATTTTTACTGTGTGCCTCTGGGGGGTTGACTAAGGGCAGAGCACATGTGTTGGGGGTGGCTGGGGGTGGATCACATGTGTTGGGGGTTGGCTGGGGGCAGAGCACATGTATACATGTGGAAGTCAGAGAATGAGCTCAGGTGTCATTCTCAGGGATGCTGTTCCCTTCATCTGAGAAAGGGTCTCTCATTGGCCAAGAGCTCCCCTATTAGGCTTGGCTGTCCAAGCTCTAGGAATCCTCCTGCCTTTGTCTCCCCAGCCCTAGAATTACAAGTAGGTGACATCATGTCTAGTTTTTTTGTGGGTGCTGGGGATTGAAAGCAGCTCCTCCTTTGTGAGGCAAGCACTTTGCCCACTGAGCCATCTCCATGGGCTTCTGTGTAACCTTTTCATGGTGTGCTTTGTTTTCCTGTTTGTTTCAAGCTTGGTTAGAGAAAGCCTTTTGATATCAGAGAATGAAGTTAAGTAGTAGTCATTCTTTTTTTAATTTTAACTATCAGAGACCCAGCTAGGTTGAAAATAAAATGATTGATTGGTTTATAAAATAAAACGTAGACATGATAGTGTGTCCCAGGGAGCAAGGGAGGAAACCTTCCCCTCTCTTCCTCTTCCCTTTCTCTCTCTTTCTCCTCTCTCCATTCTTCCATTTCCATCTCCCTCTCCTCCTCCCTTTCTTTACTCAGATTGCTATGTAAGTGTTCCTAATGTGACCTTACTGACAACTGTGGACCTGGTATGTTTGTGCTTAAGCCTGGGTAATCAGGAAGCAAGTAATGTTCTTTCTTGCCTGCTCTATCAGGAGAAACTTAGTCAGGGGCCCCTTTTAGACCATAATGACTAGGAGAAAAGCTTTCACACTTGATCCAGTCTGGGCCAGGCATCTCTAGGTTCCAGAAGGTATTGCTTATACAGTCTATCCTGAGCCATTTTCTCTTCTTGGGAACACTTTACCCTTCCATGAAATGTTTGAGTGTGGTGTCATTGACAGTTACCGGTGCTGGTGATGGTACCCTTCTGACTGGCAGGCCTCTGGCCATGGTGTACAACTAACTACAAACTGGGACTCATTGGCTTCCATTCTAGCCACATAGGAGCTACAACTTGATAGCTGAAAGAACTGCAAGCCTTGCATCGGTCAGCATTGGAACACTCTGGGGGTCTAACTGAGAAATTCACCGCCTGTTTCAGTTTTTCTGTGATATTCAGACAAAAATACCTGATAGAAATAGTTGAGGAGAAGAAAGCTTTATTTTCACTTATGAACTGTGCAGTTCTCTGCCTGTCTATCATGGCAGGGAAGGTGTGACAGAATTTATAGGGTAGCTGCGTGTGGTAGAGGCTTCTCATATCACTGAGGGGCAGGAAGCAGAGAGCGACCAGAATTAGGGACTAGGCTAACACCTTCAAAGTCCAACTTCGAATTAGCTGCTAGGTCCCACATCCAAGGATCCACAGTCCCTTTAGATAGCACCAGTAGCTGGGGAACATGCACCTGACGCACAGGCCTGTGGAGACCCTTCAGATCCAATTGTAGCCATCCTAAGCAGACTTGTGTGGTAGCCTGGGCCAAGACAGAATGTCTCTAATAAAAGACACAAACCTGCGTCCTTTCTTTGGATAACACCACATACAAAGCAATCATAAGGGCATGTCCCTATAACTGTGTACTGTTGACTCGTTGGTTCTCTGCTCTTTTCTCTCTGTTCATCTGCCTGTTTTTTCTTCTCAATTATTTCTTTGCACCATCTCTTTTCTGAAGGGTCTTAAATCTGTGAAGTGGGGGACTGATCCGGTAAAGATCAGCTCTTGGCAGCAGAAACAGAATCTAAGAGACCAGTGACATCCCAGGGTATGGCGGATGAGTGACATTTTGCCTAGAGGAGGTGGTGATCACCAGCTGGCCCCCCACATATAGTAGTTTGGGCTGGAGTGCTCGTGGTGCTTGGTTCCCACTGTGCCAGAGTGGGAGTATGTGAAGGACCTGAAAGAAATTGACCCCACTTGGTCTCTTGTTCTGGCAGAGGATGCTCGCTGTTGTGGGTTTATCACAGATTGAGAGGCAAAGAGAAACTTGAGCAATCCAAGGTATCCTGGAGACTTGGACTTGGCAACCTCCTAAATGGCCCCATTTGTCCCCTTTGCTTGCCAAGCTGCCTTGATGCTGAGAGTGGTGAAAAGGGCAGCAGAAGGCCTAGCTGCTTCCCTCCCTTCCCATTCTCTCACCAACCAGCAGTCCAAATCTACATTCTTTACTCTGAACAGTGTCACGTCTGAGGTTCCTGGCACTAACCACCAGACTTCTTTGAGGCTGGAGCCACATGAGACTGAGATGGTGCTTTCCCTGTACATTACCCTGGGGGCCTGGCTGTGGGGGCTCTGTGCACGTTTTCTAGGTTCCCCTGCCTTTTCCCCTGTGTTCATCATGGCATGGGAAGAATCAGTGGTTTCAGGAGGGCAGGGCCTTCCTGGGTTCCAGCAAGCTTCCTCTGGAGCCCTCCCTTCCCATGACATACTCACATGCCCACACAGGATAAAGGGGTGTGTTTCTGTTCTCTGTGGGTCATGAATAGTCATTTCCTGTTTGCACTTGCCAGACAGAGTGCTGGGGGAGAAGGCAGCAAAGATGATGATTCCCATCTACGTTGGGAGCTGCTTTACCCAGTATCTCTCACTGCTTTATTGAAGCTCTGGGCAAGCATAGCTTTCTATTTAAGTGGAGACACTGAGTACCAGAGACATAGCCAGTGAGCCCCAGGTCACACAATAGGGCAAGAGCTTGAGCACCATCATGCGACAGATGGCTCTCCCAGCAGCTGGACCAGCATCCTTCTTGCCAGCTCAGGAGCCCCTCTGGCCACAACCCTTGGAGGGGTCTGTACTCTTTCACCTTCTGTTCTCTGGCTTGCATCCTCACCCCCATTTTTCCTACAGAACCTGACTGATCTCTCATTTGCTAGTGAAATGTCCTAGATCTCTCAAAGGACATTTTTTTCCATTTCCTCCCATTTATGTTTCCATTCCATCTCCAGCCTTTGAGTTGGTGATTTTCAGAGGCTCCTTGCACTTCAAAGCCAGCCAAAAGAGATATGCAGGGTTCCTAGTGTCATGTGATCTTGGAGTCAAACTTGTTAGAGAGAAGGCTGCTCTGCATGCTAGTGGTGGTTGGAGCAGTTCAAGAGGCTTCCACCAGCTACAGGTCTAGATGGAACCCTCAGCTCAGTTCTGGACAGATCATGTTATTTGTAAGGAGCTGAGTAGATAGTAACATTTCACCAAAGCCCTGCGACATAATCAAAGGGGTGGGGAGCATGCTGCCTTGAACATGTCACTGGGGTTCCATTCTGACTCCATATTGACATGCTTTACTCTGTCAGTCACATGTCAGGGGATATGCTTCAAGTTGGAGCAAAGATGAGGGATATCTACCATCCATGATTAACAGGGTCTTGGAGGATATATATGAAGAAAGAAATAAGGTTGCCTTGTTAGCAATGGATGTTCTCATTGGGGAGACCAAACAAAGCAATGTCAGCAAGTCTCTGTGCTGTTAAGTTGCCTGGTCTAGACTTTCGGTGTAGGTGCATTGAGAAAAAGGACAAATCCACATGATCATGGGAAAATACCTCTGTGTCGAAGGTTTCGGTGGCTTTGGGGATGCAGGAAGTAGGAGATAGGCTCTGTATATGCCCACATGGAATTGAAATGGACGCTTGCATTTCAGTTGTTGTGTTTAACCCACAGAGAAGATGTTTAAACAACTTCATACAGAACATGGTAAACAGTGGTTGCTCACAATATAGGATTCTACAGGGTCTCTATTCTGCCTTTATGTTCTCCTATTCCTTCCTTCTGGAGGGAGATTTGGCCAAAGTGGAGTTTTTGAAAACCCTATAGTGTCTTCCAGGGTACCAGAGTACCAGAGACAAGGCAGCTTACAGCAGAAATAGACCCTCTTACAGTTGTAGAAGCCAGAAGTCTGACGCTGAAGTGTCAGTGGAACTATGCTTTCTTTGTGCTATCTGAGATCCAGAAGGGCTGATCCATGAGGTCACACAGGCAGGACATTCCCCTGTAGGAGGTGATGGTTGTCTTAGACAGGCTAAGGGGGAAGTATTCTCCTCAGTCCAGGCTGATAGAAAGCTGTGGCCAGAGCACTAGGGCAAGAGGGAGAAGGAAGGGGGCCAGCCAAGGGTGTGACTTTGTGTCACATTCAGCTCTGAGACTGGGGTTAGAGAACAGGCCTGAACTTGCTCCTGGCTGAGTGTGGCTGAGCTCTGCACAGACGGTTACAAAGCCATGTCACAAGTACTGATGACAGTGGGTGATGGCACGCTAGGTCATGAAAAGAAACATTGAAAAACTGGGCTATGCCTGGTGAGCTGGGGAGGCAGGGAGAGGGGCTGCCTGCTCTGTGATGATGCAGAAGAGTCCGGGGGAGAATGAGGCAGTGCCTCACTCTAAGGAGACCCTTTCTTCTCTCTGAGTTCTAGTTTCTTCGAGCTATGGGCTAGGGTATGGATCATTAGATCACTTTAGGTTGGGAAGAGCAATGTGTTCAGGATATAGAACAACATTCTTCAAGGTTCTAGCTATCAGGAAGTAGAACCTCATTCCCTGTCCCAGACCTGGATACTGTCTACCAGCACAGCCCCGTCCCTCTCTGTTTTTCAGATAGCAAGAACCATTTAGAGAATGGTTCTTTAGTTTTGCTGTTTTTTGAGACAGGTCTCACACTATGTTCCAGGCTGGCCTGGAACTCACTATGTAGTGCAGGTTAGCCTCAAACCCTCCCGCTTTAGCCCTCTTAAGTGCTGGTATTACAGATACATGGCTTGGGCTTTTACAATGAACTGTGCCCAGCTCTATAGGTCTCCCTTCACTTTCTACTCCCCCCTTTCCCGGCTTCCTCAGGTTCTAGGATCTGCAGTGTGGAGCCCCAGGCAGTGTGGAGGAGGCTGGAGCAGGCTGCCAGACTAAACTGTTTCCTCCTTGGGTCTTTTCCCGACACCAGGTCCCGCCTGGCAGACTTCCACGCCAACTGTCGAGCCTCCTACCGGACAATCACCAGCTGCCCTTCGGACAACTACCAGGCATGTCTGGGCTCCTATGCTGGCATGATTGGTAAGCCCTGCTTACATTTTCTGTACTCAGTACTTTCCTCCCTCACCCCTACCCCCCAATCTCACTGGGGTGGGGGTTGCCGCAGCCCAGCTCAAGGCTGTTGGAAGAGACTGACAGTATAACCTTGCCTGTGGCAGATTCAGACAGAGCGTCTAGGGGAGAGGGAGTCTATCTCCTTATCAGGAGGGGCCCTGTGTCTTTGTTACAGGGCTTTAGAAATTAAGCTACAGCCTTCTAGGTACTGCTAATGAGTCAGTGTGGAGCTTCCACTAAAGAGTGGTTGAGTTTCTATTTCCCAGGCAAGAAAACTGATGCTTAAGAGAAATGGAGTCCTTGACCAGGTTCACTTAGTTGGCAACTGCTAGCACTGAGATCCAACCCAGGATGGGAGCCTTCAACTCCTTGATTCTAGAAGAATCACTTTGCATGTTTGTGAGGTAGAAAGCAAGGCAGACTGAAGGCTGGGCGGGAGCTACTAGGGTCTTTTCTGCCCTTCTGATGACAGACATAGAGTCTGGTGGTTCTCTGGGCCTTAAGCCTTTCTGTTCCTGCTGACCCATAGTCACCAGAGGTAATTGTGGTCAGAGTTAGGATTGTAAATTAGGGCACCTATTTTTTGGGGGGTGGGGGGTCAGGTGGGAAACCTTTATCCTACTCTGCCTATGCATCTTTTTTTCCTTCCCTTTCTCCCTCCCAGGATTTGATATGACGCCCAACTATGTGGACTCCAGCCCCACGGGCATTGTGGTGTCTCCCTGGTGCAATTGTCGTGGCAGTGGGAACATGGAAGAAGAATGTGAGAAGTTCCTCAGGGACTTCACAGAAAACCCATGCCTCCGTAAGTCTGAGAAAACTTTCCCATGCCTTTATGTCCCTTCTGTCCTCTACCCAGCATACATCTCTGCTACCTGGGAGGGAACCTTGAGCAGTCTGCTCTGGTCATTTTCCTCTTATTTTGTTAGGATGGCCAGTGATACCTGTAGGGCTTCTGCACTGTACAGGGCTTTCTACACAGACCTGAAGTTTTGAGCTCTTAGAGATTTCATACTAGAACTGTCAGTGGGCTACCCAAGTCTACCATCATAGTTCCTAAGCCCATGGAAGGTCAATACAGCTGTTCTGACAGCATCAGTCAGTTTCTCTTGGAGGCTGAGTCTTCTCCTAAGGACAACAGGCACCCTCTCCATGTAGTGGCTCTTTCCTTTTGGAATTGAAGACTAAAAAAAAATCATTTAACCACTGGTCTAAAGACTGCAGGGAGAAGAGGTCCCAGTCAAATTCAGCCTGCCTTTGGTCTTCACAGTCTGACATCCCTTGTTGAGTATTCCACCTGTACATCTCCCCTCCCCCATCCACCTCTATCCTTTCTTCCTACTGTTCATCTTTCTTTTTCCCTTTCCTGTCTGTTCGGGAATTCAGAGATAGATCCCAGTGCCTGTCATTAAGGGACATGCAGCTAGACAGAGGTAAACTGAGGAGACACCTGTGATCCCAGCACAGATGGAAGTTATAGGATATAGTTCTCTGTGGTGTCAGAACTCAGATACCCAAGTACCCCTGGTCAAGGGAGGACTCAAGGCTTCTCAAAGGCTGTATCTCTTGAGGACAGCTGGGTCAGTTGAAATAGCAAGGAACAGCTGATGGCCTACTCTGACAGGGTTCTAGGGCTCCCTAGAAGAACATAGACTGAAGAGGTTGCAGAGCAGAGAGCCCTGTCTAGCTTCCCTTTTCTGTTTTCCTCACCAACTGGGAGATCATTTTAAGTCTGAAAGGAGCCTTAGCAAAGTCAATTTCTAATATCCTACCATTTTGTCTTCAGTTTCTGGGCCTCTTTGAGAGGGCAGTGGTTAGGAATAAGTTCAACCAGGCATGATGGAAGTGGGTTATGATTTGGCTGTTTCTATCTGTCCTCTCTCCAGGGAATGCCATTCAGGCCTTTGGCAATGGCACAGATGTGAACATGTCTCCCAAAGGTCCCTCATTGCCAGCTACCCAGGCCCCTCGGATGGAGAAGACTCCTTCACTGCCAGATGACCTCAGTGATAGCACCAGCCTGGGGACCAGTGTCATCACCACCTGCACATCAATCCAGGTGAGGGATGTGTCTCTGTAGCTTGGGAGCTGGAGCTTGGCATGGCTTAAGATCCAGAATACATCATGGTATCAGACATGATATGGGAAAC
This sequence comes from Rhynchomys soricoides, assembly GCA_019843965.1. Classification (NCBI taxonomy): domain Eukaryota; kingdom Metazoa; phylum Chordata; class Mammalia; order Rodentia; family Muridae; genus Rhynchomys; species Rhynchomys soricoides. The sequence continues at coordinate 13,058,083 of JADRCH010000013.1, forward strand.
CAGTCAACTGGGGCCACTGAAGGAACATTGAAGGTTCCTTGAGTTTAGGACCCCAAGGGGTAGGGAGTTAGGAAAGAACTTTTTTTCACCTCTTTGTTAATTTAGGCATTTTCTTTGCAAATATGAAAACAATATTATAGTAGACGTACTGGAGCATGGGAGAAATATAATAGTTACCATACAGCTACTGTCTGGTCACTATCAGCTAGTATGATGATAATTCTCATCTTATTGAATTCACAATGAGGTGACAAAATTCCTATTCAACATTCAGGTAAGTGATCCAGAGGTCTTATTTAGCTGACACACCTATGCTGACTGTTGGTGACCTGAATTTTCAAACCTTCATCTGACTCTAAGCCTTATAGTGTTCATTTGTCCATCCGTCTGTGCGTGCATGTGTGCACGTGTGCATGCATGCATGCATGCATGCAATGTGGCTTATAGACCCAGTACATACTGGATCTTATATGAGCTTATAAGGGAAACATTGGTGAGGGAGGTTAATACTGTTTTGGGTTGTACAGTGCACTGGCTAGATTTATGTCAACTTGACACAAACTATAATCACCTAAGAGGAAAAGACCTCTATTGAGAAAATGTTTCCATAAGATCAGGCTGTGGGCCAGCCTGTAGAACATTTTCTTAATTAGTGATTGATAGAGGATGGCATAGTCCACTATGGGTGATACCACCCCTGGGCTGGTGGTTCTGGGTTCTGTATAAAAGCAGACTGAGCAAGCCATGAGGAGCAAACCAATAAGCAGTACCCTTCCATGGCTTCTGCATCAGCTCCTGCCTCCAGGTTCATGGCCTGTTTGTGTTCCTGTTCCTCTCCTGGCTTGATGGACTACATTGTGGAATTATAAGTCAAATAACCTCTCCCTAACTTGCTTTTTGGTCATGATGTTTCATCATAGCTATAGAAACTCTAAGACAGTCTTTATGGCTTTGATGTTCAAACAATGACATCCTTCACAGTAATAGCTTATCTGCTAAAGAGGTTGACCCTAAGCAGGTCAGATGCATACTCATTCAAACACATGTAGACACAGATAGACACAGACAAACAGACAGATTGACAAACAGACATACAAACGCATGCATGCACACACAAACATCTAGAACAAAATATTTGGAAGACAATCTAGTCCAGAATGCAAAAACGAGTAGAGGGTAAACAGTGAACTGTGGGTGGAGGGTACAGAGATGCTTCAGGCAGGAGTTGACAGTGAATGGCTGAATGCATTGCTGGGATCTGGAACATGAGCAGCGACACAGCCTACGAGAAGGTTTGGGAAGACCTGCGATAGTTGGCGGTGGGCTTCTCCGATCAGTAGAAGCTAACATTCATAGGACCAGGATGAGAACTTGACCAAGTTCCTCATGGGTACCCATCAAATCACAGCTCTGTGCTGGAGACCCTTGTGGTGAGGGAAGCCACCGTTTCTTCTGCTCCTTGCTGGGGTCTCATTATCAGCAACAACCACCTTTTAGTGCCTTCAGTTGGAGCTTTTTTGTTGTTTACTTCCTCCATTAAGCCACCCTGCCTGGTATGGGTGGATGTACCCATGCCATCTTTGCTTCCTCTTAATCACACTGGGGAAGTCATACCTGAATGACTGCCTGGGGAGGGTTCAGGTTCCTACTCCACAGACATGCTAACATGGTAGACAGTTAGGTTGGTCAGAGTTGTGCCACTTGCCAGATGACCAGGCTCAAGCAGTATTCTTCTGAGCTTCTATGCTTTACATGACTCCAGAGGGTACCCTTGATCCCAAGCTTTTTGGCAAAGCTCACCTGTGGAGGAGCTACATTAGCCCAAATTTGGTGTTTCTATATCCTCCCTGTGACCCCTTGTGGGCATGGAGAAGTTCAGTGCTGTGGCATGAGCCCTTATCTGAGATTCTTCAGTGCCTAATAACTCCAAGTCTCATTATTTCTTCTTAGAAAAAATTAATTCTTTACATATTGATCAATCAGTTAATTATTGTTATCTGTGACCCTGTTTATGTACGATGTGTATACACAGGCAGGTGTACATGCCATGGCACACATGGAGAAGTCAGAGGACAATTTTGTGGAATCAATTCCCTCCTTTCACTATTGTGTGGGTTTCTGGGGCTCGAACTCAGATTGCTAGGTTTGCACCTTTACTGGCTATGCCATCTCATGGACCCTCATTCATTGTTTGTTTGTGTTTTAGGTTGCTAAAGCATCCTTGCTTAGTTTTCTTCTCACCTAAAACATGGGTGTTCACAGGCTCTAGTCTGGGGGCTTGTCTTAATTCTGTTTTGATTCCAGGGAAGATGATGGGCAAACTGTTTGGGTGATGATGTGAAAATGCATTGTATAGAGAGCCTTGCTGCCCTAAGACAAGGATTAGGAAGCTCTGGGCCTGGGGTGGGCGTGGGAGGCTCATTAGCAGGTGGTTCTTTCAGGCACAGCCCCAGGGGTTGTCAACCTAGCATTCACTGACTAAGTCACTGAACAGGATACCAGGGACAGCCATTCTAGAAGACAAGGGAGAAAATCAGGTACTTAGGAGACACCTGCACACCATCTCTCCCTAAATTCCTGCTCAGAAATACAAGGGGAGCACCACTGAATCATGGATTACCATCTATTTTAGGGAACTCCCTTCCACCTATGCCAAGCTGCTTTGTCCTGCCTCAGCTGAGGACTGACCTGGGAGCTCTACTTCTCCCCATTCTACACTCCTCTTCTAGCTACCATTCTGCTAATGTGCAATATCTCGGATCTATGACTCTGTGGTAGTCTTGATGAACTTGAGAGTTCAGTAACATATGACTATAGAAAGAGTCCCTGAATGGGGGGGGGGCAGAGCAGGAAGCTCAGGTTAGGGTTGGGAGCCTATGTTTTCCAAAAGACAGTTTGGAAGAGGCAAGATTATGTTTCCTATCTCCCCTCATCTATCTTTCCTTCCTTGGTGGGAAATTCAAGAGATCCCCAGAGACAGCAGCCTGATGGGAACCCAAGCATTGTCTTAGGTGTTAGGCCTGCATGGATCCTTTAACATCTCTTCCCAAAACTGGAGGGACCTAAGATGGGCAATAACGTGTTTGTGACCTCATGGCCACTTGGTGGCTGAGCAGGGCCAGGACCTCCGGGCCCTCTAGTTGCCTTCTGCTTCTTCCCTCTCAAATCCGCTCTGCACAAAGAGTGGATGTGGGGTTGAGATGTCTTTTTCTAATTGAAGGCCTGCTGGATAGGGATGCAGGGATGTTACATAGCATAGGGAGCCCTGAGTTGGTCCTTTATCCAACATCTTTGATGTAGCCTCAGGTTGTTTCTTAGAAACAACCCAACTCTGGCCCCCTCTATATGGCTTTCTGGCTCTGGAACTTTGTGAGCTTCTGTTATGTTCTGAGGTGGTCTCCAGCCTCAAGATCTGTCCATATCTGAACCTTGTGTGAATGTTCTTGCCTCCCCCACCCCCATCCCATTGGTCTCTGGCTGGGAGGCAGGCTAGACTTAGATAACCAAGGCCTTTGTTTTTGAAGTCTGAGGTAAGAGGCTGCCCTATCACAATTATCTTGGACAGTTGAAAAGAGGACCCTAAGATTGTTGTAAGACTGTCACCTGACATAGGCCTCTTAAGCAGCAGCATTTCTGTCTCTACTCATCCTATACTCACTCTTACTGTATAGGCCAATTGATACTGGAGCATGGGACTGGGGGAACACATTAGCACATGTCATCATTTGTTCAATAGATACTTAACTCCTGAGACTGAGAACTTTAATCAGCCAGTACCCTGTTCCTCATAACAGTGGGATAGACAAGAATCCCATTCAGATGATTGAACTACTTGGTTTAGGGCTGGAGGGGTTGTCTTGTGTGTCAGTGAAAGCCAGGGACCAGCCAACGAGGGAAACCTGCTTCCAGGGCTGGAGAAATTAGATGGGCATTGAGTTCATAGTTTGGTATAAACAAGGGTGTGGCAGGCAGAGGGAAGAGCTGAGCATATTGTCCCTGTGCCATAGGCAGCATTGTAGGAAGTTGTGGCAGTCATTCTGGCTACAAAGCCTAAAATGGTTGCCACTGGCCCTTTACTAAAAACATTTACAGACCCATGGCTTTGAGCTCAAAGAATTACAGTTTGTCAGGACAGGGAGTGCTGTGTTGGGCGGGGTGGGTCCTGTACACTGGAATAGGCAGAAAGCGGTGAAAAGTGAGATCTTGACAAACTTTGGCCAAAAGGGTATGTGGGCTCTGCTCGGAGCCAGGTCTCGGAGTGAATCTGACAGCAGGTGGAGATCATTTGGCAAGGGAGAGTTGCAGAGTCAGGGAGGCCTGCTGGGAGATTCTTGTGCTACTCATAGTCACAGGCTTGAAATGAGGGGGCATATAAGTGAGAGAGAAGGCCAAGGGCTTGAGGTTGGGGATGGGACCTAGAACAGAAGTTGGGGTCCAGGAGAGAGCTGGCTTGCTTTGCTTTCCCAGCAGACTGGTGCTGGACCTTAGTCACCAGTGTCTGGGCCAAACCAAAGAGACTCATGGGACTTCAAGACTTGGCTTTAGGAGGTAGCCTAGGGACTTCCTGGGCAAAAAGGACCTCTCTGGGAGAAAGTTCTAGAAGGATGAGACTTGCAGGTGTGTATCTCCTTCCCTGGGCCACTGGTACCTGCTTTCCCCCTGACCCCTCATGCTTCTGGTAGTCTTCAGGAGTTAGCTCTTCCCACAAAGCCCCTCTGTCACCTTCATGTAATAAGGATAGCTATTGGAAGTGCTATGCCTGCCTGTCCTAGCAGGTTGGGCCTGTGTCCTTTGGGACATCCAATATCCATAGGCCCTGATCCAGCCTTATGAGAGTTTCTGAGCAGGGTAGGAGCAGGACTCAGTGGACAGAGCAATGGTGTGCATGTATGTGTGTGTGTGTGTGTGTGTGTGTGTGTGTGTGTGTGTGTGTGTGT
>JADRCH010000013.1:13063029-13080026 GCA_019843965.1 Rhynchomys soricoides
TGTGTGTGTGTGTGTGTGTGTGTGTGTGTGTGTGTGTGTGTGTGTGTATGTGCATGTGTGAGCAGGACTGGGGGAGGATGGGCCCTCCTCCTTGGATTAAGGCTGCCCAGAGACCCTGTGTATAAGCTTATTTTTCTGATTCTGCATAAGCCCCTTGAGGCAGGGATGATACTCTCTTTTGTTTGCATTTATTTATTTTTATGTGTATGGATCCATGCCATGTCACAAAGGTAGACACTAGAAGTCAGTTCGGCTTAGGGGATCAAACTCAGGTTATTAGACTTTGTGGCGAGCACCCTTACCTGATGAACAATCTTGTCAGCCCTGGGACTGAGAACCTTAAGAAGAGAAGGGAGTAGCCACTGCCAGTTAGGGAGGGAGACAGTGAATCTGAGCCTCTGTGTTCTGGTGTTAGGTAGTAGAACTTCTATCTCTCTGCTCCTCCCCACCCATGTGCCACTTTTAGAAAACCCAGGCTGGGACCTTCCCCTGCCCTGCTGTTTTGTGTGACTAGAACTGGGTAGAGGGGCCTTGGGTTAGCTGTTGGAGGCAGCTGCAGCCACTTGCTCTCTACTGTTTTCTGGAATCAGGATGGTAGAGGTTTTTCTGGCCTTTTGCCTCCAGAGTTGTCATTGTGTGGAGAGGGTAGAGAAGTTCTTGGAGTGAGCATCTCTCAGTTACCCATCACTCAGTGACTCCAGACTGCAGGCTTACTTGGGTTGCATTGCTGACCTAAAGGCTCCTTCCCTGTCACTTGGGCACTTGGCTCAGGTTCTGCTTCTGGATATAAAACTACTTTGTTCTGCTTTACACTTTGTGCTATAAGCAGGCAAACTTGAGATCTGTGGGGCACCACGTGCGCCTCACTTGTCTCACGTGAACAGGACAATAGTTTAGTGAGGTGTGTACATACGTCTAGGTTATTTTATAGCTGAGTAAACTGGGCTGAGTAAGTTTGTCTTGGGCAATGAGCAACCAAGTCTTGAGCCCAGGGCTCTGTCTTCTTGGGTCCCTGCTCTTATTCTGTTCTAGACCACCTTGGACCAAGGATTTAGGTCCTGAAGTGTAGACAAAGAATGGGACTAGGCAGGTAGAGAGTTCTAGAGGTCTTGTAGCACATGGGCAGTGTGTACAGATCTGACAGGTAATCCTCACCACATTGGTGTGGCCTCTCACAGCCCTGGAGTCTACTGTCCTTGAGTTCTGAATGATTTTTCTCTCTGGTTCGGATAACTTGCTGGGCCCTGATCATTCGGGGGGGGGGGGGGTGTAGTTAGGAAGCATGTGTGTTCAAATCCTATCTCCGCATTTCTGGTGAAACTGGAGGACAGGGTTCTGGCTTCAGGCCTGGGAACATTCTTGCCTTTCCTTTGTGGCTTGATTTTGGCGCAGGATCCTGTATGGCCACCAGTGTCCAAGTCTGAGAGCCTGCATAGGCTACTGGAGCATCTGTCCAGTCACAGTGTTGTGACTGTACCACCTTTGGTAATTTTTTAGTTGAGTTTTTCTCTCAGATTTTATTTTTCTTAAAGTAATAGCCTATTTAAAAACAATTTTATGTGTAACTCTAAAATACATTAATGAAACAAACACAGGATGCCTTTAGTTGGAATGAGACAAGGACCTTGAATCCCACAGGACTGTCTGACTCTGATTTATATGGGTTCCATATTTAGTAAACATTGAAAGGGGGGAGAGGACACAGGACTGCCAGGAAACCCCTAAAGGCAGGCCAGCTTGCCATACCTAGTTATTAAACTAGAGAGTGATGCAGGGTGCAAGTGGAGTCTTGGCGGTCCACAGGAAGGACAGATGTGACATGGCGAGGATTGGAGTAGGGGAAGGTGCCAGGCAGGCGACTGTGAAGTCAGGACACAACCTTGGAGATGAGATGGCATATTCTCCCTGCAGTGGCTGCCCAGAGCATGACTCTAATGGCACTGGCCTTGAAGAAGAGAAGCCCATCTTTGGGGATTCAAGAGCCTAGAGTCCAGGGACCTCTAAAGAGAACAGCAGTTCGTAGCTTAACTGGGCCAGATCTTGTCACCTGGGGACCCTGGTACTGTGCTCTTAAGCAGGCTCTTTCTGGGTCTGGTTCCCTTTGGTCCTCTAGTCTGGATTATCACCACACTTTCTTGGCTTGGGTTTAAGTGACAGCTGGGGCTGCACTCAATTGACCAGATGCCCAGGATGATCAGTTGCCTACAGTATTCAAGGGATTATTGATAATTCTGGCCAAGAACAGTGACTTCTGCATAATTTCCTGGGCTTCCTAGGCGCTTCTTGTGTCCAGAGTGTCCCCACAATTGCTGTGAGGATCAAGTGTTTTGAAGCCAAAAAGATGTTCCATGTCCTCAGTTTGTTCTCTTGGGTCTCTATCACAGGGTTGGTAACAGGGAACTGTTGGCTGGGAATATCCTTTGGTCCTGCTGCCAAGTAGTTAAGTCAAGGTAGAGCATTACCAAACCTGCTTTTCTTCTCATATCTCACCTCATCTGCATATTTCCCAGGTGCACACATCTGTTTGGGGTGGAAATGACCAAGCACAGTTGCCAGATCCCTAACATTAGTGACAGGCATCACTAATCAATCACAGCTCTCTTCTCTCCTGAACTCAGATGAGGGCTCATAATCTTTTCCACCATGGCTCTTCAGTAGCAGTGGCAAGTGATGAGCTGGCACCTGGTAGCCATTTTTCTCTGTGGCATGCACTTAATAAAACATTTGCTGGGTTGCTGTTAGGAGCCAAACACTGCTCAGTGCAAGGCAAAAGCATGCTCTCTGTCTTTGGGCAGCAGTGAGTAGCAGTGAGATGTGGATGGATGGCTGGTGACCACAGAATGCTACAAACAGGAGATCAAAGTTTTCTCCAGGAGTCCACAGGAGCCAGGATAAAAATGCGGAGTGTTTCAGAGTGAGAAGGGTATTTTGCGCTGCATGGGACCCAGTCAGTGCCATGGAGTATGAACCCTGTGCTTAAGGGTGCCAGCTGTAAATGACAACACTGGATAAAACCTGGACCCAAACAGCCTGCTAACCTGTCCTGCTTTCTTTCTGTAGGAGCAAGGGCTGAAGGCCAACAACTCCAAAGAATTAAGCATGTGCTTCACAGAGGTGAGAAGGGGCCCAGTGGGGGATGGGTGCATGAGGCTGGCCCTGAGGAACTGTTATTTAGGTAAACTTGGAACTCAGAGCCCTTGGGTCAGCTGAACTTCTGACCCCACTTGGGCCCCAGTGAGAACTCATTCTTCTCGGGTGATGTGGGCGGCTCCTTGTGGGTAACAAGTAGCTACTCTGAGCTGAGACCAGCACCCCACCCCCACCCACATCCCCCAGTTTCCTCTGAGACTGGATTGAGTACTTGCTTGGCCCTAGTTCTCTGATGGTTACAGAGCACAGAAGTAGAGAAAGATCAAGACTCTTGAAGGAGCCCCTTGCCCAGGGTATAGGAGTGACTCATAGATTCAGGATAATAACTTAGATGAGAGAATGGGGGTACAAGATTCTACAGAAGGGTGAGGGAGAAGGTTTGTCAGATGTGCAGGGGTGGAGGAATTGTGGGGGAAGAGCATCCTAGCAATCAGGAGCAGAGTGAAGGTGATCTTCTTCCCTGTCAATAATCAGGCCTTTATGAACCCTGAAGCTTCATCTCTCTGGAATCTTTTTTGTTCGTTGGCTGGTTTTTAAAATACTATCTTACCTTATGGTCCTTAAATGGCATTGAACTCACTTTATACCCAAGACTAGCCTTGAGCTTATGTTTTTCTTATCCCCATTTCCTGAATTACAAGCTTGTGCCACCATGCCTATTTTTCTTTTCTTCCTTGGGGGCACACACCCCTATTCCCAATGTGTGTGGGGGGCGAGGGGCTACCAGTCCATTTACTGAGAATGCCCGTTGCCTTAAGGCTTAGAAGAGACAGAATCCAACAATTGCTCCTGTCCTGCCCAATTCCCTGGAGATACAGCTCTGCCCTTGGAGTGCCAGGGAGAGGAAAGAGAGGGTTTCTGTGTGGCTAGAGAGGCAGGCTCAGATCAGACAGTTTTCTGGTGTGTCTATTTTTTTGTCTGACCACAGCCCTACTGACAGGTTTCTGTTTTCTTTCTATGTGTCTTCCTCCTCTGCCTGCCATGGATCAGCTCACAACAAATATCAGCCCAGGGAGTAAAAAGGTGATCAAACTTTACTCAGACTCCAGCAGAGCCAGACTGTCAGCTGCCTTGACTGCCCTCCCACTCCTGATGCTGACCTTGGCCTTGTAGGCCTGTGGAACCCAGCACTAAAGTTCTTCAAGCAACCCAGATACAAACTCATGCTGGACAAAATGGAAAAATACACACACACACACGCACACACACAAACACATAAACACACACACACACCCTTTGCAAAAACACTTTTTTTCCTACATTGTCTCTGAACCTTTCTCCTCCCAAGTTTCTTCTCTGGAGAAGTTTTTCTAAACCAAACAGACAAGCAGGCAGGCAGAAGCCTGCACAGAGGTCCCCTACAAGGGACACCCAGCACCAACGAGGGCTCAAGGCTCTTGAGAGACTCTTTTTTTTCTCTTCACTGGTGTTTTCTCTCTGGACCAGATGAGACCCTGCTGTGGAAGGGACTTTGCCATGTTCCGTGTAGACTGGGGAAGGACAATTGCAGCTGCCTACTCTGGGGCCCTGTCCAAGGGTTTGAAGAGAATCTCAGTCAGCAAGGAAGCAGGGCTGGCCACAAAGACCTTGTCACCTCTTCCTCTTGGCTTCAAAGATGGAAATGGTTTGCTGCCATTCCCAGCCCTTATGTGGCCTAGTGGGTCTGAGTCTGGAGTAGGAAGCCCCATAGCTGCTCCAGGTCGAGGTGCCTGTAGCATAGGTGGGGTTGGAAGCTGTTACAGGAGGAAGCTTCTTTGGGGAACAAGCAAGCCTTGGTTGGGCACCAGCTCCAAGATGCACCTTCCTCCTTCATGCCAGGAATCTTGAAGTCAGAGAAATGATCCTCTGTTGGCTTTTTTGTTTGTTTTTGAATTTTTTGTGGGTCTATTTGGCGGGTCTTTCTTGGGGAGAAGGGCTGTTGAGTAGGGCTGGGGAGACCCTACCTGGGCGTGTGTACGAAATACTCTAGAGGGCTCCCAAGCTTGCCCTTTCTCTCTTCTCCTTGTTTCTGCTTTCTCTCTCCTCATTTCTGAGACATTCATGCACTGTCTGTACATACTGGATCTCCTTTCTCAACAGATGTGTATATCCATATACATATACCCTGTGATTTTTTCTTTCATTTTTTTTAAAGAAACAAAACTATGGAAATAATACCCTACAGATGAGCGAAAATGTATTATTGTAAAGTTTATTTTTTTTAATAATGTTGTCTATGATGGGAAGAAAGGTACCAGGACCCCTGAGCTCTGGTCCAGTTGGGCTGATGGGGCTGTGGCCAGGGACTCCCGATTGCATTCACTCTTAACCAAGCTCCAATAAACGTACTAGGAAGTGAGTTGCCCCGTGCTTCACTCCTGTGTGACTTTGTCTATGCTTTGTTCTTGGCCCAGCACCACCTACTGAATGCTTACCTGAGGGCCTTGCTCAGCTGGAGGATGTTTGTATATATGTGTATGTGTGTACTGGCACATGTGCATGTACTGGTGTGTCTGGCCCACATGTCTGGGTGTGAATGGCTGGTGGAACTCACATAAGAGATTTCTTTTACTTGGTGGGTCTGAGGTCCATGGTTGTATTGAGTGTGTGGGGTCTTGTCCCCTCCTGCCTCACCCTTCCAGTCAACACTGATGTCTGTTGCTGGGTGATTGGAAGAGAGTGGAGACAGAAGTGGGGTGGGAGAATTGAGGGAGACCCTGCATCAGTCTTGGGTTATGTGTCTATTTTGAAGCAGCCTGAGTGGTCCTTTCTATATAATGGAGTGGTGTCTCTTTAGGATTTCTGGTCTACCTGACTGGAACTTTAATCCTTGAATCTCACCACAGAAAGACAGTTCTTGGTGTTTTGAGGATTGGGGAACAATAGAGCAAGCAGGATTTCCCCCCTTCTTTCTATCCCTTTAGTTCATCTTTCTCCATTTACCACATGGATCCTAGTTGAATACTGGGATTTGTGTGTGTGTGTGTGTGTGTGTGTGTGTATTCATATATACACACACGTATATGCATGAGATCAGTAGGATGAAGACAGGAAGACTAGCCTATGTCTTCAGGGCTGCCTGTGATTCTGCCTTGTCACCCTGTTGGGTGACATCATTTTTCAGTTCTTAGTCCTGGTTCTGCTCAAATGGCTCTTGTTGATTGTACCCATGTTAGTAACATCTGTTTACAATGGAGAAACTGGCATGTTATGCTCCAGCTGCAGCCTGGAGGAAGGACAAATGGGCCAGCCAGCTCTCTTCCCAGCCACCTCTGCCTTATTGTGATGGCCAGTTGAGAATACATGGTTTTTGTAAAGAGCAAAGACTAAAACGGTTTACAAGGGCTATCCTGAAGACTCTGGGAGATGAGGGCTCAGAATTGGAAGTATATCCAAAGAAGGCTGGAGCAGAAAGCAGAGAACGTTTAAAGAATGCTGGAGCCTGGACATTAAGATGGAGGCCGGGACCAGGAGCATGCAGAAGGACCCAGAGAGCAATTTTAAGTTGATTTGAGGTTATCTGGTGTCCTAGATCCCTGTGTGCTTACCTCAGCCACCAGACATTATGACATTAGCTTCCTCAGCTACTGGTTCCTGAACACTCCTCATTCAGGTAATGTGTCTGTCAGCAAGGCTACCACAGCCCATGTTTCCTATGCCAAGACCATGGCAAATCTGAAGCTACATCTCAATGCTTCCCCAATTGCTGGGGAAACATCATGGATAGTCATACTCAGACAAGAGCCTGGATATCAGCTCTCTGTTGCTCTTGACTCATCAGACCTCCAATCTTGCAGTACCAGACCAGGCTGAAGGTCTGAGGAAGCCTGCAGTGGGGGTTTGAGGAGGTCCGTGTTCATGAGCTCAATGTTCTGGACATCATGGGAGCAATGCTGCTTGTCTCCTTCTGACGTTGTGGTCAGAATCTTCACAGCCGGATCTCTGCCTTATGTTGAAACTAGTCACAGGGGAATTGTCTTAAATCCTGAGTCTCCAAACAGTGCCTTTGCAAGAAAAAATAGAACAGATTTCCCAGGGTTGGGGTCAAATCTGATTTTACTGTTGCTTCCTAGATACAAGCTTTGTACATGATATTCAGGCTCTGATGTGTCGAAAAGATCCTTCTGATACTGACAAGCCAGGGTGGTGGCCTTCTGTTATCATCAGGCTCCCACTAAGGCTCCCTTGATTTCTGAGATGCTCACTGAGGAGTCTTGCTTCAGCTATCCTGTGCCAACCTGCTGATTCCTGGCAAGTGCTAGACCACTTGCTATAGCCTGATTTCATTCCAAAGCTGCTTCTTTGTGTGTGTACATATGTGTGTATGCATGTATGTATATTTGTTTCTAGCTATTGACTGCCAAATGCCCTAACAAGGTAGACTTTCCTTTGCTCCCAGAAGAGCAAAGTTTCAGGGTTGCCTCCTGGCTGGAGAAATCCTTGGTCCAAAAAATTTCAATTTGTCAAGTGAGTTTAAGTCAAGCCCTATCAAGTGGGCTTGGATGCCAGGGGATCAAATCACACATTGCATGTTAATACAAGTAAATGTATTCATGGGCTGTTTTCCACTCTTATGAGACTCAATGGGGGTTGGTGTTTATCTTCTAAAAATGATTAAATTTTTAGGGAAAAGTCAAAGCCATTTGGAACCAAAAGTGACAAATAAGACAGGTGATATTCTTTGTGGTAGGTATAAGTAGTGAAAAGCTGCCTTCTAGTCACTTATGGGAAATCTTGTCATCTTGTTCAACCTTGGTAACCTCACCTACAAAGTTCTGTTAGACAAGCACTTGGGTTGTACTTCTCAACTCTAAATGAGCTCTGAAAGAGAGAAAGGCATGGCAATGGGAAACAATGGAGAAGCCAACTCTTGGGGTGCCATTAAGCAATGTGTCTACCACTCCTTAGACACATGACCAATATTCTGGACAAGGTCTGCATGTCCAGGAAACTGAGGAATGACGTAATTTTATTTTTTGAGACAGGGTTTCTCTGTGTAGCCCTGGCTGTACTGGAACTTACTCTGTAGGCCAGGCTGTTCTCGAACTCAGAAATTCGTCTGCCTCTGCAGAGGAATTCTGAGTGCTGGAATGTAGGCATGTGACACCACCACTTGGTGGCTTGAAATTTTTAAATGTTAATCTGAAAACCTACTCACATTACTTTGTGCATCTCCTACATTAAAACAAGTAAATACACAGAAAGAGCTTAGCGGTGTTCTCAAACATGTTACCAAGGGACGATGCGTATTGAAGAGATGGCTCATTGGTATAATGGCAGCCATGCATGCATAAGAACCTGAGTTTGGATCCCAGTACCCACATTAACTATTTGTGATGGTGTAAACCAGTAACACCGGGTTGAGGTTGAGAAGACAGTTGGATCCCTAAGGCTTTCTGGCCAGCTGGTTTGGCCAATCGGTGAGCACTAAGAATAGTGAAAGACTTTGTCTTAAAAGATAAGATGGAAAGTGATCAAGAAAGACCACACATTGACCTATAACCTCTATACACATGCATACACATGGGTGCATGTACACACATACTACCCACACATACTCATAACAAAACACAAGCTGTGCAGCACATCAACTCAAGAGAATATCATTTACCACATCCTGTTTTTAATGCAAAGTAAGGTTTTATGCTGTACCTTCCATGTCCGAAAAAGACAGTCTTGCATTTTGAAAGGATCATAATAGGATTATTGAAAACAAAACCCAACACAACGAGGAGGTTTTGAAATATGCATATCTAAGATTTTACAAATGCTCATGTATTCCTGTGCAAGATGCTATTTTGAAATTGTGTAAACTCATCCCTCCATCCATCAAGACTCAGGCAGGTTGATGCCATGTGCCTGTTGTATGCACCGAATTAGAGATGTTTCTACCATGTCTTAGATATTGAAAATAAGTGGCAGGACTCAGACGCAAATTCAATGGTTAGCACCAAAAGTGTGCTCCAACTGTCCTACTAGGCAGCCAGCTTGAATTGAGTCACTGTGTAGACGACCTGCCCATGCTGGCCCATAGCTTCCCAGGTAGGGAGTCACTTCTAGGGGTTTGTTGTTGCATCCTTCTCTCCCTTTCCATCATCCTCATCATTTGCATAGCTACGGGTACAAGACCATCAGAAGATAGAGGGCTGCGTGTACCTTAAGACGCCCACAGGGCAGGGGGAGGGAGATGGGTAATCCACATCAGGATCACCATCTCAGATTTCCTGGGATAGATTAATGGCCTTGCTGGAAATGTATTTTGTGGGAAGATGGACCCTTTAGGAAAGAAACTGATGGTCTGAGATCCTGCTTTCTTGACCTTAGACTGTTCATGTCTTGAGGGCTGATGCTTAAGAGTAAAGAGACTGAATTTGGGACTCAGAGAGATGTGATTTGAATTCTAAATCTGCCACCAACAAACTAGAATATCATGCCCCACATCCTTGATTTGACTCATCTAGGAAATCATGATATCAAGCTGGCTTTCTAAGAATGGTCAGGATTACTAGGGATATTCTGTGTGCCTGGCATATAATGGCCTCTAAGCCATGTACTATCTCACCTGGGGGCTAATATTCTGGGCCTCCCTGATTCCCTCAGCACCTGCCTTGATGTCCAGGCTCATTGCTTGAGGTCACCTTTGGGGCCTCTCTTTCTTTCTTTTTCTTCCTTCCTTCCTTCCTTCCTTCCTTCCTTCCTTCCTTTCTTTCTTTCTATATACTAAGAAGCTTTTTATGGATTCCCTGGAATAGACAGGGATGTGACTGTCATTACACTCCAGGGAACTGCTTTTGGAAGCCCTGCCAACTGGAGCTGGGAGGGCAGGGAGAATGGGGAGAGCAGAAAGCAGACATGCTTGTGTTATTTGTAAATTACAGTTGATTTGATCTGAGAGTCACCAGGGACAGTGGCTCCAAATGTCGCATTCTCTGGAGTCCTTCGATTGGCTGTTCCTTCTCCAAGAATGAAGGCAGAGGATGTACTGCCTGGGCAAGTGTACCAGCTTAGAACGGAGAACAGGCAGTACTGATTCGACACAGAATTGAGCTACTGGGAAGGTCAGTGCCTACTGGAGGCTGACTGCTACATGGTATCTCATTGGGCCTAAGGCAAGAACTGAGATGTCTTTACAAGACGGTTGACTTTCAGGAGCTTTCCTGGGCTTCCAAATCCAGCTTTTCAGGGCTTGTCTGCATGCCTTTTCCCAAGTCTGGCAAGAAGGTAAGGCCTAAACACATCAAAATATCAAAGGATATTTTGCCCTTTAGGAATCTAGAATATTCTAGATTCAATCTTGAGTCAAATCTTGGCATTTATTGACTGGTGACATTAGCTTAGCCAGTGAGTTTTTGGTCCTCTTAATAGTTTCTTTAGATTGTGATAAATACATTAATTTTTACATTTTATTTTTATTTATCTATCTTTTTTTTTTGTACTGGAGATTAAATCTAGGGACTAATGCATGCTAGGAAGGCACTGTACTACTAAGTTATACCTAATTAAAATTATTTTGAACTAGGTTAAGGACTCACTAAATTGCCTAGGTTGGCCCTGAACTTTCTATCCACCTCATCTTTCCAAGGGGCTGGGATTACCGGTTCATGCCACCAAGGTTGGCTAGCAATTTCTTTCTATGATGGGCCAAAAAGGAAACAACAGACTCTGTGGGCCATGCTATCTTGTCAGCTCTGCTGTTGCAGCTCAACAGCTGTCACAGGCACTGTGTCAAAACCAGACTAGGCTATGTGCCAATAAAACTTTATTTACAAAAACAGACACTGGCTCCCTTTGGCCCATGAGCTGTAGTTTGCTATTCCTATCTCAAGACATTTCAGAGTGCAAGCTGTCAATCTAAAGCAGCTGGAACACCACTCCCTGGTGGCAAGTAGTGGCTGACAATCAATGGGGCTGAAATGAGCCTAGGGATGAGGTGGAAGAAGAGAGGTGGTGGGTCAGCTAGCATGGGAGGGGATGTGATTTCACAAGCATGTGGTAATGGAGAAAGCAAGGAGGAATGGTGCTGTAATGGGGTGAGGGGTGCAATTGAAAGGACAGGAGCACAGGGGCCGGCTGAGCACAGTGCTGTAAGGAGGTGCCCTTACACTGGAACACTGGTCCAGCAGGGTGAATGGGGCTAAGATCCAGCCACACTCAACTCATCCATCTGTGCACCCACCTGCTCTGGGCCTCATGATAGCAAGCCCATCATTTCCTAGTTTGCACAGAGGCTTCTGTGTGTGCTGGCATAGGAACGGCTGCCTCCAGCAAGAACAGCTGCCAGTTAGGGATTGGCTCAGAGATGGCTGGGTATATCTGCAAGGCTCCTGGACCCCACCTTCCTGATTTGCAAAAGGAGAGGGCAGAAGGCATGCTTGTTTACCAGATTTCTTCCACAATAGGGCTCTGAATCTATGTTGCCAGCTGCTGAACTCACTGGTCTACCGCAGAACTATTTGCAAGGAGACAAAATTCATCTTTCTTTCAGTAAATAGTGACACTATGCTTGGCTGTGTCAATTTTTATTCCACGAGTCTTGAGCTCTGGATGGCTGTCCCAGTGTTCACTGTAGGTATAGGTGACAAATTACATACTTCCCTCAATGACCTCTCCCTCCTCTTTCAAGATAGCTTTCAAGATAAGGAAGCCAATGCTGGCATCTCATGGAGCTGAGATCCACTAGAGACTTCTGAGGCTTCTTTAACTGTGGGAGTACACACTTAAGTCTCTACCTTGGCCTGTAAACTACCTAATAGTCACAAAGTTTCTTGCCTGTGGCCCACTCAGACAGAGAATGACCAAGTCCCCTGACACATCTCTGTAGGCAGGAGTTTGCACAACCACTGAGGTGGATCTGTGAGTGTGACTCAAGGTGTTGGGGCACCTGCAGCCCAAGGGAGGCTTCCAGGAAAAACAATCCTTTGCTTTGTCTTCAGCCTTCTTTCTCCTTGCTCACAATCCACAGGAGGCTGACAATGAAAGACCTGCTTTCACCTCCATTCTGTTCCGTCTGAAAACCCACATCCAGCCTGGTTGACTAAACAGATCTCGTGGGATGACCCCTGCTGGCTCCATCTGTCCTTCATGTTTATCTACCAAGGGAGATGAAAGGGCTTTTTGAGGGACCCAGTGACCTGAAATTACTCACAATTCTCATTTTGTTAGAAAGCTGGCTGACTGCGACACCACTGCAGCAAGGGATTGAGGCGCAGCCTCTGGGAAGTATGTATAGCATCCGGGTGCTGATGAACCAATGTTCTCTTTGCAGTGGAGGTTTGACTTTGTTGGCAGTTTGAAGTGGTCCAGGGATACTGTTTGATTATAACCCTCGTTAGCTTCTCAAACTTGCCTTTCTGTATTTTACTGTGTGGGTCTGGGGCAGAGACAGAAAGAGCCCAGGCAATCCAAAAAGTGCTTGTACACAGCCATCCTCTTTAGGAGGCCTTGCTGTGAGTGGAAACTTGTGGGGGTATAGTGAGCCCCGTGAGACTTGTGCCTCTTTGGGACTGGCAGGTCAGTAAGTCCATACCCTTTAGGATATGCCTCATTGAGGTTGCACCTTGCAATGGGCTCCACCCAGAGAGCCATGAAGCATTTGTACCCATGCTACAAGCTGGGGCAAAACTTCACAGATTTAACTTGAATTAACTGGAAAGTTTTAAGGGAGGCTCACTTAAAGAATAAAATGATCTCTGACATGAGAATGAACCCTCACAGTATACCATGAAGCCCTCTCTGCTCTGGCGGCATGGGGCCTTGCTGACTTTTTTCCTAGCTGCCTTCCCTGTATACTCTGCTCTAACCATTGCTGCTTCTGTACTGGTTCCTGCACAAGCTGGGGATGTCACCTCCTGGCCTTTGCTGTGGCCGTGCCATCCAGCTAGTGTGCTCTTCATGGCAGTGACCCCCTCCCCCTCACTTCCTGCAGGTCTCACTCAATATCAGCTACTTAAGAGGCCTTGTCTGTCCAGGATACCTCTCTCTCTTTTCTCTCTGGACTTCCTATTCCTAATTCTTCCCCTGAGTATTAACCACCCTCTGACAGACCATGTATGCACACGTGTTTACGTGCAGGCATGCACTCCCTAATGACAGGATTGTGTTCCAAAAAATGCATTGAGAGGCTGTTTCTTTGTGTGAATGTCACCAAATGCTGACACTAACCCTACACAGTCTGGGTCACTGGTGATCATGACCTTTTGATACAATCAAGAGGTGCACTTAATTGGTTGCTGAGGGATGCTTTTGCTGAAGCAACAGGGCATGCTGATTTATAGTCAACCCTTTTGTTTATCAGAAGGATAGACTCTACATTGGCAGTAATAGGACAGCAAATACATAAGGCAGGAGCAGTTGTTCAGTCTTATTTATCAAATGTTATGTACTGTGCACAATTGTATGCCTTGCATTTTTATGTGGGTTAGTTTATATCTCAACCACAAACAGGAGCAATGCATTGCCCTCTGGCATCACGACAGCTGTTATGAATAGGAGGCAGGACTTCCCCAGCTCACTGGAGTCTCATGGTACCTTTACGACCACATATCACATATGTAGTCTATCATTGAATAACATCACTATGCTGTGCAAGTCATCTCTCTCTCTTTCTCTCTCTCTCTCTCTCTCTCTCTCTCTCTCTCTCTCTCTCTCTCTGTGCTCGTATGCACGTGCGTTCGCGCGCCTTACCTTCTCGCACTAGAATGTAAGTTCCAAAAGGTCATTCTTAATTTTTCTTTCCAAGATTTATGCTCTGCTCCTGGAGCAGGAGCTCTAAGCAGAGAGTGAGAGAGGTTTCTGCTAATATTTGTTGATCGACTGAGAGAAGGTCTGCACAGACTGGCAGGGAATTCCAGCACAGGGTTCAGGCAGCATGTTGAGAGGAGCAGGGATTCTGAACTAGCCCTTTTCTTACTATTGACACCAGTCCAGAGCCTCTGTCTCACTGCAGGCTACCACCAGGGCTAAACTAGGACTTTGGAGTTGATTTCTATTTTCTCCCTCCCTGGAAAATAGCTTTATCTCGTAGGTAGCTGCAAGAAACCATGCGGTCTTGTAGAAAACGATTAATGTGCTTAGGAAACTTTTCTTGTACATAGGACAAGATAAAAGTTTAAGTCTAGCCAGCAAAGCCCCATCAGTTTAGACTGAGGATAGGAATAAGGTTGGACCAGACTCTTCAGGGTGGGAGGATGCTCACTGGTTCAGGCTTGGATACATGTTTAGGCAAGATCTGCTGAGTTCTGCTGCCAAGAGCCCACTTTACTACCAGGCTCTCAGTCACCCTATTCCCCTATCCCATTCCTCTGCCCTAGTCTCCCCTTCCTACTAAACAAACAAACAAACAAACTCAGGTTCCAGGCCAAAAATCTGTGTCTCCCTGTGCATTCTGAATTCCTGAATTTATTTGTGCACTTGCCCTGAATCACAGCTGCTTTACTCAGTCAGTATACTGGGAGGTTAGTGATGTGCCTGGACCTGCAAGGGTTAAGTTGCCAGTTGGGGAAGACGGTAACAGTTGGGCTTTATTTACTGATGACAACTGGAAAACCACATCTTACTCATTCAGGTTGAATGACTGAGGAAGGCCACTGCAGAGGGCCGAGGTGCTTGTTAGAAATCACCAGGCTAATATAACAGATCAGCAGCTGCCTCTTGAAATGGAAGGGAAATAGGCACTATCTCTGGAGGATGATCAAAATGAAGGATTTCAATGTGCCTGGTGAACAGACAAAACTTCGTAAATAGACTCTTCGGGCGAACAGTCTTCTTATGACAACGATGGCCCTGACAGTTGATAATGGGACATACAGGTGTCATTTTGGGGCCAAGGGTTGGGAATCAGAGGCAAAGGGGCAACACATCAGCTGAAGGAAATTTTGGTCGTCTTTCCATGTTTTGGAGACAGGAGAAGAGAGGAAGCTCTAGGTCCATAGCTTCCTATATTCATTAACAGTTTTGTTCTGGAATGTGTTCAGTATGTGTATGACACTTTGTGGTCCCTTATCTGGGGAGAAGGATTCTAGAGGTGTTACCCCCTACAGCATAAAAGGCCAGCTCCATAATGTCCAGGTGACCATAGGGCTCTTTTTCAGCCTCCAGCACACTGAGTGCACACTGAGTGTGCATTGAGGGAAGAGAGAGGGGTTGTGTGTTTACCAGTGTGAATGTACATACACGCAGTCAGAAGTCTCTTGGTGGTAACGTTTAGAGATTGGGTAGAATTCTTTGCAATTCTCTGAACCAAAACTTGAGTTCCTTTGGGGAAAGTTGATTGGCTAGCAGGCCAAAGAGAAGGCAGCTGGAAAATGACTGGCGCATAGAACCCAGACTTGTTCTACTGGGCCATGTCATGGCCCAGCTGTTGGTAGCCAGAGGTGACCATGATGACCACGATAGGGTCTGGCAGAGGTTGGGAGAAGCCACTCTGCAGATTGATGCTGCTGGCTGTGTTCTTGTCCCCTGAAGGGACAGTAGAAAGCCTGCTGGTCTGGGCCATCTCTCTTGATGGCCTCTGCAGTTAGTGGAGAATTTTGCTAAGTCTTTTGTTGGCTTTAAAACAATGTCCTTAACTGATTGACCATGAACTTGGAGAGAAACCAAAGGGATAATGGTGGGAAAGACAGAAGCATCTGCAGAAACATCTTGAGGGAGGGCCCGAACATCTCCCCATGCCAGCAGCTTTATGTTCCCTCCTGCGAATGGCAGATACCTTCTAATAAAACATGGACAGGACTGGAAATGATGCATCCTTTCACATAGGCTCTAGGATGTGCCGACCCTTTGGGAGTCATTTTAGGTATGGCCCTCAGCTGTTTGGAAGTGGCCATGGCTCTGAGGTGAGGACAGGCATAGGTCCTAACAAGTTTTCTGGTGAAGCAACATTTGTAGAAATCACAGGAGTCACCACTCCTCAGAGACAAGACCTGCTGAGAGAGTTATCTTCCAGGGGCTCAAGAAAGCAAGGTCCTGGCCACTTAGCTTTTGTCTGCCTCAGTTTCCTCCTTTGTCCAATAAGTGGTTTGGGACAAAGAATTCTAGGAAACTTGGAATGCATGGTGGGGATGAGAGCTGAGGGTGGCCAGCTCACCACATAGACCAGCTCAGTGTTTAAAGTGACCTTAAGGTCTCAATCTGTTACTCATGACATGAACTTTGAAGAGCTGGGATGTAAATGAGCTAATATATGTGAAGCACCTGCTGCAGGGCCTGCTCTTAAAACATAGCTTCCCTTCTGATTTCTGTTGGTATTTAATCTTTCACTGCCCACTCCTCTGTTCTTCTGTTCAGTTGCTGAGTTAAGTCTGACCATTGGGAAGCCAAGTAGGGATTTATTAGCTGAACTCCCTCCATCAGCATGTACTTGCAAATATCTCAGCTCCCACTCTTGGTCTTGTTGGAAGATGCTGTAAATCACAGCCATTTCCTGAGAGGCCACACTGCATGAAAACCCATTCTGTAGGACACTTTCCATTCCAGGTAGTGTCCTGTTAATTCTGATGTATGTGATGGTTGACTTAGCATGGGAAAAGCCATCATATTTGATGTGAGAACAATTTGGAACAGATTTTGCTTCCTTTGTGTGTGTTGATGCTGGGAAACTCAATTTAAACTTTGGTTCTAGAACTATAATGCCCCTCCCAACCTCTCTTCACACATCCTTCTAGCTACGTTCTCTAATTCCTCAGGACTGTGGGGGGATTGCTTCAGTGCCCTTGGATGATCCAGGCTAGCCTCTAAATCGAACACTACTAGGCTGATTGCTTCATTTCCTGTTCACCAACATAAAGAACTTTCTGTCTCTGTTGTTCCCTCTTTCTCTCTCTTACACACACACACACACACACACACACACACACACACACACACACACA
>JADRCH010000013.1:13080036-13208092 GCA_019843965.1 Rhynchomys soricoides
CACACACACACACACACACACACACACACACACACACACACACACACTTTAGGTCCTATGAGGCTAGGGATTGTGTTTTCCACCTTATGACACCCATCATAAAACATGAAGTAGCTAAAATTTGTGGCATGCTCAAGAAGTGCTTGTTGCCTCAAGAGATGAGTGAACAGACAGTTAAAGAATGCATTTAGTTCAGCTTTCCTGTATGGTTCTCCAGTCCTTTTTCTTCTGTGGGTTTTGATCTTTTATAACAAGTTTAGGGTCCAGCATGATGGTGTATGCCTGCAATTCCAGCACTTAAGAGATAGGGCAGGAGAATCAAGAGACCATTCTGGACTACAAAGCTACGGGTGCTTACCTTCCATTAATAAACATAACTTTAAAGCTGTTAGGAGTTATTCAGGGAGGTTCATCTTGTCAACTTGGAAGGATTTAGAATCGCCTAAGAAAAAACCTGTGTGGATTTTCGGACAGGTCAGCTTTGAAGACATTGGTTTGTTTGTAAGGCTTGGTTTCGGAAGTCAAAGATGTCAACAGGCAGGAGTGGAAATTCCAGAGGGAATTCTGAATGTGGATAGCACCATCAGTGGGCTGGGGTCTCAGAATGAATCAATAGAAGAACGTGACTGTAGTGCCAGAATGTAGCGGTGTACACTGATTGCAGATTCAATATGACCAGTCACCTCACACCCCTGACACTATGCCTTCCCCACTGTGATGGACTGTACCTTCCTAGGAACAGAAATAAACCATCCTCCTTATTTTACTTTTGTCAGACATCTTTGCATAGTAATGAGAAATGTTACTAATCTCATAGGGTTGTGGTGGTCTACAGAAACAAGTAGCTATGTATCTTTTGTGCAAAACTTTTGTGGCCAGGAAGTCAATGACGCTCCCTACACAGACTTTAGAATAAACAGAATCTACAACTTTGTGGTGTTGTCTAATTTAACATTCATCAGAACCTGGTCAAATTCTTCACCTCTCTGACCTTCGCTGGCCCAGTTTATAAGATATCAGTAATGGTATTTTCTTCAGGTAGAAGATGATGCAAAAACAGGAAAGTAAAGTAGAGGACAGAGTGCTTGGGCCTTAGGAAGTCCTCAGGGATTCTTTATGATGGAACAGAATGTCTCCATCAGAGAAGTACTCTGGGATTCCCAGAACTCAGATGTAAATGTTAGTTCCTTGGAGCCAGACTGCTCCTTGTATGCAATCTTGGGTATCTGGTTTTCAGATTACAGAATAAATGGTGCTGACAAGGAGTGTTCCTTACTGATGTGGAGAGCAGAGCCATGGTAGCAATCATGACTTGAAGGGTCTGACTTTGACTCCCTCAGTGTAAGAGGGGCTGAACTGACACAGCTGGCCTTGAACTCTGGGCCCTGGCTTTAGGCAAGAATGCTTCCCCTCCTTTGTGTTGCCAGCCTTGTCTGCCAGCAGAAACCCTCAACCAGCACACGAAGCCTGGCTCAGTCCTCACAGTAGTAGCTTCTGATACTACCCAGAAGCAGCAAAGGCAATGGTGGGATTCAAGCCAGGTCTGGATAGTATATAGACTGATGAACCATGTGTAGGTACAGGATGCTCTGCTTTCAAAACGCACTTTCCTGTCTGATCTCATCTCATCCTTACAGGAATAATGTGAGACTGACTGAGCAGCTGTTTTCAGCTGGATTTTATGGGTGAAGCTTGAGAATCAGAAAGGTTAAATACTAGGATAGAGGTGTTTTTTCCCCCATGCAGTCAGTGGTGGAGCTGGGACAAGAACTGTAGCCTGGGGCCTGGTCAGTGCTCTCTACCCTGTGTCTGGAGGAGTGGTGCAAAGGGTTATATAGAGCAGGTGGCACCTCTCTGATGCTTGCTTTTAAGATGGTTTGTGTCTGACCCCTACTGCTCCTGCCCGCAGGAGCTGAAAAGGCCTTACTTTCTTCTGGTGAAGGCACCTTTGCCCTTGGCAGACATGATCTGATGGCTCCAGGGGAAGACTAGGGGTCAACTTTGAAGGCTTTGGTTTGTTTGTAAGGCTGTGCTCAAAGTCAGAGCTTCC
The DNA here is from genome assembly GCA_019843965.1 of Rhynchomys soricoides. Taxonomy (NCBI): domain Eukaryota; kingdom Metazoa; phylum Chordata; class Mammalia; order Rodentia; family Muridae; genus Rhynchomys; species Rhynchomys soricoides. Next base: position 13,082,087 of record JADRCH010000013.1, read on the forward strand.
AACAGGCAGGGGCAGAAAACAGTATTGGTGATGGACTGGTGGGAAGAGGATGCATGAAGAGAGGAAAGACTGAAGTCAACCTCTGAAGCCCGAGCAGGTCCACTCACACGCCTCCCCTCCCTCCCAAGTCCACCCTGGACATAGGCACCGATGGCATTTATCAGCTTTCAAATTGTGACTCTCAGTAGAAAATTAAACCCATACTCAAGGGCTTTTAAAGCATAGCCTATTTATCCAGCGTCTCTTTATGGAGCACTCACCAGTTTATTACCCAGCAGTAACTCACTCCACATGGCTGAGAGCTGGCCACCCACCTTTCCCAGTTAGGAGGAAGGCATCTTTTGCTGCATGGATGGAGCAAGTCTTGGCTTCCTGGAGCTCTGGGAGGAAGGAGGTCTGGGAGATGGTCTTGAGTCCAGGAGGCAGGTGGGCACACTGTATGCTTCGGGTGACCTGCCTGCCACCCCTCCTCAGACCTGTATGGCCAACTTTTTTTCTGGCCCTTTGGGAATCCCTATTGGTTTGAGATACAGGGAGATATTTATTTATTCAGAAGCTTTTATCCACAGCCTATGTGCTGACCCTTGTGGATCCCAAGGCAATATGTCCTTAAAAATACCTAAGGAGGCTGGGCATGATGATGTAAACCTATAATCACAACGCCCAAAAATACCTAGGCAGGGGGATCAGATGTTGGGATGGAGCATGCTGTACACAGCAAATTTAAAGCCAGCATGGACTTTTCCTCCTAGTGTTTGGGAATCTTACTCATAATCCCCACAGACTGACTTTTCCTTGCCACCTATCCAGAGAATGAAGAGGCACAAGGAAGCCCCTCCCAGAAGAGTCCTGAACCCTGACCTTTTTTCCTTTGGGTTAGCAGGCAGTCCTCTGACGCTTTCGAATTTCATACAATCTAGGAAGCAAAATTCTTGCCTGATTCTTGGCCTAACACAGGAGCTCTGCTGAGGTCTCCTTCTGGACGACAGAGGGCCTGGGGGGCTGTTTCTTCCTCTTCTTCTGGGGAGCAGTTGTGCTAATTATTCGCCTCCTCACTTACATAACCAGGCCTTTGTCAGCAGTTTTCCGGTGGGACCTTATGTGAAGTTGGGGTTTGCTGTTCAGCAAGCATTTCTGATGAATGCTCTGGAAAGTTCTTGGCGCTGTGATGGTGTTTCTTCCCTGTGGGGTTTCAGGGGCTGCCAGGGTGCTAACTCTCGCTGCAGAACCTTTGTGGTGTCCTCAGACTCTCTGTGAGCAAGCACCTGCTGGAAAGGGGGTGCACTAGAAACCCTGAGTCTGCAGAGAGAGGAACTCTGCACATCTGGCTTGGGCCACAGCTAAAGAGGGGATGATTTGTTGGAAAGGAGCAGAGTACACCACTAAGTATCTGCCCTTGTCTGTAGCTAATGTCTCTGACACCTGAGCCCAGCCGCAGATCTTTTTGTTAAACACAATGCTCAAGCTTGGAACTCTATTAATTGAACTATCATTAGTGGCAGTGATAGTAGTAGCTATTAATTCAGTGCTTTTCAGGCCCCAGATAGCAGGCCAGGTTTTAATGTGTATTATCTTACTTAATCGTGTAAATAGTGCTGAGGGTGTTTTATTATTGTAAGCATTGCACAGGCATGGAAACTGAGGCTGAAACGTGTTTTAATATCATCAGATAACTTTTCTTGAGGAGATGGAGACAGAAATCTATTTACCCTGAACAGGGCACATAGAACAGAATAAAGAAATGATTCCATCCAAGTCTAGTTTGGTGAGCGATTAGGTTTAATTGGGATTACTTACAGGAACATGGGTGATTTAAGGGATGCTACATCACCCAAGAAGAATTTATCTCCCTACTCAGCAATTATTCGTCAACTGTATGTCCGAGGATATAGGGCTGTGTGCACTGTCTCACGAGCTGTCCTTTCTATTTCCTTAGTAGAATGTCAGCAGGCCAGATCTTGGGAGGATCTCATGCAAATAACCATAGTTATTTTGCTTTTAAGTCAGCAATGGGCATGGCATGGCCAGAGGACAGAGTTCCACAGCAAACACCATGACCAAGGTCACTTAGTTGTCATAAGTACACATGGGGGTGGTAGAAAGGAAAGATTTACAACCAGGCCCTTTCTTCATCCCTTTGATTGCTTGTTCATTTTTTAGCAAACATATATTGTGTATCTCCTATATGCTATCATTAGAATACAAATGGAGCCTGTGTCTAGAGAAGCTATGAGTTTAATGGAGGAGACCTCCTTTGATGAAGGCAACATGGAGAGAATACGAAGAGATGGACCCAGCACACAGGGTGCTCCAATGAGGTGGTGCATTGGGGTCCATCAGAAAAACAAGCAACAGGAAGCATAGAAACTGGAATTTATCATAAGGAATTTATGCACATGACCATGGGGGCTAAGTCTCATGGTCTGCCATCTGGCAGCTGGACAGCCAGGAAAGCCAGTGTTGTAATCTTAGCTCAAGTTCAAAGGCCTGAAATCCAGGAGCATTTGGTATGTCTGAGCTCATAACAGAAAAGTCTGATGGCTCTGTTCCAGACATTCAGCAGAGAGAGTGCCCCCTTCCGCTACCTTTCCAGTCTCTGAAGGTCCTCAGTGGGTCATATGATGCTGAATCATATTGAAAAGGGCAGAATTCTCTTTTGTTGGCCTAAACACCAAGGTCTTTTGGAGATAACCTCACAGAAATAGACAGATAACTGGGTGCTCTGTAGCCTTGTTGAGGTATAAAAATATTCATTCCAATGGCTTAGTGTCAGGGAATATTGGTGAAAGGAAAGGCTTGAGTGGCTACCCGAGGTTTGTTGAGTGCTGGATATGAAGCTGGGCCAATAAGCAGGAGATGCTCAGCAGGTGTGGCATACCAGGAGAAAGACCAGGTACAAGTGATGGACAAGTGTGCAGAGAGCTGAGGGCAACTGCCACCCTAGGCATGCAGCTAGAATCTGATGGTCCCTAAGCCGACAGAAAACTTGTATGCCAGGGAAAGATCTTGTCAGATAGGGGTCACAGTCTAAATGCAAAGACATGGAGAAAACTTTACTCCATGAGCTTCCATGTTGTGTGAAACCCAACTCTGCAGTTCAGGAATACCTCTCTTTCTAACCTTTAGATTTCAAAGCCCATTTTGATGTCATGTTTACTTCAACGTCAGAGTTATATATGGTTCTACTCCGTGAGGAATATTATGGAGGCCTGATATTAATGCTTCTATACGTTCTCTTTCCATGTGAAGAGACACAGAAAGCACTCTGACGAAGTTCAAGCCCCATCAGGTTTGCCATCTGTTGGCATCTTTTTGACCTCTATGATAATTAACAACACATTTGTGGTTTATAAATTAGTGTGTGGTCTTTTGTTATGGTGCTGAATGGATCAGAAGTCTGTGTTCTGTTACTATTAACAGAATACTACAGACTAGGGTAAATCATAACAACAGAAGTCTGTCTCACAAGTGCTCTCTCTTCTCAGAGCTGGGCAAAGCATTTTAAAGTTTGTGCTGAAAACTAATCAGGCAATGCATGTAAATCATACGTGAAAAAGAAAGAGAGAAGAACATGAAGAGACTAGTCCTATGAGACAACCAGAGAACACAGTGCAGCCTTACTCATTGAGGCAGTGTTGGTATCAGCACAGACAGATAGGTAGGCTAATGAGCTCAAACAGCAGAACCAAGATAGGTCCAGTTTATGTGTGTGATGGTTTGCATATGCTTGGCCCAGGAAGTGTGACCTTATTGGAATAGGTGTGTCACTGTGGGCATGGGCTTTAAGACCTAGCTGCCTAGAAGCCAGTATTCTGCTAGCAGCCTTCAGATAAAGATGTAGAACTCTCAGCTCCTCCTGCACCATGCCTGCCTAGACGCTGGCATCTCCTCTGCCTTGATGATAATGGACTGAACCTCTGAACCAGTAAGGCAGCCACAATTAAATGATGTTCTTTATAAGAGTTGCTTTGGTTATGATGTCTGTTCACAGCAGTGAAACCCTAACTAAGACAATGTGTAAGAAAGCAATGGGACAGATGACGTCTTGTCAGTGTGGCAAATGCTAGTGTGTGTTGGGGGAAGTGGTGCTGGTGGGAGGGAGCACACGCATGCTCTTATGCTTGTGGAGACCAGATGTTGATGTTGAATGTTTTCCTAGATTGCTTGCCATTTTTCCTTTTGAGACAGGATATTCTCAAACCTGTAGCATGTGGATTTGGCTAGGCTGGCTGGCCAGTGAGTTCTAGGCATCCACCTGTACCTACCTCATCACACTTCCCCGGTACTAACTTTACAGCTTCTGGCTTTTAGATGGGTACTGGAGACACAAACACAGGTTCTCGAGCTGTGTGGCTGACATTTTATCCTGCTTCACCACACATCCTGCAAATGAGAACCCTGATCAATGATATTGGGACAGTAGAGAAACCATTTCAGGAACAAAAATAGTTTGCCTCCCTACTTCACCCTGTGCATTGAGAAAACTTCTGAATGGAGCCAAGATTTAAGTGGTAGAAACGAGAAAAGTAAAAGTTGTATGGGAAAACTTGGGGGTCATGGATGGTGATAGCCTTTGTATGTATGGTGTAAATCTAGAAGCCATAAAAATGATGGATATATTTGAATAATGCATATATATTTAAAGGTTCTATCCATATCTGAAATGCCATATTCAGTCAAAAGGCATTTGACAATGTGAGGAAAAAGTATTTGCAATTCATATCACAAAGCACTAATCTCTTTAGTATAAAAAGATTTAGAAACTGAGAAGATCCATAACCCAATGGAAAATGGTCAAAGGTCATGAACATTGAAATCACAAAGAAAGAAATGCAAATGCCCTTTACCCATGAATAGGCAAGTAGCCCATTCATGATGAGAGAAATGCAAATCAAAACCACATGGAGAAATTCCTTTTCTTACCTCTCTGGTGGGCAAAACCCCCAAATCTTGACAAAAATGCACTGTTGGCAAAGTTGTTGGAGATCATGAGTCTCCTCTATTGCAGGGTGAGAGTAAAATCAAAGAACTCTAGGGGAGAATGGCAATAATGTCTACCATGTCATAAATGTGTTTGCCCTCTGGTCCCATTGCTGAGGATCCATCCTCTAGTGTCTGGCTACACTGGTGTAAAGCCACATATACACAAAGTCACTCCATAGCACAGAAGACTGGAACTTTCTGTCAACAGGGGAGAGATGAATGAATCTATTTGGAGGGATTAAAAAATGCTGCAGAGGCACAGAAGGAGGAGGAGGAGGAAGAGGAAGAGGAAGAGGAAGACGAAGACGAAGACGAAGATGAAGAAGAAGTTGTTGTTCCAGGGTATTCTGTTAGGTGAGAGAACCTACTGACTGGAGCATGTAAATTACATCACAGGCTTTGTAAAATAAAGAGGAGAAATATTACCATGTGCATGCATTTGTGTTTATATTTATATAAACACCGGGGAGATGGCTCAGTGCTTGTTGTGTAAGGGTAAGGATCTGAGTTCAGATCTGAAGCACCCATAGAAAAATCTGGGTATTGACATGCTCCTGTAATCCCAGTACTGTGGAAGGGTAGAGAGGACAGGATTGACAGCCCTTGCTGATTGCCTAGCTCCAGGTTTGGTGGGACCTCGGCTCAAGGTAATTAGGAGAACAGGGATGAGTTAGGATGCCTGACGTCTTCCCCTGGCCTCAACACTTGGAACTTGTTGAAATTAATCCAGCGTCCCAGTGCCCAGTTGTGATGGTCCTCCAAACATGCACTTTCCCAGGGGTACCAGGTGACTGTGGTGCAGAAAAACATGAGAAATCTCATTGTTTGAGGCCCATGAAGTCATAAGGAACCAGACAGGAGACATTCTCCCAGCATCAAGATCCTTCAACTTACATCCTACATCAGATGTGTGAACATCTGTGAGCTTTCTCTCACTGTGACAAAATACCCATGGAAATCAATTACAAGGAGAGAGAGATCATTACAGCTCTTGGTATCTGAGGCTTCAGTTCATGCTTGCTAAGAGTCTATAGAGAGGCTGTGGCTGTCATCCACAGGAAGTGGGCAGCCAGAAAAAAACTGGTTACCTCATGGAGACCTGGAAGCAAAGGCAGAATGAAAGCCCCCAGTCCTGATATCCCCTTCAAGGACATACCTCCAATGGCCTAGGTTCTTCCCACTGGAACATGCCTCTTAAAGGGTCCACCACCTCCATGTAGTGCCTTCAGCTGAGGGCCAAGCCTTTAACCAAAAAACTGGGGAACATTCCAGAACAACTATAGCAACATCCCACTCCCTCCCTTAGACATCTGTCAGCACTGACACGGGCTGGGCTCCATTTGCAGAACACACGAAGCTTGTGGGATGGCTGTCTCAAGCAAGACAGTGTATTCTGTGGGATTTTAGTCTTCCTCAATGTACAGGGGGGGAAGAGTATTCACTGCATTTTATTAGATGTGTAATTGTATTAAAACCCTAGATTTACCTTGGCAAACTCTGTCTCTCCTGCTCTGGGCTCTTTTGAGCTTTGCAGACATCTCCCTGTACTCAAAGACATACTGCTCTCACCTTTGACCTTGTTCAGAAGGAATGAATAGTGGGGGCTTCCAGGACAATGAGCCCTGTATCTTGCTCTCCCTCCCAGGAGCACAGGCCCTCAGCTAGGGAACTGACAGGACAGTCCTGTGACTCTTAAGAACATTTCTTGCTCCAGCGACTCTCCTTTCCCTCCTTTCTCAATCTAGTCTTTCTGCCCCAGGTACAGTTGAGTGGCAGCTGCTCTATCTGCTGCTTCACATCTTTGTTAACCTGGATGTAGGCACATAGGCTCTTTTCTGTTCAAGGTCATGATAGGGAACCCTTCACATGGCTGAGAGCAGAAGGCTGGTCTTGGTCTCCTATCTAGAAGTCGAGAGGATGTTAGGAGACCTGGCACCTTAAATTCTTAAGAAGCTTAGCACTTTGCCAAGAGGACAAGGAAGAGGCCTAGGCCAAGGAGCTTTCTAGTCAGGCTCATGGAGTCCAGAAGATGGGGGGACTGTATCCTGAGTCCCTGGTAGGCTGCTCAGGGTGCTGTACCCCCCCATCCCCCAGAGCCTGACCTTTGGCCTACGCTCTTCTCCTTTGCTTTTCTTGATTATTATTGTTGCTTGCTTCTTCTTTGCGTGGGAGAAAATGTCTTGTTTCCTGCTTCACCAGGAGGTCCTGAAGCACTCATGGGAATCTGTCTTGGAAAGACTTGGGAATTTGGAGTGAGTTGTTAACAGCCCAGATTGGGAGGCAGATGGGATTTGCTGAGGCCCAGGCTGCGGTAGGTATCTGGTGGGAGGTGCTGGCAAGAACAGCTCCATGTCTTCCTGCCACCCTTCCTGGCCTGGATCATAACCCTGACCCCCCACACCTAACTTAACTGACATTGTTGCCCTGGCATCTTACAGAGGAAGGAGAAGGAGCTGTGAGACCTGGGGTGGTCCTTCTTTCCCTGGTGACCTCAGTTCCCCCTAGTAAAATGGAAGCTGTTTTGGGATGTCTCCAGAGGCTCTCCTGCCAGGACTGTCAGTCTTGCACACTCTCTACTGCACAATGTCTTCTCCCCAGAAAGCTTTGGAGAGATGGAGAGTCCTTAGATAGGATATAGCAGCTCTCAGCCCCGTGAAGAAATGGTAGCTGCTTCTGAAGGATGTCTTCTGTAGCTGTCCTAGGGTGCCTTACATTCCAGCTGTCCTGGGGTGCATCCATCCTGGAGCACAGACTACAGGGCAGATCTGGTATTGGGAAGCCCAGGGCAGAATGTGGCTCATGGCCACTCCACCCACTCCACCTGGCTGTCCTGTCTGACTTCGCTCCATCAGCATCTGGGCAGAACAAAAGGCTGTGTCAACCTTCAAGTTCATTTGTAAGGAGACTTTGCAGTTTCTTTTCTGTAAGCTTGCATGAGGGCAGGCCCACTTCCTGCTGCCCCCACCGGCCCTCTCTTGGCTGTGCTCCCAGCTTCCTGAGCCAAACATGCAGAGAGATTTAGACTCTAACTTCCAAGGGTATTTGGCCTTTCAGCAATCCCTGGGGGCTGATGGGGCTCTATTTACCCTCTCTTTACTTCTGCTTCCTTCCCTTCCCCTCCTACAGCATCAACTTGGCCAGGGATGGAGGGGTGGGAGTGGGGTTAGGGGGCAAACAGGATGTCTTTCAGGGAGGCCTGAGCTATTAGGAAGGGTCTCATATTTGGAAGGGTAAACAGTTAGACTGACCCTCCTGGGAGGTATTTTTAGGTAACTGTTGTTCACAGTAGGCGATCTTGTGGGTAGCCAAGGATGCCTTTGGAAATTTTCCTAAGTTTCTGTGAGTGTGCTCTGGCTCTCCTAGGACCACTCCTCCTTTTGATCCTCATTATTGTTCCCTAGACCTTCGAGAATAGGTTTCTCACTGTGTAAGTTCCCTATCACCTGTTCCCACTCCCAAGGACAGGCAGCTGAATGACCTGTGTGCCAAGGAACACTTGGGACAGAGTGGTCTACAAACAGTGGCTCTTCCTCTGAGAAACTTCAATCAAATGGGGGACAGTTGACTTTGTAAAGCAAGGACATCAGTGCTGTAAGTCCTCAACACAGGCTCTATCTATAATGTCTTCTGGAAGAAGAGACACACAGTGTTCTTTCCTTTTGTCTGAAGTATCTAAATATTTGGAGAACAAATGAATAGAAAAGATGTATCAACATTTGGATGTTTTAATGGGTCCCTTCCCAATCATTTGTCCCTGAAAAAAACCAGTATTGGCACAAGACACCCCAAGAGCAAGCTCTCAGTCCAGTGGAGATTTGTTTTCCCCAGAGGAACAAAAGGCAGGGGATAAGAGACAAAGACAGGAGATAGAGATAAGGGAGAATGACAAAGGATCATGGGAGATGGGATATTTGCCTGGGAGGGACAAATGGACTGCCTCTGGATAGACAGGAGACATAGGTGGTCCATAAGCAAATGACATTTATAAAGGGAAAGGGGAAACCCAGTGTTAGGATGAGTTGGTTCATTTTAATTGGGCAGGTTAATTATGGTAGCTGAAAGGGGGGCTTTTGATAGCTGGGCTTCAATACTTTGAGAGCTGGACCTTGGTAGTCAGCCTCAGGAGGAGGAAGTGGTCAAATAAGGGGCTACACTTTGGTGGCTAGCTTTGGAAATGGTTTTTAGCAAGGCAGAGGGAATGGGGGAAGGTGGAGGCCTGCCAGAGCCATGCTTGCCATGCTCGGGCCTGCTAAAGTGCTGCCACTCCCTACATAAAAGAGCTTGCTGAGGACTGGAAGGAGAGGGATGAGGTCTGTGAGTGGCCTGTATTAGAGCATCTAGACTTGGACCAAAGACTCCTCGGAGAAGATGGGCTATTATGTTTTAGCAAGGAAGTGAGAATGAAAAATAAGGAGTTGCATTGTTATCAGGCCCTGCTGTGCTGGGTGTTCCTGGCACTGTATACTCCCCACCCCACTCCTACCGACTTCTAGAGTAAAACCCAAAGATATCCAAAGTTGATCTTGAATGAGCACACTGTTGTACTGCCCAGTGGCACTGGAAAGAAGCATCTTTCTCACAAGTGCCCCTAAGCCAGGCTCAGGTTCTACAAACACCAAGGTGGCAATAGGATGAAGTAGAAAGTCGTGGAACCTGAGTTCCATCTAACTTCAAGTTATGTAAGGCCTCAGTTTCTGTATCTGTAAAATGGGAAGTATAGTAACCACATCATTTTTGTTTTGTTTTGTTGCTTTTAGGATCATGGAAAGTGTGTGTGTGTGTGTGTGTGTGTGTGTGTGTGTGTGTCTGATGGTTTTGGTCATATCTTCCTTGTTAGTGGGAAATTTTCTCCTGCATCAGATGACAGACAGCCTGCCTGCCTCCTCTTCTATCTTCTGTGGTAGAGAAAAGAGGGGATCCCTACTATCTGTTTTTTCCTTCATTCTTTATTAAGAGAAGGGAAATGTGAGTGTTATCCTGAGGTTGGGGCCAAACAAGGAGCAGAAGGTTTAGGGACTGTTGGCTTTTCTTGCTTTGGTGCCTCTATCTGTAAAATGGAGGTTGTTAACTTATAGGTGATTCCTCTAGGCTTTGCTCAGGGACCTGGCAACAGCCATGTCATCACCTGCTGGGGCTGCCAGGTGCGCCAGGTATGTGTTGCATATAAAAGAACTGTACCCCTGCTGGTGATCCCCCTTCTCGGGGTCCTCTCTCCCCTTTCTCTTCCTCTTTGCCTCCCCTCTCTGCTCACCCGCCTTTACCCCTTCTCAGGTCCACACTCCTCTCTCCTTTACCCAGGAAACCCCCTTTATACAAGATCCGTTGCATGGTGTAATTTCTCAGGGCTACACCTTGTCATGGGCCTGCTATAGTACTCCCTCGCCATGTTATATTCCATAATAGAGATGACCATACTTGTGTGGCCTGCTTCATGTGGCTAGTAGAGAGCAGAAAGAGGCTTAGGAGAAGATGGCCAAAGAGCCCCTTAGAAAGGCCCAGCCTGCACATCCACCTTCCTAGATGTTAGATGCATGCACAGGGCTTTTCCCAGGGATGAAAGCTCATGCATAGGCAGTCACTCCTTTACAGGACAGGCCTTCTGGCTGCTGTGTAAACAGCTCACAGCTCAAGTGTCTCCCCACACAACCTTGTAAATTGCCTACACTGGATTCTACACACACCTCAGTGGAAGGGGAATTACTTGCCAGATATACGGTGTCTGTGAGAAGGGCCTCTTATGAGTCAGTGTTCAAATATGTTACTGGCTCAATAAACAGAGGTGGTTTGTTGTAAATTAAGGAAAGGAAGCCAGGTCCCTGCACCAATGCTTGCTCTCCTACTGTTTGCTATTAGCCCTCTTCCCCTAAGTGCCCAGTAATTCTCTAGAGGAGGGGCTGGGGTGGGGGTGGGGCTTTGCCTGGAAGGTGGGGATGGAATAGTGCTGCTACTGTTAAGCAGAGCCACCCAGAGAGGTCACAGACAGATAAGGCAGTTCCCAAGGGCTTAGATGGGCTTTTGGATCTGGTGGGATATAGACAACCCTTGGGATGCTGCATGGTATCTGGGATGATGAAAGCAGAAGCATCTTGGGCAGGGAAGGGTAGAGAGTGGATCTGCAAAGAGAGAGCACTTGGCTGTCATCACCAGAGTGAACTGGAGTTGCTGTGTTCAACACCCTGGGGAAGAAGCTCATGCTGATTGATTGGCAGGGTGTTGGCTGTTGCTGTATTCTGGGCAGAGAGTGTATTTTACCATTGAGACTCCCAAGGCCAAGGATTCAGCTAGAAGGAATGAGGTGTGATGGGGTCTGAGTTGAGAAAGGCTATAGCCTCAGAGGAGCTGGTCAGAGCACCCAGATGAGAATCTAACATGGCATCTGGCCAGCTGCTAAATCATGCCCTGGGTAGACATTTTCTGGAAACTTCTACTCTTTATCTTTCTTTCGGTTAGGCACTATGATGGGATGGTGGTCCATCCTATTCATGATCCTCCTTCCTGATCTGGTCTGCTCTGCCCTTTTCTCAGCCTGATGTGGAGATGTTACGTGAACTGTAGGTATAGGATGGAGGAGGGGCAGACCCATCTGGTTTTGGCATCAACTGCACATGCTGGTATCTATCGAGATGTCATTGTCCCCATCTGTCCATGAGACTACTACTGGGGGATTCCTATTCCCACCATCTGGCTTTCTCAAACACAGCTCTTTTTTTCTCCTCTTATGCCAATGGTAATACTGTTTAGGAAAGAAGAAGGTCATCTCTGAATCAAACCCAAGTCTTCCAGTGTTCTCAAGGAAATGAGCTTTGGACATTCAAAGCCAGAGAAGGCTCTGGGTCTGTTGGTACCCCTTCCAAAGTACCCCAAGAAAATGGAAGGCAAGTGGTTAGCATGGGGTGGAGGATGGAGCCAACAGTGGAGGGCAGAGGAACGAATTCTGTGAATCAGAGCTACCAGGGACTTGGGTAATATGTTGTTTAGTTCCCTTGGATTATAGGTGGGGATCTTAGGTCCACAGGCTGTAACATGAATGACTCTAGTTTTCATTGAGCCCTCATTAGCATCAATTCTGCAGATTAAATACTCACTCCAAGTCTAAGTAGTTAGAATCTACTAGCGGACCAATCAGAGGCACTGGTCGGTGAAGGCATACTGAGAAGATGCCATGATGGGATCTGGCTTCCCATGGAAGGAGCAGAAGATGGGAGAGCCTCATGCAGTGGTGCTGATGCCTGCAGAAGGAGATGGTGAGTGAGGGGCTCAGGCTGGAAATGCCTGAGTGTGAATCAAATGTGACTCCAGGGATGATTTGTCTGGGCTAGTGAGGAATCCAGGAAGCAGAGACATCCCCAAGTGAGTCTTGCATCTTGCCAGAATGAACTTGCCTTAGCAACCTTGCTATGCTCAGCTACTATTGGCTGAGAACAGCCCATGGGAAGTGTGCATGAGGTAAAGGAGGCCAGGGCTGAGACACACTTTCTCACACAGCCATAAGGTGACCATGGCAGACAGAGTTTTGTGGATTGAGGAGAGACCGGAAGCATTTCATCAGTGTCAGCCTTATGGTTTGAATTAGGCTCACACATTCGAGCACTGGGTCTTCATTATTTTAGAAATGTGTGGACCCTTTCAGAAGTGGGGTCATGATAGGGTAATGGATTCAGTGGAAGTGAGACTTGAGTTTTATTGTCTGGCCCAGCTTCCTGACCACTTTCTGTTTCCTGCCTTACAGTCCTTCTGCCATGCCTTCCCTCCTCAGTGATTGTACTCCTTACAACAGTAAGCCAGAGTAAACGCTCCCTCCTTAAGCTGCTCTTGATGGGTGTTTGGTCACAGAAACCAAGAAAGGAACTAGTGCAGTCAGTATAAGAAATAGATAAATGACTGAGGTAAAAAGACGATAGCATAGACATTGGCAAATGCTCTAGGAAGTGGGGCGCATAAAGGATGACTCCAAGAGCTGGGTGGATAGGGCTGCAATTTAAATGAAGTTCAGCAGAGTAAGGCTCACTGAGAAGGTTAGTCTGGGCTGAGCCCCTGAGGAGGGGATGGAGTTAGAGTCATTGCTGCCCAGTAGTGTTTGAAACGACTCAACATAAAGGCCCCAAAGCAGCACTGGTGTGTGTGTGTGTGTGTCTAGAACAGAAAGAAGCCATGGTGATGAGAGTGGAGATGGAAGGAAGACAGGCAGGGGAGGGGGCATCTGAGGAGACTTCTCTGGAGGCCATTGTTGTGGGGCCTCAGCTTTGCTCTGAGCAATGTAAGGACATGGTTGAGGGTTTAAGCAGAGAAATGTGTTCATCATGTTTAATAGACATCCTTCTGGGTTGGTGCTGAGAGTAGATTCTCATAAGCTAGGATGGAAGCCTAGAGAGCAGTTGGGAAGCAATGGCCTGAATTCAGGTGAGAAAGGTGTAGCTGTAATTCAGGGAGAAGGAGCAGTCAGAGTCGGAAGTGTTCTGAAGGCAGCAGATGTAGGGAAGAGAATCAACCCAGGATCCCCAAGATTTAATTTGCCCCAGAGAGACAGAGGGCAGGGAATAAGAGACAAACACAGGAGATAGAGGAAGAGGGAGGAGAAGGGGAAAGCAGAGAAGAGGAAAAGGCCTGTATTTATCCTGGAGTGGGATAAAGGACTGACTCTGGATAGAGAGAAGACAGACTTGGCACATAGGGAAATGGCAGTTTATGTTAGGATGAGGTGCTTGATTTTAGTTTGGCATGTTAACTAGGTGAGCCAAAGGGGGCTTTTGATTGATGGACTTCAATATTTTGATAGCTGGACCTTGGTAGTCAGTCTCAGGAGGAGGAAGTGGTCAAATAAGGGAATGGCCTGCGGTGGCTAGCTTCAGGAATGTAATCTAATGGCTCTTAGCAAGGCAGAAGGAATGAGAGAGAAGGGTAAGGCCTTCCAGAGCCATGCTCACCATGCTCCAGCTGACCAGAGTCCCTTCAGTGAGGGTGGGGCTGGGGACAGGAGAGGGTGCTAGCAGTTTTTGGTTCAAAGAACTAGATAAAATTAGTTCCATAAGAAGAGAGAGTAGAACTTTTGGATCAGCAGTTGGAAAATTTATCTGTCCAGAAAAAGCGGGCAGGAAATGGAAAACATGGAAGAAGACAGCAAGCTTTACTGTAATATCAAATGAATTTACAATAATGTGAATGAATTGGACCCACATTTCAGATTACAGAGACTCTATTTTTATACAATAGAAAGGAGATTTTTTTTTTTCATACTGTGAACAAGGTTTTCCTTCCCTCATCTCCCAGGTCCTCCCATTTCCTCATCCGTCCAAATCCATGCTTTCTTTTGTTCTCTCTAGAAAACAATCAGGAAATAAAAGTCAAATAAACCAGAATATAATAAAATAGGCAAAATTCAATATAAAATCTATGAAAAAGCACAAAAACCACACACACAGAAGTCCATCAAAACACAAAGTTGGAGACTTAAGTAGGGATTTGGGACAGGGGATTTAGGATTAAGCTTTCTGTCAGAGACATTAAAAGGGCTGGCAATAAAGAACAGAAGAGACAGAAAGCTAATGTGAGTCAGAAGAAAATTTACAGGAAATAAAAAGATTATATTCCAGTAAAAGAAACACAAAGATCATAGTATAAAGATGATGAAAAATATATACACCTAGTAAGAAAGCCATCTATGTGTACATAGTTAATATACATGCTTGCACTTATAAAAAGTAGATGCAGAAACAGTGAAAGAAATAAATAAATCAACCGTTTTATTTGAATATTTTAAACATATTCCCTTCACAAGTTTATAGAGCAAACTGACAAATTTATTAGCTATATAGAAGATTTGAACAACTTGTTTAATAAGCTTGAAAATAAGTGTATTGTTATACACAAATACGTAACTTACAGCTAACAGAAAGTACGGCCTTTTTGGTAAAATGTTCACAGAAATTCTCATAAATCAGAGCACAAAGGCAGCCTCGATAAATTTCCAAGGATCAACACCATATAAAGTCTTTTGACCAAAAATACAAGGAAACTACAACAGCTGGAAGTGAGGATTCTGAACGGTCTTTTCACAAAGAAACGATGAAGATGAAGGGCGGCTTAAGCATCCCATGTTGGTCAGTACACAACGTCGAACGGCCCCAAGCATCACATGGTACCTATGAGGACATAGTTATCACTTGCCAGTCTCCACCCTGCAATCCAAGACCTGTGTCTGGAGAATGGAAACTACAGGCTGGGAAAGTACGCAGAACACTTAAAGGAAGGAAATAATAATGGTACAGGCAGAAGTAAGTGAACTGCAAACGGTAGCAAAACAAAATCAGAAGCAAAGCTGGATGTAGGTATATCTTTTCAGGTTAATAAGAGAGGTAAACTACTGGTGAGACCAATCAATCAATCAATCAATCAAGTAATAAAACCAAAACCACACAAGACATGAAAATGACAGTATGGATTAAAAATATAGTAAAATAATACCTGGGAGACGTACCATGGAACACCAATACATTGGAGAACATAGGTGATGAACTGGAGACCTCTCTGGAAAACTGAGAAACGCCAATGTTATAACGAATGAACAAAACACCCAGAGCATAAAGAATCTAGATCCCAGCCTGCCCCTCCTTCAGACCCAGGTCCCTGGGATTACAGCTAAGTCCTATAACACATAGGGGAGAAAACAATCCTCACCTCAGAGAAGCTTTTTTAGGAAAAGAAAATACTGATTCTTCTAATGGAGTAAATTTAACTGTCACTCAAAACCAAAGGCAGAAAAAAATTATAGGTCCACTTCACTTTTGAACATAGTTAAAAACAATCCCAGGTTAAAAAATTAGCTAACCCTCTCCAGCAGGTTATTAAAAATAATCACTATTGCGGTTAGAGGGATGGCTCAGTGCTTAGAAACTCTTGCTGCTGCTCTTGCAGAGGACCTGGGTTTCATTCCTAGCATGCACATGGCTGCTCACAACTGCTTACAACTCCACTTCCAGGAGATCTGATGCCCTCTACCATCCCCCAGAGGACTGCTGCATCTGTGTGGTGCACATGACCTCATAGAGACACACAGACACACACACACACACACACACACACACACACACAGACACACACACACACACAGAATACAAACAAATAAGCAAGCAAAGAAACAAAGACCCACCCACCATGACTGTGTTGGTGGGTTTACATGAAGAAGATAGGGATGATTTAACTGCTTTGAATGTCACTCAATTTACCACCTTCATGAACCAAAAGGAAACTATCTTGAAATACAAAAACAAAACAAAACAACAACAACGAAAGAAAGAAAGAAAGAAAGAAAGAAAGAAAGAGAATTTTATGGCATTCACCACCTAAGTATAACCATCCTAATAATGAGCAGAGGAAATCACACATCTATTTGTAGCATTAACCATCATCATAATCCATTTCTCAGGAACTCAGAAATAAAATGAAACTTTCTTGAAAGGTAGCTCACCTTAAACCAACACCAACTGGATTGGAGAAGCGGCATCACTGTTTTAACTGGAGCCTGCCATGCAGGTGTGGGTCAGCTGAGGCATGTGTGGACTGCAAGAGAGAAGTTGTGTTGGTGGATTGTAAAAAGATCTCTCCGTTAACAATGGGAACTTGATCACAGATACAACTGGGTCAAATGTTCTAGGAGTGTCCTTTAGTACTGTGCTATGTCTTGCCTGTGCCTTGTTGGCAAACAGGAAGCGACTTGCCTAGCCAGGGCACCATGTGGGACTTGCTCAGCTTGTGTGGAATGAATGAATGAGTCATTTGTTTTGCTCTGAGGTGGCTCATGGTGTGAGGAAGAAGGTGGTCCTTTGAGAGCTAAGCTCCGTCTGGATGTGCTGGTAGAGGGAGAAGGACCAAACACCTGGGAGATGTAGGTGGTGATCCTACAGGATGCCTGAAACCATGAAAAGAAATGACTGGGAGCGGGTCTAGAAGGATTTCCTCTGTTAACACAGCTCTCTGGCCCTGTGATGGTTTGTATATGTTGGGCCCAGGGAGTGGCATTATTAGGGGGTGGGCCATGTTTGAGTACGTGTGGCCTTGTTGTAATAGGTAGGTCACGGTGAGTGTGGGCTTTAAGAGCCTCATCCTAACTGCCTGGAAGTCAGTGTTCTGCTAGCAGCCTTCAGATGAAGATGTAGAACTCTCAGTTTCTCCTGCACCACACCTGCCTGGATGCTGCCAACTAAATGTTGTCCTTATAAGAGTTGCCTTGGTCATGGTGTCTGTTCACAGTATTAAAACCCTAACTAAGATAGGCCCTGTCTCCACAAAATGTTTAGCTCTGATTTCTCTTATCTTTCAGTCTTTTGTTGATAGGTATGTAGGGTCCACCTCTGCTCCAAGTGTTCACATAATTTAACACAACCAATAAAGGACAACATTTAACTGGGACTGGCTTACACTTTCAGAGGTTTAGTCCATTATCATCATGGCTGATAACATGGCAGCGTGTAGGCAGACACAATACTGGAGAAGGAGCTGAGATTTCTGCATCTTGATCCAAAGGCAGCAGAAGGAAACTGTTCAAAGATGGGAAGAACTTGAGCTTAAGAGACCTCAAAGTCACCCTACCACCACCACCACAGGGACACACTTTCTTCAACAAGGCCACACCTCTTAATAGCGCCAATCCCTATGGTCCAAGCATTCACGTGAGTCTCTGGGGCATACCTGTTTAAGCCACCATACCTTCCCCCTTCCCCCTTCGCTCCTCCTCTTTCCCCTTCACCCCTCCTTCTCTTCCCTCTTCCCTTCCCTTCTTTCCTTCTTCCCTTCTTCTCTCTTCCTTTTCCCCCACTCTTTACTCTTGTTTCTCTCTCCTCCCCTTCCTTTTCTCTTCCTCCTTTCTTTTCTTTTATGTAAAGATGCATGGTATAATGGCTCTAAAAGCAGGAGGAGGCCTCTATAGGAACCAAGGTCCCTAGTGCCCTTTCTGACCTTCTTCCCTGGTCCCTGTGTCCCATCATGGGGACCTGCTTACATGTCTGTGTTGTTGTTGTCCCTCTCACTCTCCTTCCCAATCGTGCTCTTCCCCCTTTCTCTTCCCAATCCTTTTAGACCACGAAAACCCAGAGCTGTGAGGCAATTATCCCAAGCAAAGTCCAGGTGTATGTTAAATCCTTAACTCAAGCAACCCGCACAATTTGGCTGATTGCCCCAAGTTCTAATTCTTGTAAGACGAACTGCTCCGTCTCCATCAGGCATCCCTCCAAGTCTAATCAGTGTTAGCTAGCCATGTGGCAGGGGAGAGGGTTGAAATGGGGCCACTGACATAAACATGGCTCCAGGGACCATGTGAGGGGAAGACTTGCCCTTTAAAAAGGGAATGTGGATTGGCTAGACTCTACAAGGGCAATCTGAATTTATATTTATCTAAAATAAATAAAATAAAAAGAGGAAAGTCTTCATAAAGTCTGGCTGGAGAGGGTGACATCTGATTCAATGGCCTAGGACAGCTGCAGCTGGGACACAGACCACACAGAAGTGACATACAGCCTGGTGATGTCTGAGGACACAGAGCTAGTTGTAATCAGCAAGAAGAAAAATAAGAAAGAATTCATAACAGCTTGACACCCTCCAGGCGGAACCCGGCAATTTTATTTTTACTTGTTCAGGAGAGGAAACGTCATCACTGCCTGTACATTTACTTCATTCCAGAGGACTTTGGAAAAATGACCTCAAGTGTGAAATATTGTCTACCAAAGAATTAACTTAATAGATAATTTGGATTCAATTATTGGCTCAATACTAAAAGTTGCTGGGAAAAGTGCAGGCAATATTTTATGACTGTCATATGATGCAGAGATTGTGAAATTAGTTATTAATGACTTAGGAAAGAGATACTTAAATAAGTCGTGGGGAAGGGAAGTAGGGCTGTGGTTGCCTTCATTTCTCAAGCCAGTCCGGTTTTGCTGACTGACCCACTTGCCTGTCCTTCTGTCCTTCTCTTTCTCCTCATGTGTGTGATTTGGGGCTGGCATCATATGCGTGTTCTTTTGAAGCAATTAGAAGCTGAAGGTTGCTGCCATCCATCATGGAAAGGTGGCCACCATCTCTGCATGCCCTGAGAGCTGGTGGTTGACCTCTGACCTCTGCTCCAGACCATTTATTATCTATAGCTAGCATCCTTGAGCACTGAATGAACTTTTAAAAGTAGAATGAATTGCCCACAGTTAATGACCATTACCTGCTACCTTTGCTAGCTAGAGAGAAGGGGATTTTTTCCCCTCTGAAATCTCCAGAATCTCTTTGGTGGTGAAGAAGATACACCTTCATTAGCAATTTGAAGTTATGGCTATGGCTACCTTTTAAATTCAATTAATTTCTTCATCTTTCTCACAGGTACTCACTGGACTCTTACTGAGTTAGGACCTCAGCACTGAGTTAGGACCTGTCAAGAAAGATGTGCTAGCTGCTCACTCTGAGCCTTGAACACAAGGGTTGCCTACTAAGCAATATAGTCATCAGGGTGCTTATAAGAACGGGGAGGCACCTCGTACAATGGCTGCCATGGGGAATGGCATATGGGTCCCAGCAAGGATTATGAAGACAGAGAGTCATATGGGAGTCATATGTTAATTGTCATTTAGACCCTTACCCAGGAGCAGAAGATGCTGCTTATATATTCAATAAACAGTGAATTGGCTTTGGTTAGCTGGTATCATGAGAGCTCAAGGATGCTCTGAGTTTTTGAGACATAAAGCAACACTACAAAACAAAGTAAAGCTCTGTGTAGTTCATTTTTAAATGTGTGCCTGGGTGGCGTGTGTGTGTGTGTGTGTGTGTGTGTGTGTGTATGTGTGTGTGCGCACACGCATGTATGTGTGTCCCCATCTGTATCCAGAGAATAGTAAATGCTACAAAAGAAAAAATACCGTGGTGAGGAGCTGGGACCCTGGATGGTGACAAGAAGAGAGGGAAGAGTTTCAAATTCAGAAGCCAGGGCCTTAAGAAGGATGGCACATCCTAGGAAAGATTAGAGGAAGGAAGCCTTGACAGGGAGAAAAAGGCCAAGGTAAAAGCTATAATATGGGAATAGATATGACATGTCTGAGAACTGGCAGTGGCACCCTGCTGCTAGGAGACAATGGGGAAAACTAGGTGGCTGCATGGAGAATAGAAGGAGAGGACACTGGAGAGGTGACAGGTAGAGCCTGTTGTACAGTCTGAAAGGCTCTCCATCTGAAGTGATGCATGGGGCCATTAACAGCAGTTGAAGCAGGATCTGAACTTCACTCTGCCTGTGCTGCTGGCCACCTGAAGACCACCTCCTAAAGCTAACCCAGTGAGCTGCCTAAAGAAGCAGTGGCTATACCATAGGGTGTTGCACAATATTTGATCACACTGTGAACTCCAGGATTGTGTTGTTTACTGAAAAAAACTGCTTTCTAGTTGTGGTGTGGCTCAGCCTTAGCACATACCTTTAAGGCCCTTAGTATACATCTTTAATCTCAAACAATTAAAGTAAAGTTACTTTGTAGAAGGAACCACCCATGTTTGAAAGTGATGTCTAATTGGTTGACAAAGTGATGAATCAGAGAAAGATTTGACAGAATAAGATATGCCCAACTCTCACAAGAAGAGTGAGGAAAGAGAGTTGACTTAAAAGAAGAGAGAGAAGGGGGAGAGGGGAAATGGGAGAGGCAAGAGAGGGAAAAAGAGGGGAGAGGGGAGAGGACTGAGGAGAGAGGAGAGAGGAGAGAGGAGAGAGGAGGCAGTTTTACCAGGAGACAGATTGAAGAGAACAAGCTAGACACAGGTGAAAACAGAACGAGCCAAAAGATTAAAACATATCACCAAAGTTAGTATGAGGCCAAGCAGATCAGTTCACTCAGAGGCAGAGAGAAGTCAGATTGAATCAATCATCTTGGCGAGACATTTGAGCTAGAACAGCTGAGTTGACCAGCCAGCCAGAGTTCAGAAAGTGCTAGAAAGGGTCAGCTTATTCAGCAAGAAATCTTACAGGCTGAAACCATTCTAGACCTAAATAAGATTGTACAGAGGCTAGAAGCTTCCAGGACTAGGTCTACATTAGCAGAAGGAGGCAGTAAGCCTCCAAGAGGACAATTGCATTAGGTGAATAATGTAGCTTTTACAATGAAACATCTGAGTTGCAAGTTTTCTAAGGCTGTCGGGCTGGGGATACATCCCATATATAGCCACCAAACCCTGACATTATTGTGGATGCTGGGAAGTGCTTGCTGATGGAAGCATGATAATCTGTCTCCAGTGAGGCTCAGGCAGAGCCTGACAAATACAGAGGAGGATGCTTGCAGCCAACCATTGGACTGAGCGTGGGGTCCCGGATGGAGGAGTTGGAAAAGGGACTGAAGGAGCTGAGGAGGTTTGCTGCCCTATGGAGGGAGCAACAGTGTCAACTGGCCAGACCCCTGGAACTCCCAGAAACTGGACCATCAACCAAAGAATACACATGGAGGGACCCATAGTGCTGGCCACATATATGGCAGAGGAGGGACTTGTTGGCCATCAGTGGGAGGAGAGGCCCTTGGGCCTGAGAGTGTTAGATGCCCCAGTGTAAGGGAATGCTAGGGAAGGAAGACATGAGTGGGTGGGTGGGTGGGTGGGTGAGAGGCAGGGTGAGGGAGGATGGGATAGAGGGCTTCCAAAGGGGAAAACATTTGAAATGTAAATAAAGTAAATATTAAAAAAAATTAAATAAATAAATAGAGCCTTTTGTGCTTCAGGAAAAAAAAAGAAGGAAGGAGAAAACTCTAGGTGGGCTTCAAACTATCCCCCAGTAAATCTTGGGATTTATATATAAATCACCTAAAGAAGGCCACAACCTGCTTGACTCTTTCCCCCTGTCCTGCCTCTGTCATTCCTTCTGAGTATACCTCCCTCAGTAAATCACTCACAGAGTGGTTTCTCAGTTTATACTCCTTAAGGAACCCAAGAGAAGATGCTAAAAGTTAACCAGGCCTGTTAGTTCCAGTTACTCATGAGGCTAAAGCATTGTAACTTCAGGTGTCTGAGCTACAGAGTGTGCTCAAAGACACTCTGACTAACTTAGAGAGACACTGTCTCAGAAATAGAAGATGCTGAACTGTACAGATAACATATGCACAAAGCTGCCATCTAGATCAAGAAATCAGATGCGATCAACTCCCAGAAGTCTGCAGAGCCATTCCCAGATGCCATTGATTTGTGCTGTAACAATGTAGATCAATTTTGTCTGCATTGCAATTTAATGTAAATGCACTCAAACACCATGTATTCTTTTTGATCTGATTTTATTTGCTTGAAATTACATTTGTTTATGGTCTTGCATGTATCAGCAAGTCATTCTTCATTGTACAGAACTACATTGTGTGGATAGTCAACATTGTTCCTAGGTTTTAACTGTTGTGACTGATCATCCCCAAATGTCCTTGTATGTTTCCTTTATTGTACATATATGAAGATGCTGATAGGTACATGTTAAAGTGTGGAACTACAGTGTTGCAGGATACACAAGTGTTTTGCTTTTTTATTTTGTAATGCTATGCAGGGGATAGAACTCAAGACCATGTGCAAGCTAGATAAATACTCTGAAGAGCATATCTGCAGCTCTAGCTTTGCTTTAATAGCTACTGCTAAGCTTTCTCAGTGTGGGTGCCATTAGCATTTTGCTAAGAGTAGATGGGCATTGTGCTTGTTTTACTTGGTATTGCCTCTTTTTGTTTTAACTTTTCTAATGGGTGCACAGAAACATATAATGTTTTTAATGAGTATTTCCATAATAACAAAAAAGGGGGGATCTGTTAGATTTTCATGTGCACTGACCAGTTTCTATATGCTTATCTTAAGAAATATTCTCATTTCTTCTTTTGCCCATTAAACAATTTGGTTATCTGCCTCACCAATGTTTAAAAGTTCCTTGTATATTCTAGACATAAATCTTTTAGAAATTATGTATTACACACATAAGTATTTGTGGAAATATATATAATAGAAAACATAATTTCCCATTTAAGTTGCATTTCATGTTTTGTATTGGTTTATTTTTTGATTAATAAGGTTATAGTGTTTTGTATCTTGTTTAAAAAATTGCTGAGACCCAAGATCTTGAAACTGTGGTGCTGTGTTCTCTGCCCAAAGGTTTTCTATAGCTCTAAATTCCTTTTATCGAGCACCTGGAAGATGGAGTCTCCATCAGGTGAAAGGGGTAAACAGAGCAAGGGATTCTGAGAGGGCTTGGGGTGGAGGTAGGGAGTTCAGTTGAGGATGTCTTAAGTTTGTGTAAGTATCTGACAGCCACAAGTAGCTTCACACAGGTGATTGAATGCACCAGTTATGAGCTCAGGAGTTAGAATGAGCATGCCGAAATAAGCAAGGAATATTTGAGAAGAACCCAGATCCAGAGTCCTCAGACATGGCCTTATTAACAGTTCTGGCTGAGGAGGAACCAGGAAAGGAGGGGAGGGGACCAGGTGGAGAAGCACTCCAAGTCTGTGAGTGTCCTCAGTGGAAGTGTGTCAGGAAGAAGGGTCAGCATTCTAGGGAATTGTTGTAGACAAATCAGCAGGAAATGAAGAGTGGGCCTTGAACTTGGACTTGACAACATTGGCGGCATTGATGAGGATGCTTTTGGGGGAGGCAGGGATGATAGCCTGACTAGAGAAGGTTCAGAGAGATGGCCAGGATACTGAGAATATACACAGGCCCAGCATTCAGAATGCAGAGGCTGAGAGAGACCTGGAAAGCAGAAGTCAGAGCAGCAGGCGTAGGAGTGAATGTGAGACTGCTCTCTGTCCACATCTTGTTTTGAAGGAGCCAGTCACCTTATTTTGAAGGAGCCAGTGGGCACTGGCTGAGAAAAAGCACCTGAGCAGAGACTCTAGGGCAGTGGTTCTCTTTGTGGTTGTATATCAGATTTTTACATTATAATTCATAATGGTAGCAAAATTACAGTTATGAAGTAGCAATGAAATAATTTTCCCATTGGGGGTCACTACACATGAGGAACGGTGTTAAGGGGTCAGCATTAGGAAGGCTGAGAACCAACTGATCCAGGGGCTCTGCTCAGGTAGACATGGCTTTGTGGCCCTTTCCAGCCTCCTTTACTTTGGTAGGAGACACAGTGTTCTTCCCTCAAACTCCTTTCCCTCTTGGGTCCCTTCCCTGTCCCTTTTGTTGCTTCAGTGCTGGCTCAGCCCACTGCTCCAGGTCCCTGTGACTCCATTTAGACTGTCCCCCTTTGGAAACCCTCTTCCTGTTTTGTAGATTTCTACCTTCCTGTCTCTTCTGAGTTCAGGCAGTCCAGAAGTTTTCCAGGTAGCCCTCGCTACATCCTCACGGTACCCAGCATCCATTCCCCTCCTTCCTCATTGGTCCAATGGCCCCGTTATCTCTGTGAATGGGTTTCTGCATGGTGTGCTTCTTGGCCATGCCCAATGCTGGTGCTCTTTTCAGGGGGCTGTTAAGATGCTTATAATCAAAGTAAGACAGGAGTTACCATCCAGGAGTCAGGGTGAAATCACTCAGGAGAACAGTGTTGGGGTGAATAAAGAAACACAGCAACAGGTTGGGTGTGTATTGCAGATCTGAGAGCTGGGCCTAGCTGAGGGATTGGGTTGGAACTAGTTGAGGAAAAGGTGCTCTGAATTCTGGCCACATCCAAGGAGGTAGCAGGTGCATGTGTGTGTGCATACACATTCACACACATGTGGCAGGAAAGAAGAGCGATTATGAGCATCTAATCAAGGCAATTTACACGGATACATGCAACCAGTGAGGCTTGGTGTGACTGAGGTGATTTATTCAGGCAGGAGGAGCTCAGCAGGGACTTCCTTCCCCTCAGGTGAGTGAGTGACAGTGTGACCATCAGTGTGAATAATCCTCCTGCTGTCAGCTGGAGTTAAAGCCACTACTTTCTGGTTAGTGCTGGAGAAAGAGGGGTCAGCAGTATGCAGCACACTTTCTAAAGAGCCTGTCTTTCAGCTTTCCTGTTCCAGGATATTGGAGGACCAGTTTTTTGTTTTTCATTTTCAAATTTTTGGTAATTTCACACATGTATGCAAAGAATTGTGATCACACTGACCCTCATTACCCTCTCTGATCTTTCTACCATGTCTGATCCTGTTTTCTCCCAACTAATCTCCTTTCTATATTATGTGTGTATGTGTGTGCGTATGTGTCTATGCATGTATGCATGTGTACATACATGTGCACATACATGTGCAGGTAGCCCCAGTTGCTGTGTGTTCATGATTGCAAATATCACTCATGTTATATCCAAAAGAGCATTTCCTACTGCTCCTCCTATCCTCCAGCTCCTGTAACCTTTCTGCTTCCATTTCCTTCATACCCCCCAGGCCTTGGAGGGAATGGGGAGATGTCACAAATAAGGCTGAACAACAGTCACTTACTCTCAGTGTTTGACCAGTTATGAATCTCTGCATTAACGGTCATCCACTATAGAAATATGTTTTTCTGGACCAAGGCTGGGAGTTATACTACAGGTATAAATGTAAGCTCTTAGAAGGCAGTTTGATTGACACCATGCCCAATAGTTTGATTGACACCATGCCCAATAGTTTGATTGACACCATGCCCAATAGTTTGATTGACACCATGCCCATTAGTTTGACTGATACCATGTCCTTTAGTAAAACACCAGGAGCAAGTTTCTCTGGACTTTTGTAAGTCAGTTTTGTTGCTTTGAATTCTAACTGGAGAAGTAAAATATATTCAATATAGAACACTTGTAAAATGCAGACTGGTATAAAGACAACAGTTTAAGCATCCCTGTTATACTCTCTAGAGGTAAGTGTTATTAATACCTTGAAGAATTTTTCCTAGCGCTTTTCCCACGTTCAATCATTTCTTACAGAATTTCCTGCCTATTGATGGCTGTATACTTGTAGCTTTGTTTGGATTTCAGATTATTATTGTTGTTTTGAAGCAGTCTTGCTATGTAGGCCAGGCTAGCCTTGAAACTATAATACTCCTGTCCCTCAAGTGCTGAGGTTATAGGAGCTTGTCACCATGCTTGTCTACAAGAATGTTCTGTGACCTGTACTTTGTCATTGATATTAGATGTTTCAGTACTCTGCCTCATGGATGTGTGGTGGGCTTACTCAGTCAGTCCTCAGTTTGTGGATACAAAGATTATTTCTAATTTTTCATAAATAATATGGCAGTAGAACTCTCTGCTCACACATCTTTGTCTATATCTTGGATTGTTGAGAATAGATTCCTAGAAGTTAGTTTCTTATTCCGTGCTTATTTTTTACACTCTCCAGAATACTTGAGTAGGTGTGGGTGGTTTTTGTTGCATTTTATTTTAATCGTTTTCTACTCCTTTTAACAATTATTGCAAATGATCGTTTTATGGCGCCAGATATTATTATTAAAAATGTAAAGTGGCCGTTTGTATTTTTATGTTGCCAATCTGTATCCATTGCCTATTTTAATTGCTGCAGATTTCTTTTATTGTTAAGTATGCTCTCACTATGGAATGCAGGAAGCATTGCTTCATTGTGTCCTTATTTTAGTTTATCCCACTGATAATTTCCCGTTGGTTTTTAATGGAGCTTTTTGACATGCTTGACTTTAATCTTACACGCAGAAAAGTGAAACAACCTTTCTCCTTACAGTTTCCACACTTTTGCTTAGATAGTCTTTTCAGCTACACGGGAAATGAACCATTCACCTGCATTTTTTCCTACTTGTTTTATGACTTCATGTAATAGATGAGTTAAAAATTCATCCATCTGGAATTTGTTTTAAGGAAAATTATTATTATTTTTTCAGTTATTAACCAGATAACTCAAAGATGTCTCCACGAATCTTCTCACTGTTTCAGGGTGACATCTATTTTAAAAATAAGATTCGATGTATGTGTGTGTTTATGTATGCACTTGAATTTGCTCTGAGCTATCTGTTAATTTTCCCATCAGTTCCATGCCATTTGGTTGCTGTAGTTAGAGTCAGCTTTAATACTTACCACAGCATGCTCTTCTTCTTACTCTTACTTTCTGTAATGACTTCTGGAAAGTATTGTGTCTTTGTTTTTTACAGATAACCATTAGACTATCTTGGTTAAGTTTTAAGAAAATAATTTTGGAATTATGCTAAGTTTGTAAATATATATACACATATATATCCCAAACACAAAATCAAAATCCCAAAACCAACCAACCACCCAAACCCCAACTTTCTTATATTCAGTTCTTCCTTCCACAAGTACACTCTCATTATATAGTTTTTCTTTCCATGAGAATATATCTGGGACAAAGGTAGTTCTCTCAGCACACCAGGAAGATGGAGATGGGGGACGGTGGTGTTGGGGAGTCAGAAAGGCTTGGCCACACCTGTTGATGCCTTTATCTCCATATCCATCACTGTGGGGTCCCATGAGATGAATGTGCCTAGTGGGAGGCAGGTTCTTCTCTTTAGCACCTGGTTTGGAAGCCCTGGCAACACTGCTTCTGTTTCTAGATTTTTCTTTCTTTTTTTGAGGGTGTTCATGTCTTGTTTGCCTGTCTTTGGTTCTGATTATTTCTCTGACTTTGGCTTTATACTTTTACTCTGGGTAGGTGGAAGGTGAGCAGAGATTATGTTGGTACAGACACATAGTACCTTAGGTGATGTACATTTGGTGCACAACATATGGATGGAAGCTGGCAGATACAGGATATGACTGCCTAAGCCCAGTGTGATGATAGTTACTTGGGATCACCTGGTTCTTGGTACCTTAATGAGTCACATAAATCGATGACTTAGCTTATTCTTTGATATAAACTTTTCAGTTTTTCTATCTCACAATAAAACTAGAGTTGTATCTATCAGTGTGTGTGTGTGTGTGTGTGTGTGTGTCTTTAGAAAGTCCTTTGTCCTTTTTCTAAGAAGCCTGCAACCTTGAGCCAACTGATCATTGTTCCTCTACTTCTTCATCTGAGAGTCCTCTTGGAACAAAGAGGTGGGGCTCTGGAGCCAAGGCTTTTGCTCTGCAATGGAGGAGAAGGGAGGTCACTGTGGTCCTAAATGCTGACTGACACAGGATGACATTGGGAGAATCCATGGCTCATATTTGTCTTGTGATTCCAGACTGACAAGCCAGGGGTCTTCAGTCTTGACCTAGGCTTAGAAGGGGGATCTCTGAGCCAGAAACCCATATCTCCCCTATGCCTGCCCCAGCCCATACCTCCACTCTTACCATCAGCCCGGGGCCTTGGGGTTGACTGGCCTTGCCTGGTGCTTACAGTGCTCTGCCTGCAGGGTTGCTGTTATTTTCGGCTTTCATGGTCTTGGCAAGAAGGAAAGGCTGAAAGAGAGGGGCGAAGCAGAACATAGTGCCTTGCTGGATGTCTCTGAAGATGAGTAGAGTTCCAAAGAAAGTTTCTCTTGCTCCTTTGATCCTTTTTATTTCTGTTTATTGGTGGTGGTTGTGCTGGAGCCCAGGATCTTACTTGTGCTAGCTGTGTGTAAAGATCTACCACAAAACTACAGCCCAAGCCTTTACTTAGGCCTTTGAGAAATGGTGGAGAGAATGTCAGCAAAGAGGGGAGAGGGAGGGAGGAGATCTCTGATACTTTGTTCCTTCTTGTTTAGAAGATGAACTTAACTGTTTTGGTGACTGTCTTTGGTAGAGGGGCTTCTTCCTTCACTCACTTCTCTGTCCTCTCCTGCCCGCATCATCTTCCTCTAGATGTGGCCAGGCAGCTTCTCTGGTCCATGAGCCTCACCTTTCATCTGTCTGTCTGTCTGTCTCCTTGCCATGCCTCTCCAACACCTGAAGGGCTCCACCCCTCCCTCCTCCCCTCCCAAGAGTTAGGCTCCATGTCAAAGTCACACAGAATTGTCTAATTATAACAGATTAATCCATTAGGATTTATGCCTTTCTATTTATTGGCTGGAACTATCCATTTCACAGCTGTGGCTCCCACATCTAACCAGCTAGCAGGCAATTTAAATATAGAAAGCAATTTAACCTAGTTGGATACCGAGGCATCTCGCTTAATGTACTGCATAAATTTTGGAGCTCTTTGCTCTCAGCCCTCAAAAGGGCAGCCAACAGTTTCATGTCCCGAAAAGATGGGGCTTTTCAGGGAATTTACACCTCAGGAAGGGAGCCTGCGTGTTGGGCAAATGAAAGGAGTCTTTTCAAATGAGGTCAAGGCTGGGCGGTCCCAGGCACTTCAGATTTTTGTGTTTTTTCCTCCTTTGGGAACCATAACCTTCTTCACTGAGCTTTCTGGGATCCCGACACTGATCATGGGTGTCTGCATTTCACTCTCAATTTTAAAATTGTACTTATTGCTGTTTGGGTAAAGTTTGTCTCCTGTCTTATACCAGTAGTCAGAGCCTGCCTGCCTGCCAGGAACTTGCAGTCTAAGTGACTGTCGGACTTAGCTCTAGTATTTTCAGCTCCCCACACTCTACACTCAGTCTTCAGTTTGTAGAAACCCCTCATTCAAAAGTCAGGTATCTGTGAGTCTGTCGTAAGAATGGGTGACTGGATTTATTCTTCTCT
Source organism: Rhynchomys soricoides (assembly GCA_019843965.1). Taxonomy (NCBI): domain Eukaryota; kingdom Metazoa; phylum Chordata; class Mammalia; order Rodentia; family Muridae; genus Rhynchomys; species Rhynchomys soricoides. The sequence goes on from JADRCH010000013.1 coordinate 13,111,560, forward strand.
ACTGCAGGGTCCCTGAGAGCAGAAATAATAGTGTTGGAATAAACAGGGTAAGAAAAAAGAGCTGGATTTAGCTTCTCTATAGAACAAATTCTGGAACTATGGAGTCCATAGTTCAGAGGGTAAAGTGCTTGCTTTGCAAGCTTGAGGACCTGAGTTCAATTCTCTGGAACCCAGGTTAAAAGAAAATAAAGCTGGGAGGTGTGTAGTTGGAATTTCAGTGCTGGAGGGGTGGAGACAAGTGGACCCTTGGTGTTTGCTGGTCAGTCAACCAGGCTTACTTCTCAAGCTCTAGGCCAATAAGAGATCCCATCACAGACAAGGTAAATGAGCACCCAAGGAACAAGAAGAACCTTTGGCATCCACATGTATACATGTGCACCTGCGCGGGAGCATGCACGAGCACACACACACACACACACACACACACACACAGTACCCTCACACACACACACAGTGCACACACACACACAGTGCACACACACAGTGCATGCATACACACACAGTGCACGCACACAGTGTATACACACACAGTGCATGCGCACACACACACACACCACACAGTGCATGCACATACACACACACACACAGAGCACATGTACAAAAATGAGCAAACTCTGCCTTGATTAAAGGTTTTAAAGTTTTGTTTTAAAGGAACCAGAGGCAATACACTTTTGACCACTATTTGTGCTTAAGTGGAAGTTGGCCAGTTACAGGCAGGAAGCACAAGGTTTAGAACCAAGCAGGACTGGACATCCGTGAACATATTCTCTGAGAAAGTGTCTGTGATGAGGGCCATTTCTATGCCTGTTCTAGGGAATCACAGACCTAGAATGCAGCTGCTTTCCCTCTCCCGGCTTCGGATGAGAAGGGTAACTGCAGGCCCTGGGACCCTGGTAGTTTTCCAGAGCTCTTGTTTTACTCAATAGTCCCTGAGCAAGAGAGTGGGTTTCCTTTAGAAATCACGTTTGGTGGTTTAATTCTCCCTGGAGCAGGATGGCTGAGGTGCATATTATATTTTGAGGCTGCTGTAATAAAGAACCACAAACTGAGTGGCTGACACAACAGGAATTTATTGTCTCTGCATTATGAAGGTTAAATCCTGAGTTCAAGGTGTGTGCAGAGCTGTACTGCCTCTGAGGTCTCTAGAAGGATGTATTTTTAGACTCTCTTCGGCTACAGGTAGTTCCGGCCTTGCAATGGCATCATTCCAGTCCACACATGTGTCATCCCCATATGTGTGTATCCTTGTTTTTGAGACAGGGTCTCATGTAGGCCACTCTGGCCTCAGACTCACTACATAGCCAAGGATGACCTTGATTTCCTGATATTTCTGTCTCTACCTCCCAACTTCTGGGATTATAATCATGCAAGAATCATACCTACCCACCATTTAAAAAGGGTGCTATCAGACATTGGATTCAGAGCACATCTTGACCTCATGCCAACTAATTATATCCCTAATGATCTTCCCATGCCAAATATGGCCATATTTTGAGGTATGGGATGCTTGAACCTCAATGCCTAGGCTTGGGGGAAACAAAGCTCAAGCCTCACAAGATGAAAAGGGATGAGCTATGGAGTGGCTGGTTTGATTTCAGGATCCATGAAGATGAACCACATCCTAAGCCAACTTATCTGTTCTCTGTAAAGCCCCAAATAGGTGTAGCATCTTATTTGAACCTTAATAGTGTTTAGAATAGGTATCACAGCTTGGTTCCTAATTCTGTCCTTTATTGTATTTTTTTCCTATAAACATTATTAAGTATTTCTTTCCTTAAGTTATGTCTCTCAGGTGTATTGTTACTGCAACAAAAGCCTAACACATAGGAAGTCCGAGATACTTGTAATATTTCAATTAACCATGAGCAAAAAATAGATACTATTAAACTTATTTTTTGTAGGGAAGCAAAGAATTTTTAAAGGATATTCCCTAATTGGCTCAAAACTAAGGATCCAACAGGGAGAAGAACTGGAGTGTTAGCCCCATCATTTAACTAAGGTTCATTTTCTCTGTTATATCAGTCACTTCCAAAGTTGCTCATGAACTTTTCAAATGAAAGTCTTTTTTGTGTCTTTCACTGCTGGGTCAGTGGGGTTGGCTGTAGAGACCCCTTTCAGTTCTCCACAACCAAGTGCTCAGTGATCCCTTAGCCCCCTTCATCTCACACTTCATGGGAAATAATCTCTTGTTGATGAATTCATTGGTGCACCTTGAATTTGGAGTTTTAAGGGTATTCATCAAGCCAGAATGTGTTGCAAGCCCAGGAGAGAGGACCTGACTCAGCCCTGGGAGCTGCATGGGAACTGTGTTCCAAGGCTGGTCCTTTGCTTTGAGACCAGAGGTTGTATGTTACTGTCATTTCTCCAGGGCATTGGGTCTGGGTGAATTGATTTAGTCTTTCAACCCACTGACATCTTACTGATCATTCAGGATGCTGATGTCAGATACATGGGAAGATAGAGTTGCTAGGAGACTGAGTGGCTGGGACAGCTGGACATATGCTCTCTTCCCTGGTGAATGCTTTTCACTCCCTGAGAAGCAATGGCCTTATTATTAAGCTGTAGTAACCCAACTCAATATTACATTCTGTCTGTCTGTCTGTCTGTCTGTCTGTCTCTCTCTCTCTCTCTCTCTCGTGTGTGTGTGTGTGTGTGTGTGTGTGTGTGTGTGTGGTGTGTGATGGCTTTTTCAGCTTTATTGAGGCATGATGAAATTATAAAATTGTATGTATTAGATTGACAGCAGCCTCTGTAAATTGTGACCACTTTAGTCTGTCTGTCTGTCTATCTATCTATCTATCTTTCTACCTATCGCCTCACATGGTTATCTGTTTAGGCTATTAGTATGAGTATTTAAGGTTATTTTCTTACTAGGTGTTAAATATACAAGATGGCATTGCTCATTACGGTCTCATCACTATGTAGACCAGATCCCTAATGTTTGTGCATGCTGCCAAACTGAAACGTTGAACTGTTTGCCTAACATCTTCCAGGGCCCCCACTCATGGAGTTGCTGTTTTACTCTTGGCTCCTATGAATTAGACCTTTTAAGATTCTGTTTGTGAGATTATGTCTCAAGCTGCTCTGCATCCAGCTTATTTCACTTAACATAATATCCTAGTTGGAGATTTTTCCTTTTTTGGTTTCTTAAAAAAATTATTGCTGAACATTCATTGTATATGGTACTAAGTTACACAAGGACCTCCGATCTCCTCTGAACCTGTTCCCCCATACTGTTACCTTTCTCTTTCTCCCCTCCCCAATCCATTAGTCTCATTTGTTCCTTAGGCAGTTTTGTTTGTATTATCATGTCATATATATTCTTTTTATTGTTGTATTTTTATTACTGTATTTGCCATTAAGTCACATAAGCTCATTATATAGTCTGGAAAACACACTCAATCCTTTTTTCCCCAGCTCTGCCTACCAAGTAGCTAGAGTGATCAGGGCTGTAACTCACAGTCTGTGGTTTGAAGTGTCTCTTTCCTACAAAGGCTCACGTCGTCAACCCTTGGACCCCAGAGCATTGCATTACTGAAAGGTGATTGATCATTGCGTGTTAGCTTCATTGATGGATTAACCTTTGGAGGAGCGCACAGCTGAATGAACTGTTAGGAGCTGGTTTGTGGTTAGAGCTCGTGGTCACAGTGAGGTGAGCAGCTTTACCTTGTCCAGCTGGCCCCCTCAGCCTGACATTCTGCATTGCTATAAGCCCATAGCATCGCGACCAGGTGACCATGGGCGGGAATGGCTGAAATCATGAACCAAAACAAAAATTTCATTCTCCATGCTGTTCCTCTCAGATATTTTATCACAGCAATGAAAGGCTGATTGGTGCTTGTGCTCAGTTTCCACCACAGCACTTACTACCCAGCTAAATACACTTGTTATAACCTGCCTTTTTTACATAGCCAACCCCACAAAGAACATGAGTTTTGCTTTAGGCTGCCTATCTCAGATGGCCTGTATTTACTGAGCCCTGAGCTGTGTATTGGTGAGGCCAGAGAGACTGAACTCTTTTCAAAAAGCATAGATGCTGATATGGCGCCATGAGTAACACGATGGGGTTATTTTATGATTAGTTGGAGGGATTGCAGGTTCAGGAAGACATCCACGAAAACATGGGACGGGAAAAGGGCTGTGAAGAGAAAGAATTAGCCAAGAGAAAACCACAAAACTGGCCAAGATGTTCCATAGAGGTAAAAAGTATGTTCACAATTATAAATGCATTAGACAAGATTCATGCACATCTGCACTCGGGGTGTGTGTGTGTGTGTGTGTTTTAGAGGACAAAGTGCCGTGAGATGAGGTGAAGTAGTCAACAAATCATGGAGAGCTGTCTATAACCAGGTTAAAGGGCAAAGAGTTAATTAGCCCTGCAGATGAAGGGATGGCGGAGTTGCTTCCAGCAGTTAAGTAGCACCAGCAGACTGGTTTTCTGGCAAGGAGGAGCTGGCTTTTGAAGGATTTCTGCTGGAAGTACTGGGGTTTTCATCTTCCCCTCTATGCAGATGGCTGGAAGAGTCACTCTGAAGGAAGGAGAAGAATCTTTTCTCAGTGGGTTTTCTGGACTCAACTCCATGTACCCTAAGCAACTGTAGCAGATGAGAAGAGAATCTTCCAACATAGGAGTTGGTTTTCAAGTTCGTAAGTTTAGAGTTCTGTATCACTGCACTAAACAACTGTAACAGTCTATTAATAGCTGCTTAAGTGTTGGAGAAATGGGGCACATGAGAATGCGTGTGTGTGTGTGTGTGTGTGTGTGTACATAAATGTATGCAAGTGATCACACACCGGTGAGCTCAGCATTAGTCAGTCAATATATGAGTTATTCTTTGATATGTTAGCTTCTAGTCTAGTGTGGTTTGTATTGTGTTTGTAATTCTTTTTGTTCCCTTTACTTGAAGGTGGGCAGAGGCTTCCTCCTTTATCTCAGAAGTAATCCCCAAACATAAATATTCAATAAATGTTTGTGGAATGTTCAAGTCAAGGTAAAGGGGAAGTTATGCATGTGCTCCCTCACACAAAGACATGGCCAGGGAGCAAGAGATAGCACTGAATGGGGTGGCATATCCTGCCCATGGTACGTGAGAGGTCAAGGATATTCATAAGCAATTTTTCCTCACCCAACATTTATCCAACTGGGAATTGTTGGCAAGATGGCTGCAAAGACCTCTCCATACTGTCTTCTTGAAGTTTTAGCTGAAGAAGGGAAACCAGATTGCAGGGGTAGATGGGAGACATGGAAGAACACAATGAGAAGTGAGAAAGAAGTCAGGAGAGGGATGACCCAGGACATGTCCAGAGGTTGGGTTTTGGGAAATACACCTCTAACACAGAGGCAAAGACCACAGGCCCAACTTAGTGATTATGAAACATCAGGGAAAGACCAATAGGTCTTTGAGACATTTCTGTACTTCCAATCAGGAGCCATACATACATGAACACACAAATGACTCACCTGCAAACACGCGAGAGCGTGCGCGTGCACACACACACACACTTTCTCATGTGCCCCACTTTTCCAAAGCTTCAGCAGCTTCCTGGTCAGCCAGGACGTTTCAAGACCCTGCTTCCAGGATTCACTGGCACTGAACTAGGACCCCATCTTCAGTCAGGTCTCTGATTAGCATATTCCCCTTTCAAGGGAGATTACACTGTGAGACTTGTGATGTTAATGGGTAGGTTACAAGTCTTTTGAGTCACTAGTTACCCCTTTTAATTGGGTCTTAGACATGATCACCAGATTTTCCTGCCTGTCCTACACTATAAAAAAATTCATAAGCCCTTTCTTTTGTAGAGTTTCTATAGCCTTTCTTCCATCTGTGGAAGATGTTTCCTCTCTGATATGAGAGGCATCAGAAACTGGTAAATTCAGGGCTGCTAAGCTGGCCATGCAAACTGGGTGTGCTAGTATATGCCTGTAGTTTCACTATTTGGAAAGTTGAGGTGGGGGTATTTTTTGAGCCCAGAAGTTCAAGGTCAGCCTGAACAACCCAAAAATAATTCACCCTCTCGAGAAATGGATATATTGTTATAAAAAAGAAGATGTAAGACCTGTGCATCTTACCATTTCACTTTAGTTTAAAATATCCTGAGATGTACTGCCTGCCAGGACTTGGCTGAAGGAGGGTCTGTAATTCCTTCCCCGCTTCCTGGCGTCCACCAGGCTTGAACTGTATAATCTAACTTCGATCTGGGTTTATTTAGAGTGGAGTCAGGGCCTCCAAACCCATGGAAGCTTCAAACCACAGCGTTTTGTCGTCATGCCTGCTCGATCTCACCCCCACTTCATTCAACAGCAGCTTTAAGCTTTAATGGCGCACTTTTTCTGAGTCGCCCTGAAATGTTCAGTCTGGTGTTCTTACGACCAGCAACTTCATTTTCATTTATTCTTCCCTTCCACAGCTTATTAATTTGCATAACACTTAATCTAGTTGCATAATCAACAGTAATGAGCACAACTGGCAACAGATTCTTGGTAAGTAGACAGTGCACTGTGGGGCCTTGTGTCTTAGATGCAGCCCTGCTCATTTACTGGACCCGGTTAGTGGAGGAGGTAAGAAGACCCTGGTCATGGTTTCCCAGAGACCTAGGGCTGGTCATTTCTGCCCCTTTCTTCTTCTCACTTGTCTATAGCTTAGTGAGAGCTTGGGGCCATGGCTTTCTGAATGTCTAACTTCACATTCCTTGGTCCTCACCAGAAACACTGCTTCTAATCTCCCCTCACCCCTCCGTTCTTTTCAGACTCCTGGTCTCTTCTCCAAGGTCTTTCTGAAAGGAGACCTGGGGACACCTTAACTTTGGGAAGTTCAGCTTCAGTATACAGTTTTTGAGTGATACAAACACTTTGTGTCTAGTGAGGCCCCTGTATTGCACTGAGCCTCAAATGTGAAGCAGAGAGCCACTCACCTTGAGGTGGTTTGAATGAAAGTGGCTCCCACAGGCCCACAGGGAGTTGCACTACTGGGAGGTGTGGGCTTGTTGGAATAGGATTGGTCTTTGTAGAGGAAGTGTGTCACTGGGGGTGGACTTTTAGGTTTTAGATGCTCAAGCCAAGCCCAATGGCTCTGTCTTTCTGCCTATCCAGATGTAGCTCTCTCAGCTCCTCTCCAGCACCATGTCGGCCTGCTGGCTACCATTCTTCCAGCCATGACAATAATGAGCTAAATCTCTCAATCTGTAAGCCAGCCCCAATTAAATGTTTTCCTTGATAGGAGTTGCCTTGACGGACCCTCAGAAAAATGAACATAATACTACCTGAGGACCCAGCTATTCCACTCCTGGGCATATACCCAGAAGATGCTCCAATATGTAATAAAGACACATGCTCCACTATGTTCATAGCAGCCATATTTATAATAGCCAGAAGCTGGAAACAACCCAGATGTCCCTTCACAGAGGAATGAATACAGAAAATGTGTTACATTTACACAATGGAATACTACTCAGCTATTAAAAACAATGACTTCATGAAATTCGCAGGCAAATGGATGGAACTTGAAAATATCATCCTGAGCGAGGTAATGCAGTCACAAAAGAATGAACACAGTATGTACTCACTGATAAGTGGATATTAGCCCAAAAGTTTGGAATACCCAAGAGTCACTTCTCAGCAACAGTAGGGCTGAGTGTGAGGTCCCAGATGGAGGACTTGGAGAAGGGACTGAAGGAGCTGAGGGAGTTTGCATCCCCAGGGAGGCAGCAACAGTGGCAACTGGCCTGACACCCCCCCCCCCCATACTCCTGGAGACTGATCCACCAATGAAAGAATACACATGGAGGGACCCATGGTGCCGACCACATATGTGGCAGAGGAGGGTCTTGTTGGCCATCAGGAGGAGGAGAGGCCCTTGGGCCTGAGGGTGTTAGATCCCCCTGTATAGGAGAATACCAAGGAGGGAAGGTGAGAGTGGGTGGGTGGATGGGGGGAGAATACCTCCATAGTGTCAGGGGGAGGAGGGAGGAAATGGGGAGGTTCCAAAGGGGAGATCTAGAAAGGGGGAAACATTTGAAATGTAAATAAAGTATGAAAAATAAATAAAAAATAAATAAAAATGAAAAAAAAAAAGAGTGCCTTGGTCATGGTGTCTCTACATAGCAATAGAAAATGTAACTAAGACACTCCCCATCTGTTAAGTGGGGGTTGTGGAGAGAGAGAGAGAGAGAGAGAGAGAGAGAGAGAGAGAGAGAGAAGATGAAGAAGCTCCCCAGGTACTGGGGTTTATCTGCCTTGGTCTAAGCACAGGCTGAGAGAGTTCTGACTTGCTGGAAAAAGAAAAACCCAGTGTCCCTGTTGTGCTCTCTGAGGCGTGTATGTTTTTGGTTCCGGGGGATATATTCTAGTGTGTATGGTGTTAGATACTACAGCTCTAGTTTACAGAGATTGAAATTGCAAATAAAACCCTATTTGCCACAACAAGATATGTGCAAAAGAGCATTGTGGGATGCAAAAGAGCTCCATGAAAATTCCAGCCCTGTCATTTTCCAGCTGTAGCCCCTTAAACAGAGTAATTAATTTCTTTGCTTCGTGGTTCCTTATCTGTAAAGAGGCATAATTGTATCTACCTTACAGGGTTGTTGTGAGCGTTAAATGCAGGTGACAATGCTTAGCATATAAGTGGGCAGGCCGTTAAAACCTTTTATTTATAATTTACTCATTTGATGGGAGTTTAATGAAAACCTAGGAGATGCCCCAAACTATCTGAGACGCTTATGATGCAGTGGCTACCCTTGGGTGATGACCCTTTAATTGAAAAAGTGTGCTGCACGTACATGGTACTGACATTTTCTGGGTGGTATGGGACATATCATGCAATTCAGGGGGAGAGCCATCATTGGCCTGAGGGAAGCTTTCCAGAGGAGGACCAGGACAAGGAGACGCCAGTAGGCTTCAAGGGAAGAGAAGCCAAGGAGACTGCTGAAGAAAAAGTTCCTCTGGCCTTCTGGCCTTCTTTGCTTGTAACCCAGGAAGGCTAGCGGGTAGAGCAGATGGGAGGAGATTTGGGGGTGCTGGGTGGCCAGACTAAAAAAAGTGCAGGCCTGGGCGTGTCCTATGTGCAAAGCTGAGAGCAGATGACCAACCAGCCTAGCCAGTGAAGCCTTTGCTGCAAGGAGCTAGTCGTTGTCACCAGATCATCCAGCTTTGAGGCTGCAAGCCATTTTCCTGGACAGGAGAGTAGCTTCATTTCTGTCCCTGTGCAGGGATTTAACAGCCTTCAGAAGGCAGCTGGCTCTTTCATAATCCAAATGTGGGGCATAAATGAGTAGCATGGCCCCTTGTCACTGCTCTTTGTTGGGGCACCAAGAACAGGACTGGTGACACAAAGGGAGGAGAAGCTTATCATTCTTCCTAGCTTATTTTTGGGCAAGCCTCCAATGGTGCCACCATCGCCACAGAGCCTCTATGAAAGCATTCCACCTGCAGGGGCCTCTTAAGCTCTTAGAATCTCAGGCCAGGAGACCAGAACTATCCCTCCGGGACTGACTGTTAGCAGACATGTTATGCCTCATGAGGACAATGGTGGCCCTCTGTGCCAAAAGGCCTCCTGTCAGTGACATGGGCCAGCTGTCTCTCTCCCTCTGGGCTCCAGGTTCCCTGGCTACTGTTTTGCTGTCACAGATCCTTTTGTTAAGTCTTTTCCAGGTTAATTAATCCTATTATTATCTCTACTGTAGTCTATAATTGGACACACAGGGCAATTATACCATCTATCCTGCCCTTTTGATGTGCAACTCACTAGCCAATGATAATTATTAATTATTATCCTATTGGGTTGTACAATACACAAATATGACACTTGCCTGGGAGGGGATCTCTAGATAGGGTCTTAGCTTGCTGTATCATTTAAGAGCCATCCAGTGAACATGAATTGGCTACCACCATTGAGAAGTCTCCTTAGGCAAGGCCACGGCTTAGGAGCATCGTTAGTCAGACTGGGTGGATGGGGGAAGACTACGTACTTTAGTCCTCATCCAGGCCTTTTCTCCCATAGGCAGGTGCCTTGCTGCTCTTGGGCACGCAGCTATGCTACTTTCCAATGCTAAGGGCCTTCATCACCAAGCTTGTGAACATTAAAATCATCATTAGATCTTTTGATCTATGTACTCAGAGCTCCACACATGGTATCCTTTTAATCATTTCTACAAGGAAAGTATTATTATTCCCATGTTATAGATGGGGGTGGTGGTGCCAGCTCAGAAAAATCCAGTAACTTGTAAAGAAAGTGTGGCAAAGATTTCAAGCGATGTTACGTTAAAGCCAACACCATCTTGTCATTAGGAAGCAAGCCTCATTTCATGAAGGATGCAGGGAGAGGGGCACTGGGATACGTGATGCTAACAGAAAGATTTTAAGGGGGTTCCATGCATTAGATAGGTGCTAGGAAACAAAGACTTTCAGTAGCACAGCCTTTAGTGCCCCCAAAGCTACATTAAGTGGAAACGCAGTTCCCCCCCCCCCCCCGTGTGTGTGTGTGCGTCTGCCTGTCTGTCTGTGTGGTGTTGTCCAACTTTTTCCATGCAGCCTGCTGGGCAGGAGTTATCAGACAGAGAGAGCTGGGCCCTGGAGCCTTTGACAATTGTGTCCCTTGTACATCATGAGACTTCCTAGGAGAGGTGCTAACATGCCAAGGCAGATACACCCTGTGTTGTGTTGTCCCTAAGAGCACATGTGTTTGTGAGCTGATGAGGGATGGTTTTTCTTTTAAATTGGGTTTGGTGGGTTTTGGGAGGTCCATGGAGATAAGGACAAGCAGATCACCCAGGGATATTGTAGACAGCCCTGATTTCCTGTTCTACATGCCCTTTCTGGCCTAGCCCAGGCACAGTCAAGGTGATGGGATAGTGGGAGGCAGACTAAGAAGGAAGCCTTGTATCCCAGGCAACTCTCTAGAGCCCTATTCAGCTGGTCTGACCACTGTTAATTTAATGCTGCTTTGTCTCTGTTCAGGATGATGAAGATGAGATTGCCAGGGCTTCCTCTCTGCTGAATTATTCTTGGTATTTGTGATGTTTTGACATATTAGATAGTTCTCATTGCCTAGAAAGAAACTGTCTCTCCCAGGTCTCATTCTTAGAGACAATGAACAATTTATGTATGAATGTCCATTTCATTTACCAGAAAAATCCATTTCAAATCCAGCCAGCTCCTTTATCTTCTGTGATCCCCAAATTCCATATTCTTCCTGCCCCAAATCACCCTAGGTTCTAAACTACCACCATTACCTAGCCCCAAACCAACTGGTGTTATAAACAACCCATGACACACACACCCTGTTGCTCTGCTATGCCTCCCCTCCCTGGAGAACACAGTGCAGGCTGTGGGTGGTTCAACCCCCCCCAATGTGCTGACTCATTCTTGGTGCTCTGTTTGCTAAAATATTGTGTATCTCTTGTTTCTAGGGAAACCATATCAGTGCAACATTTCAAAGGTATTAACCTCTCCAAGTTATCATTCGGCTATACTACTATCCCAAGGTACATTTTAATAGAACTGGACTAGGAAAGGGCAGGAATTTGGCTCTCAGTACATTCTTCCTGAGACCTTAATGGCACCTGTCACATGTGTGAGTGGCTGACTATGAGTGTCAAGAACTAAGGGACAGGTTCTGAGAATGGGATGAGACTGTTCACTGCATCTGCTTAGTTTATCTGCCAAGTTACAGAGGTGTGCTCAGCTTCTTGTTACCTGATCATCCAAGCAGTACAAGGAGGAAGAGACCAGGGAACCCACTGAAGAAGAGAAGCTGTGTTTCTGGTTCTAATTTCAAGAAACAGAGGTGGCACCCCATGCCTCAGTTTCTCCATTTGCTAAATGGTACCCAGAACATTTTCTTCCTCTTCACTGCAGGATCTGAGCAGAAGTGACTTTGAGAATGTATGTGGACCTCCTTAGAAAGGCCTAGAACATCATTTGGTTTGGGACGATTAGGGAGGGTCGGAGGCAGCCAGGGGAGTCCTTCAGGCTACAGGAGGAGGATCTATTTTTTACAAGGGTTCAGTGGCTTGTTCCAGGTCTCCACCAATCCAGTCCTTAACTAAAGAAAAACATTTCTCTGTAGCATCATGGTCAAAGGGAGCTCAGCAAAGTTGAAAATTACAGTAAAGAGAGTAATGCTAAATCTAGTATAAACAAAGAGAGGTATAATCCACGACAGCAGTCACAAATGTTCTGGGTTGACTTCAGGGTCTAGATGGACTGCAGCTGCTACTGACCTTGGGATAACACTGTAGGGCACAGTGTCCATAGAAAGCGTGTCCTTGTGGCTTCTGTGGGCCTCACATCTGTTCCCCTCTTCATGCCTACAAAGCTTCAGTTAGGATGCTGCACATGTCCTAGGTGTGGAATGTGATGCATGGACTGGAGTGCCTGGCAGGGGAGGGTGCAGAAATGTCCAGTGTGTTTCTTGCCTGGTTATCTACTGTGACTTTCAGGTGCTTAGGGAGCTGTACCCAGAGGAACCACTGGCAGAGAAAGTAGGTACCAAGCAACTCACTAAAAAAGGCAGGGGCTTTAAATGCTTCCTCCAGACTTAGAAAAACGCCACAGTTTTAGCCCCCGTCAATTCTTTCCCTCCCAAACCTTCTCCCATCCCTCCCTCCTGTCTTCTTTCCTTCCTCCTCCTAATCTGTCTGCCTCCCCTCCCGCTTCCTCATTCTCTCTCTTTGGTCTCCCTCCCTTCCCATTTTCTTTCCTTCCTTTGAACTCTTAATGATGCCACCCAGTGTTAGATTTTTGGTACACAGAGATGAATGGGACCCAGTGTATGCCCTTGAGGAATTTTAATTGGATGTCTAAGTCTGTAGAGAATTATTAAAAGTTGTTGACCTGCAGAAAAAAATGGAGCTTTCCTCTATCTGATTTGGAGGCCTGTTCCCAAGGCTGTTCTTTAATTCCTGCCCTCACACTTTCTGGAGTTTCTTTGTTCTATTTCCTGGAACTGTAACAGAGCCAGAGATTAAGCTAACTGATAAACTACAGGAGCTTATTTGGAAGCTGGGAAGTTTAGGGGCACAGCAGGACTATCTACTGAGGGCATGATGACGGGGTAAGGGAGCATGTGCAAGACCAAAAACAAACAACAAAAAAAAATCAAAACAGGCAAATGTCTTTCTGTCAAGAATCTACTCTCAGGATAGCTTCTCTGGTTCCTTGATAGTGATAGTAACCCAACAGCACTATCATCTCTTCAAGCCCCTCCTTTTCCACTAAGGTTACAAGACTGGAATGGCCCCAATAGACTCATATATTTGAAGGTTTGGTTCCCAGTTTGTGGACTATTTAGGAAGGATTAAGAGGAGTGGCATTGTTAGAAGAGGTGTGTCAGCGCTCTCTCGCTCTCTCTCTCTCTCTTTCGCTCACTCGCTCTTTCTCCTTCTTTCTTGTGGATCAGGTGTAAGCTCTCAGCCACTTCGTCAGTGCCATGCCTGCCTGCCTCCACAATCCCACCCTGATGGTCGTGGACTCACCCTCTGAAACTTTAAGCAAGCTCTCAAGCTCTCGGTCAGATGTTTCTTTTTTTAAGTTGTCTTAGAAATGTTGTCCCTTCACGGCAGTAGAAAAGTGACTAAAATGAATGTCAACTCAATTTGAGCAGTTTTAGACTGAACACTCAAACTGCAGCACCGAGGCAGACTGGGAAATGTAGTGGAGTGACGGAGCACTGTAGCTCCAGACCTCTGGTGGTTAATACTTAACAGCTTCTTGGCTAACAGGTCAGACAATTGAGGTTTACCAGGTGCCAGGCACTTTTGCTTTGTGGTGACAGTGGTCATTGGATCTGGACCCTGCTGACTTATGAGGAGAGGGATGGGGTACAGTGACTCATCCAAAGTCACTCTCTAGCATGCGACTCCTTAGTGGTCCCCTGAGACCTCAGACCCAACATGTAGAAGATGCCACTTATTTTCAGCCTGCCTTCCTCTGCTGGCCTGTCCTCTGGGGTTTTCTGCAGTTTCTGATCAGGTGCTGGCTGAATATCTCACACTGGGATTTTATCTTTCTCCTCATCCTCAGTGTACCTGTGCATCCATTGTCCACGATACCACTATTTACTGTTTATAGTGTTATTACTATGCAGCTTTAAATCCTCTAAGAAACCACACAAGGTAGATGCTGCTTTAGTACTTTAACAGAAACATGAAACCCAGAGAGTTGGGATGTTTGTCCAGGTTTTGCCTATGGCTACAGAGTTGTGATGTGCTCCCATATCATCTGACTCCAGAATGCCAGTATCTCCTGCCATGCAGGCATGCCGCCCTACCCCGCCAAAGCTTGCTACAGGCAATTGGTTGTACTTCAAACTGGGGTAAGTGGACAAATTCATGCCCCATTCTCCCACATTAAAGTCAATAATTCCTGGTGTCTGAATAGATTAGTTTTATGGTCATGGGGAATTAATTAGGTTGCAGAGGGGATTGCTGTTATAAGTCAGCTAAGCTTGAAGCGAAGAGATCTCTAGAATGTCTCTGTAGGCCCAGGGATCACAAGGGCTCCCTAAGTGTGGGAGAGGGAGGCAGTATCAGAGAGAGACTTGAGGAGACTGTTCTGGTGACTTTGTGAATGTCAAGACAGCAAAGATAATGGTCACTAGGAAATGGAAACTCCCTTAAAGCCTTCCGAGGGCATCTTGGCTCTGCGGGGTCCTTGATTTTAGCATAGTTGGCTCATTTAACAGCTACTGCGGTTTAAAGATGTGTGATAATGTGTTACATCACCAGGAGGAAACCTACGCATGTCTGTTGCCTCGGCTCAGGACCTCTTTTCTTCCCTCTAGGATTGTGCCTTCTACCTGTCTCCAAGCTTCCTTCTGCAGAGACTATATTTTTGTTTTAAAAATTCAAGCGGCTATTCCTCACACGAGCGTAGAAACTGACTGCCTTCCACCTCTGCATCCACACCAATGCCAGCTCCCATACCTGTGTACCCATGGACTTGTCTCCTTTCAGATGAGTACAGAGGAAGATCCCTGCTTGCTTCAAAGATCAAGGCCTCTGCAGTCATGAGGACTCCCTCCATCTGCATGGCCTCTTCCCAAATGAGCAGTTTCTCACTCTCTGAGAGTCCCCTTTAGCTATGTTCTATCAACTCTCATGTGAATCCCACTCCTTGAATAGACCCATTTTCTCCCCCAAATGCTGTTTTCCCAGGTGGCTCCTTCCCACAGGTCCTTTAAACCTCTGTCTATGCCCTGGTATAATCACCCTCCCGACTAGAAGTTCCATGTCTCTCCTGTATGGTTGTCATAGTACTTAAGAGCCTGACACAGCAGCCTCCTCTGTTTGTTGACGACATATCTTCTCTTACCTTCTTTGCTCCTCTAACTACAGCTGCAGACAAGGATCTGATGAAGAGTAGATGTCCACAGAACTTTTGCATGAAGAATGGATTGGGTTTCACTGCTTTGAATGCAGTGTAGATGCTGCTAAGCTGCTATAGCCTCAGCCCCTTCTCTGCTTTTCATATAGAGCCATTCAAAAGTCGCGGAGGCTTGGCGAGCCTCCAGCTGGAGCTCTGCTTCCACCCACACCCCTCGACTTGATCCTCCCTGGGGGTTAAACGTTACCCTAGTTGACTCCAATCTCTCACTCTCCCATTTTCACCCCAATGATCCCGTCTCCACAGTCCCCTGCTGCTCAGAACCTGTTCTCCTGCTGCTCTGTTCTCCTTTTGCTTTCCCATGACTTAGTCTTCACGCAACAGTCCAAGGATCTTTTAAAAACTAATATAAAACATATTTACAGGGAACGTTCAAGAATAGTACAGTGAGTTTGTAGACCTCTCTTTCTTGCCCAGTATTTTATGATATGTTCAGCACAATTTAGAATAAAACATTGGGCCCTTGCTCTTGACAAACCTTGACACTTTGTCTGGATTTCACAAGTTTGTCATCAACATCCTTTCTGTCCCAGGATCCCACAGTGCATTTAGTTATCATATTTCCTAGGCTACTCTTGGCTTTGACACTTTCTCAGGCTTTCCTTATTTGTAATGACCTTCACTTTTTTTTTTTTTTTTAACGAGTATTACGGGGTGGGGGTGTTTTGTCCGATGCTCCTCCATTAGAGTTTCTCTGGTGTTTTCTCATGCTTAGACTGGAGCTGGATCTTCTGTGGGAGGTGAAATGATAGTTCTCATGACATCATGTCAAGGACACACTGCCACTGTGTGTCTTCACTGATGTCATTGACCTTTGTCATCAGGCTAAGGTACAGCCTGCCAGGTTCTCTTCTGCAAAGTGACCTGGTTCCCCCCGTCACTTTCTACTCTTTCCAAACAAAATAACAAGAGTAGTCGTCTCAGAATGGGTAGCAGAGAAGGGACTGAAACTCCACATCCGGGAGCCCAACATAATAACTATCTATGGGAGGTTTGTCTCCTTGGCCTCACTTAGTTATGTAATAGTTCCTCATTTGTTTGAATCGATGTTGACTCATGGGCATTTTCTTCATATCTGGGTTATAATCCACTACTGTGTTGTTTCTTTAATGTTTAAGTTCTTCCTATTTTGGCTTTTGGGAACTCGTTTGTCTCGTTGGCACAACCTTATCTACTAGTTTACATGTTCCTTTATTCTTTATACTCAAGGGAGGTCTTGATTTATCTCGTATTTCACACTCTATCCCTAGACTCATGTCTTGGAGCTCAGAGAACTTTGCATGGCCAAATGGAAATTGAAGCACTGGAGTGTTTATGGCTGCTGGGCTAAGGATCTTTTGAAAATCAAGCCGAGAAATCTTTTTCCCCCAGAGAGTAAGATGTCCACTCCTAGAGCCTTGTTGGACATCAGTGAGAGAAGAGGCCCTTGGGCCTGAGAGTGTTAGATGCCTCAGTGTAGGGGAATGCTAGGGAGGGAAGATGGGAGTGGGTGGGTGGGTGGGGGAGCACCTTCATAGAGGCAGGGGAGGGGGTATGGGATAGGGGTTTCCAAAGGGGAGACCTGGAAAGGGGAAAACATTTGAAATGTAAATAAAGTATCAAAAATAAAAATAAAAAAGAAAGGTTAATTAGCCAAAAAACAAACAAACAAACAAACAAAAGATGTCATGTCCACTCCTGACTTGGTTCCCGGCTCCCTTTCTAGTTTCGATCAGTGCTGCCGGCAGCCACCTGGATTCACAGCTATTTTCGTATGGGACTTTTGGACAAACTTTGTCTTTGCCTAGTGAATCCTCCCCATGCTCTGGGTCTCAGGGACAGGTTCTTGTATCTAACTCAGTGAGAGCCACAGGCTTTGACTGGCTCATTCTCCTTTGTCTTCCAGCCCTCACGAAAGCTTAGGCATGAACAGTTGCCTCTAACATTCCTACTGCCCCCTCACTCTGGTTTCTGATGCAAAGTATGTTTGTCACTGGAAAAAGTACTTCTACTCTGAAGGTCTAGCTTAGAGCTCATTCCTCATGACCCAGAAAACGGTCATTTCTACTTGTGCAACTTGTTCTTCGTGTACAGCTCTATGAAGATATTTAGCACAGGGAGCCGTGTCTGGCTTCCAAATGTGACTGTTCCTCACAGGGTGAGTTCTTCAGGGAGAATCCATCTCTAGTTAATACTAAGGACTTGGAAGTCCGTGATTGAGGTTTCCCTCCCCTATACTTTCTCGTTTCTTTCTTTTCTTTGGGAGAGAGAACCAGAGGTGGAAAGTTCATTTCTAGCAGAGCTTTCTGATATTTCACTGGCTATAAAGGAGATCCCTTCCTCCCCAGTCTTATCTTGAAATCTCCTTGATGTCTGTATCTTTCCCCCCCTTCCTTTCCTACCTCTGAAGATCAATAATATTGTAGAAGTGAGAGATCTAAGTTCTTCAAGTGGTGGGCAAGCAGGGGTGGGAGTTGGGGTGGAGGGTGGAAAGAGAGTTCCTAGCTAGCATATCCTTTGGGAAGTACTTCCAGAAGCTTCTGCGTGCTCTGCCACCAGCTTTTATCTCCCTCTCATTCAGCTTCCTATCCTTTCGCCTCCCCCTCCCTCTTTTCCCCATAAACAAAGCCACGGCCTCAACAACGTCTTGTAAAGCACATTATAAAATGCTTCTAATAAATCCCTAACAGCCTTTGCCATAACTGGCTGAGAGAAGAGGTGATTATGACAAAGAAGTGTCAGGTTAGAACAACAAATTGGGCCATGCAAGCAAGAATTTATTCATCTTCGTAAGAGTGCTATAAAGGTCCATATAATTTCACAAATAAATAGAACATTTCTTAGCAAATAGCTTCTGGATTTAGGGCTCCAGGACCATAGGACATTAGCACCAGAGAGACAATTTCAGATATGGGGCAAATCAACCTAGGGGGTACTAAGCAGGAAAGACTCAGCCCTATTGCTGTGCCTTCTCAAGTATGTAGGACCTCTGGGTCAGGGTAGCCAGAGGGCTTGGCTACTGTTGTGTTCTAACACCAGTGCTGAAGCTAGCTGGATAGTCCTCAAGGTTCAAAGTGAGAGAAGAGATTAAGGAAGGCTGAGTTTAAGGTCATTGCCAGGGCCCGAGTAAGCTGGCCATACAGGAATTTGAGTGACCTCTCAGCTGTCTCAGCACATCATACAATGGTCTACTTCTCCTTTAGATGGCCACCCCATTATTCAGAAATCCTGAGCACTGTTTAGTTCCATACAGTGTTAGGGATGCATTAACAGGGTATGGGGAACAGGAGAAGGTTTCAGAGACAGTGGAACCGATGAGTGTCAGCACTTTTCAACTCTGGCTGCATTTGTCATGCTTTAAAAATTCCTTTTGATATCTGGCTCCATTCAGTCCACTAAATCAGAATTTTCAATGTGGGGTCCTGGCATTGGTACTGATTTGTGTGTGTGTGTGTGTGTGTGTGTGTGTGTGTGTAGGTGTGTATAGACATGTGTACATGTATATACAGGTCAGAGGCCAACCTAGGGTCTCATTTTCCAGACATTATCTACCTTATTTAATGAGACAGAATCTTTGCTTGGTCTGATGCTTGCCCATTCAGCTAGGCTGGCTATCCAAAGAGCCCCAGGGATATCCTTCTTTCTCCCAAGGACATGCTTGTTTATACCTCCTCAGTGCTAGAATTTTAAGTATGTGTTACCACACTGGGTTTTTAAAACCTTTTTATCAACTCTGTGAATTCCAGATCATGCACCTCAATCCTGCTCTTCTCTTGCTCTTCGTATCTGCTCCCCAACCTTGTACTCTCCCCCACCAAAAGAAAACAGAAAGTAAAAATCCAAATAGAGAAAAATTATAAAAAATTCAAAGTAAAGCAAAGCAAAACAAAAAACTATCTTGCTGTGGAAGCTGTGGTGTGTTATGAGGTGTACCACAGTATATCCCTTCATCCACACATATTTACTTGCAAATGTCATTGTAATGGGTCTTTGGTCTGGTTCGAGGTCTTTGGCTTCTGATACAATCAATACTGGATCTTCACCTAGAGAATCCTCTCGGATATCCTGTTATTGTCCTGTGTCATAGAGATCCTGCAACTTTGGATCTGCAGGACCTGCCTCTTTGACACACTCCAGCAGCCCATAGATGGGGAGATGTTGGGGTCGGCCAACTCAGAGCCCTGGATCTGGGCCTGGGTGGAAGTTGAGTTTGTCACCCCTCAAGCTGTTTTGCTCCCAGACCACCAGGGGCAGCTCTCCTGCTTTGTCTAGGCAAAGGGTGGGGCTAGCTCTCTTGTACACATGCCACCAGGGCCAGATCTGCCGTGCTGCCCAGGAGATGTGAAGGACCCATTCTCTAGGGAGCTGCAATCATTGAGGACCAGGGACAGCTCTCCTAGTCTCATGCCATATGGCCAGTTTACCTGCCCACTGCAGGTAGTGTGGGTGGAGGTGGCATCTCTCTCATGCCCAAGGCACCACATAGAGGGCAGACAAGGTGCAGGGCCAGCTCAGCATAGTGCTTGGACATTAACATGGCTTTAGGTGGCAGCCCAGGCCAGGGATATCTGCATGACTTTATCGATATCACAGACCTCAGACATCAACACAGATCCTGGCTGTGTTAGCACCATGGATCCAGACATGGCTCCCAGTGGCAGCCTGGGTTCAGATGTCACCATGGGCTCAGCTGTCAGCACAGGCCACTCAGATCAGCCTGTTCCCACATAACAGCATGACCTTCAGACATTCACATGGTCTCAGGTAGCAGCCTAGACCATGAACATTCACATGGTCTCTGGTGGCAATTTGGGCCATAGACACTAATACAAATCCCAGCTGCAACAGGATCACAGATCCATGGCCTTCAGCAACAGCCCAGGCCAGGACATCACCATAACCTCAGGAGGCAACACAGGCTACCCAGATATCTTTGGCCCCAGACATCTACATGGTCTCAGGCAGCAGCCCAGACCACTGACATCCGATAGCCTTTGGTGGCAACATGGGCCAGCTACCAATGTCATTGCAGACCCAGGCTGCAGTAGAATCATGAACCCAGGTATGGCCTTTTGGGGAGCCAGCCTGGACATCCCTGTGGCCTCAGGTGTTGTGCAGGCTCCTCATATCCAGCAATTCTTCTCTACCCTCAATTCTCTGGTTCCACCTTTGTCCAGTGTACAAATCCCTCTGTTTCACTTTACCATCTCTCCAACACCCCCCCGCCTTCTCATCTCTCCATCACACATTCATTCATCACAATGGCGTCCCCAGTGGGCACTTGGGCATCTTCTGGCCACCCCAGGCCAGTGGGTCCTGATTTTTATTTTTTTTTTTTAATTTTTGATACTTTATTTACATTTCAAATATTTCCCCCTTTCCAGATCTCCCCTTTGGAACCCCCTATCCCCTCTCTCCCCTGCCTCTGTGATGGTATTCCCCCACTCACCCACCCAACCACCACCAACCCACTCTCTTCTTCCCTCCTTGGCATTCCCTTATATTGGGGCATCTAACAACCTCAGGCCCAAGGGCCTCTCCTCCCACTGATGGTCAAAAAGACCCTTCTCTGCCACATATGTGGCCAGCACCATGGGTCTCTCCATATGCATTCTTTGGTTGGTGGTCCAGTCTCTGGGAGCACCGGGGTCTTGACCAGTTGACAATGTTGCTTCCTCCCCATGGGGCTGCAAACTTCCTCAGCTCCTTCAGTCCCTTCTCCAACTCCTCCACCTGGGACCCCACGCTCAGTCCAACAGTTGCTGTGAATTGAATCATGGGTGTTCCGAACTTTTGGGTTAATATCTGCTTATCATTGAGTACGTACCTTGCTTGTTCTTTTGTGACTGAGTTACCTCACTCAGGATGATATTTTCAAGTTCCATCCATTTGCCTGCGAATTTCATGAAGTCATTGTTTTTAATAGCTGAGTAGTATTCCATTGTGTAAATGTACCACATTTTCTGTATCCATTCCTCTGTTGAGGGACATCTAGGCTGTTTCCATATTCTGGCTATTATAAATATGGCTGCTATGAACATAGTGGAGCATACGTCCTTATTATATGTTGGAACATCTTCTGGGTATATGCCCAGGAGTGGTATAGCTGGGTCCTCAGGTACTATTATGTCCATTTTTCTGAGGGTCTGCCAAACTGATTTCCAGAGTGGTTGTACCAGCTTGCAATCCCACCAGCAATGGAGGAGTGGTCCTCTTTTTCCACATCCTCGCCAGCATCTGCTGTCACCTGAGTTTTTGATCTTAGCCATTCTGACTGGTGTGAGTTAGAATCTCAGGGTTGTTTTGATTTGCATTTCCCTGATGATTAAGGATGTTGAACATTTCTTTAGGTGCTTCTCAGCCTTACGAGTTTCCTCAGTTGAGAATTCTGTTTAGCTCTGTTCCCCACTTTTGATAGGGTTATTTGAATCTCTGGAGTCTAACTTCTTGAGTTCTTCGTATATATTGGATATTAGCCCTCTATCGGATGTAAGATTGGTAAAGATCTTTTCCCAATCTGTTGGTTGCCATTTATTCCTATTGACAGTGTCCTTTGCCTTACAGAAGCTTTGTAATTTTATGAGGTCCTATTTGTCGATTCTTGATCTTAGAGCATAAGTAATTGGTGTATTGTTCAGGAACTTTTCCCCTGTGCCCATGTTTTTCAAGACTTTTCCCCACTTTCTTTTCTATTAGATTCAGTGTATCTGGTTTTATGTGGAGGTCTTTGATCCACTTGGACTTGAGCTTTGTACAGGGAGATAGGAATGGATCAATTCGCAATCTTCTACATGTTGACCACCAGTTGAGTCAGCACCATTTGTTGAAAATGCTGTCTTGTTTGCACTGGATGGTTTTAGGTCCTTTGCCAAAGATCAAGTGACCTTAGGTATGTGGGTTCATTTGTGGGTCTTTAATTCTATTCCATTGATCTACCTGCCTGTCACTGTACCAATACCATGCAGTTTTTATCATTACTGCTCTGTAGTACAGCTTGAGGTCAGGGATGCTGATTCTCCCAAAAGTTCTTTTATTGTTGAGAATAGTTTTTGCTATCCTGGGTTTTTTGTTATTCCAAATAAATTTGAGAATTGATATTTCTAAGTCTATGAAGAGCTGAGTTGGAATTTTGATGGGGATTGCATTGAATCTGTAGATTGCTTTTGGCAAGATGGCCATTTTTACTATATTAATCCTGCCAATCCATGAGCTTGGGAGATCTTTCCATCTTCTGAGGTCTTCTTCGATTTTTTTCTTCAGAGACTTGCAGTTCTTGTCATACAGATCTTTCACTTGTTTGGTTAGAGTCACACCAGGATACTTTATATTGTTTGTGACTACAGTGAAGGGTGTCATTTCCCTGATTTCTTTCTCAGCCTGTTTATCCTTTGAGTACAGGAAGGCTATTGCTTTTTTTTGAGTTAATTTTATATCTGGCCACTTTGCTGAAGTTGTTTATCAGCTGTAGCAGTTCTTTGGTGGAGTTTTTGTGGTCACCTAAGTATACCATCATATCATCTGCAAATAGTGATATTTTGATTTCTTCCTTTCCAATTTGTAGCCCTTTGATTTCTTTTTGTTGCCTGATTGCTCTAGCTAGAACTTCAAGTACTATATTGAATAGATAGGGAGAGAGTGGACAGCCTTGTCTAGTCCCTGATTTTAGTGGGATTGCTTCAAGTTTCCCTCCATTTAGTTTTATGCTGGCCACTGGTTTTCTGTATATTGCTTTTACTATGTTTAGGTATGGTCCTTGAGTTCCTGATCTTTCCAAGACTTTTATCATGAAAGGAGGTTGAATTTTGTCAAATGCTTTTTCAGCATCTAATGAAAATGACCATGTGGTTTTTTTCTTTGAGTTTGTTTATGTAGTGGATTACATTGATGGATTTCTGGGTATTGAACCATTCTTGCATCCCTTGGATGAAGCCTACTTGATCATAATGAATGATCATTTTGATGTGTTCTTGCATTTGGTTTGTGAGAATTTTATTGAGTATTTTTGCATTGATATTCATAAGGGAAATTGGTCTGAAGTTTTCTTTCCCTGTTGGTTCTTTGTGAGATTTTGGTAGCAGTGTAATTGTGGCCTCATAGAATGAACTGGGTAGTGTTCCTTTTGTTTCTATTTTGTGGAATAGTTTGAAGAGTATTGGTATAAGGTCTTCTTTGAAGGTCTGATAGAATTCTGCACTAAACCAATCTGGTCCTGGGCTTTTTTTGGTTCAGAGACTTTTAAAGACTGCTTCTATTTCTTTACAGGTTATGGGACTGTTTAGATGGTTTATCTGATCCTGACTTAACTTTGGTATTTGGTATCTGTCTAGAAAATTGTCCATTTCATCCAGATTTTCCAATTTTGTTGAGTATAGGCTTTTGTAGTAGGATATGATGATTTTTTGAATTTCCTCAGATTCTATTGTTATAGCTCCCTTTTCATTTCTGATTTTGTTAATTTGGATACTGTCTCTGTGCCCTCTGGTTAGTCTGGCTAATGGTTTATCTATCTTGTTGATTTTCTCAAAGAACCAGCTCCTGGTTTTGTTGATCCTTTGTATAGTATTTTTTGTTTCTACTTGGTTAATTTTAGCCCTGAGTTTGATTATTTCTCGCCTTCTACTTCTGTTGGGTGTATTAGCTTCTTTTTGTTCTAGGTCTTTCTGGTGTGCGGTTAAGGTACTTGTGTATACTGTCTCCAGTTTCTTTTGGGAGGGACTCAGAGCTATGAGTTTTCCTCTTAACACTGCTTTCATTGTGTCCCATAAGTTTGGGTCTTTTGTACTTTCATTTTCATTAAATTCTAGGAAGTCTTTAATTTCTGTCTTTATTTCTTCTTTGATCAAGTTTTCATTGAAAACCTGTTGTTTAGCTTCCATGTGTATGTGGGCTTTTTGTTGTTTTTGTTGCCGTTGAAAACCAACCTTAATCTGTAGTGATGTGATAGGAGACATGGAATTATTTCAATCTTCTTATATTTGTTGAGATTTGTTTTGTGCCCAATTACATGGTCAGTTTTGGAGAAAGAACCATGAGGTACTGAGAAGAAGGTATATTCTTTTGATTTAGGATGAAATGTTCTATAGATAACTGTTAAATCCATTTGGTCCATTACTTCTGCTAGTTTCACTGTGTCTCGGTTTATTTTGTGTTTCCTAGATCTGTCCCTTGATGAGAGTGGAGGTGTTGAAGTCTCCCACTATTATTGTGTGAGGTGCAATGCTTGCTTTGAGCTTCAGTAAAGTTTCTTTTATGAATGCGGTTGCCCTTGCATTTGGAGCATAGTTGTTCAGAATTGAGAGTTCTTCTTGGTAAATTTTTCCTTTGATGATGATGAAGTGTCCTTCCTTATCATTTTTGATGACTTTTGGTTTAAAGTTGATTTTATCCGATACTAGAATGGCTACTCCTGCCTGTTTCTTGGGACCATTTGCCTGAAAAATTGTCTTTAACATGGAGGTGTGTTTCCTGTATGCAGCAAAATGCTGGGTCCTATTTATGTGTTCAGTCTGTTAGCTTATGTCTTTTTATCTGGGAATTGAGTCCATTAATGTTAAGAGATATTAAGGAATAGTTATTGTTGCTTCCTGTTATTTTTGATATTATTCTTATGTTTGTGTGGCTATCTTCTTTTGGGTTTGTTGAAAGATTGCTTTCTTGCTTTTTCTAGGGCGTAGTTTCCCTCCTTGTGTTGGTGTTTTCCAACTATTATCCTTTGTGGTACTGAGTTTTTGGAAAGATATTGTGTAAATTTGGTTTTGTCATGGAATATCTTGGTTTCACCATCTATGGTAATTGAGAGTTTTGCTGGGTATAGCAGCCTTGGCTGGCACTTGTGTTCTCTTAGGGTCTGTGTGAGATCTGTCCAGGATCTTCTAGCTTTTATAGTCTCTGGTGAGAAGTCTGGTGTAATTCTGATAGGTCTGCCTTTATATGTTACTTGACATTTTCCCTTTAGTGCTTTTAATATTCTTTCCTTGTGCCTTTTGTGCCTTTGGTGTTTTGACTATTGTGTGACAGGAGGAATTTCTTTTCTGATCCAGTCTATTTGGAGTTCTGTATGCTTCTTGAATGTTTATGTTCATCTCTTTCTTTAGGTTAGGGAAGTTTTCTTCTATAATTTTGTTGAAGATATTTCCTGCCCTTTAAGTTGGGAATCTCCACTCTCTTCTATACCTATTATCCTTAGGTTTGGTCTTCTCATTGTGTTCTGGATTTCCAGGATGTTTTGATTTAGGAGATTTTTGTATTTTGCATTTTCTTTGACTGTTGTGTCAATGTTTTCTATGGTATCTTGCGCACCTGAGATTCTCCCTTCTATCTCTTATATTCTGTTGGTGATGCTTGCATCTATGACACCTGATCTCTTTCCTAGGGTTTCTATCTCCCGGATTGTCTCCCTTTGTGATTTCTTTATTGTTTCTATTTCCATTTTTAGATCTTGGATGGTTTTGTTCATTTCCTTTGCCTGTTTGATTGTGTTTTCCTCTATTTTCTCTTTAAGGGAGTCTAGATGTTTACCTGTGTTCTCTTGTATTTCTTTAAGGGAGTTATTTATTTCCTTCTTAAAGTCTTCTATCATCATCATGGGATGTAATTTTAAATCTGAGTCTTGCTTTTCTGGTGTGTTTGGGTATCCAGGGCTCACTGTGGTGGGAGAGCTGGGTTCTGATGATGCCAAGTAGTCTTGGTTTCTGTTCTTTATGTTCTTGCCCTTGTCTTTCACCATCTGGTTATCTCTGATGTTAGCTGGTCTTGCTCTCTCTGACTGTGGCTTGTCCCTCCTGCAAGCCTTTGTATCAGTACTCCTTGAAGACCAGCTCTCTCTGAGAGGAATTTGGGTTTGGAGAGCTATGGTGCAGGGCCAGCTCTGGGGTGCAGACAGAAACCAGAAGAATCCTGTCCCCAGCAGTTCCTTGGTTCCTGTGTCCTAATGGCTCTGCAAGGGTCCTTCTTGATCAAGGAATTTGATCAGAAGTGGCGGACTTCTTGTGATAGAAGGTGTGTCAGCACTCCTGGGAGACCAGCTCTCTCCTGGCCCTGAGTATGGAGCTCTATGTCACAGGATCCACTCCCAGGCCTCAGAAGGAAACCAGAAGGCCACTCCTCAGTCCCTGTGTCCTGAGGGTTCTGGGTGCGGCTCTCTGAGCAGAGGTGCTGGCCTTACCCCTGACCACAGGTTTATCTACACTCCCGGGAGGATAGATCTTTCCCTGCACTATTTGGGTATGGAGCTACATGGCACAGACCACAGGCATAAACTGGAAGGCTCCTGTCCCAGGCTAATCCTAGGTCCCTGTGTCCTGAGGATTCCAGGCGGGTCCTGCTGAGCAGTGGTGCTCATCTTACCTCCACTCACAGGCTTGTCCACACTCCTGGGATGCTAGCTTTCTCCCAGTGCTATTTGGCTATGGAGCTCTGTGGCACAGACTGAGGTCCCCGGCCCCAGTGGGTCCTGATTATTAAAAAATTAATTAATTAACTTATTTTTACTTACTCACTTTACATCCCGCTCACTGCCCTCCTTCTGGTCAGCTCCTCCCATAATTCTTCTCCCATACCTCCTTCCCTTCTCCTCTGAGCAGGTGGGGGCCCCTGGGTATCCTTGCACCCTGGCCTCAAGCTGATTTTTTTTTTTTTAAATGTGAGCTTGTGGATCAAACTTCAATCCTCACTTTTACAGCAAACCCTTTACTGTCTGAGTCATTGACGCTGACTTGTGACTCAGATGTACATTTCACATATGATGTAAAGCACGGGAAGACCCACCACAGGGCTGATTCCTGATGGCAATTTATTAGTACTTCATAGAAACTGCTGTTTGGCCCATCATTGTTTTGCTTCATTGTCTCCTCATCCTCCTGTCTCCCTTCCTTAAACACCAAATCACATCAACTCAAACAAAACATATTGGCCACATCAGTCATGAGGCCGCTAAGAACAACACTGACCCTTCTACCATCTGCTAGTGCTCTGTGGCAGACATGGCCTAATAAGAAATAATGACTTGGATTTTCACACTGAAAATATTACAAATGGGAAAGGCTATCCTAACAAACATTCTGCTCTAGAGAGAAGATAAAAATGGAATGATCTTGGGTAGAGCATACATGTCAGCAGCCACTACTTATTCATGCTTGATGTCTGGGTTATTGGCCTGGAGCCTGCTTCTCATTTTATTGTCTGTCAGCACAAACTAATGGCAGGACATACAGACTAAGCATAAGCCCTGTCCATGTGTATTTGAAAATTTGTTTTTATGCATGTGGTGAGATTTGGATTGTAGTTTTAGACTGGGGGATGGTGGCTGGTCCCTATATGGCCTGTCAGAGGATGGCCAGTAGGTTGGAATGGTTCAAAGTTCTGAAGAGAGGACACATGGCCTCTGTGGAAACCTGACATTAGCTTATGCTGAGCTTCTGCCACAGACGTGCTCATTGGTTCTTCCAGGTCACAGTTCTCTGAACTGTCACCTGATGTCTGCAGTTCCAACTCAGCCTCAGGATGCCTGGGATAATAATGTCTTAATTACTCGGGACTCTCTTTTCTTGGCAAGCAGTACATATCCAAGTCTTATTTGTTGCTGTCATGTAGTGTTCTTTCAGTAAAATGTGGAAAATTAAAAAAGATTGAGACCTGGGTTCCTTTTTCTATCTTATTTAATGATTCTCTGGCCTGGAACACTTAACACTTTGAACTTGGTTTCTTTTTCTATGCTGTGGGCATAATGGAATTGTGGATTCCAGAAGTTCATAATGAGATATACAGTGTCCCCAGTGGCTCCATTGGGTTTGTTATTTGTTCCCCAATAATCACCTTTCATCTGGCCAATGAGGTAATCTTAAGCCCGGTGTCACCCTTGTAGTCATAGAGGTTCTAGCTACTACTCTTACTCTCTTAGATCTTTTGGCCCCAGCTCCATCTAGGAACTGGAGGTATTCATCTTTCTGTGATACTGTCTGAGGAATCTGTTCCACAAAGCACCCGACTGGCTATGCTACCCCACAGACTTTGAGAACCACATCCAGACTCTGCTCCATTCCCTTTAAGGCCTTGTCTTCTTTTGACGTTCAGTTTTTCAGGTTGTAAATCCAGCTTTTGGAAGGAAGAAGAATAACCCAAGATTTCTATAACTTGGAGCTGGAGAGAGAAGAAAGACTGAGATCTCTGAGGTGATTCATCATGACCATCCCACCTGTGCAGGTCACCCCACCTCTATGGCCCACCCCACCTTCACAGGACACTCCATCTCTGTGGACCACACCCTTGCTTCCAACATTTTCACTTCATTCAAGGTCACTTGGCCATTCTGTCCTTATCTCTTTAAAGCCCACTCATTTTCTAAGACGTGGATCTAGCCTTGCATCACCCAGAAGGAGTGCTACCTTGGATATTCTCATATTATCTGGCCTGAAACATCTTTTGGTCTCTTTATGTCCCTGTCCATCCTTCTTTGTACTCTGGGAGGTTCCCTGGTCTCCTTTGACCTTTGGATTTAGGTTGGGGTTAATCAACAGAACGAATCAGCTAGGGATGGAGGTTGGGGTGGGAGGAGAAAGTTGGAAGCATCTGCTTTTAGTCTCCTTCAACTTGAGGCATCCTCAGGTTGCCACAGTTTTGTTAAGTGAAGCTCTCTACATGATGGTACTTCTGGCTTCATGCATGTCTCTTCATATTGGTCTCTTCAAACCTGGAGGTGCTGTGTGCGTGTTATCCCTTGTTCTATCCCTAAGCCCTTCCCCCATATTCTAAAATAGTACTCTCATTAAGCTCTCCTCAATTATCCAGCCTGAGCATACCATCTGTTTCCTGCTGAGACCCCCAACTGATACGGCATCTGATAGTGTAGTATCCAACTTAACACTTTAATATAGATTGCTTGATTGTTTTACTTTGTCCTTCAGTTGTTTATCTCATGCTCATTGGGGTCAGGGTCTAAAGAGTAAATGTGACTATCATCCACCTCTCTTTGGAGTCTTCAAGCTTGGCATTATGCGAGTCTCATGCTGTGTATGAAGCAAATGCACACAGTCTCCCAACTTAAAGTAAAGACTCTTTCTTCTCTGTCTCTGCTAAGGTGTGGGCAGTGGGGCAAACCTGTCCCTGCAAGTCAGGCTCACAATCTGGACTGGGAGAAGCAATGAGGTAGTCCCTGTAGTTTTGGAGGAAGTCAATGTAAATATTGATATTCTGAGATTATTGGTTCAAGGACAATGTGAGGAAATTGGCAGGACAGGAACTTGCATTTGTACCTCTTAATAAGCAGATGGGCAGAGTTTGGAGGTAGAGGATCTGATCCTAAGCAAACTAGAGACATGATCATGAACTCACAGAAGGGACCTTCCTGTACCACATGTTATGGTGGCCACTTTACTGTATCACAATTATCAAGCAGTTGAAAGGTAACTGATGTTACTCGGTATATGATGAAAATATAAAACAGATATCTATCAGATTTCAAATCAAAGTAAGCAAAGGATAAAACTTCCTTATTCAAACACTGGTATGCATTATACATTGAAAGCATAATGTGTCATCTGCATTACATTCTATGGTATATCTTAGATGAGTTCATTTGTTTTTCTTCCTACAGTGTGACTACTAGAAACTTTAAATTTACAACTATAGTTGAATTGCTTGTCCACTGGTCAGCACTGATAGACTCCAGCATTTTCATTGTGCAGATAATGAGTATCAGCTCAGAGTTGGGAAGAGGGTTGCTCAAAGCATCATACTTTGTGGAGATTTAGCCATGAAAGCTAGGAGGCTATGGATGGCTTCACTGTATCAATTATTTTTCATGCCAAGGGCAGATCTCAATGGATTGCTTCCTAAAGTTGATGCCAACAATTCAAATATAGCCTATGTTTGGGATCTTTGCTTGAGTTTGGATTAGGGTTTGGGGTCTTTCTCCAAGGTAACTGATCCCTGCAGTGAGCGCATCTCTTTGGAGGCTCAACTCTGATATAGGTTTTTCTCTTATTTGGTGGAAAGGATCCTTTCCATACATGACCATGGCCCACGAAGCCTGGATTAGACATGGCAAAAGAATTAAAAGTTAAGGTTCAGGGAGAACCTACCTCCCTTTTCACCCTCCCATTAACACTGGTAGGTGTGACTTCTGCAGAGTCCTCCAAAGCTACATGGCTCAGTAATCTCTGAATTGATTCTTCAACTATTTTATAAGCAGATCATTTGTGTCTAGGCCAAGAAAAGGAGAAGACATAGTTTCTGGACTCTTTACTAATAGTCTGGAGCAAGATAGCCCATTACCCATAGGATAACTCAAGACTGGTGGTGTATGACACAAGTCACTCCCAAAGGGGGAATTGCAGACTGAAGTTGTTTGAAAGGGTAGGTTTTGGTTGTAAAGGTGGTCTGGATTTGTGGAAACAGAGACAAGGTAGAAGAACTCTTGAACAGTCTTGTTAGCAAATTCAGTGATTTGGGCAGATCATATTCACCAGAGCCTCAGTGCTCTCATTTACTTAAGGAGGCAGTGCCTGCTAACTGATCCTCTCTGCAGGGTGGCTTGGCATAGTGAATGCATAACACATGGCTCAAGAAAAGGGGGCTCTCCAGTGCTAAGGTATCAGGGAGAAAGGAAGAGAACAGCAAGCTCATGAGGGAGACTGCTGTGTCATTTATCTTCCAAAAGGGATGTTCAGAGGGTCAAAGGGGCATGCTAGTAATATTAAAATTGGGACAAGGGATAAAGAACAAGAAGGATCCATGTAAATAGGACACATTATTTAAATGTAAAATATATTTTCTTTATTTTCATCTCAGGCCTTGCCATCTTTTAGGCCCCAGTTGGTAGCACTGTTTGGTGAGGTTGGGGAATTTTGGAATATGGGACCTGGTTGGCAGAGACAGGTCACTACTGGCAAGATTTGAAGGCTACATCTACTTCAGGTTCTATTTTGTATTTTGTGCTTTTTGGTTCAGCTGCCACGAGAGAGGTTCCAACACACACTTTCCTGGCCATAAATAAAGCCACTCCTGAAGCCATATTTTCCCTGCTGTGACAGACTGGAGCATCTCAAACTGTAAGCCCTATGAACTCATTCTACCCATAAGTTATTTCTGTTAACTTTTTGGTTCACAGGGATGTAAAAGTAACCAGTGTAAGGTATACAGCCATCCTATCACATAGGAGAACTTATCAAAATGAAGAACCAACATCAAGCGCATTCTAGTCTATGAAGCTTTGCAGTAAAAGCCGAAAGGAAGGTTAGGATAGGGGATAAGAAAGGAAGGCATGTTGTGAATACTGTTTCATACAGAAGCAAGACTACTAGGAGGACTGGGCAAAAGCAGACCTTGAACTCACAGCTGTCAGCCATATAGTCCTTGATGCTGAAAGGGACAACATGGTAAGTGACCTGACACCACAGGTATATGTCACTACAGACACCTTAGATGATCATTTTGTGGGCATTCCCCCAGCTTCTGAGGAAAGAAAGCCTGCTGCTCAGAAACCACCAGAGATGGCATGAAGACGCTTCATGTGTGAGGCCATGTCTCCAGCCTCAGAGAAGAGCTGTTCAAATAGTTGAAACCTTGAGTTCCCCCAGGGCCTGCTTCCATCCAGAACAATGGTCTCTGTTGAGTTCTCTGGTTTCTAGGCAACAAGAAGTCTTCTGCCTAAGTAACACACAGAAAGTCTTAGTAGAGGTGCCTCTGTGACCTCTAGCTAGGCAGGACAAAGGGCCAGTTCTTCTAGCCTTGGGGATGGAATGGGAAGGAGAGCCCTGCATCATTGTCTGTAGAGAAACATGAGTAGCCTAGTGTTCTAGCCTTTGGCCTGCAGCAGTGTCTGTTTCATCTGCTGACCTCACAGGGTTGTGCTTCAAGTCTCCTTTGGCTAGGGTGCAACTCTGGGGAGAGAGAATACATTCTTCCCCCCAAGTGAGGCCCATGCAGCCAAGCCTAATAGGAAAAAAAATCATCTCTCCACTATTTGATGGTTCTTGGAGAGAGCCTAGCTGGGATTCCTGTCCCTCAGGGAAACACTATTAGTTGTAGAGGTAACCAAAATTTGTTTTAATCAGGGCATGATAAGAATAGACATAGAAGTCAGTGTCCTGAGGGAAGATATGTTCATCCTCACAGGTCTGTAGAAACAGGTGTCTCTATGGCCAGGGCTACACAGAAAGCTCTGCAGCAAGTAAGGAGGCAGAGGGATGAAGAGGCGGGTAGAAAGAGCTTTCATTGTGGTTGCTATGGAAAACCCAAGTGACATTGGTGAGCAGGCAGGGGATTGGTCAGTATGAATAATGATAGTGAGCTCTGGCCACAGGGCTGTTTGTAGGATTCTGATCCCCGGGTGATTAGGGCAAGTAGCCAGTGCCTAGGAGTGAAGCATCATAACTCCATAGAATGATGGTTCTAGGACTCGGTCTCCCTGTGAAGGGTAATCAGAAAATGTTGTTGTCCACTCATTCCCAAGGTTCAATAGAATGTCTGTCATATGTCTGCTCCCAGGATAGTTCACAGCACTTCTGTTATCTATTTGGAAGTTGAAGTCAGCATCAGCACCTCCTTTGGAGAGAATTCTCTCTAGCTCTGGGGTCCCTGTTGGAACTGCTCTCCTCTCCTAATAGGGCCATCGGTCTACCTGTAGGTCTGTGACACATTCTGAATGAGTTGTGTTTGTGTCATCTCCTTCCAAGATCTAAGAGCCACTTGAGAATTCACCTTGTCTTATTTATTTCCCAGCTATAGGCCTGGCATGTAGAACAGATGCAATATGTGTTTGACAGGATGGTGGATGTGAAGGAAATGTGTCAATTTAGTATCTCCAGACTTAAGGGGGTTACCGTGTTTGCTTAGTTGGTATTCCTATGGAGAAAATAGCAGAAAATATGAAGTGTGGGGATCATGCAAGCCACTCATGTTCTCATAACTGGCACCATAGGTGGTCCTCCTCTGGCCACTGAAGAACTACCCCTGTATGAACTCCAGTACATAGACTTTGAGGAGCCTTTTAAGACCTGAACTTCATGGAATATGTATGTATAGATTGTCCTAAGGGAAGAAGTGAGTCAGACTTTGGAATTTCTCCCAACTCAGAGTAGGATAAGGCCTTGCCAAGGCTGCTGTGGTGGTTTGAATGAAAATGACCCCCACAGGCCTATAAAGAGTGATACTATTAGGACATATGGACTTGTTGGAGTAGGTGTGGCTTTTTTGGAGGAAGTGTATCACTAGGAGGTGGGCTTTGAGGTCTCAGATGCTCAAGGTAGGCCCGGTGTAACCTACTGTATTTTCTTGCTGCCTGCTGATCCAGATGTAGACCTCTCAGCTCCTTCTCCAGCAGCATGTCTGCCTTCATGCCTCCATGCTTCCCACCATGACAATAATGGACTAAACCTCTAAAACTGTAAGCCAGCTTCAAATAAATGTCTTCTAAGAGTTGTTGTAGTCATGATGTCTCTTCACAGCAATAAAACTCTAAGAGAACTGTGTTTCATGAAGCTGGTGTTTACCTCCCATCTTGAGGTTATGCTGAGCTATGATCCCACTGTCCTCATCAGGGTTGTCTTTGTGCCTTTCTTTCTCCCATAGCTGTTGATATTGGAACTCTCATAGGTTCGTCTCTCAATCTCCACACTTAGTCCTAACCATAAATTGGGAACAGTTTGAGATATTCGGTATTGTAAGCCTTATAGCAAATTTGAGTCTAATCCTGTTTCCTGTGTATCAGAAGTGGTCCTCCACATGACATTTTATGACAAATACCCCAGGGGATATAGTGAACATTTTGAGTGACATAGATTAGGGATTTCCCCAGTTCTTTACTCTTTCCCCTAACTACCCTGCCTGGCTGCCCTGGCCTAGAGTAGTTTCTGGGAGAGTTCTCAGACATTAAGGAAAGTCCCATTAATACTATCATTAACAGCAACACCACCACTGACCATCGTTTTCTCAAGAAGAATGCCAGCCATGTCAAGATCCAATGTTGACTTAGCTCATGTATGAGGTAGGTACATTTTATTGACTCATACATGAGACAATGATTGTTTAGGCCCCTGTATAAGAACAGAATTGATAGAATGGCTATATATTCTATATACTGAAAGGGGGCTCATTGCATTACTTCAAGTGTAGTTTTTTTTTTATTATCAACTTGACATAGAGTTATCTGAGTAGAGGGAACCACAATCGAGAAAGTGTCTTCATAATATTGGCCCGTAAGCAAGCCTGTGAGACATTTTCTTAACTGATGACTGATATGGGAAGGCCCAAGCCATTGCGGGTGGGGCCACCCCAGGATTGTATAAGAAAGCAGGCTGAGCAAGCAAGCCTGTCAGTGAGCAACATTCCTTCATGGCCTCTGCTTCAGTTCCTGCTTTGAGTTCCTACCCTGACTTTCTTCAGTGATGGAGTGTGACTTGAGAGTTATAAGAAGAAACAAACTTCTCCCTGAGTGGCTTTTGTCTGTGACGTATATCACAGCAGTAGAAACCTTAACTAAGACAATTGATTTACATAGTGAGGTGCAGAACAGTCCAATAGTGGTGTTCTTCACACTGGAAGTGTTAAGAAACTGGTGGCTATTCCTCTTAGTTTTCCTACTTTGGTTCTGGAGACCTGGAGGACTCCTGGAGAGCCACTGGTCTTCAGTCCACATTGGAATGCTTCAAAAGCTTGTTTCTGATATCAGTGAAGGAATATAGCAGCAGCAGCAACAGCAGCAGCAGGGTAGATGAACTTGCTGGAAAGACACAAAAACAATGAAACAAAAATCAAAGCTTTTGCCTTTGATCTCCTTTTATCTGGGGTGCTCATATTTAGGGTGTCTCTTCTCATTTCAAATAACATAATCCAGAAAGTTCCTCATAGATATGCCCAGAAACTTAAGTCTTAGTTGATCTCAGATCCAGTTAAGTTGACAACCAAAATTACTCATCACAGGTAGGCACTTTCAATTTCCCTAACTTCCTTCCAAAAAAAAAAGAAAATGGGGCACAGAGAAATGAAATTACTTACCTAAGGTCATATAGCTAATAAGTGGAGACCTGGATGTTAGACTTTGGTGTGTCTTCCTTCCATGCTCACATGTAGCTTCACACTGTACCTGACCAACCACATGATTTATGAACACCTAAATGTCTGTATTTCTAAGTTCTCCCCATTGGTCCTACAGCATGTTGTCCTCTTCAACAAGATGCACGGATTTGCTGTTGTTGATTTCTAGAGTGATCTCTGTGAGAGCAAGATTCAGACCACCAGGTTCCATGGTAACCTCAGAGTGGCACAGAGCAGATGCACATAATGGATAAAGCTAGAGGATCACCCAGTGCTTGGCTCTCACCCAGTTTTGTTTTAAGATATAATCTTGTACTTGATCTGTGCCAGATTGACAGTGTGACAAGCCCTGTCTGCTTCATGTTTCCTGCTCTCTTATCCTGAGTCTAGAAGAGAATTCGTAGTGACATGGTAGAACCTGTGGCAGGAAGCCTGTTTCTCTGGTTTGTGCTGGACTTCTATGGGAAATGACACCTCTTCTCTAGCCTTGACTTTTCCTTCTCATTCCCTGGGGACTTACATCCCAGAGCTGATCAGAAAGCACAGGCTGACTGGCACAAACATGTCAGAAACATGGCACAAACAAAAATAGACAAGAATAGGTCCTTCACCTAGGAGTTCTGCCAGGCACAGTCGAGGAGGGTTGGCCTCTTCTGCATCAGCTGGGGCCTGCAGGGGTCTCTGAGCTTGGCCTTGGGCTCCAAGGTCTTGTTGCTTCTCCTAATATCCAGCCCTGAGAAACTCTAGTCCTGGTGATCTTCTATTTCCTATTTAGCACAGGCATTGGATGCTAGGGGTCCTTTTCTTGGCCAAACCAACGGGTTTAAACATGAGCAGGGCCCTTACATCTCTTGCAGCTGTCAGCTTTTAGAGCCATGGGAACAACCACTGGATGACTCTTCCCAGCATTCCCTGGTCTAAGCCAGTTGTACTATTGAAAGCCAAGTTTAAACTGAGCTGCCTGTGTTGGTGAAATGGCTTAGCTAAATGCTCTTGCTGCCAAACCTGAGAACTTGAGTTTGATTTCCAGAAACCACATAGTGGAAGGAGAGAACCAACTCTAGCAAATTATTCTCTCACCTCCATATGTACACTGCAGCAACATCACACACACACACACACACACACACACACACACAAACACACACACACACACGCACGCACAAGCACACGCAAACATTGTAGGATGTAGCTCTGTAATTGGTAGACGAAGGACCCCTATGTGCCCACTAGGAAGACCATCTTAATCCACCCAGGTTCTGAGTGTGATGCTATGTTAGAACTGCTGATGCAGCCCTGCTATGCTGGCCTTCTACAGCAGTGACAGGAGGAGAGCCCCTCCCTTCCTCCCTCTGTCCCTCTGTCCCTCTCTCCTTGCCCTCCTTCCTTTCTTCCTCATACACTAGACACCATCCCAACAGTTAACAAAGGCAGGGCTTTGTCCTCATGGAGCTTACAGCCATCTTGGTCTCCAAATCTGATCTTTGTTTTCTCATAAATGAAATAAATCCAAAGCTTCCAAACATGGTGGTGCTTTAATGGCAATCTTGACTGGCCTCAGGTGGTAAAGCTGTTCTTTCTCTTCTCTCTCTCTCTCTCTCTCTCTCTCTCTCTCTCTCTCTTTCTCTCTCTCCTTTCTCCACCACTCACAGGGAACAAGAAACATCAGTATCCTCAGTCACTTGGCAACCCACTCGTTCCCAAGTCCCAGGTGGACTCTGTCAGGTGGGTTTCTGGAATGTTCCAGGCACATCCACATATACCCCTGTAACTTGACGCTCTGCACCTTGCTCTATGTTGCCTGTGGGATAACAGAAAGGCTTGTGTTACCTGGGTGTAGGAGGACTACTTCAATAGTGGTTTCCTTTTGCTGGGACTAAACACCAAAACAATTATTGTTTAATTTCCAGGGAAAGGAGCACCAGAGGAGACATGGTGTGACCTTTCTTGTGTCTGTATCTATAGATAGAGATATACAGACATTGGAATTTATTTCCCCAGGGAGACAAGTTGCACTGTGCTGCCAGCTGGGCTTGTGTTTGGAGCTGTGTTTGTGTACAGTGTTATGTGTAATTTATTTCCCCAGGGAAGATCAGCTAAGATGGCGCATCTGATTTCTAGTAAAGGCTTTTTAAAAATAAGCCAAACTACCCTCCACAGTGGAAGGAAAATTGTCTTCTGCAGCCAGCTGCCTTATTTGACTGATTACTTTGAGCCTCACAGTGACGCTTCAGAGGACTGGGACTGTGGTCCCTGCATTCCACTACCCTTCCTAACTCAATTGTCTCCAGTTCTCTTTGTATTGCTTTTCTGACTAGGGGTCAGTGGAATAGGGCTGCTTCTGACCAAGGCCAAAGATATCCAAAGCTGGAGTAAGCTGGTGTTTTCTCTCTCTCTCTCTCTCTCTCTCTCTCTCTCTCTCTCTCTCTCTCTCCTGCTAGGAGGCTTGCGAGAGTCTTATTTTTGTTTGCTATGCCTGAAGCTGGCTTTGGCCCACTGTTAACTGAGGGAAGGGATGTCCTACCTCATATGGCCAGTCTTACATTTCCAAGCAAAATGTATTTTCAATTGGAGGTTTGCCAGACCCTACAGTAATACATAGGGCTGTGTTGCCCAGGCCTGATGACTGAGAGACTAGAAGCTGTAAATGGCATTACTTAGCAAATGCAATGCTTACTTTAACTTGGTAAATGCAGCAGGTACCACTGTCTACCCTCCTGTTCCAGTTGGTATAACAATCATATGTTTCATTTGGGTCACTGCTTCTGATTTTCCTTTAGTTGTACATTTATATATGCTTTGTCTGGGAGTGAAGGTGAGGTTTTCTTCCCTCAGGGCCTTCTCTTTGGTTCCTTCTACTTGGGTGTTTTATCTTTTCTTCCCTCCCCTGCTTTTAAGATCTCCCTGTATGTTAGTTCAAACATGTACCATGTACCCCCTCAGTGAAATCTGTGAGCCGTAAGTTCTTGTGGGACTCTCCATCAGGTGCTTCTGGCATAGGTGAACTTGTGACTAAGTTGGTGTGATTTCAGGATTTGCTGAGAAGCCACAAAGAACCCCAAACATCCACCCAACCCAGGTGTCATGGCATCTGAAACTCCCTCACAAGAGTTTATACACTTTGAAAACATTTATTACTTTTACATCAAAAAAGAAAATTTATGGATTCATGTATTATACCACATTTAATGTAATGTATTGTGAAATGATTAAATCAAGCTAATTAATCTATCATCTTGTAGACCTAATACTTGAAATCTGCTGTCTCAGCAATTCTCAAACATACAGTTTATATAAACTGTGGCCTTAGGCTGTGAAAAGCCCCTGTTTAATGGTAGCTCTATAATTTTGGACCAATATCTCCTCCTCACATCCCTTACCACACTCTATTAATCACTTTGTGAATTTAACTCTTTTCCATCTCCCTCAAGTGATCATGCACTATTTGTCATTTTGTAAGTGGTTTATTTCACTTAATGTAATGTCCTCCAGTCTAATCAACATTGGTGCAAATGATAGATCTCACGCTTTGTAAGGCAGTGTGTGAATTGTCTCTTCCCTCAGTCGGCTGATATTATCCCGTTCATCTATATGTGCTTTTATTGTCTGTGCTTTTGGGAGCATTCCAACATATCGTTGCCAAAGACTAATGTCAAGAAGCTTTCCCCCATGTGTTTTCTTCAAGTAGTTTTTCATTTACTGGTCTTACATTTATGTCTTTAACCATTTTTATCCATGATGTAGAATTTCACTGTATTGCCTTCGGATATCCAATTCTCCAACCCCATTTATGGGAGAGACTGTCCTCTCCGTTGTGTGATCTTGGCATCTTTCTCAAAGATCACTTGGCTGTAGATTTGTGGTTTATTGTCTGTTTTTGCCAGCACCCTGCAGTTTTAATAGCTTGGTAGTGTCTTTTGAAATCAGGTGGAGTGAAGCTTTCAGCTTTGTTCTTTTTATTCAAGACATGTCTTTGGCTATTTGTGAGCCCTTGTTGTTCCACACAGACTTTAATTTTTGTCTGTTTCTACAAGAATTTTCATAGAGATTTCATTGAATCTATAAATTGCTATGAGTAGCTTGGGCATTTTCATGGACATATTAATTTTTTCAATCTTTGAACATGGGATAATTTTCCATTTATTTAAGTCTTCTACAATTTCTTTCATCCTTTTTTATGAAACAGTTTTGTGTGTATAAATTTTCTTAAAGCTTTGTAATTCAGCCTGGCCTATAACTCTTTATAGCTTTGAACAGCTTCAAACTTGTAATCCTCCTGCCTTGTCCTTCAGAGTAAGGATTATACAAATATATCAGTGTGCCCGGAGAGTGTACAGATCTTTTGCCTTATTGATCAAATTTATCATTGAAGTTCCTTTTAACTACTATAATAGACTTTAAAAATTTTTAAACAGTTCACTGTTGTAAAGAAACACTATCAATTTTTTAAAGTTGATTTTGTATCCTCTAAATTTACTTCATTTTTTATTATTAATTTTTCCTCATTGTTCTTTGTTTCTAGAAAAAAGATTTGTGAATGTGTATTGCATATACACGTGTGTGTGTGTGTGTGTGTGTGTGTGTGTGTGTGTGTGTTGTGCCAATAATTTATAGGGTGCTCTTAGAGGCCAGAAGAGGGCACTGGATTTACTGGAACTGGAGTTATAGGCAATTATGAATGGCTATGTGGGTGCTGCAAAGAACTTTGGTTCTTTATAGAAGCAACAAGTACTCCTACCCACTGAGCATGCCCTCCTCCCCCCATCTCTAGCCATTCATTTATTGTTCTTAGTAAGTTTTCTCAGCATGGATCCTTTAGAATTTTCTGTATGTAAAATCATGTTATCTGCAACCAGAGTGATTTAGCTTATTTCTTTCCTAGTTGGATATTGAATACCATTGATTAGTTAACTACTTACACATTTATTATTTTTCTTGCTTAACTACTTTGGCTAGTATTTAAGGGATGATGTTGAATATAGTGATGAGTATGGGATCTGTTCCTCTAAAGGAAAGGTAAGTGCTTTTGGAAGAGATCTGTTGTTCCAAGGCTCTTGTACAGGAAACAGTGGTTGTCTTGGTGGGCACTGCTGGTTTGGGGCAAAGACCAATGAGTACCTGGGTCCTGGCTAGACTGAAAGGTTCAGGAAAGGAGGAGGGGCAAAGGACTGCTCCTGAGCTTATGATATCTAGGCATTCTTTTACGGAGGAAGATCCTCTCCCTTTGGCCTGCTCCATGAATCTTGAATGGCAGCAGTAAAGTCACACAAAGATCTTGGGTATTCTATGGGCTGAGAAGAGGGTATTGGCCTCCCCAGGTTTCCTCAGCCCTTCTGAGCAAGTATTGCCTACACGCTGGTGATGAAGGATGCGTTTCAGGAATGGTGAGACGTAGTCATATTCTTTGCAATTGAAGAAAATCTAGAAATTGCCTTTACCAGGGGAAGATAAGCAATCTTGGGATGAACATAGAACTTGGGCTAACCATACAGAGTCCAGGAGGATATGGTCACAAAGGAGCTGGGGAAAAGCTTTAGTCTGTGTTTTCTCCAGACTTAGTCCTGAGCCAAGAACCTCATTGAGAAAGGGTCATTTGTTTGTATAATGATCCTAAGCAGCACCAAGGCAGCAAACAACAAAGGGTATGCTGTTAAGCAGCTAACATCTATGGTAAACTGATCCTTTGTCCTGCTGGGGAACTCTGAATGAGTATTGAACATAAGGGCAAATAACCCCACACAAAGAAAGAGAAGCACCCTCCCATCATAAACTGTCTACTCTTCCATGCTGGATTCTTGTAGGTACATTAACTTCCCAACTCTTCTGAGACATTCAAGGGAGAGCTGCAGGTGAGGCGGTGCAAGCACTGAAACAGCAAGTGATCAGAGAATGTAGTTGGTGAAGCAACAGTGAAGCTATGTCCCCTCTGCTTCTTGAACAGGTTAACTTGTTTTATATTTTGTGCAAAAAAATAAAAAAGACAATAGGAAAGTTAGTGAGGCAAATCCAAGTGTTTGCTGCTGCACTTGAATGTGAGGTTGTCATTGATTTTTTTTATATTATTCTTCCACTTACAGTTCCAAATTGTTCTCACAGTAACCAACATTTCTGCTCTACTTTGCTTGTCTGGTGGGATAAACTGAGCATTATCCTCCAAGGTTGAGTTCCTTCTACAACTTTGTCAGGCCACTGGTTGAGATGTTTGCTCTTTCTGGGTTGTCAGTGAACCCAGAAGCCCAACATAGTACCCTCAGGAAATTGTTTAAGTGTCATATATGCTCTTCTGTCCCTTGATGCAGTGGAAACCATTGTGCTTATGACAGTGTTAATTCCCACCCCTATTTCTTTCTGTGTCTGCTGTTGCATCAGCATGAGAAGGTCCAAAGCATTCAAGATATTTATATTGACAGAGGAGCCTTTCCTCTGTGCCCTGTTTGAGATATTCTTGTGTTCTGTATACCAAAGGATAGCAGATACCAAAGTTTCAGAAACAGGAACCACCAAGCCTTCAAGGGATCCTAGATGTGAAGGTGAAAAGGTTACTTCTTCTACCTGCCCTTGGTTTTCAGAACTATGTATTTTAGTACTTAAGGCTGCACCATCATAAAGTAGACATTAGTTCACATGTGTGCTGTATCTTGATCAGTGCTCAACTCTGTGAGCAACATGACCAAGTTTGTAATTAGATGAAACTTTAAGAAGCTATTGTAAAATTGCAGAACAGCAAGTTATAAGAAGTGGGCACATGTCAGGATGCTGGGTCCTGTGGTCCTGAACCTTCTGTTACACCTCTTGTTGTAAGATGGGTTTTTTTAGGCTACACATGTAGGTGACACATTCAGGAACAAATAACAGTAAATTCCATGTTCTGTAGCCTGTGGATAGTGGTTCTTTCAAGACACTATAAGCCAAAAAGGCAACTGCTCTTCTAGACTATATATCAATACAGTAGGCACAAACATTTCTTCTAGAGTGTCAGAATTATAATACCATTAACTAGGCAGGAAGTGTGTGCTTGTTTTAGAGCATGTTGAGAGCTAAGCATTGCTCCAAAGGGGCCATTTACATCCTTGTAAGTAGCTAGATTTGCTTTAGTAAGAAAAAGTCCACTGACAGTTTCTACCTGTCATCGTGGCTCCACCTACTGATTGGTCAAAGGTCACATAGAATTCTCTTTGTTTGGTTGTCCAATACTTCTTTCATGAGATGTTTTCTGTGACCATTGAGAATGACCTATTTATTGTCTTTATATTCCAATATTGCTCTTTTGGTTATAGCCAGCTAAACATTTATTATTGCTTATGAGTATATGAATGTAACTTTAGGCTTATCCTCTTGCCATATCAGATTGTGGGCAGTTGAAAAGATCTAGGGAGAATTTCCCTTCTCTGCTGACTTTCAGGGCTGTCCCTGTCTCAATCTATAGGAGAGAGTTGTTCATTTTAGTCCAGCAGTTCTCGACTTTCCTAATACTGTGATCCCTTTAATACAGTTCCTCATGGTGTGGTGAGCCCCATTCACACAATAATTTTCATTGCTAATTCATAACCATAATTTTGCTACTGTTATGAATCATAATGTAAATATTTTTGGAGATAGAGCTTTGCCAAAGGGGTTGTTGCCCACAGGTTGAGGACTGCTGTGTTAGTAAACTGATCTGACTTATTGGATCCAAACACAGGAATTTTCCTCTCCATAGGCTGGTAAAGGGGACGTCACTACAAATATTAGTGGAGACTCACACATAAGATCTCAGTGACTTGTTTGGGTTCTCTGGACTTGTTTGTTCGTGATCCCAAAAGTGCCACTGCTTTTAGATGATAGACTGCTTCAGTGTACATGGAAATTACAGCTTGGTGGGTGTTAACTACTCAGATCACAATAGACAGACAGCTCTATTCTTATGGTTCCTTGATACCCCACGTTTAGTCTCTGCTAAGACCTAATGGTGAGCTTGAAGCTGCTTCTTTAATAGTCTTTTCCAGCTTGTAGACAGTATAGACTTGCTCCAGAAATCTAAGGCTTTGTTTAATGATTTTCATGTTTAAGCCCAGCAGAGAGTCCACATGATACTGCCACCTACCCCAGATATTACTAAACATCATAGAATATGCCTGGTCTTATTGTACTAAATATGGGGTCTCTCTCTCTCTCTCTCTCTCTCTCTCTCTCTCTCTCTCTGAAAGGAGAGATATTCAAGTTTGTTATTAGTCTGTTTTCTTTCCATGCAATGACATTTCTGATGGCGGGCACTTAATTCAGCTCATGTTGTGGAGGTTCAAGGGCATGGAACTAGCCTCATCTCAATGTTTGTTATGATCTCATGGAGGTCAACACCACGATAGCAGGAGCAAGTACAAGAGGGAGTGATGTTCTGCAAGACAGGAAGCCAAGGAAAGTCATATGGACCATTCCAGGGAACCAGTATCAATGACATAAGAACATACCACTGGGCTTAAAGATTCTGCCATTCATTAACATTGCTATGCTGGAGTTCAAGCCTTCAACACATGAAGCTAAGGGATATGCTAAAACCAGATTCAAACTACAGTAAGGTCTAATGATTTCTCCTCTACCTTAGGGAAAAATAATGTCAGTATATCCCTGATCAATGAACCTTTACAATCTGTATGATGTGACAGTCTCTGAGTCTTTGTAGGGCTTATCTTCCATCCCAGGTACCCGTAATCTTACTATAAAATTGCCACTTCCTGTTCACCAGTATTAATATGATAATGCTATCAGTATAATGGGCCAGTCTGATATGTGTGCAAAGTTCAGATAATAGAAAATGTTTTGAGCTACATAGTGATAGAGAGCAGAAGAGTTAAACAGATCAGGGATAGTTATTCAAGTGTAGAGCTTTGCC
Organism: Rhynchomys soricoides; assembly: GCA_019843965.1. Classification (NCBI taxonomy): domain Eukaryota; kingdom Metazoa; phylum Chordata; class Mammalia; order Rodentia; family Muridae; genus Rhynchomys; species Rhynchomys soricoides. The sequence goes on from JADRCH010000013.1 coordinate 13,155,818, forward strand.
TCACAAGTGAGTTGGTTCTGATTCTTTCAAAAGAATGCATGTGCCAGATTGAAAACTGTATACAAATGGCTAGAGGGAGTGTAGCTGTGTTCTCTCAAATATATCCAGCAGTACAGTTGTAACTGAAGCACTAGTTGGTTACTAGTTCACTGTCATCTGCTATGAGCCATCTATTTTGTAACACACACACACACACACTTTAGATATAGTTCTCACATATGAGAAAACATTTGTCTTTCTGAGCTTATTTTGCTTACCATAATGATCTACTCTATCCATTGATCTACAAATGACACGGTTTCACTTTCTTTAAAAATTTTAAATATTTATGTGTATGGACATGTTTATCTGTGTACCATGCACATGTTTGGTGCCCACAGAGACCAGAAGAGGGTTTGGGTGCAGTTATAGGTGATAGAGAGAAGCCTCAACTCACATCCTCTGCCACAGCAATGCGTACTCTAACTCCTGCACCATCTTTCCAGCCTGCATGTTTTCTTTCTACATACACCTGTGGATAGACATGTAGACAGGCCCACTTCTTAGCTATTGTGAAGAGAATAAATGAGGATAGGCAAGGATCTCTACAGTATGCTGATTTTTAGTTTGGATGGTTCATGTGGCAGTTCTATTCTCATTTTTAAAAACAGGCTACATACTGATGTCCATAATGACAGAACTAGTTTACATCCCCACCTTGCACTGAGTGCCTCACTCTTTTCCCACCCATTTCCATCATTTGCTGTCATTTATTTTCTTAACAATAGACATTCTGACTGGCATGAGATGGTATGAGATGGCACGAGATGGCACAAGATGGCATGAGATGGCATTTCAAAGCAGTTTTAATTTGCTTTCTCTGATGGCTGAGGATGCTGAATGCTTTCAAGTATTTATTACACATTTATAGATTTTTTTGATGTGTGCATGTGTGTAAGAATATACATTACACACACACACACATACACAAAATGTGCTGAGTAACACCTATTGATCTGAATATATTGATCTAAACTTGCATTCTCACAATGAAATGAACTTGATTATGGTGTCTGATCTTAATGTGCTCTTGAATTAAGTGTGCAAAAGTTTTGTTGAGGATTTTTACATCTATATTCATCAGAGAAATTGGTTTATACTTCTCTCTCACATTGTCTCCCACCTTTGTGTGTGTGTGTGTGTGTGTGTGTGTGTGTGTTCTTTTGGTTTGTTTTGTGTTGTTATAATAGCACAGATTGAGTAATTTGTAAAGGACAGAAATCCATTCTTCCGTAAGTCTCACCTGGCAAGTCCAAGATCAAAGCAGTAGCATCTAGTGAGGAAATTCTTGTTGTGTACCCACATGACAGAAGGCAGAAGGACAAAGGTGACAAAACCTGAATCTCCACAAGTCAGAAGTACATAAGAGCAAGAGAACCTATCTTGAAAGCACTTTTAAAGAAAATTAAATGTGTTTATGTGAAGGTATAACTCCCAGTAAATAAATACATCCTCAGAGATCACAATATCCAACACTGATATATTAGAGTTTTGGTCTTAATATAAAAATTTGAGGGGGCAAAAATAATCAAACTATAGTGGGTGGGTGAGTGTGCGTGTTTGAGTAGGTTGGTATTGAGCAACCATAAGCATGGAGGTATGAATGTGTTTGGTACATGTGTGTACATTTGAGTGTGGTATGTGTATGTTTGAACTGCATGACTTTACGTATACAGGTGGATGAATCTGTAGGTGTGTTTGAGTGTGAGTGTGTGGGTGCATTTCAGTTTATGTGGGTGTATAGGGTGAGGAGGGGTTGGCATGGAAACCTCCACTTGCTCATCCTCTTCTGGTGACTCTCCTGTAAAGGTCTGGGATAAGTCCTATCAACTGCTAGATGTACTCATCTAGATTATGAACTCAGAGACCTGGCAACTGACAAAGTGTGACAACCAGTCCACTGAGGGAGATATTTGCAATGTACCACATGGCATTTCTGTGCTCCACATTCTAACAGGATGATATTTTCATAACAGATTCAAAATGCTCAAGTCCTGTCTGCAACCTACAGTCTTTGTAATGCTTGGGCATTCTTTTTTCCCCAGCATACACATTTTTTTGTGAAATGCTCAAGGGTCCTTTTGGGGATGGCACAGAAATATTGTAACTGTATATTTTTTCAGTGACATTTCCAGGCTCCTTGGTAAAGCAGCTTATTGTGTTATTGATGGTATTTGTACTGAGAAGCATATCAGATCTGGAGACCAGATGAGGGAATTATAGTTTTCTGCTGTGGCAGATGACATCACCCTCTTGATTTACCCCTCTTGATGATTTTTAGTTATGTAAACTAAGCAAGACCTTTGTTGGCCAAGTGTACTTGTTTCACCTCTGGGAACATGATGACTGTTAGCCAATGCAGCAACTCCCTGGAAGTCGCCATGGGTCCTCATTATAATTCTACTCTTACTGCTATCATGAATAGGATTCTCTTTGCTTCTAACTTAGCCCTAGCCATTCCAGAATCATAGATCCTCTGATGCATGAGAACAGCATCAGCGTCAGAATTTGCATCAGCACCACCCACTGTTTTTTTCCTGACCTTAGATAATTACCACTACATCCTTCCTTTTTAAATTGGTTATTTTATTTATTTACATTTCAAGTGCTATCCCCCTTTCTGGTTTCCCCTCTCCAAACCCCTACCCCTTCTTCCTCCACCTGCTTCTATGAGGGTGCTCCCCCATCCACCCACCCACCCACCCACTCCCACCTTACCACCCTAGCATTCCCCTATGTTGGGGCACTGGACCTGTATAGGACCAAGGGCCTCCCCTCCCATTGATGCCAGATAAGGCAATTGTCTGCTACATATGCAGCTGGAGCCATGGGTCCCTCTACATGTACTCGTTGGTTGGTGGTTTGGTCCCTGGGAGCTCTGGTTAGAAGGACTGAAGGAGCTGAAGGGGTTTGCAACCCCACAGGAAGAACAACAATATCAACCACTATACTTCTAATCACAGTGGCCCATAACTTTTGCTTTGGTGAAGAAATTCAGACAGGCGAGAAGGTCCTCTTGGACATACTCAGGTAGCATAATGATCAAGTTTTCTATTAACTCAGAAAATTTAATCCGGCAAGTTTACTTCTCTGAGCTTCTTGTACCTTCTTCAGTGAATTAAGTTAGTACTGGCATTTCTACTTCATGTACTGTAGACCATTAGTATCTGGAAGCTTCAAGGAACCATAACAACAGTGTTTTAGATCTGGCTCTGATTATCCTGGCCAAGGCCTTAAATACTGAGCTGTGGAAAAGTGCTCTCATGTCAGTTAACTGCCCACAATCCAACTTTGTATTCCAAACCCAGTCTAGTGCTCTCAAGGTAAGTTCCAAGGCCTATTATCTAAGTTCCTTCTTGCATTATACCAGCTTGACAATTTTTTTCTTGTTAAATAGCCCATTCCCTCTAATAAAGATACTATATTTACCTAGCTGAGTTTTGTGAACACTTTGTCCTAGATACTGGTTGAGAGGTAAAAAGAGAGGTGTTGCAGCCTTTGGGGAGTGTAAGCATCCTGTCATGAGCCATTAGCTTCTAGGGAGGTTCTTATATGGATCCAGACAAATGTGTTGTCTTCTATGCATGGGATAGGTGGATGGTACTTTTTCTGGCCCCAAGAAATTTAAGGAACTTAGGAGATTTTTAAAGGGCACCAACCTAGTTTTTATTGTAGATGCCATGGTTTTACTTATTCCTTGTTATCTCCTATTGTTAGCACTGAAGACTGTTAGCCAAGCTATGAACCCAGCCTCGTCTGTTTCTTTTTTTCACTCATATGATCAGATGCAGAGTCTGCTTTTCAGTGCTGTCTGCTTTTCAATTGCAAGAGATTTGATTCTTTCAACACGGTCTTGGTTTATATCTGACCTTTAAGCTGATAGTTCTTCTAAACAGCTCTATCATTAGCTGTTGGAACATGGTCAAAAGAATGATGTGAGGTGAAAAATAGTTTGGGTGACTATTGGGAGAGTCTCCAGGAAAAAAGGTGCATTTTGTTTCTTGGATTGTTCTTGGACATAATTTCTTACCTTCTGTGATAAACAGTTATATTCAATTTATAGACAAGTTTATTATTGTTGGATATCAGATCATAGTTATAGAACTCAATCTGGTCAGTATACTCTGAATCTAGATATGCTTTACTGCCTTGCTTTCATGCTTTCTAAGATATAATCTATGGTATGTTCTAGGCAATTGTGTTTAAATTAGTATACCCTGAGAAAGTTCTGGTTAAGGGCTGTTCTGTTAATATTCAGTAGTACTTACTGGCATTTATTTACATGTTTTTCTGACCATGTTTTTCTGAATGTAAACAACCTTCCTTAGGTCATTGCTTTCTTTGTTACATTCATGTATAAAATTACACAGAAAGTGAGTAAGATTTTCTACATCATCAGACTGTAGTATGCCCCATTCTTTCAAGTACTCAGATCCCAGGTTGAATAGACATGATCATCACAGGTTGATAAAAGTCATCACTTAGCATAGTTAGTATTACTCCAATAGTTTTCAAGCCTAGATGAATGAACCACAAATTATCTGCTAAGAAATTCATTAAAAAATAAATTATTAATAAAATAAAATAAAATAAAATATATAATTCTAATTAAAAATCATTGTATCTAACACATGTAAAATTATTAAGTCAAAGTTTCCATATGTCTACTTTTGGTTTCTGTACTTAATCTTGTTAGAGACTGGCATTAAACAGTACATAGGCTGATTCTGGTCCATAGAACACACTTCGATCAGCACACTGGGAGACCTACTATGTAAAGTTATTGTCTTTCCTCATACCTTTACACTGTCTCAATTAGTTTAACCACAGCATTTTAGCAACTCTGATGCTCTAAGATGTGGTATTGTATTGCCTATACCATGTCTACCATCAACAACAGGTACTTTTTTATCAGCTGATTAGCATTTGATCCTCTTTATAGAACCTCACAATGAAGGTCTCCTTACTTCTATCCTGGAATCAAATTTCTTAGAGCAAATTCTCAAGAATCATTAAGACAAAAAATATGAGTGCCTCTAGTATATCTGAATGAAGATAAAAGACTCATAAAGGGAAAGAAAGAGGCTGTAAAGGTATGTTACTGCAACCCTGGGTTCAATTCTACCATAAATCTTGGTAACAGATGGCAACATTCCTCATATGAAATTAATGCTTTTTATAATTTTGTTTGTATTATTTATTAGAAAAAAATTTCATGAAAAATACTTGACTCATTGGTGGATGGCTGCTGGTTTTTCCTGGTCACATTGACTCAGCATTTCTCATTTTGCCTGTGGATTTCAGACTTGAAGACATCTTCTAGGTAGAGAGGGACAGGAATTTGCTGATGATACCAGAAGAGATATATGGGAAAGTCACTGACAGTATCTGCTATCTCATGCTGTTGAGAAGTCCATTTAAGGGAGCAGAGACATGATGTCAATCCCAGTCACTTACCAAGGCAGGGTGAACACTGGAAATGACAAGCTCATGATAGTCTCAGAGATGCTGAGACAGAAAGCAGGAAAGGACAGAATTTATAAAAAGTAGGGTGCAGTTGAATGAAGTCTGTCATTAGCAAAGAATTTTTCAGTAGGGCATGAGTAAGAGGAGGGTGATGTATGTTTCTCCAAAGGTCAGAACTGGGCAGTGCTAGGTCATTTCTCATGGAGGAGGTAGGGCAAAGCCCACACTTTCTTTTTAATTAATGCTTTTTAAAGCTTGTGGAGATGTCACTATCTCACTGAGCTACCTTCCCATTCTTGCTTCCAGCTCAGTAGGTTGAGGAGTTGTTTTTGAAATCAGATTTTGTTTGAAAATAATAAATGTTTTTATTTCTAAAAGAATGATTTCAAACAACATTTCTCATCTGTGGCACTCTGAGACCTGATTTGGGGGAATCTTTTTGTCAAGACAGAAGGCTAGACTTTAGGTTGGCTGGTACCCTGTGCCTGAGTTTCCAGGCACATAACAAACATTTATGCAACAGTACCATCCTGGACCTTTGTTTCTTTTACCTTGTCTGTCAGCCCAGGCAGGGCAGACTTCACACATGTCACCATGTGTCATTCCATGGACACATATTTACTTCAGAAAGCAACTATGCAAAAAGCACATAGGAACTTCTGTATAAGGGTATGCACCCATTTCTGAATCACAGGGATTTAAACAGGTCCCTGATACTCATTTTCTAGGAAGGGAATATGTATGCCCCAAACACACAGACTTCTTTCAAGGGCCTGTGCCTGCCTAGCACCTTGGACAGGGACACACAAAGGCTGTTTCCAAGATGATTTCTCAGGGGAACAATTTACTCTTTGCTTTGTGCATGTCAGCAGAGTTCTTAAATTTCGAGGACAGTTGGATGAAATTGGATGTAACCAATTTGCATCTTCAAATCAGTTTTGTACATACAGGGGTGTGCACAGACTTCTCTGGGGACAGAGGGGAATGGTGTCTGACAACTCATGGGCAATGAGATGATCCTTTGCTTTGCTGTGTCTTTGGGCATGGGCCTTAATAACCTTGGGCCTCAGTTTCTTTTCTCTCTCTCTTTTTTTTTATGGAAATAGGGCATGGATTGGGTGATCTCTGAGGTCTCTTTTAGATTTACTATTCTACAGTTCTCATGTCTGTGGGGTAAGGAAAGGGCATTAAGAAAACCAATGGTCCATCTTCTACTGTGAGGCTGAGTTCAAATGGGAGGCATAAAACTGCTTTGCAAAACCCTGGCCTCAGACCCAGGCTCTGCTTTGATGTCCTGATGGGGATGTGTAGAGCAAGGAAGCAGCAGCCCATGTGCTGCAAATTCTGGGAAACTAGAAGTGGCTGTGCATGAAACAGGAGCTTGGAGGTCTCTGAGCCTCCGTGGCCTCTTTAGCAAAGAGGGGTTAAAAGAGTCTCCTTTAGGGATTGAGATATTGTTCAGTGGTTAACAGCACTGATTGCTCTTCCAGAGGATTTCCTGCACCCGTATGGTGACTCATAACTACCTGCAATTCCTGTTCCAGGGGATCCAAAGCCCTTTGTTGGGTTCCTTTAGCATCAAGCATGCATGTGATACATAGACATACAGACAGACAATACACTCATACACATTTGAAAAACTCCTTTGAGTGACTAGGAGGTAGAGTGCCTGGGGTGTCAGAGGTCTACAGTTGTTTCTGCCTTAGTCTTTGTCTTTCTGTGTGGTTCATTTTTTAAAAATTTTCTTTACATTCCAATCACAGACCTTCCGCCTCTCTTCCCAGTTCCACCTTTATAAATCCTTCCCCTTTATTGTCCCCATCCCTTCTCATCAGAGAAGGAGACCCCCCCCCCCCCCCGCACACACACACTGGTGTACCACCCTACCCTGGGGCATCTAGTTCCAGCAAGTCTAGGCACATCCTCTTCCACTGAGGCCTATCCAGGCAGTCCAAGTAGGGGGCTAGGGGATTCAATGACAGGGAACAGAGACCAAGATAGTCCTTGTTCCACTTGTTATGGGAACCACATGAGCACCAAGCTGTACATTGGTTATAGATGTGTAGGGCACCTAACCCTAGCTCCTACATGCTCCCTGGTTGGTGGCCTAGGCTCTGTGCATCCCCATGGTCCCAGGTTAGTTGATTCTGTGGGTCTTCTTGTAGTGTCCTTGACTCCTCCAAATTGCTCACTTCTATCCCTCAACTATTCTGTAAGACTCTCTGGGCTCCACCAGCTGTGGGTCTCTGCTTCTGTCTCCATCTGCTGTTGGATGAAGCCTCTCAGGAGACAGTTGTGCTAGGTTCCTGTCTGCAGAGGGGGGTATAGAGATTGAAATGGCCAACTCCTATAGCCAGGCAGGACTTCCAGAGGAGGGAGGGGGCATCAATCCATCCACAAAACCTTCAACCCCAAATTTGTCTTGCCTACAAGTTGTACAGGGATAAAGATGGAGCAAAGACTGAGGGAACAGCCAACCAATGATTGGCCCAACTTGAGACCCATTCCAATGTGAGAGAGCCAATCCCTAACACTTATTAGAGATAATCTGCTCTGCATGGTTCTCTTATGAAGAGTGACTGCTTTGTGCATAGACCAAGCTTCTTACCTTTTCATCTTTATCTGCTCTGGTTCCCACAGCCCCAGGACAGTTTTTCTTGCAGTTGTCCTCCTCTTTCTCTCTGCATTATTAATTTTTACCTCTCTATCCTCTGATAAGACAGTCTCATCAGAATATAAACATACTCTGACCTCCTCAGCCTTAAAGAAAAGAGGAGCTCCTTTGACCCACATCCCTTCACTGACTGGTCAGTTCCTTTGCTTGTTTTGACAGCAAACTAATCAATCCTTATTGTTCCAACCTCCTCAACTCTTATTTTCCCATGAGCCCATTCAGTCAAGTTTTCATTCTGTGCCTTCCTGAAATGGCTCTCACCAGCACTGGCCCTATTGCTAAGTTCACTGTGCTCAGGGTGACCTATGAGCCTTGCTTGTCACAGAAGGTCACTGTATTTCTAGACAGCTTGTCTTCCCTTGGCTTATTGTTCATGAACAGTTGTCATTGTTGAGTTTTCTGTCTTCTTGGTATCTCTTAACAGTGGACTTGGTCTGTCTCACTAGACTTCTTCCCATCTCTCTGTCTCCAGCCCCAACTCTAAGGCTTTTCCTCTGCAGTATCAGACTGAGATATCTAGCTTGCTTTGTGGCTTTGTAAGCACGCTGAGCTTGGCACAGTATAAAGTGAACACATCTTATATTTGGCCAGCTCATATTTTTCTAATTTGTTTTATTTAAAAATTTAATTACATCCATTTATTGTGTGAGTATATGAGTGTGCGTATGTCATGGCACATATGTGGAGGTCAAGAGAACATTGCAATAGTCTGTTCTTTCTTTCTACTATGCAGGCCTTGGGAGTTGAGCTCAGATTACCAGCATCAGCAGCAATTGCCTTCACCTGTTGAGCCATCTTGCCAGCTCAGATTTCTCTATTTAACGATGCACAAATCAGTTTTCTAGAGCTTAAGACCAAAAATTCTTAGAATAACCGTAGACATTTCTCTTATTCTTTACTTGCAACCTGTCAATTAGACAAGTTAGCTTTACCTTTAAATCAGCCTCACCTTCGGTCCTTTCTTGCTGGTTTCACAACTGTCTTGGAGCAGGTCCCCATGATTTCCTCTTGACAACTGCACATTTAAAAGGGGCATAATAATATCTTATTGTGGATTTCACTAATTACTAATTATGCATAGCAACTTTGCATGTGCTTATTTGCTACTCTAATCTCATTTAAGGAAGTACCTGCCCGGACCCTTTGTCTACCCTTCTCCATTCTGGTTACCACATAAGATTTTTCTAATGTCATAACACAGTAACATACAGTTATTTAATAGGTTCTATGGGTCAGAAGTCTGGGAAGAGATTATCTTAGTCCTTGACTATTCATTCAGGGAGATTCTTCACCAGCAGCTTGAATAGAGAAAAATCCACTTCCAAGCTTATCCGTCTGTTGTCAGGATTCCTGCCCTTACAACCTCCTTCAGCTCTGCTTGGCTGAGGTCTGGACTCTATCCATCGGCATTAGTTACTTTGTGTAGTTTTACCTGGAAAAACAACCTAAATTCGACTCAGGGTTTGTTTGGAGGGATTTAGCCTATAGATGTCAGTCTCCATGCTAAACCCCATGATAGGAAGAGCTCTGTGGTGTCTGGGACATGTGGTGTGGCTAGCTGCTCACTCTGAAGAAGATAGGAAGTCAAAAGCTGAGAACAGACTAGGGACCAGAGTAACCTTCAAAGGCATTCTCCAGTGGTAAACTTCCTTCAGCAAGGCCCCACCTATCAAAAATTCCACAGGGGGGCTAAGTACCCCAAACATGAGTTTGTGTGGTTCCCATATCTCTACAAAGTAAAGCATCACTTTTGTTTTTAGAGACACAATCTGACTATGCAGCACTGGCTGTCCTGGAACTCACTGTGAAGACCAGGTTGGCCTTGAACTCAGATTCTCTTGCTCTTGCTTGTCCCCTCTTCTCTCTCTCTGCCCACATTTGTTTTTATCACTTCCTTGTGACCTTGTGACCTTATCCCTTCTGATTTCATGCTACACGTATCTCATTACCGCTCTTTTCCATCTCCTTAAATGGAGGTTTTGCACATGAGAGAAAAACTCATTTTTCATAACAAGTCTGCCCTGTTTCATTTAACATGATGACTTTCAGTTTGGTCCAGTGTTCTGCAAATGTCACATATCCAGTTTTCTTTAGGGCTGCATAAAGCTCTACTGTATATAAATCCCACATTTTCTTTTCCCATTTGTCTGTCCATGGGCAGTTTGTATTTAAGCCACAAAACTCTTATGTCACCTGGGGTTTTCTCTCTCTTTATCTCTGCTCTGCCCTGCCATGTGGTTCTCTCCATAAATAATGTGAAAACACGGTCATTCATTTCTTTAAGGCTAGGTAAGCCTTTTTTCTCCAGCTGGCAAAGACGGAGTCATGTCACACAAGGTAGGTGTAGGAATGGTACCGGTTCCACACACCCAGCTTCTATTTGTTCTTAAAGAAAGAAAATTATAACACTTCCCAACTCATTGGTAGACAACTTAGAGCATGTTAACAAATCCATTCCTTTATCAGGTTGTCGATATGTTTTCATTATTGAATTCAGAGAGTTCATTATACATCCTAAATATGAGGTGTTTTTGTTTTTGCTTTTATCATTGCCGTACTTTTCTTCTGGTATTTAGCATGTCTTAACAATTCCACTAAAAAGTCACAAGGTTCACTTACACTTTGTTTTGTTTTTTTTTTATTCAATTTTTTTTATAGCTAATTGGCTCTAAGAAATTTTTGCCTAACTAAGGTCATAACGGGGTTCTCCTAGAAATTTTGTGGTTTTACATTCATACATTTGTGCCCAAGAAGCATTTAACCTCCAGGTTGCTGCCTCAGCTCCTGTCCTGACTTCCCTCAGTGATGGAGTGTGAGCTGGGAGCTGTAATGGAAAATAAACCCTTTCCCTTCAGGCTGCTGTTGGTGGCAGTTATCACAATGAGAGAATGCAAACTAACACAAGGACCTCAGAGGCTGTCGGACAGTGCTTCGTCCTTAGTTTTTGGGAGACTTTGTGTAGAAGTGATAGTTTTCTTCCTTTAAGTTATGGTTAAAGATGCCAGCTAACCCATCAGAGTCTGGAATTTTATTGTTGGAAGAAATTCATTTAATGGTTACTGACGTCATCAAGTTCATCATTGAGCTTCAACAGATTTCGGATTTCAAGGGGGATATTCATGTCATGTAAATCACCCAGTTCTATGCCGTGAAGCACTTTACAATATTCTTGTATTACCCCTTTAACACTAGTAAAATCCACAGTGGTGGAGTCTCTCTCTATCATCCTTGGTATTGACACCTTGCCATTCTCTCTCCTTTTCTGATCAGTCTGGATTGAAATCAATCAATTTGATTGATCTTCCTCACCGAACTGTCTTTCAGCGTCATTGATCTTCCTGTATCCCCTGTTGTATTGATCTTGTTCTGACCCTTATTGCTTCCTTTCTTTCACTTTCACTTGATCTTTTAGTTAGCTGATCTTTTAGTTAGCTGATCTTTTAGTTAGCTGATCTTTTAGTTAGCTGATCTTTTTAGTTAGCTGATCTTTTAGTTAGCTGATCTTTTAGTTAGCTGATCTTTTAGTTAGCTGATCTTTTAGTTAGCTGATCTTTTAGTTAGCTGATCTTTTAGTTAGCTGATCTTTTTCTGGTGTTCTAAGGAAGAAACCCAGGCCCTAAAGCTTCTTCTATTCTTATAAAAAAGAAATGAGTTTAATTCTGCAATTTTCCCACAAATAACCTGGCACTATCTGAGAATTTTCCTTTGCTGTCTTTCTATTTTCATGTGGGCCAGAATACTTGATATTTTGATTTTTTCTTGGAATTGTGGGCTGTTTTGGAATGTGGGCAAATGTCTGGAGATTTCAAAGAGCTGATTTTGATACTGAATTCTAACTTAATTCGATGTGATTAAAGAATGTAATCTGTACGACTTGAATTCTTTTTAATTTATGAAGACTTAGATTTCTGGCCCAAGATATGGCCTATTCTAGGAAATGTTCTTTATGAGCCGAAAAAGTAATGTGCATTCTGTTTCTGTTGCATGCATGTTTATTTCTTTAAGTATAAATTATGTCAAATTAGTTGGCAATGTTGCTTTGGTTGTTCATGTCCATCGTGTGTTTTCTGCCAACTTCTTTTATCAATTACTGAGGATGAAGTGTTTGAATTGTTAGCTCTGTTGTGCATTTGTCATTGTTCTCGAAGGTTTAACTCATGTATTTTTAAGGATTTATTAAGCATGCCACTCCTTGAGGACTACGGAGTCTTCATGATACTCCAAGTCCTTATCACTTGGAATGCTCTGCTTTGTCTCTGCCATCTTCCCTGCTGTGTTTACAGTTCTGTGTAACTTTGGAGCTTCTCCAGGTTTCTTTTGTGTATTCACTCCCAACTGTTTGCCTTTAAATTTATTTGTGATTTTTTCATGTAAACTTTCTTGTGGATAGTTTTAGCACTAATTTTCTTTTTTGCCCAATCTGATAAATGTCACCCCTTTTCTTGGGGCATTTAGTTTACATTTAATGTGGTTATTAATACCGTTATGTTTAAATCTGTTATTTTGGCAGTGGCTTTCTATCATACCCTCCTGTTTATATTCTTACCTCCCCATTTCCTACTTCTTTTTTGAAATAATTATTTTTTATTGTTTAATTTATAAACTGATAATCTATAGTTCTTTGTTTTTGCTTAAGGATTTATATATACAGATTCCATATATCTGTCTGACTTCCAGTAACAAGCATTTCACCTATAATATTGCATAAAGACCATGTATACATACATATTTACATTTCTCTGCTAGTGTCCTTTTGTGCTTTTACTTCCATATGTAATTCCCCACACAACTTGTTACTTTTTGCAAAGCATTCCCTCTAGAAGATAATAAGAAATAAGTCGTACATTTACCACCATGTTTACCATAGCCAAAGCACATCATTTCTTTTCTGCTGACCTCTTTTTCTATGTGATATCACCTTCTTTTCACCTTGGGTCTTTCTCCAAAAGGCATGGCCAATGACTCATCCTTCCAGATTTTGTAAATCCCTTCTTGCTTCTATAGGATTCTATATAAACACATGCTTGTTTCAGGAACAGCTCTGTGGTTTCCTGCTTGTGTTGTTGCTGATGAAATGCCGCTGTCATGGTATCCTTGATTCTCTGGTTTCCTTCCTCATGTTTACATGGTTTTCTCTCTGCCATCACCTGGTGAGCAATTTAATTGTGATGTGCTTTTGTGTAGCTGTCTTCACATTTCTGTGGTTGGGGTTCATTGAAAGTCTTGAAACCGAGGGCTTATAGCTTTGAAAAATTTGGAAAAATTGTAGCCACTGTTTCCTTGGATATTTTTTTCTGTTCTCTCTCTGTCTCTCTGTCTCTCTCTCTCCTCCCTCTGTTTTACATGTTCATGAGTTCTAATGGCTAGTGGCAACAGGCATTCTTTCTGGTCCTGTGCAACTACTGGGCACTCTTTCTCTGGCCTTGGATGTTCTCTCTGATGACACAAACACTTCATTGACCTCTCATTGGAGCCTTTTCCTGATCTTCAGATTTCTTTTCTAATGGTTCCGGGTCTGTTGGGAACTCCAGTTTTCCTGATTTTAATGAACTCTGAGCCCCTTTTTACCAACAGAAGGGATCAGCTAGGCTCTACCTGTGTTTCCTCCTGTGCTTTGATCTAGATACTCTCTCTAGTTTGGATGGGTTCAAGACTTGATTGTTTGTTTCTTGTTTCTCAGAAGTAACTGTCTTTTGCTGCCTCATGTTTGGTGTCTTATAAACCACTGCATTCTACATATTATACACACATTAACCATTTTAGATAGTAGAAAACTGCCTGGTATGTAAGAGCAATACAGTCAATGTTTGTAAATAAACCAAAGGAGGACTCATTGTGTACATGCATGCTAACACTCAGCTGCAGAGTTCTCTTTGCCCTCTCCATCTGCAGCTCTCTGTGCCTCTGCTGATGCTCATCATTGCTTGGTCAAATCCATATAATTTCTTTCTGAAATGTACGTTCATTGTTAAAGTACCAGCTCCTTCCTTCTCCATAGATCCTTCATTAATTGTTCCTGATGACCCATGTCTATTTTGCTCCAAGATATTCAGTACTAGAGCCAGCACCTCCTATGTCAGAACTTCACTGCTCCTCTCCCAAGGTCATGTGAGTACTTCTAGGGTCCCTCAGTTTCCTTCTGTATCTAGCATAGTACAAGTTCAAGAAGCATATGTTGTGATGGCCTGGGGTGTGGTTGCTTTTTGTATATGTTGTGTGTGCTATTTCTTTATCTGTTTTTTTGTTTTTGTTTTTGTTTGTTTTTGTTTGTTTTTTGTTTTTTAATGATATCCTTTATGCAGACTGGTGGCTTGCCTCTTTAGAAAATTTCAGATGCTGGGATATTTGAATTGCTGTGAAATAGATACTTTAGAAAAATCTGAGATGTTGAGAATGTGTTGAAAGAATGTTACTCGTCCTGAAAGAGCAATACTGAGAGTAGTTGGTTAGGCAGCAAAGCACATTGCCATGACCATGAACTGACCTTGGTGATGCCAAAAGGAGCACATTGATCTCCTAATCCCCAGGGTGAGGGTGTTTGGAGATGGACCATTGAGAGATAATTAAGATGACACCATGAGGGCAGAGCCTTCAAGATAGAAATGATGGAGGAGACACCAATGGACTAGATGTAGCTCAGTGGTCAAATGCTTATCTGGCATTTGTAAGACTCAGAATTCCATCCTTAGGACCACAGCAGCCAATTCAAACCAAACCAAACTAGACCAGACCAAACCAGACCAAACCAATAGAACACAGGCTATCAGATTGCTTCCTTTTTCTACCACAGTGATAAAATCCAGGAAGAGAGGTTGCATTAGAATGTAATTCTATTGACTTTGTCAATATAGTTTAACTATACTACCATTTGGATTTCTAGCACAGGAAAGCAAACTAATTTTGTTTAAGACACCCAGCATGTGGCATTTTGTTATCATACTACAGGTTGGCTTCTACATAGATGACACTTCAGAATATTGTGGCTTAGGGAGCTTGGCAAAAGGAAATCCCACCTCTGAAGACAACATGGTTGTCACTTCCCAACTCCCTTGCTCTGTCACTGGGGCCAGTGTTACCCTAGTTTGGGTTGTAGAAATAAATCAGATAGTCCCTGGTCTTTCAGCTCCAGGAGTTCTTGGAAGAGGTTTCTTTCATTAGATAGTAGGCACAATGCTTTACACCCTTTAAGTTCAAGGTCACTTGTGAGAGTGACTTTCAGGATCCCTTGACTTAACTCCTTAGAGGATTGGTCCCTGGAGGGCAGCTAACTACAGTTGGCTGATCCTCCTTGCCACATTCAGGTCTGCAACTTGTCTCAATGGAATTCATACTGAGAAAATTTCTCCTCTTGAGGTTTCCCTACCAGTCACACCAGTGTGATCTCCTCATTCTCTTCTTCTGCCAGCAAGTCCAGGCACATGGCCCATGTTCTGTGTCGTTCCCAGGAGAGATGGTCTTGTCATCATCCCTTGGCCTTCTCTGCAAAGAATGGACTCCGATCTTCTTGGTAATAGCTGCTGAATATTTTTTCTTTGCCTTCACTTCAGAATTTCAGGGCGATTGCAGTCCTTTAAACCTTGGCTGGGAATCTTCTCTGTGGTGGACAGAAAGAGAGTACCCTGGAAGGTGTCCAGTTGAGTAGAAAACTAATGCTAGCATCTTAAAGCTTTGTGAATATCCTGGTTCAACTTCCCCTGTGTGTGCAGTTTCCTTCTGGGGACATGGCTACTTGGGGGCTGTCAAATAATAACAGCAGCTTGATGTTTTACTTGGTTCCATTTCTTCTTCCTTTTTTTTAAAATACATTTTCTATTTGAAAAGAACCCCAGAGTTTATGAGTTCACTTTTTCATATTTATGGTCTTGTATCTTTTCAACCATCAGAGAAAAAATAAGTTTGGCAGAAGTAAGGGTGGACTGGTCATTCTTATCTCTGTCAAACGAAGGGGAACTGTTGTCAGATAGCCTGGCTTGTGTGACAGGAAGGTTTTTCTTCCAGCCTTGATCCTGCTCCTTGGCAAGCTGGGTGTGATTTGTCTTAACACTCAGAACACCTGCCAGGGTGTGCATGGCATGTATGGACACACAGTGTTTAGAAAGAGTGTGAACTTTATTTATTCATATGAATCTACAAGCTGATGGTTCAGCTGTCTTGAGCACTAAGATTAGCAGCTGCATTGCTTGGGAAATACAAGAGGAAGGGTGATCACTTCCCTTTTTTTAGGGATAGTTGGACCAATCAAAAGGGGTTCAGTAACATGAATATTCATGGCAGAACTGACTCAATCTAGGACACTTGCCTAAGATAGCCCAAGCTGACTATAATAGGTGCCAGACTGTGCTGTGACCACGCACTCACTTCCGAGTAGAACCCAAGGTTCCAGCTCCAGGAATCCCTGGCAGCAATTTGGTCTGTATCTTTCCTGTATTGTGTTACTTCAACACTCCCCTCTACAGCTGTCTCCCACCTTGCCTTTACAGTACTTACGTGAAAGTGGGTGTATAGGGGCTGGGCAAAGAGATAGGATGCCCGCTCAATGCAAAATGAGGCTTTGAGGGAGACAATAGGTGTGTAGCAACAGATGTGATGAGAAAGCTGAAGAGAAAAGCCGGGGTAGAAGAATTTAAATGTGGATAAAGGATGGGGAGCCGGTAAGGGAAGGGTGTGCAGGGTCAACCAAAACTACGTATGTATAAAAATGACAAAAAGAAGCTTGCTAATCTATACAGATAATTAGAACTTTGGATTCATCTAAATTAAAAACAAAATCAAGAAAGAAACAAAACATTTTTTTTTAAACTTTGGCTTAGACCTTTATGAGCACGTTGGATTCCCTAAAAGTGAAGTTTTATGTCGGTAGTTGCATGCTGCTGCTTGATGGGAATACTGGGAACCAAGCTCAGTTCCTCTGCAAGATCAGCAGCACATGATCTTAACGACTGAGCCATTTATCCATCCCCTGACCAGAACATTTCAATCAATGAAGAGAAAGAATCTGGATTATTGATGACTTACTTACTCACTCACTCATTCAAACAAACAAACAAATAAACATCAGAAGGATCCAGATGATGCCTTCTCAAAGCTAACATGTTTTAGGCTTCACATCGCCTGGAAAACATTTGGTTGTAATAAAAGTTAGTGAGATGAGCTGAGTGTGGCTGACAGATTTGTAATAAGGACAGATTTTATGACAATTATCTGAGGCACAAGCCTGTGATTAGGACTTGGTCCTCAGATTTCTTGCTGGCTCTTGCAGGCTCATTTTTTCCATTCCCCAAAGCTCCATTTTGTAGTCATCAGTTTGCTTTTGGTGGACCCCTCCTGCTCAAACATTTAGCAGCTGGAATGACTATAACACTGGAGGAAGAACATTTGCATCTAGTGCTATTAATAAGCTCTTAGGAGGTGGATACCCAACATTACTAACCTGCCAACTTTAACTGACTTTGCAAATTTTATTCATCTATACCTGGGCAAAGATTATGGTTTTTCCCATGTTAAAGAAGGATACTCCTCTGCTTACCCTAAATCTAGTCTTACAAATTTGGTAACATTCTGGAGAAAAATGTGTTACTAATGATTTAGCTGAAGGTTGAGTTTTTCAGGCCAAGGTTCCTGTTAGAAGCAGGCTCCTTTATGCTGTGCCCATCACAGTCCATGATTTTAACCAATTGCCATTTGGCAATTAAGTCTACTTAGACCAATACTAGATCATGTCTGACTTTTATTGATTCTCTCTTAGCCTTCATATCTACCGTCAAGCTTGACCTTGTCGAATGCCCACGTCTTGATATTTATCTGTATTTGTTCCTTCAGGGCCACACGATCATGAGCAGGGTTGGATAGATGGTGTAGTACAATAGAGAAACATTTGGAATACCATCATTGTTTTTATTTAGATTTTGCTTGTTGTTGCCTTGAACTAGAAGGTGTCTGGTGGTCAGAAGAAGCAAAGGATCTGGTAAGTGCCTCCTTCCAAAGGAGCATCTCCAGAGAAACGGCCAAAGAAGGCATTTTAGATTTTGGTGAGTGATTCTGATCTTTTACGTGTTCTGTAGAGTGAAATACTTTATCATTTGGAACATGTTGGATTCAACTGCCTTCATGTTTCATTTCTGACTTTACCTTCTCCCTGCTTTGACTCCTTTTCATACTTTGATACAACTTCTAAATCTTTGTCTTGTTGCTATAACACAAGTTGTTACGGCTGAATATGAAGTGTCTTCCTCCTCTGTTGGTGAGTTGGAAACCCTTCCCCCAGTGAGTGGTGTTATTGAGAAGTGATTGGATCATGAATGCACTAACTTTATCAATGGATTAATTCATTGATGACTTCATAGATGGATAGCTGTTAAGACCTGGGGGCTGACTGGAGGAATTCAGTTGCTGGGAAATGCTGTTGAAGGGTCTATCTTGTCTCTGGATCTTTCCTTCTCCCTCTTTCCTGCTTTCCCTCTTCTTCCTCTTCCCTCCATTTCTTTTCCCTTCTTCTTCAGCCTCTTTTGGCCACAATAAGGTGACTTGATTTCCTCTGCCATGCCCTTCTGCTATTATGTTTCTTCCTCACCATGGACTTAAAAGTGATGGGACCAGCTGAAATCAATGAAAACGATGGAACCAGCTGAAATCAATGAAAACAATGGAACCAGCTGAATGGGCTGAAATCTTTGAAACTGTAAGTGAAATAAGTTGTCCTTCTCTTAGGTTGTTTATCTCTGTCTAGCACTTTTTCACAGCAACGAAAAGCTAATGAACACACCTACACATCTCTGTACTTGTCTGTACAGAGTAAGGACCCACACAAATAAGTAATTTCTGGGGCTGGACCTGATGCTCAGTTCCTTGAGTACTTGCCTATCAAATAGGAGGTATAGGATTTGATCTACTGCATCTCATAAACCAGATTCAATGTCTGCTGTGTATCCATAATCCAAGCACTTGGGAGATGGAGAAAGAAGGATCAGGAGTTCAAAGTTACCTTCTACTACATAGGAATGTCAGTCTAGACTACATGAAACCATGTCTCCAAAACCAAGAATAACAGCAGCAACAGCAGCAGTAGCAACAATAACAACAACAACAACAACAACAACAACAACAACAACAACAACAAAACCAATGATGATAAAATGTATGTCCAGGCAGTAGGTGTTGTTATTCCATTTGAGAGATGAACCGACTGAAGCCATGAGGACAAAGCAGTTTGCCTGGTGCTGTAAAGTAGTGAGGGCATGCACAGGGGTGGCTGATCTTCAGCCTGCTTTCTTCTTCCATCCTCTTTCTTGGAAATGCATGTAGAAAGATGTATGAGGATGTTTGGGGAACTGGTGGCCTGTAAGTGATGGGGTATGACAGCTACACTTCTACGTTACATTCAGGAAGGACATATGTATGGACCCGTGTGCTCATTAGGGTACAAGTAATCTGTAGAGTCAATCCCACTTGCACTGTGATCTTGATTAACTGAGACCATTCCATTTGGATAATTAAATTGTCAAGTGAACTGAGAATTAACTCAATAGACTCAACTTTCTATTTGGCTATTGCAATTTTTTTTTTTTTGTTTCTGACAATATTCCTACCTCAGTTGCTATTATGCCATGCACATCTTGGGGCCATTATTAGAATTCTGTAATAATATCCATAAGACAGTATGATAATAAGTATAATATTGTAATACAATTTGGTTCTCTCTGTAACAATGTGATACAGAGCTCAGAACATAGTAGGTCTTCAGTCCTGCTTTTGATCCCACTGAAGAGCAGGGAGCTTTCTTGGACATGGGAGTCAAGCATGTATTAACTAGTTCTCTCCAAGAGGGACAGTAATGGTCACACAGTCAGGGTAGAGCACTGACTACATGACAAGCATTCACGTACTCCTCCATCCACCACTGACAGCCTCTAATCTACTGACCTGAGATAGATAGATGTAAGTCTTGTGCTGTGATTTTTCTGCTTCATTGAAAATAGAAGCTCAATGGTTTACTTAATTTGACGGTCCAAATTGGAGGTTCTGGTCAGACAAGATTTTGCTTGCCTGTGACATTTTGATGATCTCTGGGCATTTGCTGAACATCTTCTGTGTACAGAAAATAATGCTCTGAGTTCGGAGGATCCAGAGATGAGTAGAGACTAAGAAGCTTCTAACCCACAGGACTAAACAGATCAAGCTGCTGTAGGCTGACTTGTATATTTAAGGGGATGTGGATCTCCTGGAATGTGCTAGGAAGAAGCTTCAGACATCTCCAGTGGTTTCTGTGAAGAGTTCAGTAGCCTGTCTGGCTACTGTGTGATCATCTGTAAGATAGAACTGCTGATGCCATTCAGAGTTCAGTGAGAAAGACCAGAGATCATGTATGTAACACCATGGCACGTAACCATCGTTAATTAAATGATGACTGCTAATAGTACGTCTTCCTTCCTATCAGAGAAAGCATTTCCTTCCTACTCCTTTCAAAACTATTCTGAGACTGGCTGGTGTAATTTCTGTGAGCCCCCCTTTCAAATACAAGCTGGAGGCTAAGGCCAATGAAGGATGAGCACACTCAGTTCTGTAAATGTGTCCAGCCTAGCACTCCAAAATAGAGTATAAGCACCCGCTCATATGTGTGGGTGTGCACAAGCTGCCTTCAGGCATTGTGTGGCAGCCGGGATTTGCTGTGCACATTCATGCAGCCACACAGCTGCCCTGTGGAAAGCTCTCCTAGCGGCATTGTTCCACACACTTGTGTGGAGGGACAATCAGCAACAAAAGAGAAAGGATGGATTTTCTCTGCTATGGAGAGGGCTGAGGGCTGTAAGGTGGCTCAGGGTATATCGTGGCTTCAGGATGTGTGTATGGTAGAAAAGCTGAAAATTCTCTCTCTCTCTCTCTCTCTCTCTCTCTCTCTGTGTGTGTGTGTGTGTGTGTGTGTGTAAGGTGGACACATGTATGTGTGGGGTATTTGTGTGTTTTCCTGTGAGCTAAAGGACAACCTTGGGAATCTTTATTCAGGAACTATTTACTTTTCTTTTTGATACAAGGACTTTCACTTGGCTGGTACTTGCCAAGTAGGCCAGGCTGCCTTGCCAGCAAGACTAATGGGTCCACTGTCTACACTACTTCAGCATTTGGATCACAAGTGCACACAAGCACACCTACCTTTAATGTATAGGTTCTGGGGACACAGCTAAGGTCACTGTACTTTTGAGGATCTGTCATGTAAGCCACTAATGTTGAGCTGCCCAATGGGACCCACAGCAGTTTTCGGTTAACATCATTTATCTGCCATCAAGTCATGCGCAGGTACATCCTGCCTGGGAAAGTGAACTTCAGTTTCCAGAGATGTATTAGCATCTGGAACTAAGGCAACCAACACCTTTGAGTTGCCGAGTGTAATGGAAGAACAAAGCCAGGAAGAATGGACCTGAGATGATCTCACATCTCTGCCATGGCCTGGCAAGAGCTGGGGAGGCAGTATGGGCTCCCACACTGCAGAAGCAGAATGGACCTAGGCTGAGGAAAGGGGAAGAAGCTAGGGTAATGGGGAAGAGGTTCTACACTTCTGTTCTGATTATTCTGTTTCCTAGATTACATACTTGCTTGAGCCTTGACTCCCTTAGTTTTAAAAGGTGTAGTGATTCCCCAGTCTGTCCCTCATGGGGTCCTGATGAGGCTCCAAGGAATAAATGCACCAAACCATTCCTGAGTGTGAGATGTGGAGTACTGTTCTCAAGGGATGCTCTTACAGAACAATTCTAGTGGGCATGAATGAGACTTGCCTCCCCATCTTAGAGGCTGAACTGTCAAGATAAAGGGCTACTGGTTTTTAGTGAGCCCTCTGTCCTTGGCTTGCAGATGACTACTTTCTTGTGTACTCCTATGGGCTCTCTGTGTTAAATGAAATAGAGAGAGAGAGAGAGAGAGAGAGAGAGAGAGAGAGAGAGAAGAAGGGGGAATATTTGAAGGAGGGAGTGAGAATAGACAGACATTCTATGTGGCCTTCTTGAAGTCCATCCGTCCTTCAGAGTTAGGACCTCATCTTAGGACCTCCTCTACCTTACTTACTTCCTTAAAGGTATGTATGTATCTGTGATGGTGTGTACATGCTCTGCCCAGGGAGTGGCACTATTCGGAGGTGTGGCCCTGTTGGAGTAGGTGTGTTACTGTGGGTGTGGGCTATAAGACCCCTACCCTAGTGGCCTGGAAGCCATTATTCTGCTAGCAGTCTTCAGATGAAGATGTAGAACTCTCAGCTCCTCCTGCACCGTGCCTGCCTGGATGCTGCCATGTTCTCACCTTGATGATAATGGACTGAACCACTGAACCTGTATGCCAGCCCCAATTAAATGTCCTTTATAAGACTTGCCTTGGTCATGGTGTCTGTTCACAACAGTAAAACTCTAACTAAGACAGTATCTATAGTCACATTAGTTAATGTTTTATCATACATGTTTTGAAGGGATACATTAGTCCATCACAATCTCTGTGCCATTGAAAACAGCCAATTAAAGTTATCTCCTGTTCAGCTCTCCAGACTCTGACATTCAAGAGGAGAACAAGAGGAAGAGGTCTTCAGATGGTCCTCATCCTTCCATCTAGGACTTCCAAAGGTATGAAAATAGAATCAAAGAGGCCCAGATTACATCTTCTTCCTTCAGTGATGAGGTCCATGCCTTGGGGATCATCCTTTCATAGTAATTCAGCCTGAGTGCAGATCCATAGGGGGAAAGGCCTGCACTGCCTCCTAAAGGAGGGTATGCAAGCAATGGACATCAGTTGCATCCCAGTTTGGGGCAACAAAAGCAAACATTGATTCCAGGATAATGGCCTAGAGGCAAGGGGCACTTGCCTGTTTCTCAAACCAGTTTAGCCCAGGGTCATTGTTTCCTGGTGTTGGCGTTCCCAAAGTGGGGGTGGTGGTGGTGGATATCAGTATAAGGCACCAGCTTTGTGTTCTGCCAAGAGAAGATAGGAAGGGAAAACCCTGCTGTTCTTTGTCACCACTCTTCCTGAATGGAAGGGAATTTGTGACCTTCCTACCCCAAATGAGAGACAAAGGTAACAGTCTCACAATAGCAGATGGTCCTTTAACTCAAATCTATCTGGTCTCAGTGGCTCTTTCCAGTAATATTGCTGAGGCTGACAAAATTTCAGCACTCTGAGCCGAAACTTTATTCTCTCTCTCTCTCTCTCTCTCTCTCTCTCTCCTTTCTTGCTTGTCTCTCCCTATCTCTGCCTCTGTCTTTCCATCTCTGTCTGTCTGTCTTTGTAACTGTGTGTGTGGTGTGGTGTGTGTGTGTGTGTGTGTGTGTGTGTGTGCAGGTCTCTGTAAGTGAGAATGTGTAAGGAGCTGCGTGTGTGAGTGTCATGAGGGGAAAGGTGAAGTGAGTGAGTGTGTTAACAAGTATGAGTGTGGCCCGATAGAGAGGGAAGTGAGACATTGGACTCTCTAAGCAGATGTGCATGCTGGGGGAAAAGTGAGGTATGTGTGCGTGTGTGTGTGTGTGTGTGTGTGTGTGTGTGTGCACTTGCATGCATATGTGCAAGTGCACATTATTCCCAGGACCTTTTCCTAGTGAAGCATTCATGGTTTCTGGGGACACTTTAGTTCCTGTCAACCTCCTCTAACACCCCGAGAACTGTCCTCTCCATCTCTGTCCCTTCACTCTGATAACCACCATCCGCTCAGCTGACTCTGTCCTGATGGAGGAGAGCCCAGTCAGCACCAGCAGCAACTCTCACTTCCTGCCAAGAAGCATCTCTGCTCTGCAACAGCTCCCTTGCTGTCCCTGACACCTCCTCACTCTGGGGAAGCAGAACTGGGCCAAGCAGAGCCAAGGCAGCAGAGGACTGGCTCCCTCAGGCTCTGGCCCTTCTTAAGCCCCTCATGTGGTCTCTGACCTTGAGTCATCGAAACTGCCCTTCTGGCCAGTTTCTTGGAGGCAGCCATGATTGAGCTCTGAGCTTTCTGGAGAGGGCTTTTGACTCTCCCTACTTGCTCTCGATTTCATCTGAAACTCCTTGAGTGAACCTGAAGTTTGCCCTCACTGGTCCCTAGTGCACCCTTAACCCTCCTTGTCATTCACGGCCTATCAGGAGAACAACTTGCTATATTTAATTGATCACATCTGGATGTTCCCCCTTCCCCCCTCCCCGAATTTAGTGTCATCTCTCATCCCTGTCATTCCACTTCTGTTTTTTTGTTTGTTTGTTTCTGCTTTTCATTACTCCTCTCCCACTGAGACTTTCTCTCCAGAGAGCCCTTCAAAGGTCAAGTACAAGCCCACCTCCCCTAGGAAGGCTTTCAGCTTAGCATTCAGGCCCTAAGACCTATTTTATAAAATACACTGCTCTCTCCTTGCTCCCCAACCTGGCTTCTGCCTTGCCTTTTGGCTGAGGTATCACTGTTTAAGCTTTTAAAATTCAAATTCATCTCTCCTGGCCCCTGTGCTGACTTTGCCCAATTGTTTTTGAGAGTTGTACCTTTTGTTTTTATTGTTTTTAAGTTTGTCTTTTTATGGAGTCATTTTTTAAAACGCTTATTATTTCTCATTGATTTTACTTCCTTGTTTAGTGTTTTCTATAAAAGAGGGACCAGGATGCAGCTGCATAGTGCTGGCTGGCTGGGTACTGGAGGCTGGGAATTTTCTATCAGTTCCCTCTGCTAGGAGAAGGGAGCTGGGCTGGGAGAGTCACAGGTAAACTTACTCTGCCTCTCTGAGCTTCAAGTGTTCCTGTCGAAATAGGCCTGAAAAGACAAGGTCTCAGGGTCATCATGGAATTGTAGTGGATGGCTCAGCCAGTAATATCTGATGATTTGAGTTCAAGTCTCAGTATTCACATGGTGGAGGGGAAGCCCAGTTTTTCCAGTTGTACACTTGTGCTATGGCATTCTCTCTCTCTCTCTCTCTCTCTCTCTCTCTCTCTCCTCTTTCTTCTCTCAATATAATAAGAAACAAATAAAAAGGAAAACAAACATTAAATTACAGTGGAAAATGGAAAATGATCTTAGTAATTTGCATATGAACCATCTTACACTTTAGTCATTAGTGATGTTCACCGGTGCCATGCCTCTTGTCTAAACTCTCACATCACCTAGTGGTGCCAAGAAATGTGCATTTGACTACTCCAGAGTCCTATGAGAGCAGCTACTCTGAATGGCTCCCCATCGCCCCATATACATTCCATGTATGGTTGGTATGTTCAAGCTCTTGTCTGCGTCTTTAGCTTTACATTATACATGCCAGTAAAATGGCTGTTTGTGACAGTTGAGACATTGTTCATGAAGAGTGGGACTGCATCCCTCATTTATTTGGGCATTTCTCCCTGATTTTATGTTCTTATCTATGATATTTACTATTTCCCATAACCATAATGAAATCCTTGAGCTTGGGTATTGTCTTAATCAGCATTCTATTTCTGTGAAAAGACACCATCAAGGCAGGAAGCATGGTCGAATGCAGGCAGACAAGGTACTGGAGTAGATGAGAGTTCCACATCTGATCCAGTAAGAGAGAGCCACTGGGCCTGGCTCAGGTTTTTAAAACCCCAAAGCCCACTCCCAGTGACATACTTCCTCCAACAAGGCTGCACCTACTAATCCTTCTAAGTCGTGGCACTTCCTGATGACTAAGCATTCAAATCTATGAGCCTATAGGTGCTATCCCTATTCAAACCAACAAGTATTTTGTAAATATCAGTTCTAGAGATTCAAGGGCATGGCCCTAAGTCTGGTGAGGGTGTCATGGAAGGTAGCATATAAGAGTAAAAACATGCATGAAAAAGATAGATTATATAGTGTAATAGGAAGCCAGAGAGAGAAGAGGAGCCGGGGTTGTTCTTTCATCTCAGCAAACTATCTTAATCTCTTATTTGAACCCAACCCCAATGATCTAAAGACCTCCCACTAGATTTCTTCTCTTACAGGACCCATCATGTCTCTGTCACTACACTGTGGATCAAGTTGTTAGTATATGAACATATAGGGAATTTGCTACATCTAAACCACAGCACTTATCTCCATGGCTGATTCCTCCTCATCTATTTGGACTTACGTCTCCTCCAGGCAGCCTTCCTTGGCCCTGCAGGGGTCTGCAGAGAATCTCACAGTCTCTTTTATTTTGTTCTAGTAATAGTGGTGCTAAGCCACACTTTAGACCACACTTTATCCAGCAAAGACTTGGTTACTTGACCTACTTCCATTGAAACCAAGCACAGGCCTCTTAACCATTTGGGAATCAAAGGCTCAGTTGGGGGATCAGATGAGTGTGCACCAGTATTGACGTCTTGCATATCATTTCTGAGAGTTTCCTGACCTCTGAAGTTTACTCATGCCCACTCAGGAGTTACTGAACCTTGCAGTGGGCCCATACACATGTCTGTTGTATGTTCAAAGACCAATTTTGCCACTGAGCTGTATGCTCTTAACTCCTTAGCAGAGTTGTTTAAACTTCTAGAGAAAGATGGTACCAATAGGAACTTTCTTCTGAGTTGTTATGCAGAGAAAGTGCTTAGCACAGAGTCTGATAAGAGCCTGATATATACTGGTTATTCTTTTTCTTATTATTATCATGAATAATTGATGTGCATGGAGAGATCGCTGCAGCCAGAATGAAGGAGTGCCAGCTGGAAGAGCAATACCTGGGTTTCCCCTCCCTCCCAGAATACCTGGCCCTGTCCTGGGGCTGTCATGTGCTTGCTGTCACCCCCTTGGAGTGAGCCAGGAGTAGAACTGGCTCGGGCATGTCCTATTTTTCAATGAGAACACCAAGGCTTTGAAAGATTACATCTTGTGCCCAGAATTACTCTGCTTCTGGGCAGCAGAGATTTTGCCGGCGGCAGCTGTTTCTAATTTTTTTTTTCCCCTCTTCTGTATTTCCCTAGATGAAAGTAAACAAACAAATGGAGGCCTACAGAGGCCTGAGAGGTCTTTCTCCTCTGCTTCCCTTAAAAATATTTAAATTATTTACCCCGCATTTTAATAAAATTATATTGACTTTAATTTTCATCATTTTCAGCAGTGTTACAAAGCTACCTGTGAACTTTTCTCAGCCCATTAGTTGCTTGGGTAGTTAATTACTAGCCATTAATTTTGCTGAGGCTTTCTGCAAAGTGACGGCCCAAAAAGTCATCTACCTATTTATTCATACTGTACACCAAAGACCTATTTTTCTTGGCAACAACCTAGTATTAAGTATGTGGCTCCTTTTATTTATTTATTTATACAAAAATGCCCTGCCCTCTGAAAGTCCCTTGCTTTTCATCCTGGTTTCAGAACAATTCATTCATGTCTTTTAGAAACTATGCAAATGAGCTTCCCTTGATTTTAGAGGATTTCTCTGGAATTGATTTTGGGATTCTGTATTAATTACCACTACTCAGGCACAGGGGCTGTCACATAATGGATATATTTAGCGAGAATGACAAGGCTGATAATTATGTACAAGGAGCCTCAGAAAATGGATTATTTACTTTGATGTTTAATTTCAGCAGACTCCTTTAGTTTGTTAAACTTAATCAAAAGCAATCAAAATACACTGGTGTGAATTACAGCAAATTAATTTCAATCCAATGGAAAATATCATGTCTTTCAAATTTGTACATTGAGCTGGAAGTTTTGAATGATCCCATCTAAGTAGGGAAGCAATATGTTTTTGTTGATGCCATCATTCATTTATTTATTTATTTATTTATTAAATAAAATAGAATAAGACAAAACAAAAACTCAAACATCGGAAATGCACAAAAGAAACAAACAGAAAAAAAAAAAGAGCCCAAGAGAAAGCACAGGAAACACAAATACATTTGGTCACACATACTGAGGAATCCCATAAAAACACTAAACAGGAAGCTTTAATATATACATGTAAAGGACCTGGTACAGACCAGTGAAGGCCCTGTGCATGCTTCTTTGGTCTCTGTGCAATCTAGGAGCTTTGCTCAGGTTGATTTAGTGAGCTTTTTATCTTGGTGTCCTCCATCCCCTCTGGCTCTTAGACCTCTGCCCTTCCCCTTTCCCAGGGTTCCCTGAGGCCTGGGGGGAAGGGTTTGATGGAGACATCCTGTGTTCCAAGGTCTCTCACTATCTGCAAAAGGTCTGGCTATGGGTCTCCATATTTATTTTCATCTGCTGAAGGAGGAAACTTCTTTGATGGTAGCTGAATAAGGCACTGATCTATGAATATTGCAGAATATCATTAGAAGTTATTTTATGGCTAGTTATTTTAAAAAAATAATAATAGCATTTAGTTTTACCCTAGGTTCATGGGCAATCTAGTCTCAGGTTCTTGGTCACCCAAGCAATGTTGGGTATGGGTTCCATCTTGTGGAGTGGACCTTAAGTCAAATTAGATATTGATTGGTTACTCCCACAGGCATTGCGCCATGCCACCATTGCCTTAGCATATCTTGTAGGCAGGATACCATTGTAGATCAAAGAGTTTGTGGTCAGATTGGTGTTTACATTTCTCTTTTGGTAGTGTGCATAGTACATTGCCACACCAAAAACCCTAGACTATAGGAATGAAGGCTTTATGTAGGCACCAGCTGGACTTCTCCAATTTCAATGAATTGTGTAGGTGTTATATTCAGCAATGGGGCCTTGCTGTCAGTTTGTAAAAAGCAATCCATAGTCTTTGCAACAGCCTGGGTGATTTGGCAATTCCTATAGAACCCATTTGGCCAACCACTCAATTAGATGTAACAAAATTCTCATACTGAAAGCTTCATTTGGTGACAAAAATATCCAGTTGGGCGCCTGTCTCCCTTCTTATTTGGCAATTTTGTTTAGATTGACTTAATATATGTATATACTTTAGTAAGTTTTTAAAGTATTAGGTTTCCATACCATCCCTGCAATGTCGTTCATTTCAGCTATTTCCCTCCATATTTTCTCCCTCACTACCCTCTCCTCTCTACCCCCTCACTTGATCTTCCCAGTTTGGCAGCTCCACCCATCCAACCATAACTGTTTCACTTCTCTTTCCTAACAAGATCTATCTGTCTCCTCCGTCCCTTACCCTATACCTAACCTTTATGGCTCTGCAGATTATAGCTTGGTGGCCATTGACTTGACAACTAATATCTTCATGTAGGGGAATACATGCCTTATTTGTCTTTTTGGGTCTTAGATAACTCATTCAGGATAATTTACCCCTAGTTCCATCTATTTACCTATGAATTTAATGATTTCATTATCTTTAACAGCCAAGTGATACTCTGTGGTGTAAATGTACCAATTTTCTTTATCCATTTTTTTTTTTTTCTTTTGAGAGGCATCTGGCTTGTTTGCAATTTCTGGCTATTATGGATAAAGCAGCAAAGAACATTGTTGAGCAAGTGTCTCTGTGGTGGGATGAACTTTCTTTTGGGTATATGCCTGGAGTGGTATAGCTGGATCTTGAGGTAGATCAGTTCTCATCTTCCTGGGGAGCTGCCACACTGATTTCTGTAGTGGAAACCACAAGTGTGCATTCTCGCCAGCAATGGGGGAATGAGTGCCCTCCCCCCCTTACTTAAATCCTTGCCAGCATGAGCTATCACTTGATGTATTGATTTTAACCACTTTGATAAGTGTAAGATAAAATCTCAAAGTAATTTTGATTTGCATCTCCCTGATGACTAAAGATGTTAACCATCTCTTTCAGTGTTTCTCTCCATTAGAGAGTCCTCTGTTGAGAATTCTCTGTTTAGCTCCATAGACCATTTTTAAAAGGAGTATTTTGAGTATTTGTTTCCTTAATACATAACTTGTGTTCTTTATATATTTTGGATATTAGTCCTCTAACATACGTGTCATTGATAAAAATATTTTCCTATTCTGTAGACTGCTGCATTATCAGAATGACAGTGTCCTTTGCTTTGCAGTAACTTTTCAATATCATGAGGTTCTATTTATTAACTGTTGATCTTAGTGCCTGTGCTAACAGCAGTCTGTTCAAAAAGTCCCTTCCTTTGACAGTGAGTTTAAGGCTGTTCCTTACTTTCTCCTTTGTCAGGTTCAGAGTATGTGGTTTTGTTGAGATCTTT
Source organism: Rhynchomys soricoides (assembly GCA_019843965.1). Taxonomy (NCBI): domain Eukaryota; kingdom Metazoa; phylum Chordata; class Mammalia; order Rodentia; family Muridae; genus Rhynchomys; species Rhynchomys soricoides. The sequence goes on from JADRCH010000013.1 coordinate 13,186,011, forward strand.
GACTCATCTGGAGTTGAGTTCTGTACAAGGTGATAAAGACGGCTCTATTTGGATTCTTCTACACACAGCTGCTCATTTTGACTAGCATCATTTATTAAAGTTGTTGTCTTTTTTGAAATGTGTATTTCTGGTTTTTGGTTTTGTTTTGTTTTTTATAAAAACTCAGGTGTCCATAGGAGTGTGGATTTATGTCTGGGTAACCACAGGTATATTTTGTACCAATTCCATGCTATTTTTACTACTGTAGCTCTGTAGTACAATTTGATGTCTAGGATGGTGATATCTCCCAACCTCTTCTTCAATTTCTTTCTTCAATATTTTAAAGTGTTTTTTTTTCCACACAAGTTTTCATTTGCTTGGTTAGAGTTACCCCAAGATATTTTATATGATTTGAAGCTATTGTGAAAGGTGTTGTTTTCCTGGTTTCTTTTCAGTGTGTTGTTTGTGTATACAACACCTCCTGATTTTTTGTGAGCTAATTTTGTATCCAGCTTTTTTGTTGAAAGTGGTTATCAGCTGTTAGGTCTATTTTTTTGGAATATATTTTTCTAGCCTTTTATCCTGAGATGATGTCTATCCTTGATGTTGAAGTATATTTCTTGGATACAGTAGAAGATTGGATCCTGTTTTTGCATCAGTTGTGTTTGTTATTCTCTCTCTCTCATATATATGAATTGAGACCATTGATTTTTGAGAGATATCAAAGAGCAGTGTGTGTGTGTGTGTGTGTGTGTGTGTGTGTGTGTGTGTGTGTGTGATCTGTTTAGGTTGGAATTTTACTTCTGTAGGACTGGATTTATTGCTAAATATTGCTTAAATTTTGTTTTATCATGAACTGCTTTATTTTATCCATCTATTATAATTGTCTGGCATCTGTGGTTTCTTAGAGTCTATAGAGCATCTGTCCAGGCTCTTTTGGTTTTTAGAGTCTACATTGACAAATCATGTGTTATTCTAATAGGTTAGCCTTTCTATGTTACTTGGTCTTTTCCCTTACAGCTTTTAATATTCTTTCTTTGTTCTGTACATTTAGTGTTTTGATTATTATGTGCCAAAGGGACTTTCTTTTCTGGTCCAGTCTATTTGTTGCTCTGTATACTTCTTGTACTTTGATAAGCATCTTCTTCTCTAGGTTAGGAAAATTTTCTTCTCCGATTTTATTGAAAATATTTTCTGTGTCTTTGACCTGAGTTGTTGCTCCTTCATCTATTCTTATTGTTCTTAGATTTTTTTTGTCTGTCCCAGATTTCCTGGTTTTGTATCAAGATGTTTTTAGATTTAACATTTTCTTTGACCACAGTATCTATGTCTTCTATTGTGTCTTCAATGCCTGAGATTCTATCTTCCAGCTCTTATATTATGTTGGTAAAGCTTGTCTTTAAGGATTTTGATTGTGTTCTTAAATTTTTCTTTTCCAAATTTTCCTCACTTTGGGTTTTCTTTTTTGATTCTTTTTCCATTTTCATGTCTTGAGATTTTTAATCACTTCTTCCACTCTTTGTGTTTCCTTAGGTTTTTAAAGAAGGATTTACTCATTTCCCTCTTAAAGACCTTTATCATACCCATTAAGGATATCTTAAAGTTCTTGCACTTCAGCTATACAGCAATACTCAGGGCTTTCTGTGTTAGAGTTGCTGGGCTCTAGTGGAGACATATTGTCCTGGCATTGACCATGTTTTTACATTAGTACCTAGGCATCTGGGTCTGGGAAGACTGTAATTCTAGGTGTTATGATATCTGGTATTGGTTTTGTTTTGCTCTTGGTTTCTGTTGCCCTCTCTGTTTCTTAGGAGAGTGCACTGCCTATGTTTTGCCTAGTAGGAAATTCTTCTTGGATACTGATAGGTGTTGCCACCAAGGTTTCCAGTTAAAATATGATTTTATGTATTTGAAGATGACACTTAGGAATGGGAATGGGCTAGAAGGTAAAGTATGAGTGAGTCCCCAGGAGAGAGGATAGCTGGGTGTTCCTCCAGGATTTTCTTAGTCCCCTGGGGTTGGGAACAGAGAGTGAGGAGAGTCCACAGTAGAAAGTCCGCTATGAGATAGGACATGGAAGAATGGAAGGAGAGGTGAAAGTCTGCAGTTAGCCTATCTAATTGACTGGCAGGAGTAGCTAGTAGGTTCCCAGGGAATGCCTGTTGGAGTTGGGGGCTGGGATAGAGCAATGAGTCATGGGTGGGGGTGGGAAAGATGTTTAAAAGGGAAGAGCAGTGTGATTCACTGGAAAAGGGGGTGAGGGGAGGAAGTAAGGCTCCAGTAGGTGATCACCTACAGAGCTGGGGATATAACCAATGGGGGTGGGTAGATGGTGGGTATTGGGTTTTGAGGAGCCTGAGAAAGGAGATGGGAAGATATGCAGTTAGCTTCCCTGGCCAGAATGTTCTGTGACAGTTTGAAGTTAAAGATTTCTGTGTGATTCACTAGAGATGGGTGCATGTAGCGGGGGTGAGGTGGGGTGGGCAGGGAGGCCACAGGAGGTGGTCTGCTGCAGAGCTGGGGATGGGGCAAGTGGGAATCAGTGGCTGGATTTGGAGGACTTGGAGGGAGAGCTGAAGATATGCAGTTAGCCTACCTGCTTCCTTGGCTGGAGAATAGTATGTTTTCAGCACGGAGCATTTGTTGAGAACCCAGGTTGGGATCCAGGTAGGGTCCGAGCTGTCAGTCTTCCACCCAGATGCTTTTTATGGGTGAATGAGGGCCTAGGGCTGGCTTTCACTTTTGGCTTTAGGAAAAACCTACTCAATAATGTGGGAAGGCCACTGGAACTCAGCTTTTTAAGATCTTAGTGATGTCTTTGACAGCCTAATTCTTACTATTAGCAAAGATAACTTATTCCTATCTTCTTGGCTGAATATGTCCTCTGTTCATGTAAACCTAGCAAAATGCTGTCAGGTTGAAAGCCTTGTGTAGTAGGTGGGACTTATCTTTAAGACACTCGGAGCCTCAGCTCTCTCACCTCAGATTGCTTCTCTAGGGATATTATGTTTAATTTCAGATGACTTCTTTAGTTTGACAACTTAATCAGAAGCAATCACAATATGCTTATGAAACATATAGAAAATTAATTTCAAGCCAATGTAAAAGATTATATTTCCAAACCGTGGAGAATAAAGTGAGAGAATGGATTGCAAATATTACGTAAAATGTTGATGACTATGCTAATGAGCAGTAGTAAAAGGGAGAGAGCCGTTCTAGTAGACTGTGCTACTAAGACAGTTACACCAAGACACTCTGTCCTCCCAGCTGATGACTCACCACTTCAGACCAAGTTTATTTCATGAGATTTGTGATTCAGTGGAACTTGTTGAGTCATTCAAACAGTGAGTCATTGAATGAATTTTCCAAGTATCTACCTGAATTGAGGCATGTAAACGGGAATGTAGAACTCTCTAAAGTGTCATCCTGACCTTTGGAAGTCTATGGTGTGGTGAATGCAATATCAAAATTGCTCATGGCAGTACAAGGAACTACTGAGGATGAGCCAAAAGAGGCATGTGCTTAAAACTGTCTTAGAGATATCTTACTTATCAATGTGTTTCTAGTATTTGGCACACAGCTCCAGTAGAGAAAGCAAATGAAAACTTGGATTAAATGAATGTATTGCAGGTGCATACTGGATATGAGGTGGACCTGCCTACCCCAACACATCCAACACCAGATATGTAGGCTCATTGAACTATTATTGTTTGAATGTGAAATGTCTCCCTAGGCACGTGTGTTTGAAAACTTGGCCTCCAACTGCTGGTGATGTTTGGAAAGGTTGTAGAAACTTTCCACGCTGTAGAAAGTCAAGCCTTGATGGAAGAAGTGGGTCCCTTGGGGGTGGGTCTTATAGCTCATCCCTATCCTGTTCACTCCCTGCTTCCTGATGGCAGATGCAATGTACCCAACTGTTGCTGAAAGCATGTTTCCTTACCTGCTGTATGTCTTCCCCACCAAGATGGACTAAATCTGTTTGAGCTGCAAGACAGATTAAACTGTCTCCACTAGATTACTTCTTATCAGTTTTTTTTCTTTGTGTGTGTGTCACAGGAAGACAAAAGATAACCAGCACAACCACGATAGCTGATGTCATGCTCTGCAGATATTAGCCAAGTATATAATAATTCATCTCATTAATGGCATATACATCGATTCAACTCTTGTGTCATCTACCTACAATTAATGCAAACCTCACAGCTTGAAGGGTTTAGTCCCACAAGGTCCTCTGACTTAAGACACCAACTCAAAGTCCAGGTTACCTGTAATTTTGACCATTTAGTTACAAAGGAGGGGCTTACCACACCCTCCATCTGGTGCTTGATAATGTGCTATACTGGCTTATACAAGGCATGGGAATACTTTGCTTTGTTTACATAGTGAACATGTTTACAGTGTTTGCTATGTTTGCTATGAAAGGACAGAAATGATCAGACAGGTGAAGAGTGACCCAGAGAGAGGTCTAGAAGGGTCTCAAATGCAAGAGCTCTGTTCCTTCCTAGAAATTTGGGGGTGTAGAAGTTCCCTTTCTATTGCTGCAATAAAAGCTAGAACTGAGCAATTAATGGAAGGAAGGGTTTATCTGGGCTCATGGCTCCAGAGGCGTAAGTCTGTCACAGCAACAAGTGGCAGGTGTGGTGGGAGATATGAATGCAAGAGCTTGTAGGAGCACTAAGGTCTTAGAGCTCCTGGACATGTGGTGGGGACCTGGAGTATTATGCAAACAGGATCATTTCTTCAAGGGAGCAAATGCAAACCCTGTTTTACACCCAGGAAGTTGTAGTAAATGTGCTTTCTAGCCTGGTAGCTTTTGCACAATCTAGTGGATGGAGACTATCTGACACTGGACCCCTCTCTAAACCCTTCTGTAAACTTGTTTCTTCTCAGCTGGGCAGTGGTGGCCCACACCTTTAATCCCAGCACTTGGGAGGCAGAGGCAGGTGGATTTCTGAGTTTGAGGCCAGCCTGGTCTACAGAGTGAGTTCCAGGACAGCCAGGGCTACAGAGAGAAACCCTGTCTTGGAAAAACAAACAAACAAACAAACAAAAAAACAAAAAACCTTGTTTCTTCTCTGTCAATCTAGAGAACCTATTTTTATGGAAGACATCACAGGTACTTTACTAAGAGTTTCAATGTCATCACACTGGATGTGTTTTTAGCTTACTTCGTGCCTCAAGGAGTTTTAGGCACACTTTGTTGTACATGTAGGGTTGAGTTAATCCTCACAAGAATAGTTTATACCAGATTGTGCTGTGTTTAAATATACCTAAAATAAACAACTTGGAGTCAAACTCCTGACGTTTGAATGATATCAGCTACAGCTACTGAGTTTTGTTACGCTGAACTACCTTATTGCTTCCTGCAGTCACTGCCTAAGAAAGTCACAGAGGACCCCCTCCCCTCAATGCACCCAAGAGCTTATATCTTGAATCACAAAGGTGAAGAGAGGGGGGAGGGGCTGGAAATGGTACAACTTATTAAACTTTCAAAGCCTGTCTCCAGTGACATACTTCCCCCAACAAAGTCACACCTCCTAAACTCCCCCAAACAGGGAGAACAACAGGGAAAACAATGTTCAACTATATAAGCCCATGGAGGGCATTTCCTTCAACCCACACCGGGGCTCTATCATGTGGCTCTATTCACCTTTTCTTAGGGTTCTTTGTGGAGTCTCCACCATTGGACACAGGCGACTAAACCCAATCTTTCTCCTCTCCTGAGAGGCTGGGGTGAGGATGAAGGCTCTACCTTCGTTCCCCTCAGAAGCACCTTCTTCCTGAAGCTGTTTTAGGTGGCTTTTAGAGATACCAGCCACCTTAGTCACCTTATTAACAGACACTTCAGTGGGGTTGAAAGGGACTAGTTTATGAGTCGCAAAAACAGTTCCCATTATTCGGCACTCAGGAAACTCTAAGGGTTTGAGAAGCTCAGCATCTGGAACTGCTGACAAAACCAGAAAGCTATAACAAAAGGTGCCTTGTCACTTCAGTCACTTAGGAAATTTCAAAAACCTTAAAAGCTCTGTGCAAGGGACTGGAGAAGGAGACCACAAGCACACTTCTTATCCTATCATAATGTCAGTGCCTTTCAAAATAGGTGACGATCAGCTGTGTCTTTTACAGATCAGTCAGATATTAAGGAAGGAGAGACCCAGAAGGGTCCCCCCCCCCCCCCCCCGTATGAAAAAGCAGTGTGGAATTGTTAAGTCACATTTGTGGCTGGTGCAGCTGATGATCTAGGTTAGTCTTTGATCAGCGTCATGCTACAGATGAAGTGGATTCTGTAGGTTTGGGAGGAGGGGAGTGACCTACTTCTGGGAGAGTTGGTATTGTGCCTCCCAGCACAGCTCTGTCCTAGATCTCATGGGCCTTGAATCTGTGTCCCACTCTTGGCTAGCTTATTTGTATTGGGCAAATACAAATAACTTACTTAACCTCTCTGTCCCCACATCTATACTGTCAAGTGCACAATGGCACGCTCATAGTCTATTTCACCTGGTGTGTGTGTGTGTGTGTGTGAATTGTAACATGTAAGGAACACCTAGAATGTACCCAGCATCTGCTAGCTGTGGGTTGATGCTGGCTGTCCCTATTAGCTGATGCTCAGTAGCCTTTGTGGGAACCCCAGACTTGCCACTCACTCTATAAACACCCTGTGGTACCAGCTAGGCTCCTTGGTCCTTGCTTCTCTCATGTTTACCATGGGGCAATGGAGGTATCTCTGTAGGGCAAGGTTTATTTGGAAATGCTTGTGAAATCTTGTGCTCTGGTCCCACCTGGGAGACTGCAAGGGAAGGCACTGCACTGAGTTGAGGAAGATGACCTGCGATGAGAGGAAGGGTGGGTGAGACAAGAGGGGGAGGAGGTTTAGAAGATGTTTAGCTCTGGAAAGCCCAGAGGTGAAGCATGCTTGGAGGATGTAGGGGATTGGAGAGGTTTTGTTGCTAAGCTGGAGAGTATGCAGGGAGAAATGTAGATGGCCAACATTGCTGTCTCTAACTCAGTTCTCCAGGGGCAGGACTGAGGCTGAGGGTGGTGGAGAACTCAGGAGCAGCAGGGTGGTGATGGAAGACTGGGGTGACAGGTTACTCAGGAGGGAGACAGATGTGTGGGGAGGGTTTTCAGACAGCGTCTCTCAGTAGCTAACTGGTAGCTTTGAGCAGGGAATCTTCTTGTGACCCTGCATCTTTTGGTGGATGAGTTCGCCTCTCTTTTTTATTGCGGTGAAATACACCTGACATAAACTTTACCATCTGAACCATTTGTAGCTGTACAGTTCAGAAGCAGCAAGTGCCTTCATATTGTTGTACAACCTTCAGCATCATCCATCCCCAGGACACTTTTATATTCTGAGGCTGAGACTCTGAGCCTGTTAAACATTAACGCATCACCTCCCCTCCCCTAGCTCCCAGCAACTACCATGGTTTTTTTCTTTTCTTTTCTTATTTTTTGCCCATGAGTCTGACTCTTTTAGGGATCTTACATAGTAGACACACTTCCTCCTTTGTGACTAGGTTATTTCACACAACTTCACTTCGTGGTTTGTCCACGTTAGAGCATGTATTTGAGTATCCGTTTGTTTTAAGGGTCAAATGTCATTGGGGATGTAATGTGTATCTGTTTGTTCCTTTGACCAATACTTAAGTCACCCCTATCCTTTGGTCCTTCTGTCAGTCCAGAGCATTTCAGTTCCTCCAGACTCATGCCAAGGTTTGTTTGGTTTTTGTTTCTTCTTGCAATGCCCCTCTTTTCTCTCCTCCCTGCTTTCTTCTTCCCATCCTCTCCCACTCTCTTCCTTCCTCTCCTACCTTTCCCTTTTGGAAAAATATCTGCACAGTCCTGCGTCCATTTTTAAGTTAAGACTTCTTATTGCTGTTGTAAATCATAGTGGTTACTTGTTCTGGATTGTAATTCTTACCACATTTGCAAATACTTTGTTTTTCTCATGTTCTCTGATCTCGTGCTCTGCCCTTTTACCTCTCTGGACAAAGTGTTTCTCTCTCTCTCTCTCTCTCTCTCTCTCTCTCTCTCTCTCTCTGTTTTGTATGTGTGTGTTTTGTGGTGTGTGTGTGTTGTACACAAGTTGGGAGGCCTAGAAGGCCAGAAGAAGGTATTTTATCCCCTAGAGCTACGGTTACAGGCACTTGGAGCTTCCTGATCTGGGTACTTGGAACTGAGTTCCCATCCTCTGAAAGAGCAGTATGTGCTCTTAACTACTGAGCCATTTGTACAGCCCTGTTTGTGTTGAGGCAGTGTCTTGCGATGGGTCTGAGGCTAACCTTGCCTCTAGCCCCAGCTTCCTGAGTGCTGATAATTCAGACATGGACTACGGTACTTACCTCATAAAGCTTTTGACACTGAAGTCTACATTATCTAGTTTTTATTTTGTGGCCTCTGCTTTTGGTGTCACACACAACCCATCATTTTATGTATCACTTTTGGAAGTGGCATTATGATCCCCAGAGAGCCTGGGATACACTGTGACTACATGTTTTAGCAAAATCTGTCCCATAGTTCTCTTGGGTTATTGTCACTATAGACATATGGACGAATAATGTTAGATTCACAGCCCTTGTGCTGTTCCTTTGGAATTTTCATTTGTGTATCAATGGTCCCATCAATCTGGAAGTCCCTAGGCCTGACTAGTCACCCTTGACTTCCCATCCCTCCTCTCCATTGTCAGCTGTGGGAATCAGAAAATTGTTCTCCTTATGTCTTCCCAGCCTCCCAGGAGGGAGAAGAATGGGTGCTTGCTTATAAAACAAGGGGAAAATGGGTGCTTGCTACCTTAAGACCTGGCAATACCAGGTGTATAATAGCTCTCCCTGACCTCTTCCTGCCTTCACATGTTGGCCTTGAGCATAGAGACCAGTGGATGGCTGTGTGGACTCCAATGGAGCCACAAGGCAGAAGGCCTTAAGGGGCCCGGTGACTGCATGGGTCAACTCCCCATCTCCCTATCCTTTGTCTTCTAACGTGCATGAAAAGAATAACTTTTTCTGTGCTAAAATCCTTGCATTTTTGTGATTTTTAAAAAAAAATAGCAGTTGGTCTGTACAGATGAATAATTCAGAACTCTCCAAGCTGCCCTCATGGCCTCTCTTGGTATCTTCTGAGTTTTCATGTCCAGTGATAACAGTTTCAGACTTCTTGCCAGTCTGGACAACCCTAGACTCCTGGAGTATCTTCTGATTACTGGGACTAATTGTTCCTCTTCTCATTCCCCATCCATATGCTCAGAGAAGAAATAATTTAGAGATGAAAGTTGTATATGATTTTATTAACCTTAGTTATCAAAGGTCTTCCCATTAAGGGAGACTTCTTTCTTCTTCTGTGAGAAGGCTCCCCCCCCCCCCCCGTTATACCTTTCTTTTGCTTTCCTCTCTTCTCATTGGCCTCTTAACTACCATCCAAGCTCAAGTTCAGGTATCCTCTCTCTTCCAGCAAGCCTTGGGGGAGAACTCCTGCTGTGCTCTGGAGCATACAGTTAGAACTGATCCGACTTTGTTCTTCACTCATTTACTTCTAGTTTAATGCTTTCTGCTAAAGTACAGATTCTTAGAGTTGGCTTTATCAGGGGGACACAAGAGCATCTAGAACTGTTCTGAATTCTGTGTGCTCGCCTGTGTACATTTCTTAAAGAGGATTTTATTTGTCTTTTGAAAACCGCATACACTTACCCGATGTACTTTGATCATATGTACCTCCTTCAGCCCCCCTAGGCACCTCCCATCTTCCTCTCAATTTCATGTCTTACATTTTTGTTATTAATAAGCCCCTAGGTTCAGTGAGTGAAGTCCATATATACACGGGTGTGGGCCTAAACATTTGAAGAGGATATAGATCTTTTTCCTTGTAGGATGGCCTCAGATGCTGATGTCTTTTTTGTAATTTAAATTTTTTTAAAAGTTTGAAATTAAGATGCAATTACATTTTTTTCCTTCTCTTTCCTCCTTCCAGTGTTTCCCATGCATCTCTCATTACTGTCTCTCAAATTCATGTCATCTGGCCTTTAAAAAAATGTTACACACACACACACACACACACACACACACACACACCCTTAATATACAAATACAACCTGATTTGTTCATATTGCCCCTTGTACATATACAAGCATGTATACAAGGGTGATCACTGAGGGACTGTGCCCTGGAGAAGACGATTTTTCTCCTACTTGGAATATTTCCTAGTTACATGTAGTTCATCTTCTAGGGTCGAGGGGTTATGAAATTTCCCCCTTCCATGTTAGCACGTCCTGGCTCACATCATGTTTGGCCTCCACTTTGTTGAGACTGCATAGATGTAGCTTGCATGGCATTCTAGGAGTCTCATAACAGGCATCCTGTTGCTCTGGCTGTTAGCTTTCTGTCCCCTCTTTCTCAGTGCTCTATGAGCCTTACATTTAGGACTTATGTTGTAGATGGATCATTTGGGGCTGTGCACACAGAATCACGTATGCTCTGCATTTTAATCAGTTTTGGTTTTCAGTAATGGACACCATCTGTTGCTAAGAGAGGTTTCTTTGTTGACAGGTGTGAGCTTACTTATCTGTGAGTATAAAAATAAGTATTTAGAATGCAGTTAGGAATAATACTGGTTTAATAAAGTGGCAAATATAAGTTCTTCATGAACCATGGCCTCACTAGTCCTAAGTGGTTGGCAAGGTCTATAGTACAGACATGATTGCCTTCTTGTCGAGGGGCCTTAAGTCCAGTTAGAGAACCATTAATTGCTGTGAAGATAGGAGCGATACCAATACACCCTTAGCATTATGCCAGCTGACCATTGGTATAGTTATTGGGTGTCATAGCTGGACAAAACTATTGCTTCCTTTCTTCCCTTGGAAGCTCGCATGGCATCTTCTTATACCCTGAAAGTTAATTCTCCAGTCCCCAAGGTTCTATATCTGAGGTATATGGTGTCTTCAGCAATAGAGACTCACCTTCCATCTCCAGGAGAACCAAGGACAGCAGCAATAGCCTGTAATGCTTTGGGGCCATTTGCACTCCCTGGACCAACAGCTTGTGAGGGAGCTTCTCATGCCAGGTATTGGCGTTTGTATTACATAGTCCATGGCTCGTGGGGGAAAGCATTGTCAGTCAAAGTGGGAGATTTTTAATTTATACTTATTTATATGTGTAGTGTGTAATATTTATAATTATAAATATATAATTTATATTTATATTTGTATGTCTACACATAGGCTTGTAATTTTCGATAAATAGACACTATTTTGGTTTCTTGTGACTTTAAAGACAGCCTTGCTGTTCTATTACCCCGCCTTCCCTCTCTTCCTTTACAACTAACCACTGCCCCATTGCCCATTTCCTCCTTCAGGATGCTTCTGCCCTGCTCCTCCCATTCTTAGTGCTCTCTCCACTCCAGGGTCCCTTTTAGTTCCCTGACTTTTGCAGTTACTCCAGGTTATGCACTCACATCTGAAGAACTGGTGTTAGGAGCCACAGATGAAGGAGAAAATGAGATATTTGTCTTTTGGGGTCTGGGCTGTCTCACCCAGTATAATCTTTTTTAGTTTCAGCCATTTGCCTCCAAATTTCATAATTTCATTTTTCTTTACAGTTGAGTAGTATTCCATAGAGTAGATGTACCACACTTTTTGCTATCATTCATCTGTTGAAAGGCATTGAGGTTTCTATTTCCTAGCTATTGTGAATAGAGTGATACCCACTACCTTTTAGAAGTAATTCTTAGTGTGGAAAGATGTGTTAGAAGCTTCACCCAGCTAATGATGGAAACATATGCAGAGATCTACAGCCAAACAGTAGGCAGAGAGCTTGGAGAATCCTGTGGAAGAGGGGGAGGAAGGACTGTAGGAGCTAGAAGGTTCAAGGACACCACAAGAAAACCTACAGAATCAGCTAACCTGGGCCCATAGGGGCTCACAGACACCAAACTGCCAACCAGAAAGCATGCAGGGGACTGACCTAGGCCCTCTGGACATAAATAACACTTGTGCATCTTAGTTTTCATTTGGGACTCCTAACAGGAATAACGGCTGTTTCTGCTTCTGTTGCCTGCTTTTCTCCTAACTGTGCTGCCTTGTCTAGCCTCATTAGGTGAAGATGCTCCTAGTGTTACTGCTACTAGATATGCCAAGGCTGGTTAATATCTTTTTCTGAAGAGAAAGGGAGGAGTAGATGGGGGAGGGAAGGTGGGGAGAGGACTGAGAGGAGAGGAGGGAGGAGAAACTGTGGTTGGGATGAAAAGTAAATTGATTAGTTAAAACATGTGCTACTTCCTGGAGTGGAGGCAGAGTCTGCTTAGTAAGCAGCACTTTCCCACCCCTCTGTTGTGATAAGGGACAGTGTCCAACTTCTGTATTGTTTTACAGAGTTACACAGACTGAACCATTAATTTAAAAACCAAGCCCAAACCTACATTCCTGGAGTTCTGGAGTCTGAAGAGTTCAAAGTCAAGGACTCTGTCTCTGCTAAAGGCTTTTGTTGTGCATCACCTTACGGTAGACCTTGGAAAAGCACGAGAATCCATGAACAAGGAATAAGAAGGAGGCCAGACTCTTCTTTGCACCAGGAAACCCCTCCTGAAATGAGCAAGCCATTGCCATGGTAATCCACACCCGCTCTACCCCCATGCCTTTAAAGGGTCCATCGCTCAACTCTGCACATCAAGAATGAGGCTTTCAATTTTCAGATCACAGGAAAGGGGAAATTAAGAATTTCTGCAGTTTCTATTATGAGGGATGAAGACTATACTTATTTGTGGGTATAAGAATAAATGTTTATAGATTGTTGTTAAGAATTATGCTGGCACTGGGCAGTGGTGGCACATGCCTTTAATACCAGCACTTGGGAGGCAGAGGCAGGCAGATTTCTGAGTTCGAGGCCAGCCTGGTCTACAGAGTGAGTTCCAGGACAGCCAGGGCTACACAGAGAAACCCTGTCTCGAAAAACAAAACAAAACAAAAAAGAATTATGCTGGCTTAGTAAGCTAGTCGTTGCAGATTTTCTTCCAATAACTGATTTCACTAGTACTGAGAAGTTAGGTTTGCAGTACCAGGCATGGCTTCCCTCTTGTTGAGCAGGTCTTAAATCCAATTATAGAGCCATTGGTCACCATCAAGGCATGTGCCTCTAATGTACCCTTAGGATTATCATGCCATGCTGGTTATTTACGTGTTTTATTGGCATCATAGCTGTGTAGAACTATTGGTTGCCTCCTTCCTTTGGAATCTTGCATGGCATCTTCTGGTACCCACGAAAACTAGTCCTCAGGGAGGAGATATTCATGTCATAACTGTCTCAGGTGACTTTGAGTTCTGTTTCTGAAGTGCATGATGTCATCAGCAATAGGGACTTACCTTATACCTGTCAGGGGCAACAAAGGGCAACAGTGATAGGCTGTGTATTTGGGGAGTATTTTTGCAGCGGATGGAGAATGCTACAAAAACAAAACAAAACAAACCCACCACTAATCAAAATCCAGAGTTGTGGATCCTAGTCCCGGTAGATACATCTACAAAACATTTCCATGCTTAAGGCTCAGGGAGCATTGCCCAAAAGGGGGTGGTAAGAATGTAAGAGCCGGAGGGTCAGAGGGTTTGGCGTGAGATTGTGTTTCCTAACATCAGAATCTATGCCCATAAAGTCTCACCAGCATAATTGCCCAAATGTAAGCTGAACAAGGAGGACCCCAGTGGACACCCAAAGTAGATGGGGAAGAGCCCATGAGGCCTCAACACTACACAAAAAACTAAAGGCCACTGGGTAAAGCTGGGGCCAGAAAAGGTGGTCATCTCTATGGAAGACCACAACCAATTGGTTGTTCATTGCCAAGTGGTCAGCCCTGGCAACATACATACAAGTAACATTATGTGGACTGAACTTGTATTTGGGGGTATATAGGTGTATACATGTATACATGCAATAACAATTTGTGGAGGAAAGAGACCATGAGTTTGAAGGAGAGTATATGAAAGGTTTGTGGGAGGGAAGGGAAGGGTGAACTCTAATGATATCAGAATCTCAAAAATAAAGAAAACGAACTTCAGGTGAGAGACTCAAAGTGATGCAAAGCCCCAGGACCATTGGTGCACAAACAACAGATACTTTAGAATTGCCTAGAACGGACTTTAGTCTCACCATGGCACCTTGACCCACCCTCAGAGCTATCACAGTGATGGCTCGTTCTTGCCAAATGTTAAGGCAGGACACTTTCCTTATCTTGGTCATGCATGATGCTTAGCTAATAGATTCTTTGCTATGGCTTTGTCTCTGCAGTTATAAATCTCATAGATTACAAACAGCATGGTTGAGATCCAGTGGTGCCTGATGTTTGCCCTCCCCAGGGAGGCATGTGAAGCTCCCCGTTGGATTCTTCTTTTCTGGTGCTCTTAGTGTTTGCTCAGCACCCAGCCTTAGCAGCCAGCAGAATGCCTTGCTGGCTTTTTCCTCCACAGCTCTTTGAATGTTTAATAAATTCTTAATTAAAAGCCAGGCACCTCATCTATTCCTGTCAATTGCTTCTGTGTTGTGAAGAAGAGAGGCCTACAGGAGGGAAATGCCAGGCCCACCCTCCGCCCTCCGTTCACACCCACAACCCTACACATGCGTGTGCGTGTGGGCACATACAACCCAGGACCTGGTGCTGTATTTACATAATTCTATTGACATTTTGAGGCTAAAATTATGTATGCTACTTTAATTTGCTGTTAAATTAAATTATGAATGTTTGGAACGTAGTAATTTCTTTTGTTCTATGAACAGATTGTTTTATATATCTGCCTATATTACCAAGTTATTAATTTAATGATTTCATAATAGCAGCTCATTCCTCTGGGTAATATAAAGACTGAAGTGTACGCTCCGTACAGCACAGGCAGAAGCTGCTTGCCTTACATGAATTGAAGTTTTTTGGAATAAAGATATTAGTTTTGGCAGAATGTTTAAGAGTGCATAGGGAAACTGGAGGGATGTGTCAGGTCAGTTCTGCTATCCCAATCTCATTTTTAAAAGGCAAGACATAGTCCATTGCCCATGAGACTGCAGGAAAAATAATTTTCTTAAGTAAAGTCAGGCCCTGGTTGAGCATTGACAAGTCTGAGAGGTGTGGATGTCTGTCTAGTCCATTAGCACTGGATGCTGCAGAGGTTCTGCTTGAGCTGAAAGCAGGAGGGGTTTTGTCTTGAGGGTCTTTTGGGTCACTATCCAATCTGTACTCTGGAGATATGTTGCTATGGTAACTTGGTATTGGCTACATTACTCTGCTCCTTGTTGGCACCTGACCCTATTTGAATGAAATGCCAGTGGCTAGGTAGTGTGAGTGTGTGTGTGTGTGTGTGTGTGTGTGTGTCTTCTGGATTCCAAGGGAGTTTCCTGTATGCTAGGAAGTTGTGACTTCTGCCTTCTGTGCCTCAGTTTTCCAATCAGTAAAATGGAGATGTTGATATTGGCAGGCTAATCAATTGCAGGACTGAGTAGGACTCCCATAAGAAAGTAGATGAGAAAATGTTTTTGCTAAGTTATGTGGTTGAGTTATGTTGATTATGAGGGTGGGTACCACAAGCTAGCATAAACTAGAGCAGTGATTGTGACCAGGACCATGGCTGTTCCTTTTGCAGCATTAGTTGATTCATTTTCCTCCTTGTCTCAGGTGACATTAGAGATTTGAACACAAAGGCTTCCAAAGCCCTCTTCACCTCTCATAGTTAATTTTATTGTTATTTTTCCAGAAGAAAATTCCAAAATGATGAGTTTCATTTGAGAATGCCATGCTGAAAACAGAGCCTTACTAAGGGATGTGTTCTCTTTCATAGCTGAGCCCTTCTTACTCAACAAGCACTGATGTATCTCCTAGGCAGACATGACTTCTGCCTTCTTCCTGGTGACACTTCCATGGGACCAGATGGCCAAAATACATGATCACTTTCTGTGATTGTCAAGGTGGGGCCAGAAGAGGGAAAAGGAAGCTAGGCTGAGGGCAAAAGATTGGTGATGGGTCCACTGGGGCTAAGCCATCACAGAAAGAAGCAGAAACGTGGAGGGAGATAGAATGGGAGAGGTCTGTATAATATGGATGGATTATTGAGTCTGGGCTTGGGGCAAGATTTATGGACATAGGCTAAAGTACAAGCAGGGTCTAAACTGGTAATATAGAGAGTCTTGCTAGGCCAAGGGCAATTGGGAACCACTGAAGGAGGCAAAGATTCAATGTGGAGAGCCATTTGGAAGAGGGTAGAGCTGGAGGCTGGGAGATCAGTCATGAGACTGTTATAGCAATCAGGATGAGAACAGTGACATGAAGAAAAGCTATAGAGAAGCCTGAAGCATTGTTCAGGTATGGCTTAGGGTGCATGGGGACAGCAGCATAGAGGGTGTTGCTGTAGGTGGGAGACTGAGGGACTGGGAGATCACCCTGGGATCTTTGAGCTCTTCCTTTTCTGGACTTTCTATGATGTTCTGAAAGACATTCATACCAACTACTCTCCCCATGGCTGATATACACTTGCATACACACAATGATATGTACCTAGATGTGTGCACACACATGCATGCAAAAGCACACACATACACACAAACACACGGAAACACATGTCTCTCTACTGACGTGTGTGCTCTATAGGATAAGACAGAATGTTTCTTTGTGTATCCCAGTGTGACAGTTATGTGAACTGTTCTTGATACCCAGCCCCACAAAAAATAAATAATTTTTTTCTTCTATGTTTGATCTACAGTCTTGGATATCATGACTTTATCTTCATGAATCTCCCACATTAGAGTGTAGCTTAGTAACATCTGGTTTCCTAGTACCTAACAACATGTCAAACAAACTCTAGACATTGCTGTGGATGATTGATGAATAAAAGACATTAAGGGGCCTGGATCTGAGCCTTCTTGAGGACTATTAGCTATGCTTCCTGGTCTTCCCAAGAAAAGGCCTAGATCTCCTGTCTTGAGAGGTGAAGCACTAACTGGGGTACCAGAATCTGGTGCCCAGTGTCCCATTCAAGTACCAAATCCATGGGCCCTTGGCACCAAAGACCAGAGTCTGAATAGACTTCATAAATCTAGGTAAAAAGCTAACTCAATAGCTGGAGGTAGCCAAGAAAGAAAAAATTTGAAGTAGTGTTGGCTGTGGCTCAACATGGGTAGAGGGTGAAGATAGATAAAATAGAGACTGCCTAGTTAGGCATAAGACAGAAAAATAGAGAGATGGAGAAATGTGGATAAGGATGGAGAAGAGAACCGAAATTATAAGAAGAGCCAGGGGTGACCCAGGAGCCATAATTCAGATGGAAATCAACAGTGGAAGCAACAGTTATGTAGGGATCAGGGGAAGAAGTCTGGAGGGCTTGTTAAGTAAGATCTAGGGAGAGAGAATGACTCAGGACACCAGAAAAGACAGAGAGCAGGGAAGAGTTTGGATAGGAGCTTCAGAAGCACAGGTAAGATCACACTAATGGCAGTGTGCCAATGCCTGGCACTTTGTAGGTAGTTCACAGAAGTTGAATGGAGTCCTTGTGACTCATGAAGAGGGAACAGAAGAGAGGAAATGCCAGGAGGCTGGAGAGAGGTACTATCTCCAGGATCTGGATCTTAGAACTTGCCTTCAGGTAAAGTAGGATAGAAAAAGAACTGGGTTGCATTTAAGACATTTTCAGCAATTACCTCCAAGAATCTTTCTTTAGTGGCAAATTGTTGGGTATACACTTACAGTTTGGTCACATACTGATATGGTCTGCATACACCTGTCCAATTCGAATTCTTAAAAAAAAAAAAAAATAGTATCATGAAGTGGAGCCTCTGGAAGGTGGGTAATGTATCTCCAGCCTTATATGTAGGATTAATGGCCTTATGAAATATTTTTGTGTTAGGGTGCTCAAATACTTTAGTTCATACCATTTTAAAGGAGGAAGAGTCTACTGGATTCACTGGTTCAGAGGTTCTGTTCCCTAGCCCCATCTTTTAAGTCATGAGATAAGGACAGCATCATGGCAGTGAGATGCATGACAGAAGAGGCCTGTAACTTCATGGCAAGCAAGGAGCAGAGATTAAGGCACTTGGCTGTGTTAGCTGACTTTCTCCAACCCCCACCCCTCCCCAGTCTAGCCTATGGAATGAATGGCATAGCCTGAATTCAGAGTGACTCTATACTTAATTCTAGGGTCTATACTTCGTTCTCTCCACAAACACCCTTACAGACATACCTGGAGGTGTGGATTATTAAATTCCTAGGCACTGCTCAACCCAATCAAGTTGGCAATCAAGATTCTCACAGCTTTTGAGAAGGACATGGAAGGACACGTTGAAGGTGCCAACAGATACCAAGCTATTGGCATCCTGTTGGACTTACTAGTCTCTAAAACTGTGATCAATGCATCTTTGTTGTTTATAAATTACTCGGTGTAAGACATTTTGTTAATTGGCTTAAATGCACACACACACACACACACACACACACACACACACATATATACCCACCCATAGAAAGTGGACCCTGGGCAGAGGCCAGGGTCAAGGGGCAGCTCTATAGTCTTCTCTGTAATGCTTTTAGTGGAATGGATTTGAGGAATTTGAGGAACTCTCTCTGTGCAAATAATGACTGTGGTAATGACTAAAATTCAGGAGGGAAAAAACCTGGCTCAAAACAAACAAACAAACAAACAACCCCAGAGACTTGTGAGAGGCCATTTGAAGCAATTCTATGTCTAGAGCCCTGAGCTATTTAATGTTTCCAGCAATGAAGTAGACGATGAAACAGAGAGCATGCTCATTAATTTCATAGATGACACCCAGCTGAGGCTGGAGGGGGCACCTTGGAGGATCCGATTAGAATTCAAATGGACTCCAGTAGGTTTTAAAGATTGGTCAGAAACCAACCAAATAAGATTCTGGAAGGACAAGGGCAGAGGGAGGGAAAGGCAGCCTCAGGAAGGACTAGGAGAGTGACTTGCTTTGTTTTAATCCTGCCTGAAACCTGCTGACTCTCTTGACCTCCCTTGCCTGACACATCATAGCTGACATTTGCACATAGCTTACAATGAACTTTCACAGTTCTCTCCTTGGGGCCTTAGGTGACAACACCCTTAGAGAGGGGGCTGTTAGGAATAAGTTCATGGTGGGTTCAGAGATGTTAAAAATTCTGCCTTAGGCCACACAGCTGATAGGTGTCAAAGTCAGATGCAAACTCATTTAACACTTTACACAGCTCATTTGACACTTACCTCAGAGTGCTTTACTGTCTTATCTGATATGTGACCTCATTCAGTGGTACAGTCCCTGGATCCTGCTCCTTGGCCCTAGGCAGGTCCTATTTCCATCCATGTCAGGCCAAGATCCCATGATGTACCTGTCCAACACAATTCTTACCAGCCGCTTCACCAACTTGGATGCAGCTAGAACTGGACCAGACCCACCAGCTTGCTTTCATGCTCTGATGTCAGTCCAGCTACCTGTCAATACTCCTGTATACCTGCTTTGTTGAGAACCCTCAGAGAGAATAGCAAAACTGGGCAGAAAGAGTCACTGTGGAGTTATCAGGCAGACTGCTGGTTCAGCTTGGCAACCAGTCTTTCCAGTCCCTGGTCAGTTGGCTCTCCTTCGGTCTTAACCTCATTATTGACCCACTTACTATTATTGTTATCCTACGGAAGAGAAGACAGGTCACCTGGCAAGTGGTCCCTCAACTTCTAGTTCTCAGTATTGTCCACTTTGTGTAACTCTACAGCAGCTCTCATCTCCAGCCTCCCAGCTCCGGATGAAGAATGTTGTGTTTCTTCCCTCTTCTATGCTGTGTTCAAACCCTATTCTGTTTTGCTCCCTCCTGCATGTATATCACCTGGTCCTCCCCTCTATGCATTATTATATTTGTTCAGCCTGATCCATCTATGAAGCTTTCCCAACTGGAAGTCACCAGGGAGGAGCTAGAGGTATACAGCACTCTCTATCCACGTTCTGATTCTTAGGCCAACTAGAGTGTCTGTAGGTTACTTATACATAACCTATCGTATAACTTTGGGCCATCTGAAATCAAAGTCGTCCTCCTTCAATCTACCACGTGAATGGCAAACGCTGTCCATGATCCTTCACACTTCTCATTTGCAGTTTACACCTCATGGCTTTCCCTGACATCCTTTGTTACCCCTTACCACACCACAAACCCACCATTTTTCTTCTTTCTAACCCAGACTTCCCTATGGCTCTACCGATCCCTAGTGTTCATCCAGGCCCTTCTGTCCCATTCTTTCACATTTCTTGTAGCTGGAACTATTTCATGTCTACTCACTAGCCCTTTTGGTCTGCCTTGGTCAGAACTTGCTCTTTTGTTGTTGAGCTGCCACAGGCTGGATCACAGGATGGATCTATGTGGATGCTGCCTTCCTGGAGTTAATCTTCTGCTGGCCAGCCACTGAAAGTGCTAGACTCCTGCATTTTATCCTCTTTCTCCATAAGCCATCAAGGGTCGAAACTTTGTCCCTAGTTATTGTTGCTATTCCTGGCTATAGTCTCCTTACTGAAGTTCCGGTCTCTACCCTTGCCTCCTGTTAACCTAAACTCATCATGCCGTTTCTCTACTTGAATGCCCACCTTCTTACTGAGTGCCCATTCATCTAAGTCTGGATCCGTTGCCCATGGTCTTCCATGATCTAGTGCCTCCTGCTTTTGAGAAGCAGCGACTCTTGCTCTCAACACACCCCACTATTTCTAGGTAATCAAGCACACCATCCTGTCCTCACTTTGCCTGGCTAGGTTCCAAGGTGTGATCATTGAGATCACACCCCTGCATCTTTGCACATGCCTTGCCCTTCTCCTCGTGTTCCTCATCTGGCAGCTGTAACTGCAATGCTCTGGCTTTCACTCTGGAGAGTGACATGGTATCCTGACTAAGAATGTTACACCTGGAGTCACACTGGTTAGGTTCAAGTTCCAGTGGACTCTGATAGCGCTGTGACTTGGGATCTATACCTCAAGGCTTCCTTTCCTCCTCTATAAATTTACAGTGAGGAATTGGGGCTGTTGTGGAGATTAACATACTGGATGTGCAAAGTGCCTTCTCCAGGGCTGGATCCATCTGAAATTCTTGCTAAAGGTTGATCCTCATGATGCTAAAGTGTGTTTGTAAATAAACAAATAGTGTTCTGTTTGTTTCTGTCTACCCCTACCAGTGTACTGTCTATTATTTTAAGTGTTGTCCTTGATATCTGACCCAGCACTTAATGTTAGACAATCCCACTCCCATGCCTTAAAGCTTCTGTAAGGCAAAGGACACTGTAAATAGGACAAAACGGCAACCGTTTGGGAAAAGATCTTTACCAATCCTACATCCGATAGAGGGCTAATATCCAATGTATACAAAGAACTCAAGTAGTTAGACTCCAGAGATCCAAATAACCCTATCAAAAAATGGGGAACAGAGCTAAACAGAGAATTCTCAACTGAGGAAACTCATAAGGCTGAGAAGCACCTAAAGAAATGTTCAACATCCTTAGTCATCAGGGAAATGCAAATCAAAACAACCCTGAGATTCCACCTTACACCAGTCAGGATGGCTAAGATCAAAAACTCAGGTGACAGCAGATGTTGGCGAGGGTGTGGAGAAAGAGGAACACTCCTCCATTGCTGGTGGGAATGCAAGTTGATACAACCTCTCTGGACATCAGTTTGACAGACCCTCAGAAAAATGGACATAATACTACCTGAGGACCCAGCTATTCCACTCCTGGGCATATACCCAGAAGATGCTCCAACATGTAATAAAGACACATGTTCCACTATGTTCATAGCAGCCATATTTATAATAGCCAGAAGCTGGAAACAACCCAGATGTCCCTCCACAGAGGAATGGATACAGAAAATGTGGTACATTTACACAATGGAATACTACTCAGCTATTAAAAACAATGGCTTCATGAAACTTGCAGGCAAATGGATGGAACTTGAAAATATCATCCTGAGTGAGGTAACTCAGTCACAAAAAGATGAACACGGTATGTACTCACTGAGAAGTGGTTATTAGCCCAAAAGTTTGGAATACCCAAGAGTCACTTCACAGCAACCATTGGGCTGAGCGTGTGGTCCCAGAAGGAGGAGTTGGAGAAGGGATTGAAGGAGCTGAGGGAG
>JADRCH010000013.1:13208748-13281726 GCA_019843965.1 Rhynchomys soricoides
CTCCCTCAGCTCCTTCAATCCCTTCTCCAACTCCTCCTTCTGGGACCACACGCTCAGCCCAATGGTTGCTGTGAAGTGACTCTTGGGTATTCCAAACTTTTGGGCTAATAACCACTTCTCAGTGAGTACATACCGTGTTCATCTTTTTGTGACTGAGTTACCTCACTCAGGATGATATTTTCAAGTTCCATCCATTTGCCTGCAAGTTTCATGAAGCCATTGTTTTTAATAGCTGAGTAGTATTCCATTGTGTAAATGTACCACATTTTCTGTATCTATTCCTCTGTTGATAGTCATCTGGGTTGTTTCCAGCTTCTGGCTATTATAAATATGGCTCTTATGAACATAGTGGAGCATGTGTCTTTATTACATGTTGGAGCATCTCCTGGGTATATGCCCAGGAGTGGAATAGCTGGGTCCTCAGGTAGTATTATGTCCATTTTTCTGAGGGTCTGTCAAACTGATGTCCAGAGAGGTTGTATCAACTTGCATTCCCACCAGCAATGGAGGAGTGTTCCTCTTTCTCCACACCCTCGCCAACATCTGCTGTCACCTGAGTTTTTGATCTTAGCCATCCTGACTGGTGTAAGGTGGAATCTCAGGGTTGTTTTGATTTGCATTTCCCTGATGACTAAGGATGTTGAACATTTCTTTAGGTGCTTCTCAGCCTTATGAGTTTCCTCAGTTGAGAATTCTCTGTTTAGCTCTGTTCCCCATTTTTTGATAGGGTTATTTGGAGCTCTGAGGTCAAACTACTTGAGTTCTTTGTATATATTGGATATTAGCCCTCTATTGGATGTAGGATTGGTAAAGATATTTTCCCAAACGGTTGCCGTTTTGTCCTATTCACAGTGTCCTTTGCCTTACAGAAGCTTTGTAATTTTATGATGTACCATCTGTTGATTCTTGATCTTAGAACACAAGTCATTGGTGTTCTGTTCAAGAATCTTTCCCCTGTGCCCAAGTGTTCGAGACTGTTCCCCACTTTCTCTTCTATTAGATGCAGTGTATCTGGTTTTATGTGAAGGTCCTTGATCCACTTGGACTTGAGCTTTGTACAGGGAGATAGGAATGGATCAATTCGCAATCTTCTACATGTAGACCGCCAGTTGATCCAGCACCATTTGTTGAAGATGCTGTCTTTTTTCCACTGTATGGTTTTAGCTCCTTTGTCAAAGATCACGTGACCATAAGTGTGTAGGTTCATTTCTGGGTCTTTGATTCTATTCCATTGATCTACTTACCTGTCACTGTATCAATACTGTGCGGTTTTTATCACTACTGCTCTGTAGTACAGTTTGAAGTCAGGGAGGCTGATTTCCCCAGAAGTCGTTTTATTGTTGAGAATAGTTTTTGCTATCCTGGGTTTTTTGTTATTCCATATGAATTTGAGAATTGCTCTTTCTAGGTCTATGAAGAATTGAGTTGGAATTTTGATGGGGATTGCATTGAATCTGTGTATTGCTTTCGGCAGGATGGCCATTTAAACTATATTAATCCTGCCGATCCATGAGCATGGGAGATCTTTCCATCTTCTGAGGTCTTCTTCAATTTCTTTCTTCAGAGATTTGAAGTTCTTGTCATACAGATCTTTCATTTGTTTGGTTAGAGTCACACCAAGATATTTTATATTGTTTGTGACAATTGTGAAGGGTGTTATTTCCCTAATTTCTTTCTCAGCCTGTTTATCCTTCGAGTATAGGAAGGCTACTGATTTGCTTGAGTTAATTTTGTATCCAGCCACTTTGCTGAAGTTGTTTATCAGCTGTAGCAGATCTCTGCTGGAATTTTTTGGGTCACTTAAGTATACCATCGTATCATCCGCAAATAGTGATATTTTGATTTCTTCCTTTCCAATTTGTATCCCTTTGACCTCCTTTTGTTGTCTAATTGCTCTAGCTAGAACTTCAAGTACTATATTTAATAGGTAGGGAGAGAGAGGGCAGCCTTGTCTAGTCCCTGATTGTAGTGGGATTGCTTCGAGTTTCTTTCCATTTAGTTTGATGTTGGCTGCTGGTTTGTGTATATTGCTTTTACTATGTTTAAGTATGTTCCTTGGATTCCTGATCTTTCCAAGACTTTTATCACGAAGGGATGTTGAACTTTGTCAAATGCTTTTTCAGCATTTAATGAAATGACCATATGGTTTTTTTCTTTGAGTTTGTTTATGTAGTGGATTACATTGATGGATTTCCAGGTATTGAACCATCCCTGCATCTCTGAGATGAAGCCTACTTGATCATGGTGAATGATCGTTGTGATGTGTTCTTGGATTCGGTTTGCAAGAATTTTATTGAGTATTTTTGCATCGATATTCATAAGGGAAATTGGTCTGAAGTTTTCTTTTATTGCTGGGTCTTTGTGGGGCTTTAGTATCAGTATAACTGTGACCTCATAGAATAAATTGGGTAGTGTTCCTTCCGTTTCTATTTTGTGGAATAGACTGAAGAGTATTGGTATTAGGTCTTCTTTGAAGGTCTGATAGAATTCTGCACTGAACCCATCTGGTCCTGGGCTTTTTTTGGTTGGGAGACTGTTAATGATTGCTTCTATTTCTTTGGGAGTTATGGGACTGTTTAGATGGTTTATCTGATCCTGATTTAACTTTGGTAATTGGTATCTGTCTAGAAACTTGTCCATTTCTTCCAGATTTTCCAATTTTGTTGCATATAGGCTTTTGTAGTAGGATCTGATGATTTTTTAAATTTCCTTAGAGTCTGTTGTTATGTCTCCATTTTCATTCCTAATTTTGTTAATTTGGTTACTGTCTCTGAACCCTCTAGTTAGTCTGGCTAAGGGTTTATCTATCTGGTTGATTTTCTCAAAGAACCAGCTCTTTCTTTTGTTGATTCTTTGTATAGTTCTTTTAGTTTCACCTTGGTTGATTTCAGCCCTTAATTTGATTATTTCCTGCTTTCTACTCCTTTTGGATGTATTAGCTTCTTTTTGTTCTAGAACTTTCAGGTGTGCTGTTAAGTTGTTAGTGTATGCTCTCTCCTGTTTCTTTTTGGAGTTATTCAGAGCTATGAGTTTTCCTCTTAACACTGCTTTCATTGTGTCCTGTAGGTTTGGGTAACTTGTACTTTCATTTTCATTAAATTCTAGGAAGTCTTTAATTTCCTTCTTTATTTCTTCCTTGACCAAGTTATCATTGAGTAGAGCATTGTTCAGCTTCCATGTGTATGTGGGCTTTGTGTTGTTGTTGTTGCCATTGAAGACCAACCTTAATCCGTGGTGATCTGATAGGAGGCATGGGACTATTTCAATCTTCTTATATCTGTTGAGGTTTGTTTTGTGACCAATTATATGATCAATTTTGGAGAAGGTACCATCAAGTGCTGAGAAGAAGGTATATTCTTTTGATTTAGGATGAAATGTTCTATAGATATCTGTTAAACCCATTTGGTTCATAGTATCTGTTAATTTTACTGTGTCTCTGTTTAGTTTATGTTTCCCAGATCTGTCCATTGTGTATAGTGGGGTGTTGAATTCTCCCACTATTATTGTGTGAGGTGCAATGTGTGCTTTGAGCTTTAGTATAGTTTCTTTTATGAAAGTGGGAGCTCTTGCATTCGGGGCATAGATGTTCAGAATTGAGAGTTCTTCTTGGTAGATTTTTCCTTTGATGAGTATGAAGTGTCCTTCCTTATCCTTTTTCATGACTTTTGGTTGAAATTCAATTTTATCCAACATTAGAATGGCTACTCCAGCCTGTTTCTTGGGGCCATTTGCCTGGAAAATTGTTTTCCAGTCCTTTACTCTGAGGTAGTGTTTGTCTTTAACATGGAGGTGCATTTCCTGGATGTAGCAAAATGCTGGGTCCTGTTTATGGATCCAGTCTGTCAGTCTATGTCTTTTTATTGGGGAGTTGAGACCATTGATGTTAAGAGATATTAAAGAATACTGATTGATATTTCCTGTTATTTTTGATGTTGTTTATATTGTTTGTGTGGCTATCTTCTTTTGAGTTTGTTGAAAGATTACTTTCTTGCTTTTTCTTGAGTGTAGTTTCCCTCCTTGAGTTGGCGTTTTCCATGTATTATTCTTTGTGGGGCTGGGTTTGTGGAAACATACCGTGCAAATTTGGATTTGTCATAGAATATTTTGGTTTCACCATCTATGATTATTGAGAGTTTTGCTGGGTATAGCAGCCTGGGCTGGCATTTGTGTTCTTTTAGAGTCTGTATGAGATCTGCCCAGGATCTTCTAGCTTTCATAGTCTCTGGTGAGAAGTCTGGTGTAATTCTGATAGGTCTGCCTTTATATGTTACTTGCCCTTTTTCCCTTTCTGCTTTTAATATTCTTTCCTTATTTTGTGTATTTGGTGTTTTGACTATAATGTGACAGGAGGAATTTCTTTTCTGGTCCAGTCTGTTTGTTGTTCTATAGGTTTCTTTTATATTTATGTTCATCTCTTTCTTTAGGTTAGGGAAGTTTTCTTCTATAATTTTGTTGAAGATATTTACTGTTCCTTTAAGTTGGGAGTCTTCACTCTCTTCTATACCTATTATCCTCAGGTTCTGTCTTCTCTTTGCATCCTGGATAACTTGGATGTTTTGGGTTAGGAATTTTTTTGGATTTTGTGTTTTCTTTGACTGTTGTGTCCATTTTTTCTATGGTATCTTCCGCACCTGAGATTCTCTCTTCCATCTCTTGTATTCTGTTGGTGATGCTTACATCTATGACTTCTGATTTCTTTCCTATGTTCTCTAACTCCAGGGTTATCTCCCTTTGTGATTTCTTTATTGTTTCTATTTCTATTTTTAATTCCTGAATAGTTTTGTTCATTTGTTTGATTATGTTTTCTGTAATTCTTTAAGGGATTTTTGTGTGTCCTTTTTAAGGGTTTCCAGTTGTTTACCTGTGTTCTCTTGTATTTCTTTAAGGGAGTTATTTATTTCCTTCTTAAAATCTTCTGTCATCCTCTTGATATGTGATTTTAAGTCCAACTTTTCTGTTGTGTTGGGGTATCCAGGGCTGGCTGTGGTGGGAGAGCTGGGTTCTGATGAAGCCATGTAGTCTTGGTTTCTGTACCTTATGTTCTTGCCCTTGCCTTTCTCCATCTTGTTGTTTTAGCTGGTCTTTCTCTCTCTGACTGTGGCTTGTCTTTCCTTTAAGCCCAGATGTCAATATTCTTGGGAGACCAGCTCTCTCTCCCGGCTGTTCTTTAGACCCTGCATCTGGAGCCCTCCTGTTGCTGGCTTTCCACACAAGTGAGCTGCTTGCTTTCTCCCTGCACTGTTTGGCTATGGAGGCCTGGTGGCCCAGGCAGAGGTCTCCCGCCACAGGTGGAAACCTGCAGGCTCTTACCTCCAGGCTGTTCCTCAGTCCCTGTGTCTGGAGCACTCCTTCCACTGGCTCCTGCTTTCTCCCTGTGCTGTTTGTCTATGGAGGCCTGGTAGCCCAGGCAGGGGTCTCCTGCCACCCAAAAACCAATCTTATCAGCACATCTCTGATAGATTCTGTGATCTTAAGTAAGTCACAGAACCATTGTAAGCCTCAGTTTGCCCATGTACTAAGTGGGGATAATAACAATAGAACCTGGGCTCATAGGGCTTTTCTAGATCCTGTGAGACAGTGCACATGAAACTTTACCACAGTGTCTGACACTTCGGAAGCTCTTACTTAAGGCTATTCTTTATGTTCTTATATGTTTCTGTCTTTCCTGACCCAGGAGTCTAGTAGATAGGACTGGACAACTAGATCCCTAAGAAAGGTAAAGGCACTTTGTGCTTTCAGGAATTATTAGGGTCTAGGCAATAACTTGTGAAAGGTCTCCTCTCTAAAGATGCCTTCCATCTCCAGGTTGTCTGCCCTGGCATGTAGGTATTCTGTCCTTTGAGAAAGCTAGTCTCTTATTCCTCCTGCAATGTCTTATGGAAAACTCCTGGTGCCCAGAAAAGGCTTAGCCAGATGAAATTAGGTCAAGAATACCCGACCCACGTCATTGTAGCAATCTTAGGCCCATAGAATGTGAAGTGGTCTGTTTTTCTTTTAATTTTGAATCTCACCAAAATATGCACGCGCGCGTGTGCACACACACACACACACACACACACACACACACACACACTACTAAAACCAATGACCCAGTTGCAAACCTCAGTGAATTGCTGAGCCTTGAACAATTTCAGCCAACTGATGAAGATCCCAAATAATTTCTATTCTAATCTATGTTGCTTGACTTCTAAGGAGGTAATGGTCCCTTGGTGACATGCCGTCCTTTCTGTACACAATTTATTGCCGTGACTTGCCTTTCTGAACTGTTAAAAAGTGTGGAGGAAAAAAAGCTCATGAATTACTGCTACCCATTCTCAGCTGAGATGCTGGGTCCTGGCTTCTGGCTTGGACAAATGTGGTAGCACCTAGGCCAGAAGGAGGCAGGAAAGGATGGAAGGAGGGGAGAGATGGAACTGGAAACCCAAAAGGTGGTTGCATTATTGTCATCAATGATAACAGTGACCATGGGTGTATTTTATAACAGTAAAGAACATTTACCAACATTTTGTCCATTTAAACTGTGTGTGTGTGTGTGTGTGTGTGTGTGTGTTTAGGTGCACATGCATAGGCATTCATATATATGTGGAGGACAGAGGTCAATGATGGGAATCATTTCTCAGTCAACTTATTTCTTTTAACATGATCTTTCACTTGGACCTGGAGCTCCCCGCCATTGGATTACAGATGTGTCTCATCACATCTGGCTTTTTACATGGGTTCCGGAGATTTACTTCAGATCCTCCTGTTTTCACAGCAAGTACTTTATCAACCAAGCATCCCTCAACCCTCTGTCCATTTAATCTTAACAGTATGGCACTGTGCAGGGGTGATATTTATGCCAGGATAGACATTGATAGTAGATGCATAGTCACAGCATGTCCCAGGTGTTCTGCTTGTTGGGCAGTAGTTCTGATGAGTTGGGGTTGATGAGCAGAGTCTTTACTGGGTATCTAGCAGTTGGCTCAGGAGCTTGTGGTCTGCCTGGATGGGTAGAACACGATTCAGGGTCATGCATTATGTCCTTCAGCAGACAATTCTCTGGCTCTGAGCTGAGACTGGTCAGGTCTGGCCAGAGACTCTGCAGCTGTGGTTTCTGGGGAGGTGGGACAGGCTGAGTGAATTGATTCATGCAAGTGTGTTATTTCTGGAAGACGATGCAGAGCAAGAGCTTTGCTGAGTTGAGAAGTCTGACTTCTCTGTAAATCTTAGCTCTTGTCTATGAATGGGTTTGTAATAATCAAATTGTTGTGAGAATTAAATGAAATAACATCAGATCATTAATAATCACAAATTACTCAGTAAATATTCAGGCATTTGTGTCTTTAATCAATGCTATCACTGTCATCACCTTCTTGACTTCATTTTCCCATTGTTGTTGCTATCATTATCTTCATGGTCAACATCATCATCATCATCATTTCCATTTACAAAAAAGAAGAGCATAGATTACAATTGCTAAATGTGTGAAGCAAAACTGAATTTTCTGTATCGTGTAATAAAAATGTGGCTTTCTGGCCACACTGATTTGGGATCTCAGTGGGACCTAGAAGTCTTTCCTCTGAACAAGCTCCTGGATTGGTTTTGTATGCTTTGTTGGTGGGTTCGATTTTGAGAACCATTGCTTTGATACTGAGGGATAAGTTAATGGAGGGGTTAACAATGTCCATGAAACCATAAGACCAGGGCAGTGTGTATGTGTGTGTGTGTGTGTGTGTGTGTGTGTGTGTGTGTGTGTGTGAGAGAGAGAGAGAGAGAGAGAGAGAGAGAGAGAGAGAGAGAGAGTATGTATGTGTGTGTATGTGTGTGTCTGTGGAGTCTGGATCCTCAAAAATGTTCATGGATCCAAGAGAGGTCATCAGCTTTGTTATCCACACATCAACATTCAAAGAACAAAGTCTCCTTGGGTTTTCTGGTCTTGCTCTATGTAGTTTTAGCCACTTGGGGTGAGCTGCTTAGAGGATATGTGTCTAAACACCCATATGAACTTTGGTGTTAGGACTGACATGGCAGGGTTAATACAAAAGAAAAAGTACTTATTTATGCCAACAGTGTGAAACAGCTAATCTACTTTATTGCTGCAATTAAATATCTCAAAATGAACTTGGAGACTGAACCTATGAGCTGGAGCAAATCCTTCTCTGGAGCTCCCTGGAGCAGGCGCTGTCCCCAGCTGCCCTTGTCCTGCCACAAAATCTCAAAAAGTTCCTCAAATGGAGACTGGGCACTGACCTTGTGGGCTGTCTCTTTTATAAAACTGTGCTCCAAAGGGTCTTCAGAAGAAGAAGCCTATCTAAGCAAAACATATAATATAGCAGGTGTCCAGGTGGCCGCCAGGTGAGACAGACTAATATTTGTGCAAGGAATCGTGATGACTCTGCAGCTCAGATTTTTATCCTCTTATCTGCAAGATAGCTAGATCTTTTATGGGGGTAAATACTCCAGCCATGTCTACATCTGGGGCTCAGAAATAGTGTAAACATGTTTGGTAAACTGAAAACAGGGATCAGGCAGCATGCGACACTTTTCCAAGAGGAACTGAATAGGTGTGGAAGAGAAGTCTGCTGGTGGGACTGCAGGAAGGGACCCAGAGGCAGACCCAGGCTCAGGAACTGCAGAGGTTTCTGGAGAATACGGGGCTGTTATTTGAGACATTCTAACACTATCATCATGGTGGGGAGATGTATTTGTTCTGGGAAAGAAGGATGCTTTGAGAAATTCTCTCAGATTCACCAGCTGAGAATACTGAAAGATAATATAGCTACAAAGCAAAGAGTATTAAGCTAACTGAGATGCAGAATGGCTGGGCAGCAGCTGCTGTGTGGGTATCCTGTATGCTCAGGCTTGAAGCCAGAGCACAAAGGAGGGAGAGCAGAAAATAGCGGGGACCCTGCAGTGATGTCTCAGAAGGTAAAGCCCTTGCCACTCAAGCATGGGGACTGGACACCCAAGTAAATGCTGGGTGGGTGCAGTTACCTTCTAGAAATTTCAGGGTTCAGACATATGCATGCACACACCACATGTGCCACACATAAGAATAAAACAGAAACTAACTGCCCCCCCCCCCAATCAACCTTGGATCTGATTTCAGAGGAACATGGAGGGAGGCACAGATCTTCAATAGGAAGTTGAGAGGACCAGGGGCTGGGGGCACTTCAAATGTATCACTTAGGTGGAAGAGGACAAAGGTTGGTGCAAGGTGACAAAACTTGCTTCCTGAGATGGCCATTGTCTTAGTCAGGGTTTCTATTCCTGCACAAACAGCATGACCAAGAAGCAAGTTGGGGAGGATAGGGTTTATTCAACTTACACTTCCATGTTGCTGTTCATCACCAAAGGAAGTCAGGACTGGAATTCAAGGAGGTTAGGAATCAGGAGCTGATGCAGAGGCCATGGAGGGATGTTCCTTACTGGCTTTCTTCTCCTGGCTTGCTCAGCCTGCTTTCTTATAGAATCCAAGACTACCAGCCCACAGATGGTACCACTCACAAGGGACCCTCCCCCCTTGAGCACTAATTGAGAAAATACCTTATACCTGGATCTTATGGAGGCATTTTCTCAACTGAAACTCCTTTCTCTGTGATAACTCCAGCTTGTGGCAAGTTGACACAAAACCAGCCAGTACAGCCATGGACAGCTAGCCTGCCGGGGTCACACTACTGTCACTGTTGTGGGGCACTGGATATACCCACATTGCCATTGCCATTGGATATGGATGTCCTGAGTTTTCTGGCTAAATCCCCACCAGGCTCCTCCCTTCCTAGACACTATTCTCTTTTTAAATTCTATGTGCACATATGGTGGTCTGGGCTGTAGGACTCTAGTAACTACTCTGGTGTTTATGAGGAAATAAAACTCAGACAACATACCATGGTGTTGTTATTCAATGTGTGCGTGTGCATGTGTGTGTGCATGTGCGTGTGTGCATGTGTGCACATGTGATTTAGGAAGACATGTATGTGTCTGTGTGTGGAGATCAGAGATTGATGTTGAGTTCCTTCCTCAATGACTCCCGATCTTATTTTTTGAGACAGGATCTTTTATTGAACCTGGAGTTAACCAATTGGCCACACTGGTTGGCCAGTATCTCCCAATGATCCAACTCTCTCCTCTGCTGGATTATATTTGCATGGCTACACCCATCTTTTACATGAGCTCTGGGGACTGAAACCCATCTCTTTACGCTTGTGTGACAGACACTTTAGTGAGCCACCTCTTCAGCCCATTCTTTAACTTTTCAGCATCCACATGACCTTTGAAGAGTAATTTGTGACTTTATATTGAAATATTTGCAGAATACTTAACTTTATTTTGAGGAAAGAGTCAAGAAATATCGCCTGGGGATCCAGCTTGGGAGCTGGCATCTCTACCTTGCTTCTTTGCTGCTGTGCCATGTGGGCCCATGGGGAATGATCAGGTGCCGAGCTTCACTTAGAAGCAGAACAACAGGTGCTGGTAACTGTTGGCAGTGCAGGCAGAAAGCAAATCTGCAGGAAGGCCCTCACAATTGTCCTGTGCTCCTGTCTTTGTGTCTACACCACCCCTGGAGGTAGTGGCAACTGCATGCGTAGGGAGCTTGTCCAATGTGACCAGGCTTAGCATTGTTGCTGAACCAAGGGAGATTGTGGAAGGTCATTCAGCACACTAGCGATCTGTTACTAGAGATCACAGTTCACAACTAGGGTGGTGTTGGGCATCTACAGGCATAGAATGCATAGTTCTGCTCTCCAGCCATCTTGTAAAGTCTGAAGAGGATTGGGCCCATTTAACTTCTCTGATTTATTCACCTGGCATTTCCAAGTCAATCTTTTACCAAGTGCCTAACGTGGTGTTTGTTTGTTGAGGAGAGATAGAGGAGGCAGAATCCCTCCCTGGTTTTGGAGAACTGTCTATCTAATGAAGGGCATCAGCAACAGAGACCAGATACTCAGAACGCTGTGTAAAGTGATGAGTTTTTCAGAAGACTCTCAGTGGGTCTTGACAGTGACAGTGATCATCTGATTGATATAGAAAGTCACACACCACATAGGATGCCTCATATCCCATAGGACCATTCATACTCCATAGGACTCCCCACACACCATAGGACTCCCCACTCCATAGGACTCCACACACCACAGGACTCCACACACACCATAGGACTCCACACATACCCAAGAAGCCATATGCCTCATAGAATGTTCCATATCCCATAGGAAACCCCATGGGAGACCTCACAGTCCCTAACATGTCAGTCTCTGTTCTCTCCTTGCAGTTCATGGTGACCAATTGTCTACTTTCTGTCTCTTAAAATTTCTAGGACTAATTTACTTCCTAGGCAGACATGTCTGACCAGGGTTTGCACCCCACTTTAGCTACATCTTATAGTACACTCACCAACATCTGAGAAGCTGTCAGCAATGACCCTCCATGCTGAGCCCTGGCTCTGGGAGGAAAGGGATTTGAGACAGTATGAAAGTGCAAACTGTTGAGGGTAAAGAGGGCCTGGGGCTTGTCCTCTGCTCCAGGTAGGCAGCTTCCTCACGGAACAGCCCTGGACCTGGTTACCTTTAGAGTGTAGATTTGCCCAGGTGTCTCTTTACCCAAGGCAGAGAGACAATGGTGTCCCCTTAGATTCAGGCAATGGAAGCAAGTGCCTTCTTCTGGGAACCTCAGGATGGCAGCAGCACTATTTTCCCCCATGGGAATAGCTTTGGAGCAGACTGTCTGCACAGATGAGAGGGCAGTGGAGTGGGATGGGACTGTCTGCATCCCAGACCTTCAGGTGTCTTGCTTTTAAGAGCTACCATAAGGATGGAGGCTGAGGGTCAAGAACTCTGGAATCTCTGCCCAGGTAGAAGGGTTGACGGTTCACACACCTAATAAGTGAGAAGTTGCCAGCTCTTGCCTATAGGTCTGCAACAAGCTTAGTGGCTGATGACGAGGGACCAGGTGGGCCCCTCCATGTCATTTGCACGTTGTCTCATTCATTTACACAAGCACATATTCACTCGTTTCCATTCATCCATCCATCCACTCACTCACTCACTCAGTCTCTTATTCATTCATTCATTCATTCATTCACTAACATTGATTCACTCATTTATTCCTTCACACACATTTACTCAGTCTCGTTCATTTATTCCTTGCCCCACTCTCATCAATTCTTTCATTCATCACTCTTCATCACTCAGTCTCTTATTCATTCATTCATTCACTAATATCGAATTCATTTATTCCTTTACGTACATTCACTCAGTCTCATTCCTTCCTTCCTCCCCCCACTTTCACTGATTCTCTCATTCATTCATCACTTCTCACTCAGTTCTTCCTTCACTGACTCAGCACACACACACACACACACACACACACACACACACACACACTCCACATGTCTTCATTTGTTCTTGGTTTTAATCTGCATTATCTATGACAGCTGCTAGCCACTGACTTCTCCATATGTGCTAGTCCAAAATTAGATAGATCACAGATGTAAACTGAGCACTGGATTCCTAGGACTTAATGCTGGAATGTAAAACTCTTATGAATAATTTCTCAAAAATACTGGTTACGTGTAGAAATTACAGCATTTGGAATATTTGAGGGTAAAATAACATGTAAAGTAGTCCATACTTCTTAGATATTTTAAAAAGTGTGTATGTGTGTGTGTGTGTGGTGTATGTGCACTACATCAGTTCAGATACCTTAAGAAACCAGATAAAGGCATTAGGTTCCCTCGGGCTGGAGTTTCCATCTTTTTTTTTTTTTTTTTTTGATTTTTTTGAAACAAGGTTTTTCTGTGTGGCCCTGGCTGTCCTGGAACTCACTCTGTAGACCAGGCTGGCCTCGAACTCAGAAATCTGCCTGCCTCTTCCTCCCGAGTGCTGGAATTAAAGACGTGCACCACCACTGCCCAGCAATTGGAGTTACCATCTTTTGAGCTACACAAAGCAGGTCCTGTGAACCTAACTCAGATCTTAACCACTGACCATCTCTCAGCACCTATGCACCTCACTCTTAAAAGATGAGTAAAAAGCACTCAAGTCTAATTTTTCTTACTCATTTAAAATGTGATTGTTAACAAACTGAAATGGTTTTATGTGGTTGATATTATGTTTCTATTGTCCAAAGCTGGATTCCCCTGAAGGACATGAAGTCACTAGGTTGACAGATCCAGCACATGCTCCCTTAAAAATGCCAAGAAGGGAGGAAAATAGGAAGGAAAGCTGGCTCCCAAGTCCCCAAGACAGGGACAGGACACCCGGACCATGAATGGAGGATTTATTACAGGCCTCTCCTAGGGGACTTAGCACAATGTTTATGATTGATAAAGGCACTAAAGCTGTTCATTAGTTATGTTTGCTACTTTGTACTTCTGTGCCTCTCAACAGTGTGGGAATAGAAACAGAATAAATTACCAAGTGATCTGGGAATTCCTGTAACCCATAACCAAGTATGCTATGTGTGTGTGTGTGTGTGTGTGTGTGTGTACATTTTAATGAGATGCAATTTAGTTTCAATTTAGGAAATCCCCAAAGCTCTCCTGTTTTGTTTTCTCCAATTGTGGCCTAGCAGCTTTGGAGGCAGTAGCAAATGTGGAGACGAAATGGAAAGAACCAGGCCCAGTCACTCTGCAGTCTTTCTGTACTGGTGACTCTGCTACTCAGTAGCAAACGCCAAAGCTGTGCCCTTCTTCTACTTCAGAACTGCAGAACTCTACTTCTCTCTTCTACTTCAGAGAACTCTGTTCTCTGCTTGTCTTTGCTCTGCTTCTGGGTTGAGGCCAGACACTCAAGTTAGAGTACAAGCCCTTGTCCAGAGGGAGGCCTTTACTGGGCCCCAGCAGTGTGCAACTGGGCAGGCTAATTACAGGTGCAGGCTCAGCGCTGGAGTGGCTATACCAGAGAGTGGAGAGAAATGGCCAGTGCAAAGGATGAATCACAGGCACTTAGGCATGCTGTTCATTCAAGTGACAAGCATATGCTGGACACATGATCATTGCTACGTGCTGGGGAAATAAAAGTGAACAAGGCTTGCTTCATGCCCTTGAAACATTCCAGTGAATTAGAAAATTATATAAAAATGAAATGTCACTTGATAATGCCATATCCAGGAAGAGAGAGCTGACTGAATTTCTTATTTGTGTGTGTGTGTGTGTGTGTGTGTGTACAAAACAGGATGAAATCCTCTGGATATTTATATAAAAATGAACACAAAGATGGAATGAAAGGAAGGCACAGAGTCTAGGTGGCCCATGACCCAAGAGAAGATGTGATGGTAAATTGTCTGTTTTTTAAAAGTGGACTCAAATCATGAACAGGGCAGAGAAACAAGAACTCAACAGCTCTAATAGAACCACAGGAAATTCTTAGATAAGGGCTTTTCCTCACCAATAGAGTCCAAGGGGATATGTGTGTGCTTAAACTCCACTATGCCTTAAGATGCTTGGCCCCTCCTTGTCCTGTTGTTAAGGACTCCCATCACTGCCCAGTGATCAGAAAGCCAGCACAGTGTCAGTGGGTGCCACTTTAGGGCGGATGAACGGAGCAATTCCACCCCTCCACTGTTCTGGTCACAGTGTCCAAGGGAGGAAGAACAAAAGGAACTCCTGTCCAAACATCAGGAAGGAAACAGATTGGAGGATGAGAGCAATCTCAGGGTCCTGGGGGAGTTTAACAAGTGAGCTAATATTTGTGTCACTATAGTCCCAAAATAATAAAAGGAAGACCATGGAGCTGAAGAGTGTTTGAAGAAGTCATGACTGCAAACTATCAAATTTGATAAAATTTGAATTCTACCAATTCAAAGGATGAAGTGAATCTCCAACAGAATAAACTCAAATAAATTGCACAAAGATTCTTACCATATAGGTAAAATTCCAAACGGTGGGGACAAAGAAACTCAGGAGGCAGCAACCATGAAATAATACCTCTTGCATGAGTGGGCAGAAGAGGAACTTGAGTGATAACCTTAGTGGTTGGCAGAAAGTGGCACCATAAACATACATACATACACACACACACACACACACACACACACACACACACACCATTTTTCAGGTCCCAGTGAAAATACCCTACAGGATATAAAAGCATGAATAAAGGCATTCCCAGATGAAGATGAACCAAAGCGATTCGTAGCCTACACACCTGCTCTAAGAGATTAGCTGAAAGGAAGTCTCTAAACAGAGAGGAGGTGTAATAAAATCAGCAACCCTGGAACACATGATGAATATACCACATGTACTTTTTACTCTTGATTTTCGATATTATGTTTGGTGAGAGAAGCAGAAATTACAACAGCATAATGTGGGTTTATTATGTATGCTGCACGTATTCAAGACAATTATAAACAAGAAAGGACAAGGAACTGTAAAAGGAAGTCAGATTTCTATACTTCAAGCTAGTAAAATGTCAACACAAGAGGCTGGGAAAGCCATGCAGGCATAATGTAATTCCTACATTGAACAGAGTGAAAATACCACATATCAAAATCCGTGGGACATGGTGACAAGCAACTCTGAGAGGAGAATTTATAGTGCTAAATTTATACATTAAAAAGAGAGGAAAGGTCTCATATAATCTAGATTTCTATCTCAAAACTTTAGAAAGAGGGGGAAATGGGACAAAAAAGTAGGAAAAGAGAATCCTAAAAAGATAAGAAGATATGAAATAAAATATTAAAAAATATAAAAAATATTAAAAATTGATGAAATGAAGATTGATTTTTCTTTTAAGAAATCAGTGACATTGGCACATCTCAGTAGAAGTTTGATGAAGAAAAGAGAATGTAGAACTTGCCAAGATTGAGGCTGAAATGGAGGACAGGATTGCAAACCTATAGGCCCTATGAGGTTAGTGAGGGGAGCCTAGGAACTTCACACTCATGAGTCCAGCAAGTCAGGGAAGACAGATGACAGTATACCACAGCAGTTCATTCAGGAGTAAATAGATAAGCTTAGCAGCCTGACTGCTAAGTTTCTTTGAACATTTAGATTTGAATTTATTTAGCTTGAATTCTTAGGTATAAAAACTCTCTACAAAAAAAATTTTAGGCCAGGATGTATTTTTTGGAAAGTTAAAATAGCATTAACATCAATTCCACACATTGTCTTCAGAATATAGAAAATGAGGAAACAGATTCCATGTCATGTTATCAACCAATAGACTAGTCAAAGCCAACAAAAAGGAAAGTATAGAACAGACCTCTTGTGAATATAAATGCAATCTCTTTTAACTATTTGCACATGGAATATATCAGTATCTTAAAAAGCATGAGGAAGATATCTTTATTCCAGATAAAAAAGTTGACTCAGCATTTAAAAATCAATCAAAATATAATATCAAGAAGTTAAAGACAAGACAGTAACTTGGTTTTTATCTATCAGTGCAGAAAATTATGCTTACATTATTGACTTAAAATAACCCAGAAAAACAAGACTAGAGGATTTTTCCTAACTAGATAGAGATGCTATGCTCTATCATGACAGACAGAACACTCTTCCTCTGACAGTGACAGCAAGGCAAGAATGTTCACTCTCGCCAATCTTACTTGTCATGGTACCAGAAGGACATGGTACCAGTTATGACAAAGGAAGAAGTGGAAATAGATCAGGAAAGAGGAAATAAAACAATTTCCCAAATTTCCTAATTATATAATTGTCTACATATAAAATCCCAAGAAGATCACAAAACTCTTAGAAGTAATATATAATTTTAGCAAGTCCATGGGATAGAAATAAACAAAAATGACACTGAAATCATACAAAACAAAATACCATAAATGGTGAATCGAAAAAGGTAGGAGAGGATGAAAAAGAGAAGGAGGAGAAAGCAAAGGGAGGAAGAGGAAAGAAACACTGAGGTGTGACTCTCGTAAGACAGACAGAGAGCCTGAGTGCTGAAAGCAATAGAATGTTAACCAAAGAAACCAGAAAGCCAAAATAAATGGAGATGTACCATGTTCATGGATTGGGATGTAGTAAAGGTGTTATTTCCCCTTAAAGCCATATATAGGTTCAATGCAATGCTTTTTAAACTATAATGATTTTGTAGAGAAAATCTCTTCTAAAATTTATATGAAAATGTAAAGAGATTAAAGTAGTTAAGAAATTTTGTCAAACTGTAATCAGTGGAAAGGTAAAAAGATACAGCCATTTTGGAACAAAGTTTGAAAGTTTCTTAAAACAAACATGCAACAATTCAGTACAATCAGTACAATTCAGTACAAAAAGTACAATCCAGAGTTGTACTTTTCAACATTTATTCTAGAGATGAACCTTACAGCCACACAAAAATCCTGTTTGTGAAAACTTGTTCATAATGGTCAATGACTATAAGTAATCCATATATCTTCAATCAATAATTGATTAAGTTGTGGCACTTCTGTTGTGTAGAATAGTGCTTAGCCATGAAAAGGATACTCTACTGGTACCTGCAACCACTTGGATCAATCAGTAAAGAATTCCATGGCGGAGGAGGTTGGGCTCACTCTATGGTTAATTTCTATAACATGATAAAATGGTATTTCAAGATGGAGAGTTGCTTACTGGTTGCCAGGGCCTATAGGTGACGAGATCTTACTAAGGGAGACAGGAAGTGATCGTGTTTCTATCAGGGTAGCGTGAGAGATCCTGTGGATGTCAGAAATGTTTTGTGTATTGATTTTAACACTGAAAACATTCAGTCTGGGACAGTGTACTCTAGCTCTATGAGATGCTATCACTCATGGAAACCTGAGTTCTGTAAAGGATATGTGGGATTTCTCTGTGTTTTTACAATATGTGTCAGAATAGACTCAAACTAAAGTGCTTAATTAAGAATATTTTAAGAAAGGAAAGAGCATGACTCAATTCGCAAGGGATAACATAGAATTATATACAAAGCATTTATGGTTTTGCTTTTCTGCTATAGCTTGAGTCCTAAACATCTCCCAAGGTCAATGCCTTAAAGGCTCAGTCTCCATCTTTGTACTATCTGCAGAAAAGTGAATCCTTAGGATGTAGGGCTTATGGGGAGGTCTTGATCATTCAGGATCCTGGCCTCTCTTCTCTGCTTCCTGGCTGCCTTGTGGTGAGCTGCCCCTGTAGCCACATGCTCCTGTCATTACATTGCCTTATCATAAACCCAAATGCAATGAGCTCAAGCAACCATGAGCTGAAGTCTCTGAAACAGTATGCTCAGATAACCTTTCCTCTTTTTAAGTTTATCACTTCAGGTACTGTGGTACAATAACAGAAAACTGATTAACTCAGCTAAGGAGATGGCTCAGTGGTTAAATGCTTGCTATGCATGTGTGAGGACTGGTGTGCAGACCACTGGTAACTCTGTAAAACTTTGGCATTGGGGCATATGCCTGTAATTTTAGTAGTGGGAAGCAGAGAGCAGAGAATCCCCAAGGCTTGCTGAGCAGCCAGTCTAGACATGAGCTCTAGGTTTAATCAGAGATCCTGTTTCAAAGATAGATTGTAGTGAAAGTACACATCCGACATACACTTCTGACCTCAACATGTATATACACAATGAATGCTTAGTCTCTAGATTGAGAAGAGAGAGAGACCAAGGGAGGGAAGGAAGGAGGGAGGGAGGAAGAAAAGGAGAGAGGGAGAGATAGATACAGAGAGAGACAGAGAGAATATGCTAATAACACTGACTTTTTCTGTTTTTTTCCCTTACAGTTTATTGATAATTTATTAAGGCTATGAATTGTTATATAAGTTTTAAAAATCAGTCTAACAGGTCAAGGAGATGGGTGCTATCATTTTAGACCAGCACTGATGCTTGGAGAGGTCCAGACACTTCCTCTAGGGCACTCAGAGGACAAATTGTAGCACCACTCTGGTCTATTTCAGGGTGGTGACTACCAAAAATAATTCTTGGCTATTCTTTTAAAAATGTGTTATTTTTATCTTCATTTCAAGCATCTTTTTGTGCTAATAACATCATTTAGAATATTTTGTTCTTTCTTTTCTACTTGATTTATTGCTATACCTTTTATTTTAAAAGGTCGTTTGTCAAGGGTTTATAATAGTCACATTTAACTTGATCACAGTCTACCCAAACTGATGTCACACCTCGTTACTTACTCTCATGAAGAGAGTTGAGCTGTTCATCCCAGTCTCGTCTGTTCTACACCGTCACATACTTAATTCACTTCACAAATCCTATATATGCCAGCATTAATACCCTTTTTCTTTTAAAAACTCAAAGTTAAAAAGTCAGATATCACCCCAAAATCTACTGTTTTCAGCCCCCTTCAACTCTTAAGTCCAAATGTCCGTCCAGAATCATTCCCTCAGCTTGAGCATCTTCCTATAACATTCTCTGTAGTTTGATTTACAGATACTTTATTTTTATGGTTATTATTATTTTTTAACTGGCTATGGAATCTAGGTTGAAGATTGTTTTCCTCTTCAGGAAAGTTAAAGGCATCTCTCTGCTACTTTCTGTTCTCTGTTGCTTCTGATAAGAATCAGCCATTATTTTTATTGTTCTTCTGCCATGTGCCATGGGGCCTTCCCCCTGACTTCTGAGATATGTTCTCATCAGCTTTATATTTTAATGACTTTTTTCTTTGCATTTTGTCTCTATAGTTTTGCTGACCACCTGGGATCTGTGGTTTTGGTATTCATATTTGGAAGAAACTTTGTCTGGTATTTTGTTATTTTGTCCCATGAAAAAAATTAAATGGAACCGGGATAAAGGGCTGGAGAAATGGCTCAGCAGCCAAGAGCACTTGAGGCTCTTGCAGAGGACCTGAGTTCAGTTCCTGGCACCCACATGGTACCTTACAACTAACTGTCTATGACTCCAGTTCCAAGGGATCTGACATTTTCTTTTGGTCTCCTCTTACACTGCATACACATGGTCCAGACACATACATAGAAGCAAGACACTCACATACATAAAATAAAATAAAAAATGATGAATATTACTGATTTTCCTATTATGTTCAAGTTCAAGACTAGGTATGGTATTTTGTAATTATTCTACCTTTAATTATAATTGTGAGGATTTATTCATCCTAGGTTCAAAGCCTTCAAGCTGACTAATTGAAATGTTGCATTATTGAAGAATTTTGCTTGTCTTTTTTTTGCCACTTCCTTAAACTTTGTACCAAACGTCTCACATAATCTTCTAACTACAGATATTTCTAACAGTTACTTAAAGGATATTTTTGGTTATTTCCACTATCTGTGTTGTCTATGGCTCTGTATCTATTGGCTGTTTTACTCCTTAATTAACATATTTCCCCACTTTTT
The DNA here is from genome assembly GCA_019843965.1 of Rhynchomys soricoides. Lineage (NCBI taxonomy): Eukaryota > Metazoa > Chordata > Mammalia > Rodentia > Muridae > Rhynchomys > Rhynchomys soricoides. The sequence goes on from JADRCH010000013.1 coordinate 13,228,985, forward strand.
TGAATTTCTAGTAATATATGCTTTATTTTATGTATACATAATATAATCTAGGTGGTCTGGAATAAGTTTTCTTACTCTGAAGAGTGGAAAATTCCTTTCTCTACAGCAGTAAATTCCTGAACTTATTATTACTTTTTAATTAAGGAAATTTGATCTTCCACAATTTTACACACATAAACAATATTTACCCCCACCCTTTCCTCACCTCTCTGCCATCCTTATCCAGCCATGCTTCTCCCCTAAACCTCACCTACATTTTCATGCCATTCCTTTATTTTCTGTCTCTCTGAGTCTAATCAGGACCGTATGGGTGGCTGTGGGTTTGGAGCTCACTGCAGGAGCCTGATGGGCTGAGCAGTGGGTATACAACCAGAGACAAAGTGTCTTCTTCTCCTAGAGTCTACCACCAGCCAATAGGTCAGTAGTAAAGAGAAAGAAAAACACTCAAATACCTAAAAAAAAATTAATAAAACAAAACAAACAAACAAACAAAAAACCAGAAAGGACGAGCATAATTGATTATCCCTGTAGGCTCACCAGGACTTTGTTCCAGATGCTTTAGCAATCCAATATACTTTGTGTGCTAGTCAGCTTTCTGTTACTATAGCAGATGGATAGCAGGCAATTGACTTATGAAGAGGAAAGGTTTGCTTTGGCTAACAGTGTTGGAGATGTCAGTTCATGGTTGAGAAGTTGTGTCATTTGGGCACTTGGAAGGAAGACAGCTTACCCTGTCAGGGAGCACGTGGTTGAGCAGAGCTGCCTACTTCATACCAGGCAATTAAATGAGAAAGGAGAAGACAAAGGTCCATGGTCTCCATCAAGGGCACGCCTAAAATAATCCAAAGCCCCCAAGTTCTAAAGGCTATACTTGTGATAGCACCATGGATTGAGGATCAAGCCCTTAATACACAAGCACCTGGAATATATTCTAGCCAAAACCTTTAGCACCCCATTCATTATGTCATATAATCTTTACCTTCTCTTGGTCATTCCCCATCCCTTCAAACTCCTTCATAAAACATATTTTGTAGGACTGGGGAATTAGGTCAGCCCATAAAGGACCTGCTCTGTAAGCATGAGTTCCAGAATCCATATAAAACATCTGGGCACAGTGGTGCACATTTGTAATCTTAGAGCTAGGGAGTCAGAGACAGGTAGATGTCTGGAGCTTCCTGGTCAGCTAGCCTATTCTAATTGGTATACCACAGACTAAGGAAAGACACTGGGTCAATAAAAAACATTGTGAAGGACTCATGCAAAATGATACTTGAGATTGTCCCTGGGTGTGCACATATGTAGCCCCCCCACATGTGCACATACAAATATTATGTAGTGTTAATGATTATGTAGGGATAATATACACTCATCTAAGGCATGTGACCTACTTTCTCCAACTAAGTCCTACCTTCTATCTTTACCACCTCTCTATCATGTTACCATGATAGATACATCAAGGGATCCATCCATTGCTTAGGTCAGAGTTCTCAGGATCCAGTCACTTCCTAGCATTTGGCAACCAAGCCTCCCACCACAGGAGCCTGTAAGAGACAACTGATATTCAACTCACAACATTGACTTTCCTGTAAGCACTTCTGCAGCTCACTTCTATGCATGTGTGTTTGGGGACATATGCATATATATTTTTATTATTCACTTAGGTAATAAGAAAGCAAACCAGGTTCTTTGGGTTTAATGACATTTCAGTTTTCCTTGTTGTCATCCCCTGCCCTTTCAGTCACCAGTTAGACATATCTGTAACTTGGGGGCTTGGCTGTTGCTTAAATCTCCTGGAAACATACCTGAGAAGGAACTTGGAGAGTTAGTTCAAAGAATAGCAGCCATCAGTCCTCCTACTCTACGCTTGCTCTTTCTGGTGCATTCTATTACCAGGAAGAGACAGGCTATACTGTATCACCACAGCTTCCCAAAATGTCTTTTCTGAAAACATTGATCTAATATTTGCCTGTGGTTTCCATCTTTGTTGCTTAAAGATGGTGGCATGAAGGGATAGTCTGCAGGGTTGTGTAACCACTGTTGAAGACACTCTTTGGTACATTGTTCCATATCTTTCATAATGGCCCATGTGGATGCTGTCCATGTCTTTTCTTTTTTAATCACAGAATCCTTTCTTCAAATAAAAGATTATGTGGAAACTTAATGTCTAAAGCAGATCAATGTGGCTGAATCAGAAACTGGAGGCTCCTGAGTCTTACTGTCTTGTATTTTGTCTCTCTACATATCCTTCTTAGCCTCACCTCCCCCAAGTTCTCCTTCATGATCTTTTATGAACAATCTTCCAAGAACATAATATTAAAATAACTAGTTCAAGTCTAAGGCAGAGAGTGTTCTGAGAATTTAGTGCCAGCAGAATATTTGTCTCATTAGATAAATGGCTGTGTTTAATTTTATATTACCCAGATTTATAGCAGCTTATTGTGTTTTGTTTTCTTGGCTTGAATGAGAAAAAAATTGCATACATTGGGTACTCACAATATGGTATTTCTTGTCTATCATTTCTATGTAGACCAAAGTCACTGCTTTAGTTTCTTTCTCTATCGAAGATACAAGTTTACCATGTTTCTCATTTAAAAAGTATCATTGGATCAGACAAAAAATGGGAGTCCATGAACATGGATTTATTCTTCATTTCATGATCCAATAACTCTGTTCCCACTGTTTCCCTACCATGTTCTACAGGACTTGATATCTAACTTATATTAGGATGTGTTTAGTGAACATGTATTATTTTGAACCCACCCATGCTCATCCCCACACACAGACACTCTCATCCCAACACAGAGACACATCCACACACATACTGTTCATTATCCACTACAGTAAGACTCATCTGCATCAGCACGTGTTAATAATGTCAATAACTTTCAACCACAGCATTCTCTGTGATGAGTAACCACCACCTACAATGCATGTGTTCCCCCTCCCTGCACTTTATTGTATACTCAGGTTGCTTTTAACACCTGACATCACACTATAAATAAAATTGAAATGTACATCCTCAGACCTGTGCCACTTTGGAGTTTTACAGCTATTCATCAGAGAAATAAGCGTGGGAGTGGAATTTCTGGACCATAGCATCTATGTGCATTTAATTCAACTAGGTACTGGCAGACTGTTCCCGGGAATGGCTACATCCATCCACAGTGCAGAGTGCCTGCTTCCTTAGATCTCCAACAACTGTTGGCATTCTCCAATTTTCTGATTTTGTCCAGCTGTGAAATATTTTTTGTTGCTTCTTCAGTTTGTATTCATTTTGTCCTTAATTGTTGTAAGCAGATACTCCGAAGCTTGCTTTGGATTTATCTTTCTACAGATTGTCTGTGTATACTGCTTGTCATCTTTCCATTGAGACTGCTGTCTTTTCCTTGTTAATTTAAAAATATTTCTTATATGTTCAAGATTTTCCTGTAGAATTATGACGTGAGCCTCACATAGGTCAACATGTTCTACCAGTGTGACCGTTTGAGTGCGGAGTGGGAGCCCACAAGCATGTGTCATTGAATACTTCATCCCCAGCTAGTGATGCTGTAGGGAAAGTTAACATGTTCCTTTGAGCATGCCCATTGGTGGTGTACATGGGTCACCAGGGGTGGCCCTGAAGGTTCAGTCTGCTTCTGGTCCTACCTGAGCACTCCATATTTCTGTCTGTGCATTATGAACAAGCTCCTTTAGCCACCATGTGTTCACTGACATGAAACTGAGCCCACCTCACAACTCCATAAATAACTTTGCATCAGCATTTCATCATAGTGATGAGAAATAATGGCTAACAACATTAAAAGAGGGTTTTAAAATAATTGTTTTCAGGAATATTTTTCCTTAATCAATTTTATTTATCCCACCAACCTCAGACATTTTTACATGCAATCAGTGAGCTTTCTACAGATCTTTCCACATTGTGTACTTTCTGTTTCTAGCATCCCACCGTTCGGGTCAGTTACAGTGTAAGTGCCTATGGTGATTGTACTGTATAGTGAAGCTATCTTTATAAATTACTTTTTGGGTTCTGTTTCTTGCTAATATTTTCCCCGTTTTACGAGCTCTCATTTTATGATACTGACTTACTGATAGTCTTTATAGATGTCCTTAATTAAGATATTTAATATGCTAAGTCATCTTGTTTAGTCAGAAACATATTTTTTTTTCACCCAGCATCTCTTTTTTTCTTCTCTTCTCTTTGTTAGAGGCTCAGATATAAAATTTCTCTGCCCCAAAGTCCTTTAGAATAATGTCTAAAGTGCTTATGTCTCTTGCAGAAAAAATGATAACAGGACTTCTGCTTTGGTCCTTATTTACTATTTTAGCTAAAACAAAGTTACAAAAGAAAGAAGGTATCTATATTTATGCATATAAATCTGTGCAAACATATATGTGATCCTATGGCTGTCTATATACACACTGTACATATGAACATAAAACCAAAACCACAGTTTTGAAATGTTTTGCTTTGTTGATTAATCCCTGTGTGTACGTGTGTGAGTACATGCTCACCATGGCAAGCACACAGAGATCAGAGGACACCTTAGAGAAGTTGGGTCTCTCCTGCCTTGTGGATCCAGTGGGCACATGTCATCAGGCTTAATAGCAGATGCCCTTATTCCCTGAGCTGACTTTCTGACTTCACAAATTGCGGTGGTTGAGAATAGACATCAAGCAACAAAGGACAACAGACTTAGAGATATGGAAAATAAGCAATTTGATCTTTATCCTGGAGAAGAGAGAAGAAGAGAGGGAGGGCAAAGGGAGAGAGAGATGGCAGAAAGGGAGGGAGCAGAGGGGAAGGAAGAAGAGGAAGGTGGGTAGAGTAGCAGAAAGGAGAGAGAGGAGAACACAGGAAAAACTCTTACGGTTTCTCATGGATCTCTTAAGAGCAGTTGAGTGTCCATTGACCCACATGAATGAGGAGATGGTGGACATCTCAAAGAAGAGGATGAGCCCAGCCAAAGCCCAATAGAATCAGGCTTAAACTATCTTGTTCCTACCAGAAATTGTATGAAGCTCACTGACTATCGATTGGGTAGAGTGCTCTGGGAAGACATGCTTCATTATTTTGGGAATTTCATTTACTAATAAAGTAGAAAATACATTTTTAGAGTATTTAATAAAACTTCAAGTACCATTGGGCGTGGTGACTGGTTCCTTTAATTCCAACGCCCTAGAGGCAGAGACAGGTGGATCTCTGTGGGTTTGAGGTTATGCTTGTGTACATAGAAAGGTGTAGGGCATCTAGGGCTATGTAATTAGATCCTGTCTCAAAACCAAACCAAAACAAAATGAAACAGAACAAACAAATGAAAACCTTCCAATTCCTTTCATTTTTACATTATAGTATTGAGTTAGTTTTTCTAAAGCAACCCGTGATGCGTATAAACCCCATTAGAGACAAAGTCATAAATAGAGAAAAGTTACTGACTTGGCCAGCTTGGCTGGGTTTGGAAATACACATTTAAGAACTCAGGAATACAACATAGCAGAAATATTTCCCAGCACTTGGCCCTGTGGAATTCCTCATGGTATTACACTTTCTCTTCAATGATGCTGGTAGGGAAGTTTGGTACTTGGTTAACTTTTGAGACATAGAAACAGGGGAGGCAATAGAGCTCTTCTATAGACAGATCCCTATGTAATTTCTAGTCCCTTCGGTTTGGTTCATCTCACCTGTATGGCAAGAACCTAGGTCCATATGTGATATTAATGGTGGACTCTAAAGTGTAGAACCTTGTAGGATGCACATAAGCACAATCAGCCTATAAAATTCCCTAGACTCACACCATGTTGTAAGTCTCAAGCATTTCAAGAGTTGCAAGATACTGGTTTTAGGGATATCATATTGGGTATGCACTTGATATGAGTGATTCCTATTTCCTTAAATCACCAGAATTACATTTATTACAGTAGGCACTTGCTGCAGAAAATGTATAAGAATAGAGAGCCTGCAACCCCTCATTCAGGAAGATGTTACTGCCAGGTATAAGGGTGGGTAGATTCAATTTTAAATTGATCTGTCTCTCTTAATTTTTGTAGAACCAGAATGATTGCATTTGAGTGAATAAAGGGTACTTGTGATGTGATTCCACTGTATGCAGCCTCTAGCTATCTCAACTGTTGCATGCCTGTAGAAGATATTACACATTAACCCCAGCCCTTTTCCCCATAGGACCTGGAACTGATCTCAAAGCCATCCAACTCAGTTTATCCCAGGCAGCAAACAGCCTGTGAAGATTTGCATGGATTGTCAGAACTGAGATGGTTAATTTTGATTGTCAGCTTAAGGGGATATAGAATCAACTGTGAGACATAGCCCTGGGTGGGTCTGTGAGGACATTTCCAGGAAGGAAAGACCCTCCTCTGGAGTTGGTGGCCTAAGAGTCAACTGTTGTTTTCAAAGTGTTATGATGTGTGGCCTGCCTGCCTTCATTTCTTATTTGTATGGTCATCTCCTCTTCCTCTTCCCTCCTCCCCTTCCTCTTCTTCCCCAGCTCTTCCTCTCCCTTTTCTACAGAGCTTCACTGACATCAGACTCCAGTTTTTAGCCATCTAACCTTGACTCTCAATCCTAGAGTCAGATTAGGACTGATGAAGGTTCCAGCTTCATGAACTAAACATTTAACCAAGTTCTCAGCACCTCTGGCATGCAGATAACTATTGTTGGGCAATTTAGTCACCACTGTGTCAAAACTTTTAGCAAATCTTCGTGTACAATATTCTACCAAGTCTGTTTTTCTACACACACACACACACACACACACACACACACACACACACACTCACTGAGAGAAGAAAAGTAAGTGTTAAAGACATATATGAATGACCTGTCACTCCAGGTTGACTCTTGGGAACAACGCTGCACCTGCTCCAAGGATCTATAGCTGAATATGTGACTCAACGACCAACCCTGTCCTTACTATCCTTCAGATTTGCATCCTCAAAGGGTCCTTCCTGGCTGGTGCTCCTTCACACCAATCTGCCTTCAAATAAATCAGTAAGTGGACAGATGAGCTAACGCAAGTATTAGAATATTTGAAAAGGGTGGTTCTCAAGACAACAGACGCATGCAATAATCCATTTCGGCATGGGGTGAATTCACTCTAACCAAAGGGCTATCACTGGTGTCAAAGGCAGTTAGCATCATACTGTCGGTGTATCTATTTCTTGTTAGCTCTCCAACACTGAACAGTAAACACATTTCCCTGTTTTGCAAACCTCTCCTAAACAAATATTCTGACAGCAGTGTTAACCATTTTCCTCCCCTCTCACCACTCCTCCCATAGCTTTGTCATGCCTTCAGTCTCTCATTCCCAAACGTTTCAAGTTCAAGACCCCAGGAGCCTGCTGAGCTCAGGGGCAGGAGCTGAGGTAAGAACATTTTCTCTTTTGATTTCTTTTCTCTTCACCACAGCTAAAAATACACATCTCTCCACCCCATCCTGTCAATTCCCCTGTAATTAGGAAGGCCTACAGCGTCTCCCCTGCCAAGGCTGTATCCTGGAGTAAAACTCAGGGAGCAGGTAGGGCATGTGGGTGATGAGGAAAGTTAGGTCTGGGGGCAGAAGGACATCAGGATTTTGTGACAAAGTTGAATCCAGCAGGAGGAGGCTTATGTGGCAATGGCAGACTTCTGTCACCAAGGGATGTGAAGGTTGCAAGGACCCTTCTATTCCGTGAGATACTCACTGCTCTTTTCTCAGATGACAGGAGCAGGAAGAAGCTGCCCTGAGTCAGAGACGGAGTCATGACAGAAAGTTTGAGTGTGTGCTGGAACGTGACTGCTGGTGATTACAGATATAGGATAGGGTACATTGAGTAAAAGTTTGTATTTTTTTCTGTATTACTTGCTGTTTTTAAAATATAACAAGCATGTGAACATTATAAAAAAAACAAGAAGTTTGAAATGTGGGTGTAGTGTACTTGATAAGCATACACATGAGGCTGTAGGTTCAATTCCAAGTACTGGCATAAACAAACAATAAAACTCTTACATTAATAAAAATCAGACTATAAGAAAGATGGTGAATTTTTTATGAGTTCATATTTCAGTTGGAGATAACTTTTGAACCAGAGTATCATTAGCTCATTTTAAAAATTGGGCCCTGTTCTAGAGTCAGAGAACACAGAGAAAAGTATTGCTGGAACACAGGATGAACTGTCAAGGGTGACACGTGCAACAGAGGGTCAGGCACAGGCCACACTGTGAGGGTATTGTATGCTAGTCAAAGGCACTGGCATTTCTTCGTTCCTCAGCCAGGGCAATGGGTACCTGTGGCTATGTGAGCTGGCATTTCTGAGAGAGCTCAAATCTACCAGATATCAATATAGTATAATCTTCCTGGGGTAATTTCCAATTTTACTTGAAAATCTTTGGGGAAGAGGTTGAATGACTTCTCTGGTTGGGAAGCCATAGATTGGGGAGGATCATGGGAGAGTTTGGTGGGTTTTAGGTTTGGAGGAGGCCTTCTGTGGTGACAGGAAGTGAAGGGAGATGTCACTATGCTATTTGTTTGTTAGAAGGCTCTCCTAATAGCTTGCATTAAGTGAGGAGAGGGAGATTTAAGGTGGGGAGACCATTGGCAAGCCTCATGCAATTTTCCTGGGGAAATGAATGGCTGTGGATTAGAATGTTGCCAGGGAGGGGAAGGCTGGGAGGAATTGATGCTCCAATTTGCACAGCTGGATGGCGTTGACTGAGCATGAGGCCACTTAGGAAGGTGACAAGGTCTCAGTTGAGAAGAAGAGAGAGACAGAGAACAACTGTGTGTGATACTGTGACCTTAGAAAGCTGGCTGGGGAGAAGGACAAGATGACAAGAAGACACCACACACTTTCTTCCTACTATTCTGAGAAGGCCAATAGACTCTCCAGCCTTGGCTCCTTCAGTCCCTCTGCCAGAAGTGTGCATCTGCCATTATCCCTTCTACAGTGTTCTCTCCTAAGAGAGAATTACAGCTCCCTTTGTGCTTCCTCTGAACCACCTAAGCTTCCAGCAACATACTTATAGAACTTTGTAGAATGTTCTAGTTTCTGTGGGTACCTTCTTCCACCAGATTGTAGGCTCCTATGTCCAGCCTTCCACGGAGAAGGTGCACAGCGAATGTGCCAGGGATGAGTGAGTGAAGTATCAAAAAGCAATGAGAAAAAAAGGAGGGACAGGAGGGGGAGAGAGAACCAGGGAAAGGAGGAGCTGGGAGAAATAGAGGAGTCTCCATGAAGCACATTAGGCACACAGAAGATTAATATTGGATAAGAGCTGAGAAATTTGACTTAGCAGTTGGGAGAGTCCTTGGAAAGAATAAGCTTCCTGGCAGGGTGTGAGTAGAAACACTCTGCCATTTTTACAAGCAAGAATAGCTAGGAGATAAGAACATGGAGACCCAGAGTGAGGGCCTTTCTCTCTTTGCCCAAGAAGCTGCAATATTACAAGTGATGCAAATGTTAAGATGTGAAGAGAAAGATGTGGTCAGAGATGCTGAGAGAGCTGAATCACAGCTGAGATGGGAGGGGATGGCAGAGATGGAGCAGAAGAGCTCCTCAGATCTACTGAAGAGCTCCCCATGACTTGCACATGTGCCTGCTCATCCAGTTTCACTTTGCACTGTCTTCCTCAAGTCACCTCTAAGCCCATCCATCCTCTTTTTTTGTTTTTTTTTCCTCAAAGGTGATAAGAGACAGTTTATTCTGGAGCCAAATATGAGTGACCATGGAATAAGAACACAGAATCAGGTAAATTCTCTAACACAGCAGAAGTTTTATGAACTTTTTTTGATACTTTATTTACATTTCAAATGTTTCCCCCCTTTCCATGTCTCCCCTTTGGAACCCCCCATTCCATCCCTTCCCCCTGCCTCTATGAGGGTATTTACCCACCCACCCACCACTCTCATCTTCCCTCCTTGTCATTCTCCTATCCTGGGGCATCTAACACCCTCAGGTCCAAGGGCCTCTCCTTCTACTGATGGCCAACAAGGCCCTCCTCTGCCACATATGTGGCCAGCACCATGAGTCCCTCCATGTGTATTCTTTGGGTTGTGGTCCAGTCTCCGGGAGTACAGGGGGGGGAGGGGTCAGGCCAGTTGACATTGTTGCTCCATCCATGGGGCTGCATACTCCCTCAGCTCCTTCAGTCTCTTCTCCAACTCCTCCATCTGGGACCCTACGCTCAGTCCAATGGTTGCTGTAAATTGAATCTTGGGTATTCCAAACTTTTGGGTTAATAACCACTTATCAGTGAGTACATACCATGTTTGTTCTTTTGTGACTGAGTTACCTCACCCAGGATGATATTTTCAAGTTCCATCCATTTGCCTGCGAATTTCATGAAGTCATTGTTTTTAATAGCTGAGTAGTATTCCATTGTGTAAATGTAACACATTTTCTGTATCTATTCCTCTGTTGAGGGACATCTGGGTTGTTTCCAGCTTCTGGCTATTATAAATATGGCTCCTATGAACATAGTGGAGCATGTGTCCTTAATTACATGTTGGAGCATCTTCTGGGTATATGCCCAGGAGTGGAATAGCTGGGTCCTCAGGTAGTATTATATCCATTTTTCTGAGGGTCCACCAAACTGACTTCCAGAGTGGTTGTACTAGCTTGCAATCCCACCAGCAATGGAGGAGTGTTTCTCTTTCTCCACAGCCTCGACAGCATCTGCTGTCACCTGAGTTTTTGATCTTAGCCATTCTGACTGGTGTGAGTTGGAATCTCAGGATTGTTTTGATTTGCATTTCCCTGATGACTAAGGATGTTGAACATTTCTTTAGGTGCTTCTCGGCCATTCGAGTTTCCTCAGTTGAGAATTCTCTGTTTAGCTCTGTCCCCTGTTTTCTGATAGGGTTATTTGGTTCTCTGGAGTCTAATTTCTTGAGTTCTTTGTATATATTGGATATTAGCCCTCTATCAGATGTAGGATTGGTAAAGATTTTTTCCCAATCTGTTGGTTGCCATTTCATTCTATTGACTATGTCCTTTGTCTTACAGAAGATTTGCAATTTTATGAGGTTCGATTTGTCGATTCTTGATCTTAGAGCATAAGTCATTTGTGTTCTGTTCAGGAACTTTTCCCCTGTGCCCATGTGTTTGAGACTTTTCCCATTTTCTCTTCTATTAGATTCAGTGTCTTGTCACTTCCTTATAGTAATTGTCCTTCCCTGGAGAGGTCACCTCTATCATGTCATGTCCTGGGTACTTTAAACCCTTTTCAATTATGAAAACTGGTGTTACTGTAGCACCTGTTCTTCAAGACTTCTGCTCTCTGAGTTGCACTCATTTTAACATACAAAGGGGACCTGCCTTGCATGGCTATTTGACAGGTCTTTGTGTGCTAGGACCTGTCACAACAATGCAAAGCTCCTGGTTTAGGGCAAGTCTGTCTAGTCATGTACTGATATTCCAGAAAATGCTAGCTCCACAGGATGCTTGGCCACCCAAGGCTCTGAGGGGAATTGTGCTTGGACTTTTGTTGTGATGTACAGTACACATTCTCACTGTGGGAAGTTACTCTGAAACTCTTTGATTCAATGTTTTTTCTTTCCTTTTTGAGATTATGATATAATTTTATCATTTCTTCCCTTCCTCTAAAATCTCCCTTGTATTCTTCCTTGTTCTCATTGCTTCTTATAAACTATACATATATATTCTTTCTATATAGAAATATATATATATACACATTTATATATCCATATATAAACATCTGCTATATATGAATACATATATATTTACATATAAATATGGATATATATATCCAATGTATACATGTATATATACACATATATCCAAATAAATATACATTTATACATTTGGAAATGTGTGTATGTATATATATATTCACACACTCATATACATTTGGAAATACATATATTTATATATTTATAATATATACATTTACTATATGTTATTTATATCTTAAATAAATATAAATATAAATAAATATTTAAAATATAAATATGAATATATATATATATATCTCCAAATGTATAAATACAACTTGCTCAGTACAGATAATGAATGCTACTTGTGTGTATATGTTTTTAGGACTTATCATTTGGTTTTGGAGAGTTAGCTGATTGCTCCTTCCTAGAGAAGATTATTTCTCCCCCTCTCAGCATTCTTTAGTTTCCTGTAGTTCTATGTGTATGTCTATTGGGGTCATTCTTATTTAGTTCATGTTTAGGGAGTCATGTTGGTGAGACTTTATGGGTTTAGCTTGTGACATTCCTAGTAGACATAACATGACAGCAAACTCCTTCATTCTCTGACTCTTACAATCTTTCTGACCCCTCTTCCGCAATGATCCCTGGGTATTAGGTGTAGTAGTGGTGTTGTGGATATCCCAGTTAGTCCTGGCCTCTGCAGCTCTGCATTTTGATTAGTTGAGGTTTTTTATAATGGTCTCGGTCTGTTGCAAAGAAAAGTTTCCTTGATGTGGGCTGAGGACTGCATTTATCTCTGGCTATGAGAACAAATGTGGGGATTGTGCTGGTTTAGTAAAGTGGTGATTATTGGCTCTTGTCTAAGATCTATGTCTTCTTTAGTTCTGAGTAGTTGACTTGGTTTCCAGTACCAGGCATGACTTCTTTGTTGAGTGAGTCTTAAATTCAATTAGAAAGCTGTTGATTACTACCAAGATATGAAAAACAGTATTGCATTGTGGTCCATAGATGTCATAGCTGGTTAGGACTGTTGGCTGCTTCCCTTCTTTGGAAGCTTGCATGGTACCTCTGGTACCATGAAAGGTAATCCTCAGGGAGGGGGCTTTCATCCTGAACTTCATTTTAAAAACATAGTTCTGTCATGTTTAATCTTGATTGTCAACTTGATAAGATTTATAATCACATAGAACCAAATCTCTGGGTATATATTTTCCAAAGAGGTGTAATTGATAGGAAAATACTCATTCTGAATGCCGGCTATTGCTTGACTTGGGAAGGGTTCCTCGACTGAATAACAAAGGTGGGTGGAGTCCTAGCATCTCTCTCTGCTTCCTGGGCACAATGGGACCAGATGTCTCATGTTTCTGCTGCCATGTCTTCCCGGGCATGATGGGTTGCATTCTCAGACTGTGAGCCATAAGAACTCCTTCTTATTAAACTGTCTTTGTCAAGTATGATGTCATGGCACCAAAGTGTTAACTGACTCAGGTTTGTTTGAGCTGATATTTAGATGAACATGTATAGGATGTCTGAATTTTGCTTGCTGGCTTGCCATGTAGGACTCTAGAACAGGATATCCATTCTTCATACCAGTCTTTATAACAGAATAACTTCTGTTATGCCACTCTTCAGAGTCAGAAGCCCTGCTCTTCCTATCAGAAGCAACTGCTCTAAGGCTCACTGTAAAGTTATCATGTAGGACCCTTCTTTTCCCAGTCCTTTTCCTAGTACCCACCAAAGAGTTCTCCCTTCTGCAACCTTGCTTCCCAAGAGACCTGCGATTTCTGTTTTTGTAATTTTCTTCCTCTTTTCTTCTGCTACATAGCTAATAGCATCCCAGGAATCTAAACGTGCCTCGTAGGCCTAAAAATAGCTTTATTTTTCCAGTCCTCACACTGGAATTGTAGTTCAGTTGAGAATTTAATTCTGAGTGGAAAATAAATTTCTTTCAGCATCTTGTCTTCTAATGTCACATGTGGTTATTGAGAAGTCGATTGTTTTTCTGATTTTGAGTCTTTTGATGTGACTCCCCACCCCCTCTGGAAGCATTTAAGAGATTATCTTTAGGCCTGTGGTTTTAAGATTTCACAAAAAGCCTTGATGGGAGGGCTTTATCTATTTATTTTGTTGGGCAATCTGAGCCATTTCAATCAAGGAATTCATATGTTTCAATTTCAATTTATGAAAAATGTTTTTGTAGCAGGTATTGGATGACCTCTTTCTGCTTTATATCCCCCCTCCAGTGTATATTAAATATCTGTTGGACCTCTTGAATTGTCTTGTAAATATATTTCTTGATTCCCTTCCTTGTCTCCATTTGGGGAGATCTCTTCAGTTTGGTCTTTCAGTGGTGCTATTAAAGCCTTAACTTCAGCTTCCACCCTTGTAAAAGAGCACTCTCCACTTTTGTGTACAATTGCATCCTGTATCACGCTGCATGCATGCCATGCTTCCTCACCTTAAAGGTCTTTGTTGGTGACGTTTTGTTCTGTTCTGGAAGTTTTCTTCCTGCTATTTTCTTCCATGTTTTGGTTCTGTTCTACCTGTTGCAAAGTTATCATTCAAATATGAGACTAAGAGTAAAGGATGAAGGAGCAGAGAAAGGGGGACAAGGGAGGTTAGTAAGAGAGAGAATCTAATCAAAGTATCTGATACATGTGTGTGAAAATGTCACACAAAACTTGTTATTTTGTACAATAAATGTACAGTAACTTGAAAATAAAAAAAGATTAAGGTCTTTAAAATGTTCAGAAGTTGTTTGTATGAGGGTGTGTGTGTGTGTGTGTGTGTAGAGGAGAATTTATTAACTGGCTTCCATATACAGTGATCTAACAGTAAGAAGAATGTAGATAATTTTTCCTATTCTGTGTGAGGAGACATGGGAATTTAATTTTTTCAGAATAAAAATAAACTTTCTCTTTTACTATTATTGCTACTTCTATATTTAGCTCTTCTGACTTTCGGAGCTTGTGGAAATTGGGAGCTTACATAGTTGTTAGTTTTTTTTTTTTCCTGTGTCCCTTGTCCAAGACACAAATTCACTGGCTTCTGTTTTTAATCTAAGACACAACTGTGCATCTGCTTTGTGGGAGACCATACACCAATGTATGCCTTAGTGTTTCTAGTTCAACCTTACTAGAGGCCCTGTCTCTGCTTTAGCACTTGAGTGGCAGCATCACTGACCATTCAGGGTAGGAAAGAACCCAGTCAGCACTTGCTCTGCACATTGGTTTCAACTTACACTTTTCTCAGGGTTGCCACATCTGCTGCTTCTGAATCCTCTGGTAGCATCTTCAGATGCCTTCTGGGGCTTTTGTTGGTGAGTCAACCCATACCTCCTGGGACTCCTCAGCAAGATCCCTAAATACTGCAGCTTCCCCTCTCTGTTCACCTATTCACGCTTTTTGGAAAATATGCATCAAAATGGCTTCTCCCCAGGGACCCCAGTCTGTATCTGAACCCTTACCGACATTTTCCACTTATTTACTCTCAACAAGGGGATTCACAAAATGCTTAATTTAGCATTTTAGTCAGAAAGCCTAGTGCATATTTTTGTGTAAAAAAGTGTGACTGTTATGCAAGTTGTCATAGTCCAGCAAGGCCTGACATAGGAAGTGTCCTATGAAGATTTCTTTCTGACTTGACGGTTTGGCCTGTATGGCCATATCTACTGCTTTGTGCTGAGTCTCTAGGGTATACCTGGTATAGCATAAAAAACAGATAATCTCTCATCATGTGAGGGTAGAAAACCTGAATGTAGGCTCCAATAAGTAGGTGTTATGTTTTAGATATGAGGTATGTCCCTAATATGTTAATATGTTGAAAGTTTGATCTCTAGCCAGTGACATAATGGAAGGTTTTGGATTCTGAAAGTTGTAGTTCATAGCAGAATGGTCTGTTATGAAGTAGGGTCATGTTAGAGCAAGAAAGCCATTGGGGGAACATCTTTGCACTATTGCTCATGCTCCACCATGATGCTCTGGTTCAAAGTCAATAAGTCCGTAGGTCATGGATTGAACTCTCTGAAACTATGAGCTCCAGTCTGACCTCTTTAATCTGTTCTACTGGAATCTTATGTCACAGCCATGAAGGCGTAACTAACACAGTATGAACTGATCATCTGCTAGCTCTTCTTAGATCTTATTTGCTGAGGAGTGACTGGAATAGTTTGGGGCTTTTTATCTCTTTACCCAGTTTCTGACATCAGTGGGCTACACAGTGAGAAGAAATGCAGGAGGGAACAGAGTTCCCAAAGTTCTTAGTCACTGATCCTTGCTTTAAGCTCTAACATTTATAAACAGTGTGAATTGGCTCATTAAATTCTCTCAGGAGCCTGAAGGCCTTACTAGGAGGAACATTGGGATGGTAAGTGATAACTGTCAACTTGAAAAAATGTGGAATTATCTAGAAGACAGAACTGGGCATGTATGTTGGGGGATTGTCTTACTTTCATTGTGGTGGGAAGACTGATCCACTAAGGGTGCCACCATTCCCTAGTTGGAGTCTTGAACTGCGTAAAAGGAGGGAACTGAGATCATTACTCTCTACTTCCTAAGTATGAACACAATACGGCCAGTTGATCTCTTGCTCCTGTTTAATGTCAGGCTTTCCCCACCATCACTGACTACAACCTTCCAGAATTACAAAGCAAAGTAAACTCTGTCTTCCTTAAGTTGCTTTTATCAGGGAATTTTATTACAGCAATGAGAAAGTAACTAAGACATACCATGATGAATGAAAAACTCACAGCCAAGTATTGAGGCTACAAAGGCCTAAAACCAATCAAACTTATGGTTCTTCTTTCTCTTGGGCCTTCACAGGGACAAATGAAGTTTGGTGATGAGTCTTTGCTACAGTTCCCTGTACTCTCTGTGGAGAGCACAGTCAGACCTGCTTCCTTCATGACACTGGAAATACATTATGGCCAGGGTTCTTAAGCTACTGACTTCATGTCTGTCTCCTTTGGGCACTGACATCTTATTAGGTCCATTTTCTTCTGCTGTAATAGAATATAAGGCAATAGCACTGAACTGAGAAAGACATGAAGCTGGAGTCACGTGTGCATTGGACATTCTGCCTGTAGTGGGTTTTATTGGGCTCTTAAGATCTTATGATGGAAGACTCACTGACATAGGCTTTGTCACTTTTTCAGTCCCCCCTCCATCTCTTCTCTTTCTCCCCACTTCCTGCCCTTCTTTCCACCCATTGCCTCTACTCTTGCCATTGCTGTTTTCCCATCTCTGTCTCTATCTCTACGGCTAAGTCTTTCACTCTTACTTTCTTCTGTTTCTCAATCTCTTCTCCCTTTTGTGATAGAGATTTATTTTTTGTCCATTAGTCAGTACTATCTATGTATTTTAAACCCAGAGGCACATCTGCTAATTATACTTTGAGGGAAATAATCATGCAAGTTAAGATTATTAGATAATGAGTGTTCTCGGGGACTGACCTCTTTGGGAAATGAGGCTGAAGTGGGAGGAAGCTGGGCTTGTTCCCACCATGGCTAGCGGGATGGTAGAGCCCTTACGAGTCACTTTGTTGACATTTGGATGTAATCATATCTCCTCTAAGCTCCAGGAGCTCATCTGGGGAACAGGATTAGGTAGTCTAAGGCTGTTTAGAAAGAAAAATATTAGAAAGCTTTATATTATGTCTCAGGGCTTAGTACCCAGCCCCACATGGTTTTCCTAGAGTCACAAGGAGATATTGAAGGCTTTTGGAGTTTTCCTACACACACACACACACACACACACACACAGAGAGAGAGAGAGAGAGAGAGAGAGAGAGAGAGAGAGAGAGAGAGAACACTCTGGGCTTGCTTCATTGCCTCTAGCTTCCTGCTCACTTGTTCTTGCTTATGAAAGCTCACAGGACACATGCTTTCCTTTTACAGCTTCTGTTCTTGATCTAGCTCTGCTTCCCTTGCAGCTTTGTTGGAGGACTGGTGTGTCATAGGTACCTGTCATGCCTTTACACCTACCAATCTGCCCACTCACCCCAGCACTAAGAGCTAGTGATAGCAGTGCTATTCTAAGGTTAAGGGACACTGGGTGAAGACTTGAAGTGAGCAAAGACAGAGGCCCAAAAATGCATGAGGTATGCAGTACATGAAGTATGTAAGATATTGTACCTCTGCTGGGGACCTGAAGGGGTAGAAGTATAATTTTGAGGGAAAAGGAGACAGATTTTAATTTTCAAAAGCATGCTGTTTTGAATGGGAAAGCTTGGTGGTCAGAGGGATTGAAATACATCCCCAACTCAAAGGATCAAATTAGCTCTGCACTAATTAGCTGTGTGGTGTTCAGTGACTTCCTTAACTTCTCTGTGCTTCAGGTTTTCAACATGTTTTCACCATAATAAGGGGATGAAAGCATCTTAAATGGTTTCTTGTTTTTTGAAGTATGTTCAGAGATGCAGAACCAGCAGAAACAGGCTGCTAGAGGTCACAGAAAGAAGGAAGGTGCTGTGGGTACCCACTCTCTCCATACTTCATTGTTCTCTCTTGTCACCCATGTTGGGCATATTCCCTCTGCATCCTATCCCTCCTTCTTTTTGATTCTCCCTTTCTTCCCTCCTTTGTTCTGTAGACAGTTTCCTTTTACATTTGTGCTACACAAATGTACCTGATTTTATGTATCTATATAATATTTAGGACTCACAGATGAGAGACAACATATATTTGTTTTTCTGAGATGGACTTAATTGTCTGCAGATATGATTATTTCCAGTTGCATCCATTTACCTGCCAAGGACATAATTGGGTTTTTCTTTGTGCTCGAAAAGCTCACAATGGCTAAATTATAGAACCAACTTAGGTGTCCAACAGCAGAAGCATGGTGAAGAAAGTGATATTAACAGAATATTTTTCTGCCTCATTTTCTTCCTCTACTCGACGTTAGATATTCAGACTTGAGTACCGAGCAACTCTCTTTCAGAAATGCTCCTAACTGCAACCTTGTCCTCCTTAGCTCCCTCTGAGGAGGAAAAACAAGGGTTTGAATTCTTTGAAGTGATTCCCCCAACCTAACTGCTTACCCCCTATCCTCTATAATGGGCTTCCATGGCTTCTTATCCTATGAACCTGCCATTCTGGTTGGGAACTTTATTGATTAAAAACATACAGTTCCCAATTGCATGAAGGTTACATATGAAAAGCAAAACCCTTTGTTAGTACATGAATGTCCCATGTGGTATTTAGAATATGTACTCTGTAAAAGCATTTCCCAGAGTAGGCAAAGGTGAGATCACCAACAGCATGGAGGCTCTGGAGACCATCTTCTTACATCGGGTTAGATCAAGGGTGCAGGAAGTCAAAGGCCCTCATGAGTTTCGGGGCTCTTTGGTTTAGTTTCACCTGTAGGCAGAGGCCACCACAATTTTGAAAATGCCAAGGCGACTTCCCAGAGCAAGTGCATATTTATGTATTCATGTTTGATCTGTAAAGGTGTATGTGTTTGAGTGTGTGAGTGTGCATGTGTGAAGAAGCTAGAGCTCAACTTTGAGTATAGATCCTCAGACACCTTCCACCCTGTTTTTTTGATGTTTTCTTCCACTGGTGCTTGAAGCTCACCAAGTAGATGAGGCTGGCTGAGCAGTGAGGCCCAGCATCCTTGGTCTATCTCTAAACACTGAAATTACAAGTGTTTGCCAGGACTGATGGTTCTGGGGATCAATATTGGGATCTCCTCTTTGCAAGTCCTTGAATATGAACTGTTCTGGAAAACATAACTAAGTTGCAGCCCAGGTGGTATTCTTAGACATCTGTGGAGTCTTGTTGTCTCTTCTCTCATTCTCTGGAATCTTCTTCTTCTTCTTCTTCTTCTTCTTCTTCTTCTTCTTCTTCTTCTTCTTCTTCTTCTTCTTCTTCCTCCTCCTCCTCCTCCTCCTCCTCCTCCTCCTCTTCCTCCTCCTCCTCTTCCTCCTCCTTCTCTTTGTCCTCCTCTTTCTCCTCTTCCTCCTTTTTAACTTTTTATTGGTTTGTTGTGAATTTTATGTCATACACCTCACTCATCTCCTTCTTCCCTCATACCCATCCTCTACCCCTGCAACCCCCCCCCACCAAAAATAAGAGAAAGCAATCTCATGGAAGCTGTAGTTGTGTCACGGAGTGTCCTACAGTATACCCTTCCATCCATACTTTGTTGCTTGCAAATGTTCATTTCAATGACTCGTTGTTCTGCTAGGAGATCCCTGGCTTTTGCTCCTCTATCAATACTGGAACCTCACGTGGATTCCTCTTGGATATTCTGTTGTTGCCCTGTGTCATGGAGATCCTGTAGTTTTAGTTCTATAGACTGGCCCTTTTTGCCAGTCCAGTAGTTCATTGATGGGGTAGATGTTGAGGTAGGCCAATTGGATCTGGGCCTCAGAAGTTTCTGAGCTGCCGGGCAGTGGTGGTGCATGCCTTTAATCCCAGCACTCCGGAGGCAGAGGCAGGCGGATTTCTGAGTTCGAGGCCAGCCTGGTCTACAGAGTGAGTTCCAAGACAGCCAGGGTTACACAGAGAAACCCTGTCTCAAAAAAAAAAAAAAAAAAAAAAGAAGAAGAAGTTTCTGAACCACTGCTGGCTCTCTTATTCTCACACCCTTGGGAGTGGTTCACTGGCAACCCCCTGAAACCAGGGCTAACTCTCTCCTGCTGCCCAAGTGAAGTACAAGGCCACTCTCCCAAGTGTTGCAGCTGGTTGAGGGACATGGCCAGTTCTACTCTCATGACTCCAGAACCAGCTTTCCTACCTGCCATAGGTAGTGAGGGACAAGAGAGGAGAGGAGGGAATCTCTCCCTCATCCACACCACCGCCAAGCAGATAAGAGGCAGGCTTTCCTTCGCTTATGCCTTGGGGCTGGCTCACCTATAACCACCATACCCAGGGCCAGCTCTCTCTGCTGCCCAGGTGAAGTGCAAGGCCACCATCCCAAGTGTTGTATCAGGTGAAGGACATGGCCAACTATCCTGTTCTCATGACCTTGGGGCCAGCTTTCCTGCCTACCGTAGGTGGCAAGGGGTGAGGTAGGGTATCTCACCATCACTCATGTCATTACATAGCAGGCAAGTGGCAGGACAAGCTCTCCCATGCTCATACCTGTGTATGAGCTTACCCGTGGTCCCACCACCAGGGTCAGTTCTACTGTGCTTCCCAAATAAGGTACAGGGCCTGTTCTCTCAAGTGCTACAACTAGTGAGAGGCAGGAATAGCTCACCTACTCTCATGAACCCAGAGCCAGGTCTTCCACCTTCTGCAGGTGGTGAGGGGGAAACAGGAAGGAAGGTATCTCTCTCTTGTCCATGAAACTGCTTTGGAGATGATGCTCTCCCATGATCACTTATAAATCTGGCAATGTATGGGGGTGCGGAGGGCATTGGGGGCCACTAGCAGTGATGTTAGTTCTCCTGTGATGCCCATGTGAGGGGTGGGACGGAGCACCATTCTTTAGAAAACTTCCTTTGTGACCTACCTCTACGATAGAAGAGTCCAAAGTACATAGAAACCCAACAGAGCTTCACAGCTTACTGGTTGCCATGTTGATAAGAATTAGGATCAACCATAAAGCAAACTTCTGGACATGTCTATAAAGAAGTTTCAGACTGAGTTAACTGGAATGGGAAGCCTAACTCTTTTATTTTATTTTTGATACTTTATTTACATTTCAAATGTTTTACCCTTTACAGGTCTTCCTTTTGGAATCTCCCTATCCCATCCCCCTCCCCCTGCCTCTATGAAGATATTCCCCCACTCACCCACCTACTCTAGTCTTCCCTCCCCGGCATTCCCCTATACTGGGGCATCTAACACCCTCAGGCCTGAGGGTCTCTCTTTCCACTGATGGCCAACAAGGCTCAGGCATCCTGGCCTGGATAGAAAGGAGAAAGTGAGCTAAGCCCCAGCACTCATTGCTCTTCTTCTCAACTGCTGGTGCCATGTGACCAGCTGTGTCATGCTGCTGCCACCATGCCTTCCTTACCAGGATGAGCTCTACCTTTGAACCATGAGCCAGAAGAAACTCTTCTTTATTAGCTTGCATTTGTCAGATACTTTATCACAGCTATGAAAAGTAAACAAAGCAAGAATCAATTTCCAACGCATAAGGACATTTTTGGACATTTAATCCAGCCTAGCCTTTACCTGCTTTGACCCATGTTGCAGCCCAGCTTCTCTACAGAGTTATGAAAAACCTTTGTGTTAGCTGTCTGTTGCTGTGATAAAATGCCTGAGGCAAATGATCGTGAGGAGGAAAGATTTATTCTAGGTGTGATTTCAGGGGTTTCAGTCCGTGGTTTGCTGGTTTCATTGCTTTGGGGCCTATATGGCAATGATGGAAGAGTGTGAGAGAGGACAGCTGCTTAGCTCGTGGTGGTAAGAAGCAGAAGAAGTGGGTGAGCACAGTCCTGGAGGTAAGACACACCACTCAAGAACGCATTCATATCTAGCCCTCACCTGCCACGATTTCCACAACTTCCCAATAACTTTTATCATCTTAGGAACAGGTAATCAACACATGATCATTTAGGGAACATTACAGACCCAAACTATAGAACTCATAAAGCATACCACACTGTGAGCAGGTTAGTGATGCTTCTGACAGTGTATTAAAAAAAATCCCCTCAAGATCCTGAGTTTTAAACATGGACCAAAGGAGTTTCTGACTGATCTCTCATAATTGCTTTCAAAAGAAAAGGGAAATTTGAAAGCTTCCCTGACGACTCTGATATGTTCACTTCTGTTCAGAGAATCGAACAGTCAGCCAGGTTTGAGCAATCAGCTGCTCAATCTTAAAGGAAAAGTAGAGATCAGTTATTCTGCTATCTTTATAGATGGGGATCAGAGAGGTGAAGTGAGTGCCCAGGGCCTCCCAGATGCTGAATGACAGAGCCTGAGTCAGACATTGACCCCTAGCTCAGTGCTCAATCATGCTGTTTACTTCGAATGATGTTTAGGGACAGGAAACTCCCTCAAACGTACATTTCCAAAGGCCTAATGGGAATGAGGAAAGGATGTGGGGTCCTCAAGGCATGTGAGCACTTTGAAAGTTATATTATGATTGAATATTACCTGTGCAGTTTTAATACCACAATGTGAGGACACAGTATATTCTTGTCTTAATCATCGTGTTCAGTCATGAATTTGGAGGTGGTATATCTTGTTTAGTCAACTCCACCATAACAAATTACTGGTGTATTAGTTACTTTCTCAATTACTGGAAAACATACACAACCAAAGCAACTTAAGGTAGGAAGAGATGCTTTGGCTCCCAATTCGAGGATCTTAAGACAACTGGTCAGAAGGCATCTGTGGTCAGGAAGCTGAGAGTGAGAGATGTTAGTGCTCGGCTCCTTCCTCCTTCATATTCACTTTAGGACCCAGTAGAATGGGATAGCCCAAATTTAGGATGAGATTTCCTACTTCAGTTAACCCAATTCAGAAACTTCCATGCATTTCTAGAAACATGCCCAGAGATTTTAGATCCTGTCAAGTCACTAATCAATATTAACTGTCACACACAGGTAGCTGGCTTAGACAATGGACGTTTCTCATTGTTCTGCATGCTAGAAACCAAAGCCAAAGTGCCATGTTGATATATATACCAGTCTCCCTTTAGTTTAGGCTTGAAAGGCATCTTATAATAAAAAAAGGAGTAGATTAATTCCAGTTTATGATTAAATCTGTTCCCGAAGGACTGGGCTATGCTCTACCTGTAACCTTAACTACAGATGGTTCTGTATTGTCTGTTCCAGGAAACGGTAGCCATGCCTTAGTTTCAAAAGGTTATTACGACTACCTTGTTATGACTACCTTGTTGTGACCACCTTGTAACCATGTCTTTGTCTTAAGAGGGTGTTATGACCTACTTGTTATGCTTATGTTCCGATTCTGTAAACCTAGTTCTTTGTCTGCCAAATCCCCCATTTAAAAACTCCCTTCTTCTGAACTATAAAACCCTCTCTTGAACCTCACTTTTAGGGAGAGATATCTCTGTTAAAACAAATTTTAAAAGTTTGCTCTAATTAATCTGGCCATGATTATTTAGGTTGTTGGTCTTTTGCGTCATATCTGTGGGATTAACAAGATGATCTTTTGTTGGGCTCTTTTGATTGTAGGGATTAGACAGTATTTTGTCAATATTTCTATGGTAGAGAAAAGAGAGAGAAGGAGAAAAGGGAGAAAGATAGGGAGCAGAGAGGTGGATTGTCCATGGCCTCCCAAGTGCTGAATGGCAGAGGCTGAGTCAGAATTCACGTCTCTTGTCTCCTAGCTCCCTGCTCTCACTAGGTCATGCTGCTTGCTCTCATGTTTCTTGTTTTATAGGCACTGATCATATATCAGGGGGTCCATCTTCATCACCTTCCAAAGGCTCCAACTCTTAACCACACACATGTGGGTTCAATAAATGAGTTTTTAGAACATAGAAACTTTGAATGTTTTAAACCAGAAATTATGTTGCAATGTTGATTGTCAAGTTAGAAGAAGATCCTCCATAGGAAGTAGGCCTCCTAAGGGCCAAAGTGGTAGCTACCTTAAGGGCACCCTGATGTCTTGGGATGAAGAAGGTTTGTCTAGAGCAAGACCTGTTCTCAGGGTGGCCTTTGAATGAGCTCAAAGTTCAGTGGAGGTGCTCTTGGGTCTCTTGTCAATCATTCTCACTTTGCATTGCCACTTAAAAAAACAACGGGAGACAGTGAACCTAGACAGCAGCTGCACCCATCCCAGGAAAAGGAAATAGACATCCAAGGAGCTCAAAGACGCCCCCCAAACAAGGATATTAATGTTTTCTCAAACTCTTATGATGATATTCTCACCACTATTGCTTGAAAATGCGATCTTATTTAGAATTAGAAGTAAGATCATTGGAGATGTAAGCTGCTGAGATGGGAGCATGTGGTAGAGGGTAGTGACAACCCTAGTTTCAAACGACTCTGTATGGGAAGGGGAGCATTGGATACAGACAAATACCAATGGAAGGGGTGGAGGGACTGCGATGACGAATTAGAAGCCAGAGAATGCTAAGGCTGCTGCTGGCAATGTGTCAGAGTGGAGGAAGGATGTGCAGAGGTAGATCTTCCCAGTCAACTCTCAGCAGGGTCCAACCCTGCCCACACTTGATTTCAAAATCCCAGGTCTGGGAGATGATAGTACATTTCTGTGGATGAAGCCACCTAGTTTGTGGTGCCTTGTGGAAATTCTGCAAATTGAACTTCATATTGTATTATATCATATATCTAACATTATGAGTAGAGTCTATAGATTAAAACAAATGAAATAAAAGGGGTCAGGGAATAACTGTTGGGAGGAGGGAAAGGATTGGGATGATTTAGGCTTATGCAAACTTCAGTGGGAAAATCACCACTGGGATCCCTGGGGCTCTGGAGCAGCATTGAGCCACCTGCAGTAGGACATGTGAGTCCTTTGAGGAATAGCTCTTGGCACAGCATTGGATCCTGGAAGAGATGGAACACTTGGCCATGGGACGCAAATGGCAGTACATCTTGTAGCTTTGAATTATGAACTGGGCTTTATCAGACCGGCTGGGTTCTAAAGTCAGGCAGATCCTGTAGTGGTGGAGAAAGAGTACGTTTGGTGGTAAATCCAAATAGGGCTAGAGAGCACAAATGCAAGTACAGGTGATGTGTGTGTGTGTGTGTGTGTGTGTGTGTGTGTGTGAGAGAGAGAGAGAGAGAGAGAGAGAGAGAGAGAGAGAGAGAAAGAGAGAGAGAGAGAGAGAATCAAACACCAGTATTGGGACAGAAAAAGCATGTGTGATATGGTCTGTCCAAGAGGCCACATCTCTTTTCTGAAGTGTTCTTTTTAATGAAGGAAAGCCAGAGTTCCTTATTTCTCTGCCTTCATAATTTGTAGACTATGAAGGAGCTCTGCCTCTTTATTCCTTATCACCTTTTGCATCTCTTTATGGGTAGCCATGTACTCATGTTCAGTGAGAGCCGAGCCAGGGGCCAAGACTAGATGGGAGTCCATGGATACATGAAAGAGCAATAGGGTAGCCTGGAAGAAGGCATGGCTTGTGATTCTCTTCTGGAGCTAAGGAGACTGAAGAAAATGAAACCAAAGTGCCCCCTCCCACTTGTTAGGACCCAAACATGACCAGTAGTATTCTTCAGAAGCTAGAGGGCAAAGGAAGATTGCTCTGAGTACAGGTATAAAACAAAACAAAACACAGACATGCAGAATGCCAGGGGAATTTAGACAGAGGATGAGCAATTCAATGGTATTTGAGACAATCTTTGTACTATGCTGGGGAAACCCCGTTCTGTTTATCCTTTTCTTCTTCCTGGCCACAATTACTGGACAACTGCCATCAGCAGAAACTGCTCAAAGGATCGGGGATGCATTGCTAGACAAGATAGATGAAAATCTTCATCTCTGGGGCTGTTGCTAAGTGATAGTGTGACTGCTTACAATAATTACTCGGCATGGAGAAGGTTCCAGAACCTTAAACAAAGAGAATCCCTTCCTTAAGGAGCTTATATGTTGGGGTGTGTGTGTCAGGGGAGCAGATAAGTAACAAATAAAACAACAAACCAAATGACCTGTCATGTCAGCAGTGGCAAAAGATAAGGTGTAAAACTGTAGGGAGAGGGCAAAGCTGCATGTGGGTTGGGTAAAGGCATAAGGTGAATGGCTTGAGACAATATAGTGATTAAACAATGTGAACGATACCTTGAGTATTCCATGCATGAGAAATAAAAATCTCATAGGCTTGAGACTAGGGCATGCCTGGTACTCTCCTGACCATCCCTGGGCTTGCCAGGGGTAACATGGGGAAGGTATGTTCACAGAGTCTTCAAGTCTCAGGGCTTTACATTCCCAGTCTATGTTTATGGTACCTAACAGTTTATCAGAAGTTTTATCCTATATGGCTTGCAGTCCATTCAGAAAGAGATACACTCCTTTGCATGTGTCTTAACCCAGAGACTTTGAACTCAAAAAAACAAAAAGATACCTTGGCTTTTAGATGAAGATAAGAGCAACGCCCACAACACACACGGGGGGGGGGGGTGTCAAGTAGGATGTGATTTAATTGTTTTTGCATGGCTGTTTTTTATAGAGCAGATATAGGAACTGGTTTATTTTTTCTGTTTCTTAACATTTATTATGGATCCATAATAAAGCATGTCAGCAACGGATGGCTTAAATAACAATCTTTATTTGATCATAGTTCTGAAGAGTAGTCTGGGCTTAGCTGGGTGGTTCTTGTAAGCATCATTCTTGTATCTGTGATGCAAACATTCATCTGATGCACACAGTCCAAGATGGCGCTAAGGCTTGGGGGGAGGGGGGCTTTTTCTTGTTTCCTATTACACAGCTTCTTCCCTCTCAGTCAATAATCAGTTGCTTTTAAAAGATAGCTCTTAAAGTTTTGGTTGCCTCTGCTCAGATGTCATACAATGTTTCTCCTGCCCCATTCAATTGGTCAAAGCAAGTCATGAAGTCATCTAATATGTAAGAGGTGAAATGGGCTCCATCTTTTAGTAGGAGTCATAAAGTTATGTCTTCTAAGAGTGTACACTATGAATGGAAATAAGAAGCTGTGTTTAGGAACAGTATACCAAATCTACCCATTAGCCTCAGTAAATTACTCCATTGCCCTTCACAAGACCCCCAGCAGTTTTTATGATTATAGCATCAAGCTTGAAGTCTATGTGTCTACCTCAAGTATAGATGTAGGCAAGGTCTCTCAAGGTGACTTCTTAAGCATACTGTTCCTCCAGTTCCATAGGCTTTGTACTTAAAAAAGCAAATATATTTCTCCCTACCACTTTAAAGCACAGTGGTGAGAAAGGCATTTGATGTAGCTGGTAACATTCACACTTCAAATGGAGAGGACGGGACTCACAAAATTGTTCAGCAGTTATGAAGTCCAGCTGCTTATAGGTTGGGTTTCTCCATGTGGGTCAGAGAATGTCCTTAATTTGGGCCTGGTATTTCATCCTGAAGGCATTGACTAGCTCATTGTATGTCTCTCATGGATCTTAGACCCTTCTTTTAGACTTTGGTTTGACTCTCCGAGAGAGTATTTTCTCTATCACAGGAAATTGTCCCTTTCTGCAGTCAAGTAGCCAAGTTAGCTTGAGTCTTGCTTGTAGAAAGTGGGGATTTAGTGGATTCTATTCACTTTGAATTGTGCCTTTGCTTTTAGTACAACACTGTATAGTGATCACAGTCAAAACTTTCTAGATACTTGTGGTCTGCCTTTGAATCTCACAGGAGTTTACTCCATGGCCCCAAACCCTCATGGAGTGCTTGCTTCTTTTGAGACAGACACATCTCTGGCTATTATTATGATCTGAAATAGTTCCCAAGGACTTAGTCCTCAGCTTTGCACTACTGGGAGACAATGGAACCCTTAGGAGGTGGGGGTCTGTAGGAGATCTTTTAGTACCTGGGTGGCCTTTGAAGTCAGGGAAATAGGATTCTTCCTATTCTTTCTCTTTTTCCTTCCTGACCATGAGCTAATAAGCTTCCTCTGCACTCTCACACCCTGCCACCACAATGGGCTGCCTTGTCATGGTTTTTAATGAGAATGGGCTCTGAATCTGTGCCAAAATCCAACTTTTCTTATTTTTTAAGTGGGCTATCTCAGTTACTTGTTGCAGTAATAGAAACCTGGCTGACGCAGGTATTCTGATCTTCCATGGGACAATTCCCTGAAGATTTTAAGACATCTCTGTATCCCCTGAAAGGATCTAGTCCCTACCTTTTAGAAGCAGAATAGTGGGCTTTCACAAACATACCTGTCTTGTTTGATTTTTATGCTTAGACTTCTTATTTGAGCAGGTCTGATTAGAAACACTAGCTGTGAGGAACAGTTTAATTTTTCTAAACCGGCACATTTGGGATCCTCTGTATTTCTTCTAAAATCTGATTGAAAACTGAACAGCTTCCTGCTTAATTCTGGCAGTTCCTTATCACACACAGCTGGAGGCATCCAATGGATGCTTTCAGCACTGAGTTGGAAGAGTCTCTCAACCTAATCGACAAGCTCATTAAGTGCTGTCTCTCTTTCAAGTTTCTGTAGGCAACATTTATTTTCAATTATTTCACCACTCCATAACATGGAGCTACCCTTTTCCTAGCATGCACTAAAAGATTTTACACCATTTTCTCCTAGTCTTACTTACCAACCTATTCACTAATTCCACAGCTCTTCTCCTTTGTCATATCTCAAAGCCAATGCCACACGGTTTGGAGTTTTGTTACAGAGTTAACTCCTCTCCTAGATCTGAATTGCTTTAGTAGCTACCTGTGGCTGGCAACAAATCACTCCAAATTTTTGTGGTTTCAAACAAGATCCATTTATTTCCTCACTCTTCTATGGTTCAGTAATTTGGGCCAGTGTAGCTTGGATGGCTTATCTCCATTCAACACAATGTTGGCGGGGTTCAATCACACACTGGTGGTCAGGCTGTCAGTTCATCTGCAAGCTGGCTGATCAAGATGGCCTCACTCCTATTGCTTCCAGCTGGCTAGGGATCCTAGCAGAGGTGCCTCACTTCTCATCCATGTGGCCTCTTTAACAGAAAGTCTGTGCTTTCTGTGTGGTGGTGGTAACATTCCAAGAACCTCAGTGTGCAAGCACTTCTAAATCCAGCTTGTATCACATTTGCTTATGTCCCCTTAACCAAAAAGGAAGTGATATTGGGTGAATTCAAAGTAGATGTAGCAAGGGTACTAATTCTGGCAAGGGTGGGGTCAAGATCCATTGGGGACCACATGGAACAATCCCACAGGCTTGATAAACTCTTTGATATGCTTCTGTTGGCTTCCAGACTGTTTTAGGAAATCTTGGTGCTTACCCCTGTCTTAACTTATGCCTCCCTTCTTACAGGTGTGTGGGATCATTCCTTATCCCTCTTTAGAATGGTGTCACAAGGCCAGAGTAGTGAAGGTCAGTGGGTTGTAGAGGAAAAGGTTGCATTAGTTCCAAACAGAATATAATTGCAAGTGTGAACACTGCTAGTCTATTGTGTCTTCTTCCCTTGGGCGAACACGTTGATGGAGAGTGTTCTAGCTTCCCATGGCTGACATGCTGGGTATTGCCAAAAATATGAATATGTCGGGACCCTACCCTAGAAGAATCTGTAATGGAGTTGAGGAGGCTGAAGTCAAGAGAGCATCAATGGAGCATGCATGGTTCATGAAGCTATGAGGGTCACAACAGTCACAAGCATCCTGGTGCCTGGCTTTCTATACTCTGCTACTATATAAAGAGGGAACAATGGAGCTTTACAGCTTTAAGCCATGGAGCCTCTGGGTTTATTGGTTTCCACCACATAACTCAGTTTAGTTTGACAGACACAGATCTTCTGCCTCTCTATGAATGGGAAATTCTAACTCCATCCTGAGGAATTTTTGTTGTGATTTAAGAAGCAAAAAGGAGAGGACATAAACCACTGAGTGTTGCATGGAAAAAAATAGGAATGAGAGGAGAATAATACTGAGCCAATGAGAAACCTGTTGGTGGGATTTGGGGAGGGGGGGCACGTCAAGCATTTATCAGAGCTTTCTGTTTGCCAAGACTGTATGAACTGCCTGGGATGTGCCAAGATGCATGAGACCCACACTCTGAAGAAAGACAAGCCTCCAGGTGAATCTGACATATTGATAACGAAGCACACTAGAGAGTGACAGGAACCACTGCACAGTGTGAATGATCTTATTTTCTTCTTGTAATTAGCTAATTGCCCCTGAGGCAATTTTCATAGGGAAATTTTATCCCTAGGGGTTGGGGTGGCAGCCTCTTATGTGGCCAGCACAGCATAGTGACATTGTTGAAGGCCAGCACTCATCTGGATTCATAGGGTCTATGTTTTGTTTAAAAGCCAGTCTCATTACTTTATAATCACATATCAAATTCAATCCTTGCAGATGACAAGTGCAGGGACAAAGGGGGACTCTTCTAAGGCCACTGTTTGCAGTCTTGAGGCAGGGACTGCAGCTGACACAAGAAACTACTTTTGAACATTCAATGCCAGCCCAGAGCCTAGGGCCTTAGCTGTTGGCTGGTATTCATGACTGAACTTGGAGTCTGACAAGGTAAAGCCACATCATAGGAAAAGATTAACCCATGAGACACTAGCTCCCACCTAGAGCTGGTTCCTGAATTATGAAGGTGGATCTGCCATGGATTGCTCAGGATTGGCCAAACTGAGGCTGTATAAGATCCTTGGGAGGTCAACATAAAACAAGCATCCTTGAGGTCAGACTCAACAGAGTTATTGCTGGTGTGATTTAACTGACAGACGTGAGCCAGGTCTGGGTAGTAAGTAGAACAGATTTAGCTGGTGTAGATTTCAGTCTGTAACATGAGATAAAAAGAAAGGCATTTTCCCCTTTAGTATTAATCTCATTTGTTCTAAGCCCCCAGCCTTATTATATTGATATTACTATATCAAGCTCAAGACAATAAAAAACTTAACCCAATAGAAGTACTTTAACAGGGTCTTAAAAATTGCAGAGCATTAGTGGGACATCTCTGGTGTTCAGTTCACAGAAACATTGCCCTCTTTGAGGCCCATGTGTTCTCTTGAGGCCCAGCCACTGTCAAGTGTTGCCTTGGGAATTGGGTATGAGTAGCAGCTCTTGGTATAGTGACCTAGTGTCATTTATCCCAGAACTGAGTCACAGGCACACACTACAAATGATGCAAAGGAAGAGGAAACTGATTTTTGTAAGCTCCAGGAACATCTCTGTCCCCACAGAGCCTTGTAAAGCATTCTGGTCTTCTCTAATATCAGGCTGTCATGTTGCTGTCCTAATATAAAGTTCTAGTGACAACCTCTTTTCAGACAAGCCATTCTTTCTCTGAAATCTCCAAGATTATACACTTAAAAAGTAAACACACAGACACACACAGACACAGACATCCCCATCCCTCACAAAAGTGTTTATCCATAGGTAATGAGCATAGAGCTATGGTAAAGGGAGGGGTCGTAACAGCAAAGACAATAGATAACGTAGTCAGAAATTACCCAGGTTGTAGAATTCTTACAAGAGCATATGCGCATGACAAGCTTGGAACCTGCGGATCTTTGGCTAACTGGTATAGGCTTATAAAGGGTCCAGGTAGAGCCTAGCCTGGGGAGAATTCAGGATCCAAGATGGACATTTCTGGTATTGCAAAAGTTCATAAAGCATACTTTTATACTCCATGGTCTTTGGCAATGTTTATCCAGGACCTACCATGTTCTAGGCAGTATGTAAGTTATGGAGAAGCTCAAGAGTCTAGCCAGGAGGAGCCACAGCATGGTGAAGGCTCAGGTGGCAGGATGCCAAGTTTATACTGTCTAGCCTATAGGTGATTCCAGAGCCAGCCTGTGCCAGTGATATTTATATGTGTGGGGAGAATACTATCAGGAGATACTTCAGGCAGCTGACAATTTCTCCTCCCATCAGAGTCTCAAAACATTCCCGGTTGTTTCTCTAGAAGCATCTCCAAATATAATTGTTGTTATATTCAAGAGAGCATTTTTGAACCCATTTCTTACTTTCTAATTTACTGACAAGATTGCCCTCTTCCTACTCTTTGATAAGGCAAACACCATTAGTCACAGTGGTTCCAAGGACACTTGAATTCAAGTGGAGAGGCTGGACAGGAACACCAGTGCCCACAGTATAGCCAGAGGGCTGCCTTGTCTGGTAGCATGGCAGATTCATGGTTTCTCAGAGATTGCAGGGCAAAGTTGTTTCTAGGTCCTCATTCTTGGAACCCAGCTTCTTAAGTCACAGGTGTGGGTTTAGACTCAGCCCCAGGTCTTTTGTCTCTGGACAATGAGATTAACTCAACAGTGAGTTTATTCTGGGTCCCATGGGTCAATGAGATGAGTGGCTCTGCCTGGTTTCCTTCTTGCCACTTGGCTTCAGTTGTTCTCCACACTCATCCACTCCACAGTTGTATCAGTGCTGTGAACGGTAATTGATTCTCATGATTTGTCCATGTCAGTCTCCAGTAGTGGGACCTGCAGGTTAGACAGGGAAGCTTTCATAGGGACAAGGCTCCTCTATTCAATTCCTATTTTGGCTGAATATAGAGAGCAACCGTGATGATGGCTGATGGAGGGGCAAGTAGGTGTGTGGCTTTAGGATTACTGTGACTTCTGGTTTGGCACTTATTGATCCATGCTATCCACAGCACAATCCTCTGTGGTTGTTCTGACTTCTGTAAGCTTGGATATTGGAGAGTGCCAGGTATTGTGGCTCTTATACCTAGTTGTTGACATTTTTTATTACACAGTAGATGCTTAGTAAATATTTGTAGCTCTGGAAATACCAACTTTATTTACACATCAAAAAATGACATTCTTGACCATTTTCACAACCACTGGCCTTGCTCTTGGAGAAATTTCTTTCTTGGGGATTATGTTACTTGGTCCTTTTACTACTGTGACAAATGCCTGAGGCAAATAGCTTAAAGAAAAGATTGTTTTAGATGTCTTATTTTGTTATTGTTGTTGTTGTTGTTGTTGTTTTGTGTTTCCATATGAAGTTGAGAATTGTTCTTTCAAGGTCTGTAAAGAATTGTGTTGGAATTTTGATGGGAGTTGCTTTGAATCTGTAGATTGCTTTTAGAAAGATGGCCATTTCACTGTGTTAATCCTACCAATCCATGAACATGGGGGATCTTTCCATCTTCTAATATCTTTTTCAATTCTTTCTTCAGAGACTTGAAATTTGTCATTCAGGTCTTTCACTTGCTTAGTTACACTAAGATATTTTATTTTATTTTATTTTATTTGTGGCTATTGTGAAGGGTGTTGTTTCCCCGATTTCGTTCTCATACCATTTATCATTTGTATAAAGTAGGGCTACTGATATATTTTAGTTAATTTTGTATTCAGCTACTTTGCTGAAGGTGGATATCACCTGTAGGAGTTCTTTGGTAGAGTTTTTGGGGTCACTTACGTATACTATCATATCTGTGAATAGTGATACTTTGACTTCTTCCTTTCCAATTTGTATTCCCTTGATCTCCTTTAGTTGTCTTATTTCTCTAGCTAGTAATTCAGGCACTGTATTGAAGAAACATGTCCCTGATTTTAGTAGAAGTGGTACTACAAAAAATAGTAATAAAAACTCAATGGTATTGGTATAGAAACAGACAGGTTGATCAATGGAATCAAATCAAAGACACAGAAATAACCCCAAACACCTAAGGAAACTTGATTTTTGACAAAGAAGCCAAAACCATACAATAAAAAAGGAGAGTTTCTTCAACAAATCATGATGGTCTAACTTGATGTCTGCATGTAGAAGAATGCAAATAAAGCCATATTTATTACCCTGCACAAACTCAAGTTCATGTAGATCAAAAATCCCAACATCTCCCTTGATTCAATTCACAGCAACTGTTGGACTGAGCGTGGGGTCCCAGATGGAGGAATTGAAGAAGGAACTGAGGGAGTTTGCAGCTTCATGGGGAGGGAGCAACAGTGTCAACTGGTCAGGCCCTCCCAGTTCTCCTAGAGACAGGACAACCAACCAAAGAATGCATATGGAGGGGCCTATGGTGCTGGCCACATATGTGGCTAAGGAGGGTCTTGTTGACCATCAATGGGAGTAGAGGTCCTTGAATCTGAGAGTATTAGATGCCCCAGTATAGGGGAATGCCAAGGAGGGAAGAGGGGAGTGGGTAGGTGGGTAGGGGAATACCCTCACAGAGGCAGGGGGATAGGAAGGGGATAGTGGGTTTCCAAAGGGGAGACCTAGAATGGGGAAAACATCTGAAATGTAAATAAAGTATTAAATTTTAAAAAAAAATCTCAACATAAAACTAGAAATATTAAATCTAGTAGAAGAGAAAGTGGGAAATAGCCTTGATCTTATTGGTACAGGAGACAAATTCCTGAACAGGCTCTAAGATTACCAATTAATAAATGGGACCTCATGAAACTTAAAAGCTTCTATAAACCAAAGGACACTGTCAATAGGACAATTACCAGCCTACAGATTAAGAAAGATCTTCACCAACCCTACATCTGATAGAGGGCTAATATCCAAAATTCATAAGGAAGTTAGACACCAGCAAATCAAATAACACAGAGCTAAACAGATAAGTTTCAACAGAAGAATCCCAAATGGCTTAGAAGCACTTAAAGAAATGTTTAACACCCTTAGTCATCAGGGAAATGCAAATCAAAGTGACCCTGAGATTCCATCTTACACCCATCAGAATGGCTAAACCAGAAATCCCAAGTGATAGCACATGCTGATGAAGATGTGGAACAAGGAGAATACTCCTTGTTCATTGTTCAGCAACTTCATTGCTGGTGGGAATGCAAACTTGTATGACCTCTCTGGAAATCAATGTTGCAGTTTCTCAGAAAACTGGGAATAGTTCTACAGGAAGACCCAACTATACTGCTCCTGGGCATATACCCTCAAGATGTTCTATCATATCACAAGGACACATGCTCCACCATGTTCATAGCAGCTTTATTCATAATAGTCAGAAACTGGAAATAATTCAGATGTCCCTCAACCAAAGAATGGATACAGAAATGTCTCCCATTTACACAATGGAATACTATTCAGCTATTGAAAACAAGGCCATCATGGATTTTGTAGGCAAATGGATAGAAAATATCATCCTAAGTGAGGTAATCAAGAGCCAAAAGCACATACACTGTATGTATTCACTTTTAAGTGGAGATTAGCCAAATAGAATACAGTATACCCATGGTACACTCCACAGACCCAAAGAAACTAAATAAGAAGGAAGGCCCAAGGAGGATGCTTGAATCTCACTTAGAAAGGTGAATAAAATAGTTATAGGACTCAGAGGGAAAAGGATGGAACTCTGTGGGAGAAGGATTGAGAAGGAGAATGAGGGGGGGAGTAAGGATCAGACATGGGGAGAGACAAGAGAGAGGGCCAGATGTCCAGGAGAAGGAGTGGAAGTCAGTGGTTAGTGGAATCTCTAGCATGTGCCGGAGCCCTTGGATAAGGGAGACTCCCAGGAGTCTATTGAGGTAACCCCAGATGAGACTCCTAGCAGTAGGGATATGGAACTTGAAGTGGCCACCCCCTATAGTCAGGCAGGACTCCCAGTGGAGGCAGAAGGACAACAGCCCACCGAAAAAATTTGTCCTGTCTACAAGAAATGCAGGAACAAATATGGAGTAGAGACTGATGGAATGGCCAACCAATAATTGGCTTAACTTGTGACCTGTCCCAAGGGCAATCACTAATGCCTGACACTATAATGATGCTCTCTTATGCTTGTCAACAGCAGTCTAGCATAACTGTCATCTGAGAGGCTCCATCCAGCATCTGACTGTAACAGATGTTGAGGACCACAGACAAACATTAGATGGAACTCCAGAAGCCTTATGGAAGACGTGGGGGATGGATCAAGCACCTCGGAGAGGTTTAGAACTTTTTAGGAAGAGCAACAGAGTCAACTAACCTGGCCTCTTGGGGCTTTCAGAGACTGAATCACCAACCAAAGAGCATATACAGCCCGGACCTAGGCTCCCCCAGACATATGTCGTGCTGTGCAGCTCGGTATTCAGGTGGGTCCCCCAACAACTAGGCCAAGAGCTGTCCCTAAAGCTGTCCCATAACTGGGCAACATTGTCTGGCCTCAGTGGAAGAGAATACGCCAACCTGCAGAGACTTGATGTGCCAGGTTGGGAGGAATACCCAAGTAGGCCTCTACCTTCTCAGAGGAGAAGGGGTAGAGGGAAGGAGGAAAAGGAAGGGGCTGTGTGGGAGGGGGACAGTGGAGGGGGGGCAATGATTGGAATGTAAAGTGAATAAATAAGTAAATAGCAAAAAGAAAAGAAAAGACTTTTTAAAAGGAAAAGTAGAAAAATAAAGAAAGAAAAATATATTTTGGCTCATGGTTTGAAAGGCTTCGGTTCACTGTTGGCTGGCTCTGGGGCTGGGCTGGGCTCTGAACTGTGGTGAGGCAGACTATCATGTCAGAAGAAGTGGTGGAGAAAAGCAGGTCATGACATCCAGGAAGCAAATTAGAAGAGGACAGGAAGGGGCCAGGGCAAGATGCATCTCCTAAGTTCAGTCCTGGCCCAATCCACTCCCTCCAGCTGGGCAGCAGCAGCTCCTGAAATTTCCAAAACATCTTAAAATAGTGTCACCAGCTGGAAACCAAACCTTCAGCACTCTTTGGAAGGCACTTTCCATTCAGACTACAGTAGAGATCCGTGATCAAGATGAAGGTTATTCTTCAAATAAACACAAACAAACAGACAAACATCCAGGCCAGCTCAAAAGCAAACGTTCTGTGGAAGCTTTGAATTACAATCTCTTTAAAAATTTTTCTGGTAGACAGAGCAGAGGTCTCTTCTTCTCCTTCACAAGGGCAGTGTAGATTCTTAACACACACACACACACACACACACACACACACACACACACACAGAGAGAGAGAGAGAGAGACAGACAGACAGACAGACAGACACAAAGAGAGACACAGAGAGAGATGAAATGAGAGTGCAGGCTTTGACCTGACTTATCCCATGTGAGCATTTTTCTTGTGTTCAAATAAAACAAAACCACAACTTGAGATTTCTTCCTTGGATCAGTCCATTCTCTGCAGGTTATTTTATTCTCTTTTATTTGAGGCCGTGTTAATGCAGATACCTGATTAGTGAAGCTCTCTGCAGCTTAGATCTTGGGAGCTGAGCCCCTCAGGAAATAAGGTTCTCCCTGTGGGCAGTTCTGACAGGAGCTACAGTGGAAGAAACAGGCAGAGACTTTTGACTCGAATGAGGGGATTAATTATGAATCTTGTCCAATGGGTCTATATCCGTCTAGCACTGTCACCAATAATTAAGAGCTGACAATATAGCTGTTTTCAATGAGAATTCTCACCAGGGAAATTCAAAGTTCTTTAGAACCATCACCTGAAGATCCTCCCTAACACCCTGGAAGCAAAGTGTGATGAATCCACTGGATGTCTGACTGTAAAAGCACTTGAGAGAATATTCGAGAGAACAGATGTGTTACAGGGGAAAAGATGCAGGGCTGAGAGGCAGATGAAATCTAACTTTTGAGACTTATCCCTCACACTGTAGACAAATCATAGTGAGTAAATGACTTCAGCTTTCGGATTCTTTATAAAATAACATTGTTGAGTCAGCATCCGTTATTAATAAATATTATAATAGCCATGACTTAGTGACCCTCCACTATAACCGGTTACATGTTATTATCCACATCTCATCCTAATCTACAAAAGATTTAAAACAATCATGCTCTTTTTGAAACACAGATACCCACGTGTATATACCTACACACGTTTGTACACATGGAATTTAGAAAAAAGTTGGATCTCAGCATCAGTTAGGAAAACAGTAAGGAGGGGTGTGACTGGCATTCAGAGATGTAGAAAGCATGTAGAAGCATTAATAGATGTTTCTTGTCCTGATAGTGCTTCTGTGACCTCCTTAGTTTATGATCTATGATAGATCACATGTGGCATTAAGAAAATAGAACCTTAAACTATATAAGCAAGACTAGCATTTGAAAGAAAAAGCCTGTTGAGGATGGGAATCAAAGTCAAGGTGCTGAGGGATGCAGAACATCGTTTCTAGTAGGTAAAATGGGGAACCTGAATATTCAGGCTAATTCAACAGATCTTGCACAAGCTGGTGGGCAAGAAGTAGCCATGAAGGTTACATACTTCCCAAGAAGAGCCACCATTAGAGATGACAGAAGTAGGTAGCATGATCTTGATGACTCACACCTGTTATCTCAACACTCTGGAGGCTGAGGCAGAAGCAATGTGAGTTTAAGGCCAGCTTCAGCTATATAGCCAAACACTAATTAAAATGGTGTCAAATCAAATACAAAAAGCTTTATCTCTTGACACTACCAGGAGGTATGAATGATGCTGGGTAGCCACAAGGATGAGGATAGTGTAGAGGTACCACCTGGACACAGGTGACCCAGGCTGGTTGCAACCCATGTCTATGTATCAGTTCATCCTGGCTGCTATAAAAAGTCCTAAATCCTGGATAACTTGTGGATGATATAAGTTGGTTGGAGGCTCGAATGTAAACAATGGTGGCACCAATTTACTGGTAGCCTGTGTGAGTTTATTTAGTACTTCAAAATTGGCCTGTTCCTGCTGTGTCTGAAGGAGGAAGGGCAAAGTTGGCCCAACAGTTCCATTTGTGCTTTATAAAGACACCAGTCCTATTCAGGAGGGTGGAGTACTCGTGGGTGGATCATTGCTAGAAGATTCACTTTTTTTTTTTTTTTTAAAGAGTAACACATTTATAAATTGAACCCTTATTTTTCACTCTAGATACTTATTTATTTTTGTTCTACTCTTCCTTTCTAAAATTAGATTACAAAATAATTAGTTTCACTAAGACTTCTTTGTGTGGCTTCGTGAAAGAACTAGACCATGAGAGCTACACTGAGGCCCAAAGGTAAATCTTTATTATAGGTAGGAACTGCTGGGCTGTCTCCAAGAGAGAGAAGAGCAACCCCACTAGATGGGGAGTTTGGGTTTTATAAGGTGCTTTAAGTTGGAGAGAGGAAGGAAACTGGGACTACAGTGAGCGACATTTTATGAAACAGGTGGTCTGGCCATTAGGATAGTAGGAGGCTATGGTCAAGTTTTTTTTGGGGAGGGGGGAACAAAAAATTAGCAGATTTCTGAGAAGGGCAGAATATTTGGTTTCCATTTCTTCAAAGGGTCTGGGTCTCACACAGGTCATTTATCTTGGTGCCTTAGGGTGACTCCATCTTGGGCCAAAGATCTAGGCCAGCCCTATGCTTTTCAAAGAGATTATATTCACATGCAGTGTTCTCTCCTGTGCCTCCTCTTTCCTCAACTCCTCTTCATCTATTATCATTTTACACACACACACACACACACACACACACACACACACACACACACATTTATCTTTCTGAATTTGGCTTATTTTTATTTAGCAGTGTGATCTCTATCTATTTTCCCATAAACGTCATAATTTCACTCTTTATAGTTGAATAAACTCCTTTGTGTATATGCACCACATTTTCTTTATCCATTCAGATGTTAATGGATATGAAGTTGATTCTATATCTTGACCACTGTGTATATTCCCCCGTGTGCAAGTACCTGCATAGAGTGCTGATTTAGATTTTTTGGAGTAGCCTAGCTCGATCATATGGTAATTCTGTTTTCAGTCTTCTGAGGATCCTTCACCTTGGTTCAGAGTATTTACCTCTTAATGTAAATGCAGTACTGATCAAGTTTCAACATGAATTTCTGAGAGACACATACAAACCACAGCACTGCGGGGAGAACAGAGCACACTTAACTAGGGCTGAGAAAACTTTGGCTCCTCTGGACATAAATGTGTCATATAAGCAGATCAGAGACCTGGGTGAAAACTGAGTTGACTTATAGAAACTTAAGAGTTTTCTCCATTCTCACATTACTTTTGTGGCCTACAAAGGGATTCTTGTTCTTCAGACGTTTTCTGACATCAGGCTGTGAAGAGATTGGCTATTGCACCCTTTTGGCTACTTGGCTCTTCACAGTTGAGTGTTGGTGACGATATTTGAGACCTTGATCAGTCTGGATCTGGGAAACTCAGAGGACACACCCAGACCTCTGATTTTTGTCTTGGAACCCACAAGCCCTTTGGTCTGGGCGAGGAGGAGAACAGGAGGCAGGCTCCAAGTTCTAGTTAGCTATCAGCTTCTTTTTCTCTCTGCTTCTCCTAAGACATTCCCATCTGCTGTGGTTCAAATAGGGCGGTATAAGGGTATTGTCTACAGAACAAACTTTATGCTACAATCCCTTTAGGGTTGTTTATTTAATAGTGTCAGGATTTAACTTGAGAGTCAAAATGTGTTTTCTCACCTGTTCTCTCTTCTATTAGCAGCCCACACTGAAGCTTGGGCCTCTTTTAGTTCTCTCTTGGTCTCTCACCGTCCTTCTCTCCCCCTGTCCCTCCCTCCCCCTCTCTATGTGTAT
This sequence comes from Rhynchomys soricoides, assembly GCA_019843965.1. Classification (NCBI taxonomy): domain Eukaryota; kingdom Metazoa; phylum Chordata; class Mammalia; order Rodentia; family Muridae; genus Rhynchomys; species Rhynchomys soricoides. Next base: position 13,269,603 of record JADRCH010000013.1, read on the forward strand.
TACATTAAGCAAACCTAAATTTGCCTTAATGAGAAAGCCTTCATACATAGTTCTCCATTCATACAATTGTAGCCTAACTCAGTATAGAAACAACTGGAAATCCATCTTAGGATCCTGCTTTTGTTGTGGTCACACCACAGGCTTGGCCAGATAGGATTCAAATAGGCTGTTGAGCTGCCCCTGTGACTCATTACCATTTTCTGTCTACAAATGCTATTCCTCCCCCCTCATGTGGCAGCCCTGGAGCCCCTGTGAGGAGACATGATCTGTTCCAGCATATGCACAGGCAGGTGATGGATGCCCAAATTTTGGTTATGGGGTACCACAGCAGCAATTTTGGCAAGGAAAGATCTCAAGGCAGATGTTAACAGCTGTGCACCCAGCCCATAAAAACCCAATGAGAAATAGCAGTATTTTCCAAATCTTATTGTAATATGTGTGTGTGTGTGTGTATGTATGTTTGAGATGTCCAATATAAAATTTTTTACTAAGTTTATTTCGTGTGTGTGTGTGTGTGTGTGTGTGTGTATGTTTGAGATGTCCAATATAAAATTTTTTACTAAGTTTATTTCGTGTGTGTGTGTGTGTGTGTGTGTGTGTGTGTGTGTGTGTACATGTTCCTGCCATAGATCACGCATGGTGGTCAGAGAGCAACTTGAGAGAATTGGTTCTCTCCTTCCATCGTGTTTAATCCTGGGGATTGAACTCAGGTCATCAGGCTTGATAGCAGCTACCTTTACCTGCTCAGCACATCAAGTACATTTTGAGGAGTTCTATATCCTAAGCATTTCCTCTCTGCTGTTCACAGAAGCTCCAAGTCCTGGGAAATGACTATAAGGAAACATGCTCAATTTTGTCCAGCTTAGTTGTTTTCTATCCTCTCTGGGAATCTTACTCTTGTGGCAAAGCTTTAAGGAACAGTGAACATGAGCTCCAGGAGAGAGGTAAGCAGATAAAGGGGCTGTGAGAAACTGGCACCCTGAGTTCAGTCCTTCAACCCACATGTGCTGAAGAGTTTTATGTCATCTTGACACAAAGTGGAGTCATTTGGGAAGAGGTAACTTCTACTGAGAAAATGCCCTTCCCCATCCCCAGATTAGTTGTATGCATACCTGTGGTACGTTTTTTAAAATCAATGATTAATGTGGGAGAGCTAACCCTAACTCTAGCCATAAAAGTGGAGCCACCCCTGGGCTGGTGATCCTGGTTACTATAAGAAAGACTCAAGGACCAAGGCTGTAAGCATTCCATATTCCTGCCCTGAGTTTCTGCCCTGTCTTTCCTCAGTGATGGATTAAGCTGTGTAGCAAAATAAACCCTTTCCTCCCCAATTGCTTTTGGTTGTGGTGTTTTATCATTGCAATAGAAACCCTAATGCAGACACTACATGGAAGGGGAGAATCAACTCCACAAAGTTATCCTCTCTGTTCACCATATGCATGCACACTCACATGTGTACACACAATAATGATAAATGAAAAATTTGAAACAATCAAACACTTGACAGTGTCTACCATTGAGATCTACATAGCTTTGGGATTGGCCTGATCAGAGTGACTGGGAATAAACTACAGCCACACATACAGAACAAGCTGGGATTGATGGACCAGAGAACTCAGCCCTCAAAGGCTAGACTCACAACCAAAACGTAAGGAAAAATTGGGATATGTGTGTCATGTGCTCTGATGGAGATGTGTCAGCAACACTTTGATTATACACACCATGAGCTAGAAGGCAGGGTAGCTGAGATCAGTAGGGGTTTTTGGGGGGAGCAGTCTTAGGCTGCAGTCATTCTGGAGGAAGAAGCTGTGGTTGATATTTACTGCACACACTGCCAATATCTGTCCTGGGACCAGGGGGAAGACCTTGTTATTCCCTTGGATCTGGAGCATCAGGTTCTTGATGTGGGCATGCCCATACCAATGATACACATTCACTGAGAACTTCATCTGCTCCCCAGTTTGCATACTGAGATCCTGTTTTAGCTGATCTGTAATGGGTCATCTCATGTCTCTCCAGCTTCCTCGGGTTGAAGGACACTGAAGAACCCTTCACTTTTAAAGGATGATTTTCTCTTTGACTTTGTGGTAGGTTTCTATGGCTGCCATAAACAAATGACATAAACTGTAAGGCTTCAAACAACAGAAGTGTGTTTTCTCATATTAGGGAAGCCAGAGCCCCAAATCAAGGTGCCAGCAGGGTCAGTCAGCCTTTCTCAAAGTATCACCCCAGTCTCAGTCTTTGTTGCCACATGTGTAGCTACTGGGTGCTAGAACTTCAATATAACTTTCTTGGGGACATAAATTAGCCCCAAAATGACTTTGTTTTTATCTACTTGTGTGTGTGTGTGCACACATGTGCATATGTGCATGCATGTGCATGTACACATGCATTTGTGTGTGCACATGCATGTATGTATATGTGTATTCACGTATGTATGTATGTGTGTGTGTATGTGTGAGTATATGTTGTGTATGCCTGTATATGCATATGGATATTTTTGCATGTGTATAGGTACACGTGTATGTGGGTTCTTACACACCTTTGCAATCATGCCTATGGATGTCAACATGCAAAGGCCTTAGGTTGAGGTTAAGAATCATTCTCCATCTCTTTTTTACCCTATTCAAATGAAGCAGCTTCTTTCAGCCACATGCAGGGCTTACCAATATGGCTAGTCTTGCTAACCAGCTTACTCTGGGGATCCTCTGTTTCCACATTCTGAGGCTGAAATTACAAGTGGGCATCATGCCCACTTGTCATTTATGTGGGTTCTAGAGATCCAAAGTCTTCCTACTTGTGCAGGAACTGCTTAACCACTGAGCCATCTCCCTAGCCCCTAGGAGACATTCTTATTTTTTAATAGAATCTTTGGAACACATTTTGAGAATGTGCTGGCCGCTAGAATTTGAAATTTTGAGTTATGTAGCTTCCTGGTAAAACCACCAAGATGAATTATTTAAACACTCTATCCCTTGATAACAAGTCAAACTGCGGTGTAGAATTGTTGGGGTAACAACATGAAGGATGTTTCCCTGCACGGATAATTTTGGTTTTAGAGCAGCTGATCTGAAGCCATTCTTTCTGCCTTGAATGGGCTGCCAGACAGATTGTCTGTGGCAACTACACCTCCTAATGAACAGCTATCATCAGTAGAGAAGGACACATGTCTGTCAGCAGTTTTCCTCAGTCACCTGCATGTTGCCAGTACATCCAAGACACTGCCAGGACAGATAGGCCCAAAATGCATCTCTCTTTTTATTTTTTATTTTTTTTTTTGATAATTTTATATTTGATAACTATACTTACATGTTTCCACTCCCTCTATAACCTCTCCTGTCCCCCATTCCTCTCAAATTCATGACCTCCTTTTTATTTACACACACACACACACACACACACACACACACACACACACACGCACACACGCATGCACGCACACATAAATAAATAAATACAGACTGTTCTGTCCATTTGGTATTGCTTTATGTGTATGTGCTTAGGGATGAATGCTTGGTTGAATAACCTATCAGGGGTCTTGACTCTGGAGAAGACTGAGTCTCCTTCTCTTAGGAGCCAATAATTGCCTGTAGCTCCTCACTGAAGGGTAGAGCCTTAGAAAATTTACCTTAGACATTGACAGGTCAATTGATGCTGACCTTGAGCACATTTTGTCTAGGCTCTCATATTGTTGGGATTTCATGAGTGCAGTTTTCTCAGCATGTATAGAAGTCTCTAAATGACACAGGACAACGTGTCCTTCTGATTCCTACAATATGTCCACCTGTTCTTTCACAATGTACCCCTAGACTTAGGGGTGTGTTGTAGATGTATCTACTGGGGCTGGATACCCTATGGTCAGTTGCTCTCCTCTTTTTGACCAGTTGTGGAAGTCTGTAAAGATCTCTACCAAGGTGGATCTCTTTATTATAACCCATGAAAATGTCAGCTAAACTTTTCCAGGTAACATTAAATGGAGGTTTATACAATCATTGTGGCCTAGTGGTGAGCAGTAGCATTAAAACCAAGGCTGCTTCTCTAAATGCCTGTATAGTCTCTCCTTATTTCTACCACATTTCTATGAAAACAGTAATGATATCTGTGTTTCAAGACTAAGTAAGATGGGGTAGGTCATAGTGTTCATAAATTATAAGTCTGGGAAGAACAGAATCCTTACAGAGGGTGGGAAGGACCAGCTTTAATGTTAGTATAGCTATTATTGTTGAGGAGCTTTATGCTGATAATAAGTGTTGGCTTTGGACAACATTACCAAGTCAAGTCTGTGGCTGTCTGCCTGCCCACTTCCTATTCTGTGACATTTTCTCCTTAAGTCTTACCTGCCCTTGCTAAATGCAGCTCTGCGGTTGACCTGCTGATGTGAGTTGGTGTGGTTCTGGCTATATAAAATGGAACTGCTGATTTTAACAGCCCTGTTATTAGGGGCAGAGGAGGCTTTGCTTAGAAAACAGATGGAAGCAAGCCCTTCCTGTAATCAGAAGACAAGCCTTTGGCAGAGGCTGTAGAAAGGGGAGGTGCAAGGCAATGCCCATTATGCCCTTGGAGGGAGTTCTTTTGGAGTCTTGTCCCCAAAAATCTGTCTGAAGTTAAGAGGATGAGTCTCAGTAGAACTGAAGCCCCAAGACCTTGTAAGGAATATGGAATGCTAGGGTAGCCCCAGCAGGAAGTGCCTGGAGTTCATGTGCTAGAGACCCGCAGGAGAATGATAGATAAAGTAAGGATGGGCAAAGGGGATTATTTAAAAATAAAACAAATATTGAAAACATCTTAAAGGTAACTCATACCCCAAACAGCTCTTCTAGAATGACTCTCCATGCCTGCTAGTCTTTTCTTTTGGATTGAGACTCCTTGGTGTTAAGACTTCCCTATGGAGGGGCTTGAGAGATAGCAGAACACTGACTGCTCTTCCAGAGGTCCTGAGTTCAATTCCCAGCAACTACATGGTGGCCCACAACCATCTGTAATGAGATCTGATGCCCTCTTCTGATGTGTCTGAAGACAGCTACAGTGTACTCACATATATACAATAAATAAATCTTAAAAAGGAAAGACCTCCCTACTGAAAAGAAAACAACTATGAAAGTGGATGATGAGGTCATACTTTAACTATGTGACTATGAATAATATTTGGGGATAGATTTATTGATTAGCTCAATAACCATAGGACTTGATGACTATTCTGTCACTTATAGTGGTTGGCCAAAGCAAATTCCTTATCAGGTCCCTATTGTTGAATCACAGATAAAAGGCTGTAGACCCATTGTGCTATGAGGAAGAAGATGGAGGATGGGAAAGGAGGAAGGAGCACATTAAGGTAGGAGTTGGATCCGGAAGCTTTATAATTTGGGAAAATGAGATACAGGAATCTACAAAGAGAGACAGTGTCGTATGAAGGGTGTGAAGACTGAAAGATCTCAGTTCATGTTCTAATTCTACCACTGAGCATCTGATGATATGCAGGCCATGCAGATCTACTTCTCTGAACCTTGGTCTTGTCTACTACAAAATGGGATATTGAAGCAGTGATACTGTACTGGAAAGCTGCTACAATATGCAGCTATAATGGATGAACAGTTGCTGTACCAATGAGAAAAGGAGGGGCTGGGGGATATATCTTCTTTGGAAGAGTATTTGCCTAGCATACATGATGCCATGAGTTTAACCTTTAGTACTTTTAAACCTATAGTCAATGTCCAATGCCTAGAGCATACTGAGGATCATGTAGAAGTTCTATCAGTCTGCATTACCTCTTCTATAAGTGGTAGGGAGCTCCAGTCATGCCAAGTGCAGATAAGTCTTTGTCTTAGATTCTAGTCTGCTCATGCAGAAGGCTATGAGCCTTTGCTTAGAGCCAGAGGATTCCCTTTCTTTTTAGGACCTTCAAGGAAAAGGTTCTGACTCAACAAGACTGGTGTGCAAACCTGCAAATATGACACTTAGAAGGAGGTAGAGGGAGGAGTATCAGGAATTCAAGGTTATATTTAGCCATGTAAGGAGCTAGAGGCCAGTTGGGCTACAAAAAACTGTCTCAAAAAGTGAAAGGGAATGAACTAGTCATTACTAAATTATTAGTGTTTTCATTTAAGGCAGAACACACTCAGAGCTATGACAACTGATTTTATGTTTGCTGGTAGTGAGACATAATGGGCTGTATATTCTTGCATCTTGTTTTTAAGTCACATGGGAAGTATTAATTTACTACAAATTGAGAATCTATTTTAGTCTGACATCTAACAAAGAGTGAGAGTTCCTTCCAAACACCAAGCTAAAAATACCTCCATCTTGCCGATGTGGACAAAGGAGGCTTCCCCTAACTCAGACAGACGTCTCTCTGTAGAGATGGGGTTCCAGTATCAAATGGATGGTCCCAGCAAGGTTAAGCAGGCAACCAGCAGTGGGAAGGAGCTCAGATTATGATCACTCAGCACTCTGGTGAAGGTACTCTGGCAAGCATGATGGCTAGTGCCAACCTGTTGAGTCAGAAACTGGATCCTTAAAGGACCTAAAGAGAAAGGGAATCCCTTGGCTCTGAGCAAAAGTTCATAACACTGCATTGGCAGACTAGAATCTAAACAGATAAGACTTCATCTTCATTTGCCATGGCTGGGGCTCCCTACCATTTATGGAGGAGGCTGTGAAGACTGATAGCAAAACTTCTTCATGATCCTCAGTGTGCACTGGGCATTCGGCATCCTCTTTAAGTTCAATATTCTCTCACAGTGTGCAGACATTCATTTTTGAGCAATCTAGTCCCCATTCATAAAACTGTCAGTGATGAAGCTGCAAATGTATGTTCTATGGGATCTTGACTTGGCAATTAGACTCAAGGTTCTGGTTGCTGTAGTAAGGGTTAAGGCAGGGAAGGAGCTTCATTAAAGAGTGCCATCATAGTCATTCATCACTTCAAGATTGAGTCACAAAGGATTAGAAACATATGAAGAAGTATATAACCATTCCAGTGAGGAGCCAAGGAAGGTCTTCTGCAGTATGATAGTTGATATGGGATGGCAGGAAATCATGGCATTGTGGTTTGAATGTCCCTACTGAGTCTATGTAGATTAATCTTCCTCATGAGGTTCTTGAAGAGACCAAATAGGTGGAGCATTTTTTTTTTTCTTTTACGGCTTCATGCTAACATCAAAAATGGTATACTTTATTTACATTTCAAATGTTTTCCCCTTTTCCAGGTCTCCCCTTCAGAAACCCCCTATCTCATCCTCCCTCCCCCTGCCTCTATAAGGATACTCCCTCACCCACCCACCCACTCCCAACTTCCCTCCCTAGCATTCCCTTACACTGGGGCATCTAACACCCTCAGGTCCAAGGGCCTCTTCTCCCACTGATTTCCAACAAGGCCCTCCTCTGTCACATATGTGGCCAGCACCATGGGTCCCTCCATGTATATTCTTTGGTTGGTGGTCTGGGCTCTGGAAGCTCCAGTAGATCTGGCCAGTTGACACTGTTGCTCCCTCCTTGGGGCTGCAAACCCCCTCAGCTCCTTCAGTCCCTTTTCCAACTCCTCCATCCGGGACCCCACGCTCAGCACAATGATTGGCTGTGAGCATCCACCTCTGCATTTGTCAGGCTATGCCTGAGCCTCTCAGGAAACAGCTTATCATGCTTCTGTCAGCCAGCACTTCCCAACATCCACAATAACGTCCAGATTTGGTGGCTATATATGGGCTGTATCCCCAGGTGGGGCAGTCTCTGGATGGCCTTTCCTTCAGTCTCTGCTCCACACTTTGTCTCCATATTTTCTCCTGAGAGTATTTTGTTCACCCTTCTAAGAAACACTGAAGCATCCACATTTTGGTCTTCCTTCTTCTTAGGTTTCATATGCTCTGTGGATTGAATCTTGGGTATTCTGAACTTTTGGGCTAATATCCACTTATCAGTGAGTACATACTGTGTTTGTTCTTTTGGGTCTAGGTTACCTCACTCAGGATGATGTTCTCAACTTCCATCCATTTGTCTGTGAATTTCATGAAGTCATTGTTTTTAATAGCTGAGTAGTATTCCATTGTGTAAATGTACCACATTTTCTTTATCTATTCCTCTGTTTAGGGACATCTGGGTTGTTTCCAGCTTTTAGCTATTATAAATATGGCTGCTATGGACATAGTGGAGCATGTGTCCTTATTACACTTTGGAGCATCTTCTGGGTATATGCCCAGGAGTGGAATAGCTGGATCCTCAGGTAGTATTATGTCCAATTTTCTGAGGGTCAGCCAAACTGATTTCCAGAGTGGTTGTACCAGCTTGCAATCTCACCAGCAATGGAGGAGCATTCATCTTTCCCCACATCCTCATCAGCATCTGCTGTCACCTGAGTTTTTGATCTTAGCCATTCTAACTGTTGTGAGGTAGAATCTCAGGGTTGTTTTGATTTGCATTTCCCTGATGACTAAGAATGTTGAACATTTCTTTAGGTGCTTCTCAGCCTTATGAGTTTCCTCAGTTGAGAATTCTCTGTTTACCTCTGTTCCCCATTTTTTGATAGGGTTATTAGGTTCTCTGGCATCTAACTTCTTGAGTTCTTTATATATATTGGATATTAGCCCTCTATCGGATGTAGGATTGGTAAAGATCTTTTCCTAATCTGTTGGTTGCCATTTTGTCCTATTGGCAGTGTCCTTTGCCTTACAGAAGCTTTTCAGTTTTATGAGGTCCCATTTGTCTATTCTTGATCTTAGAGCACAAGCCATTGGTGTTCTGTTCAAGAACATTTCCCCTGTGCCTATGTGTTTGAGAATTTTCCTCGCTTTCTCTTCAATTAGATTCAGTGTATCCGGTTTTGTGTGGAAGTCCTTGATCCACTTGGACTTGAGCTTTGTACAGGGAGATAGGAATGGATCAATTAGTATTTTTCTACATGTTGACCACCAGTTGAACCAGCACCATTTGTTGGAAATGCTGTCTTTTTTCCACTGTATGGTTTTAGCTCCTTTGTCAAAGATCAAGTGACCATAAGTGTGTGGGTTCATCTCTGGGTCTTCGATTCTATTCCATTGATCTACCTGCCTGTCACTGTATCAATACCATGCAGTTTTTATCACTACTGCTCTGTAGTACAGCTTGAGATCAGGGATGCTGATTCCCCCAGAATTTCTTTTATTGTTGAGGATAGTTTTTGCTAGCTTGGGTTTTTTAAACTGTGGTTTCATCAAGAAAAATCCATCCTCATCTCTTTTACTCATGAGTTGATAGATGAAGGCCTTAGTGGGTTATCTTTAGAGGAAGTCCATTATAAAAAAAAGGTAGGGCAGTATCTCTTGGAAGTACCCTTCCTGCCACGTACCATGTTGGCACTCAAAATCCCAACCAGCAAAAAGGGCTTTAGCAGCTGTGACCTTTCATTCTTGAACTTCCTATACCCCCAAAAGTCTACGTTGTGAATGTTTGACTTTACTCACAGTTACTCAGGTTGTGATATTCAGTCACTGTAATGCATGGTTGATGGAGACAGGTAGGATATTTGGAAATGTATATCTTGAGCAGTAAGGAGACAGCGACTCAGGCCAAATGGGATAATGGGGCAGTGATGAATCCTGGGAGAAATGAATGGGGGGGGGGCGCTTGGAGAAATCCTCTATGGTTGGTTCTACTAGGGCAGAGCAGGGGCTGAGTGGTGGGATTCAACCACAAATGTGGGACTTACAGAACCAGGACTCTGGGCTCAGAGATCCATGGACTTCCTGACTTGGTCAGAGGTCTTAGCTGACCTAAACATGTCCTTTGTTTGGCTCCTTATCCTTACCACCTGGAGTTCATTTTCCCTCGCATCTTTTGCTTTGCTTGAACAATAAGGCTGGCATTTTCTGGAGTTGCTACAGGAGGCTCTTTAGGTGAAAGTCCTAAGTACAAGTTTACACCCAAAATACTTATAAGCAGAAGTGCTTCATAGTTCATATTTTTCTTGTTTTGAAACATTTGCATGTCCATAATGAGATATCTTGGGAATGAAATACAAGTTTAAACATGAAATTCATTCACATTTTCACATATTCCTTCTATGTATGACCTAAAGGTCATTTATATTGTATTTATAATGATTTTATGCACTAGGCAGTGTGTGTGACCCATCATTCCTTCAGTTCATGTTGTTATGTTGACACTCGACTCTCCTTCAAGTTTGTAGCATTTTGCATTTCTGATTTTCATGGGAGGGATGGTTGACCTGTGTTACCCTTTTCCCTAAGCTTAGAGTCTTTAGCAAGGGTGGCACTGGGAACCTAGGACTAACCCTGTTGATGTTGCTCACTGTTTGTGTCACTAATCTACTTTGCTGTGTCAGCACCTGGTACAAAATGTGGTTGGATGGGACATGTGAGGCAGGCACCTCAGTGATGGAAGTTAAAGCATTTGTGTCCTGCTTACCTGAAGGTGAAGCAACCTACCCACTGTAATTTGTATGATTAACCCTCTCTGGAAAACTCAAATAGAGCCTTAATAAACTGACCTTCCTTGCTTGTTTATTTAGTGTGAGTGCACATGGATGTGTGCATTTGTGCACATTGCATCATATGCATGTGGAGGTCAGAGAACAACTTTTACAAGTTCATTTTCTCCTTCCACTGTGAGGATGTATGGGAACAGAACTCAGTCACCAGGTCTGATGGCAGGTGTTTTACCCCCAAGCTGTCTCACCAGCTCCAAGATGGCATTTTGTGGCCAGAATAAGACTTGTGATAGTTAATCTGATTGTCAACTGTTTAGGATTTAGAATCGACGAGGGAAACAAACCACTGAACATGTTTGTGGAATCTCTAAATGATGTTAGCTGAAGTGAGAAAGACAGTCCTAAGTGTAGGCGGCACCATCCCATGGGCTGGGGCCCTGAATGTATGACCAGGATAAGGTAAGCATCTGCATTCATCTTTTCTCTCTGCCTCTTGACTGTGCATGTGGTGTGACATGTGATCAGCTACCTTCAGTTCCAGCCTCCATCACAAGGACTGTTCCCTTAAACTGTGAGTTAAAATAAACCTTCCTTTCAGTTGCTTTGGTCCATTATTTTGCTGCGGAGACAAGATAATTAACTAACACAAGGCTATAAAAAGCAATTGAGTGGCTTGCTCGAAACCACCTAGATTACTTGATGTTGTTTGGCCCCATATGTGCAGCTGAAGGTTTGGAGAAGAAATATCTCCAAAAAAACCCAGGCAGAGAGATGAAAGAGCTGGTACAAAGACGGGCAAGTGCCAAGACTGTACATGTCTTTGGAGCCAAGGATCAGAGTACAGCTAGCTGTGTTGGTTTGACCTCTGTATGTGTATACTTTGGGGCCGGCGGCATCTTGAAAGAGGGTGAGTCAGCCTCTCTGCTTTTTATTTTCCCAATGAAAAATTTCCTTAAAGAAATTCTAGTGGCGGAAATGATGGCATAATTGCACCCCTGCTCTGTTGTCGCAGTGTTTCCCAGCTGCACTGACTATTTATTTCCCCCTCAGGACCTGCTTGCTTCCCAAGAGGAGAGGGTGTTTAATAACAAGGTTGCTGAGAAAGGTCATTGCTAGGGAACAGAGTCACGCAGTCCACATTGACATAGCCTCTGGGCGTCCCTATCCCTAACGGAGGGATGGATAAGGGGCAACTCTTCTCACTAGCTCACACCTCAGTTCCAGCCTTTGGCTCCTGCCCTCGATTTATCTCTTCTCCACAGCCACTATTGTTAACTGTCATGGCTAAGTCAATGTCTCTGGGAGAAAAAAAAACAAAACAAACCTGCTTTCTGGCATTCTTGGTTGGCTGTGTGACAAGTCAAGGTTACCTTGAAAAGAATGCAGAGGGGGTGGGGGAATCTATCCATCTAGCAAAATGTGAGTCACCAATGTGATATCATTTGAATCACAACCTGATTCCATTAAGGACTAGGAGAGAGCAAAATGTACCCAGTTACGAGGCATGCGCACCCTGCACCAGAACACACCAGATTTGTACACTCAGACAAGCAGACACATAGCCTCATATGCACATCCATTGGCCTCCTGTGTCTGGGAAGCAGATAAAGTTCCATTGGTCTTGAAGAAGTAAATGGAGAGAGAGAAAGAGAGAGAGAGAGAGAAAGAGAGAGAGAGAGAGAGAGAGAGAGAGAGAGAGAGAGAGAA
>JADRCH010000013.1:13281826-13414376 GCA_019843965.1 Rhynchomys soricoides
GAGAGAGAGAGAGAGAGAGAGAGAGAGAGAGAGAGAGAGCTGCCTTTGGCAATGTTAATGAGGGTAACCTTCAGGGGTTGGGGATATGCAGGCAGCATGGGAACATGGGGAAGGGAAATCTTGGCCTTCCTTTCAGCAGAGAGCATGGCAGGGCTCACAGAATGTGGCTTAATCATGCTTCACTCTGTCCTCACTGGATGTATTTCATGCAGGTAGAGCCTGGCTTCCTTGCACATGTGGTCCCTGGACAGTTTTCTTCAAATCAAAACACAACTTACCTCTAGCTATGGTTTTTGGAAGCCAGACATGGAGGCCACTGTGACAGTTGAAGGTCGGACTCCTTCGTGTTATCAAGTTTCTTCCTGTATGAAGACAGCAAGTATCTGCTTACTTCACTGTATGTCTGTAGGGAATTTTATAGTTTGTTTTCCTGATCTAAGGATGAGATTGTTGGCAGAGACTACTGGAGCAGCTGACATTATAGCACAAACAGAATGTTAGGGCTTCTGTAGTCCTCAGTTTCTTCCTCTAAAATGGGTATAAGAAAATCTACTCCACCTATCAAGCTGTCATATATGACTGCATAGACTGGGCACCGGACAATGAAACAATCCTGAGGAAATGGAGCCCTTGGAGCAGAAGGGGTCATGAACTAAATTATTGTCTACAGGCTACCATTTCTTACTTCTGCTGATTTTTCCTGGGTTGTGTCCTCTGTTCAGCCAGGCTCGTGGTGTAAACCTATCATCTTCATTTCTGGTCAAATCTTTCCTCTTTCTGGGTTGATAAACAGTGCCCTGAGACCAACCTCCCCTCACCCTCAAAACCTGGAGTTCTCAAGGGAAAAGTAAGAATAGAGGAATCTTCAGAGCTTGCTTGTGGCTTTGTTGTAACTGTAGTTCAAGTCTGAGCAAAGCTTACATGTGGAAGGGTTTTGGGGAAGGCAGCTCACTAGGCGGAAACAGAATTTTATTCCAGGGTGGAAAATGTATTTGTTACATCCCTGTTGCTGTGATAAGACAGCAAAAGCAACAGACAAAACCGTGTATTTTAGCTTGTGGTCCTAGATGGGTAAGAGCCAATCATAAAAGGAGGAGCAGAGCTGCAATCAGCATGGTGGTAGGAGCAGGATGCTAGGATCACACTTTGAGCACAGCAAACTAGAAGCGATGTGACACCATAAACTCTCAAAGCTGAACCTGCTAAAAGTTCCAAAAATCCCCGGACAGTTCCATCAGCTGGGGACCTAGTGTTCAAGTCCATGAGCCTAAGGGTGAGGGTGTAACATTTTATTCAAGCCACCACATAGAGAGGTGAGCAGACACAAGGAAGAGTGAGCCCAACTATATGTCTATCTACTCCATGGGGAAGAATGAACATATCTACATGTCTATCTACTCCCTGGGTCACATACAGGTTGTACTCTTGTCACACAGCATCGTTTGTAGTTGACTGAGATGCTGCGAAGTGAACTACTGCGAAGTGAGATGACATTCTTGATGTCCATTTCAGCTAGGATGTTTCAACATACTCCTCAGCAACTCTGAAGGTGTTCTCTTCTCCACCATCCTGTAGCCATCATGAGCATTGGAACTGTGGGTTTGCTTTCTGTGACTTGTACAGAAGGATGCTCACCAGGGCCAGAAAAAGCAAATGAACTGGACTCAGAAACAGCGGTGTTAGGAGAGCCCTTATCTATTGGATTGAGTCCAGGTGGAACACGTGTGGCATTTAGGAGAGTAGGTTGGAGTTCTTTCTCTAGGCATAGGTGAATACTCTGAGCACGGTCAGCCTTGGTGGAGAATTTTCCCATGGCCCTTCCACAAAGACATACAACAAAATTACCCCTGAATGTTAGAAAAAAATAAAAGGATCTCCAGGACCCAGTCTCAGAAACTCTGCTTCAATAAATCTGTATCTTACACTTTTGTCTTAAAAAGTAAACATTTAGTAGCTTCAGATTTGCCGGAAAACCACAAAACAACGTGTAATTTAAATCCATTCTAAACTGCGAAGAATAAAGCACATGCAGCTAAGTGGCCCGAATGGAAAGGACAGCTCAGCGCTCAGTGATTTATCACAGAGCAAACACCTGAGCCATTCAGGAAGCGAGCCAGTGGTTCAGATTTCTTCTCCAACCAGCAGTCATACCAGGTAAGCAATATCCCCAGCTTGCATTTTATACCCTCTCCAAATGTTTGGTTTAATTTTACCAGTTTTTTGAACCTGATAGAAATTATGTCATCTCTTCATTGCTGGGACAAAGTAACCTAAGAGAAATCAACTTAAAATTAGAAATGTTTGTTTTGGCTCATGAACATGGAGTTTTATGGCTGACATCTCTTGGCCCAGTTGTGTCAAGACGGGACACCACAGAGGAAGCATAGAGTCTATAATAATAGAAATCTCATCATTCCCCTGAAGGGCATGGCCCCAGTGACATAGCTTACTTCTACTAGGCCCTTCCCTCCTACAAGTTCTAGCACATTACATAGAGTCATTGTAATGGAATTGAGACACAGTGGAGCCTTTAAGAGGCAGGGCCTAGTAGAAGTTTACTAGGTCATAAGGTCACCATCACCTTATGGAAGGATTAATATAGTCATCATGGAGCAGGGTGGATCTCTTGAGATCTATTTGTTATAAGGTGAGGTCACTCGTGTTCAGCCCGTTATGCATGTGACCATCTCCCTTTCTACTTCTTCATCACATTATGATCCAGCTACAATAGGCACCATAATGTTTAGACTTCCCAGCCACTAGAGTCATGAAACAAATAAACCTTTCTTTAAAGTTACACCATCCAGCTTTGGGTGTTCTGTTGCAGTTGGTGGACATTTTGGTGGTTTGCCACTTGGGGTGGCTGAGAAGTCTATTTTTGAGAATATTTTAAAACTTGTCTCCTGGTCCACCTGAGAAGATAATCTTAGCTCTGTATTCCCAGTTTTTCTAACTCATCCAAACTCTTTTCCAGTGGGGGCATTAACTTATACTTTTGCAAGAATCTCTTTTCCAGAGCATGTCAGGTAGTTTTTGAAGTTGAACCAAGGTTGGGATCACTGCTTGATTTCTCAAAAAGGGTGGGTTTTTGTTTTTATATGACAAAAGAAGTTTCTAATGATCCAAACTGCTTAAAGAATAGTCCATCGGGGGTACATTTCCTGTCTCATGAGTGTCCGAGCTGATGTCATACAACTTTGCCCTAGCAGTTCTGTGAAGAGTTCTTGGACTTGGCAGAAAGTCATCCTGGGTGATAGATAAACTTGTCTTCAGTTGAATGAGCCACTGATTCCATCCCTTTCATGGCTATGTTTGGAGAGCTACGTGCTGGGCAGTAAAAATTATTCCTAGTTAGGCAGCAGAGGAGAGAGAGAGCAAGAGAGAGAAGTGATGCCAGAGGCTCAGATTGAACACAAATTGGATCGTTAGTCCCTGAATAATTGAGTTAGTTGTCCCGTTGATCAATGAATCTCCCCACACGTTCTCTAAACCCACTGTTCCCACTTGAGCTCTTGGGATAATGGGAACCATGGCTTCTTCAATGTCACCCTCTGCAGACATTTACACTCCTTGTTTCTGTTTTAATGGCTTTATTGGATATGTGCCTATTACAGTAACAGTCTTAAATCATGTTGGAAGCAGGTGTGGTGTGAGTCTTGACACTGTAAAAATGTCTCCCCCCCCCTTCAGTGGTGCCTAGCAATACATTTCCATCTGTCTTTGAATTATCTCTCTTCACCCATTTCTCCTGGCTGCTCCCCACCTGGAACTCTCTTCCATCCTTCAGGGGTTTGGCAATGATGAGATCACTCCAGGTCATGAGAGGACTAAGCCTGCTGCCCAGACACTTGGAAGGCTACCTACCCTTTGGGATAAAACAGCTTCCTTTTAACTCACTTGCAAGCTGATTGTTTCTGCTAAGAATGCTGTTAAGGGATTTGGGGAGAAAGATTTTAAATCTCACTGAGTGTATTGGAGCTATGAGATTTCAAGGGGTGAAATGAGACATGGGCAGATATAATAACCTGAGCTTATGCAGGGCCCATTTCTGGTGACCATCTCTGCTTGACCAGTGAGCTCTGAAAATGCTGCTCTGGTATTCCACGTGACTCATGGATGATATGAACAATACTCAGGGAACCAACAACCAGCATCCCAAACAACATGTGAACGTTGCTACCTAAGTTAGACTGGGTTCTCTAGAGAAACAGAACCAATAAAATGTATGTATATGCATTATAAGAAGTTAATCCAATGCTGACCATCTCTACATGTTATAGAGGCAGGGGTTCAAGTTCCTCACCTAGGAAGTTAGATGCTTCAGCATTCAAATGTAGCGCTGAAAACCTGGAAAATGCCCTGTACAGTCGTTGACATTAGGCCCCTACTGAAAAGCCTAGAGGCTAGAGTCTGAGGTTGGCAGCAGTAGATGTGCTCAATCAGAACAAAATGGCACCTTGAAGGCTCATGTGATGTTATTCTCTGATTTCCCTTCTTCTGGTCAGGAAATTTGCCTGGTAAAAGATGGTGTTTTCGTTCAGGAGACTATTTTCTCTCCAGTCAGTGCTCACAACACCAGACCTCTCTGGAAATGCCCTTGCAGACAAACAGGCATATCTCGTCAGTCCTAAGCATCTCTGGATCCAGTTAAGTGGACAACTAAGACAAGCCACCATACCACACTGGACCAACAGGGACGTGAAATCATGGCTCTTCTTAGTGATGGTTTCTATCACTCCTGCTCTATGCAGTGGGAACTAAGGAATGAGTGAGACTTTATTCCTTTGTGCACACCATTTGGGGGGGGGGGTGAAGGCTGGAAGGGATCATTGTATCATAAGTGAAACCTCTAGAAGACTCCATGGATCTTATGGGGAGGCCCAGAGCTCCACTCTCTATGTGTGTTGAGACATTATCTCACTTTCTTGTCCAGGTTGGCTTGGAACTCATTAAGTAGCCCAGGCTACCCTTAAATTCTCAACAATGCCTTTGTTTTTACCTCTTAAGCACTGGGATGCAGGTGTAAGCAACATGCCTGGCTTGAGCTCATTTCCAATGTTATTTATTTTAAAACTCCCCTAGAAGGAAGCAGAGAGAAAAAGTGTAGAGAAACTTGAGAAGATGACAAGGTCAGCCCTAGGATACATGTGCTTCCATGTGTCTTCAGCCTGCTATCAATTTTATTTAAAAAAACTTATTTTATTAGCATAAGTGTTTTGCCTACATGTATGTATGTGCACCACATGGGGGACCTGAACCCCACCAGTAGACGGCATTGGGATGCTTTGAATCTGGGCTACTGATGATTGTGGGCCATTATGTGCATGGTGGAAGTTGAGCCCTGGTCCTCTGAGAGAGCAACAGTGTTCATAACCACTGAGATTTCTCATCAGCCCAGCCACCTACTTTCTTGATCCTTGGCTTCCTTAAAACTTCAGGAACAAAGACAATCAAAGGGGTATGTCTGAAGTACGTCCTCCATCCCCAGAGACATGCTAGGATTAATTAGCTGGTACCCACAGGATGTTCTGAAAATGAGAAATGCCCTGGATTATTATCTATCAAATGTCACATACAAATATGCTCATGTTCCCATTATGGATGTATGTGTTGCAAAGTTGCTCAACCGAGCGTGACCTGTTGGGTGGTTTTAATTACAAATATCAATAAAATTGGTTGATATTTATGGGCACAGACCCTTCAGATCAGGGGAAAGGAAGCTAATTGTGGAAGACAGTGCTGTGATTGAATCCATGGGAGGCATAGGCTCCTGCTAGCTGGGTGCCATGCTGAGATATCTCTAGTCTCTCTGTGTTAATTAAATATGATGAAATGAATATTTACTTGTATAAAGAGTCAGAACCTTTGCACTGGGTTGTGCTGAGGCTAAGGACAAGGGATGGTCCTATCTTAAGGTGGATTACAGCCAGTCCATCAAGGGCTTGTTCCTTAGGAAAAAGCAAACACCAGCAGAGAAGGTCCCAGAAATCAGTAGCAGTCCAGTGCAAGAAAAGTAACTGTACTACCAATTCTGTGTCTGTTTTGATACCTCACTGGGTTAGTCTCCTGACCAGCCAGGACCAAGTTCCATTGAAGTAGTAAAGGACATTTGTGTCCTTCGAGTCAGATAATTGAAACTTCAAGACAGCCATATGTCTTTGAGTTACTCCTGATTGTTTATTCCTGTTAAAATGAGGTTAATTGTGCCTGTTTGATAAAGTGAGATTGCGTGTGGAAAAGTTTGGTGTCCAGTGAGTCTGTAACCCATGTTCATCTCCCTTCCTGAGATGCTAGGCAGCCAGATGAACTGAGAAGACGTTGTGGTTGGCCATAGAAGCTGAAGTTGATTCTTTCTAAGGCATTACCCATAAGTGGAGTTCTTCTCTACTGTATACTAGCAAATTAAGGTACAGAGCAAACTGGCAATTTGCTTCAATGTCCCTCATTGATTGTTAGCACCAATATTAGAACCTTGGAGTTCTGAAAAAAACAAACAAACAAACAAACCTCTACTTCTTGGAGTTGGTTGTAGGTGTTTGATGGTAGACACTCAGTGAACTTAATTCCAATGTACCCAGTTGGCATGCAGGGAAATTGCATTTCTCTGAGGCTCCCTGGTTGTTTACATCCATAGATAATGAAATCAAAGCCCAGGTTATCATCTCCACCCAGGACAGACAGGAAGTGTTGTCCCTTCAGTCTGCCCATCCTCCACAGGTGCAAATGTACCTGTGAACCAGTAAGTGGTACAGGGCTGGGTCTCAGAGTTAGTAGCTGGAAGGTCACAGCCAGACTGGCTTGTTCTTCCTGCAGCTCACTGCTGCTCCTCAAGCTACCTACTTTGGAAGGACTTACTTCCTTTGTCACAGTTGTTTACAAGTTGTTCTGTGCACTCAGAAATAATCTTTGATTCTTGTTGGCGTCAAGTTTCCAGTCACTTCCAGAGATAGTGCTGCTGCTGCTTCTTCTTCTTCTTCTTCTTCTTCTTCTTCTTCTTCTTCTTCTTCTTCAATTGGATATTTTATTTATTTACATTTCAAATGTCATTCCCTTTCCTGGTTTTCCCTCTGCAAATCCCCTATCCCATTCCCCCTTACCCTGCTTCTATGGGGGTGTTCCCCCACCCACCTGCCCACTCCTGCCTCACCTCCCTGGCATTCCTCCACACTGGGGCATCAAGCCTTCACAGGACCAGGGGCCTCCCCTCCCATTGATGCCAGATAAGGCCCCTTCAGCTCCTTCAGTCCTTCCCCTAACTCCTCCATTGGGGTCCCTGTGCTCAGTCCAATGGTTGGCTGCAAGCATCCACATCTGTATCTTTAAGGCTTTGGCAGAGCTCTCAGGAGACAGCTGCATCAGGCTCCTGTCAGCAAGCACTTCTTGGCATCCGCAATAGGGCCTGGGTTTGGTGTCTGCATGTGGGATGGATCCCCAGATGGGGCAGTCTCTGGATGGCCTTTCCTTCAGTCTCTGCTCCACTCTTTGTTCCTGTATTTCCTATAGACAGGAGCAATTCTGGGTTAAAATTTTGGTGATGGGTGGGTGGCCCCATCCCTCGATCGGGGAGGAGGGGGGTTTGGGCATGCCTCTGGATATGGTCTCGACAGGTTCTCCCTCCCCTTTGTGTGGTATTTCAGCTAATAAAAAAAAAAAAGAAGAAAAAAAACAAAAAACAAAAAACACAAGTTGATCTGTGTTTGGTTGGCAGAGACAATGTTCTGAGAAGCAGGGAACAATGATGTGATACATGGGGCTTTGAACTTGGATTCTTGGTACTTCTTACCTTGATAATACATGTTCTCCTAATTTCATCTTGTCTTTGTGTGTGTGTGTGTGTGTGTGTGTGTGTATGTGTGTGTGGTTTGTGTTGATGTTTGTAGACATCCACATATATGGAAGCCAGTGGTTAGCACTGGGTACTATTCACCAAGACATTGTTTGCTCTGTTTTTCTGAGACCAAGTCTTGCATTTAGCTAGGCTGGCTGGCCAGAAAGACCTAAAGAGCAAACCTTTGTCTTCACCTGTCTGATAATGGAATTGAAAGAGCATACCACTGTATTCATCTTTTAAAAATGTGGGTTCTGGGGAATGAACTCAGGTTTTCCTGCTTGCAGGGCAAGGACTTTACTAACTGACCATCTCCTCATCCCCTTTAACAATTCAGATTTTTCCTGCTTGAAACACACACAATGCAATCAAATTAGAGGTCTCTGGCACTCTCGTTTCTTTGAATAGTTTCTCATGTCAGCCTTTTACTACTTGTGAGAGCCTAGTGCACCAAGGTTCCCTTGGCACTCACTTTTCTTTGGCATCACTTTCTCCACAAAAATGGTGACGACATTTTGTCTGACATGGCAGAAAACTCATGATTTAATTTTCCTGTGGTTTTATTTCTGTCCGGTCACCTGCTGGCCTGGATACTAACGTGGGTAGGGTAGAGCTGGAAGGAGCACAGACCTTGACCCAAAGGCACACTTAGTCTAGAATTCATCCCTGTCAGTCACAGATGATTCTTGGAGAATCATTTGGATTCTGTAAGCTTCTGTTTATACATTAATTAAAATGAAGAAATAATTCTTACTTCTTAAGGCTGATGTGAGGATTATTTTGATACATATTTATGAAAGAGTCTGGTAAAGAATGTGTTCTTGGATATCTAAAAATGTGATGAAATGAAGTGATAAAAATGATCAGGCCCCCCTCTATTTCAAGGTTGCATTTGGGAGGGGTGGTGATGGTCGACAATGTACAGATCCTTTTCCGTTACTTAAAATGCAGGGTGTGGATCTAAGGGAGGAAAGAAGATGAGCTGCCTGGGTGGCTACTGTCAAGTCTGCATCTCCTTGGCTTCTCATTAAGTCCTTAACACAACCCCAGGAAGCAGAGGCTATTTTTGAAGAAAGACAAGGTTCCTATCAGCCCTTCTACTTAATGAAGGGCTGGGGGGAAAATGTTGGCTTGTACTGAACTTTGCTTTGCTAATATACAGAAGGGGGTATATCCTCATTTCTCCATGACTTGTATCCATAGGAAAGAAAAGGACAGCCCTGGAAGGGGACTAAGGGACTAGGGGACTTGTCCATGAAGAATAAGTATAAATATAGTTGTCCTTTGGACAATGTGCAGGGCATACTGGCATCACCTGCAGAGCTTCCTAGCTAGCAAAATTAGTGCTGGTGTTTCATCCCTTGGGAGTCTTTCTCACATCCAGCTCCCTCCCTCTGCTCTGAGTGGACAGCCTGTCATAGTTTAAGTCACAGCATTGTGGAGAAGAACTTTGTCCTAAGCATCTGAGCTTTAGTGTTTCAGAAGTTTGAATATGTTACCATGACAAAGGTCCCCAACAGCCCATGCTGTCCAGCATCAAGGCTTGGTTCTCCCTGCCAAATCCCTACCCGACTCTATTTCCTTTATCAACCTGCAGATCAACTCTCATTTGTTGTATTTATTGCCTTTTAATCTCCCATCCATTTAGTGCTGGGGTTTAGAGTAGGCTTGGGGGGGGGGAGTTTAATTGGATGATCCTCTATGGCCCCTTGAACATCAGATTCAATAAAAGTTTATGAAAAGATAAAATCACATAGGGATTTATAGCCCTAGACAAGAGTGAGAGGCTGGTGCTAGGACAAGGTAACTCTTTTTTCAACCTCATATAATCTGTGTTTTGACTTGATTAAATGAGGAAGTTAGCTGTCTCTGTGTGTGACTGTCTCTCTGTGTCTCTGTCTTTCTTTTTTCCTTGAGTAGCATTATCCTTTTCTGCCTGGTGTAAGCGAAAAGCTACTTTATGCCACATGCTTGCATCTCTCACTTTGATTTTTCACTGACCAGAAGACTAATAAAATCTGGACATACCAGAAAATAACATTTAGTTCACACAGAAATATGCTGTACTACCACGCCAGGGGGTTGAGGATGGGAGAGAGGCTAGTTTTCAGTGGGAGGACCATGGTCCATGAAATCAGAGGAAGAAGAGGGGCTTGTTAACTCCATCTCCTCTGTCTATACCACGGTCTCACCAAATTCTTTCCCCTTCATTACACAGAACTCTTCCTTGTTCTGTACATGACAGTTAACTGACAATAACAGGAAAAAAAACACTAAGCCCCTCCATCCCTTCTCTGGACCATAGTAATGGCTGTAAAAAGAAAACATGATTTTTTTCCCTAAACTACTCGAGCCTCCCTAGACTGAATCCTGAGAGCAGAAGTGTCACATTCTCTGTTCTGTCTCTCATGCTTAACACAGGATCCGTGGAAGACATGCAAGGGGTGTTTGTTTGCACTAATAAATGCACATTCCTCTGTAGCTCAGCTTCCCTTCCACACTCTAGTTCCTTTGGCCATGGGAGGACAGTCCAAGCTGAGAGTAGAAGTCCAGAGATGGTGGGCTAAGGTGTGTGGAATTCATGTGCGGTTTGTCTTGTTATTGTGACTCTACAGCAGTGTTTGACTGGCATGCCCAGAAGGATGAAGGGCTCTGAGTAATTAAGGGAAAAGAGTGGTTGAAAAGTGGAGTAGGCAGAAGGGATGGAAGAAGAGAGAGGAGGCAGAAGGAAGGGGGCATGAAGAGGAGTCAGTGATAGGTGTTAGTTTGTTGCTCCCTTGAGGTGAGCATCATCTTCTGGTGTGGATGGCTGGAGAACCTAAGGAGTAGATAAGGAATAATGCAGAGCAGCTAGATGTGCAACTTAGTGAGAGAGTGCCTGCCTAACAGGTCCTGGCTTCTATCCCCAGAACAGCTCCCATACCACCTATTAAGTGTGAAAAGAAGATATAACACTCCCAGACTTTTTGAAGAATTAATATTTATATTTATATTCAAAATTAATTAAGGACAATTAAGACAGTAATACTTAGTAACTTGTGACCCAGGACAGCTCATCTTTCTAGTAGTTCATGGACCTCTGAAATTGGGCTTTACATTTCTAGTGGCTGTGTACTGGGGTCCAAGCTAATCTCAAAGTGATATAGGCACTTCTTAATCACATGTTCAAAATTGCACTAATGGCAGGTAAGGTCAGAACTTAAACAAGCTACTTGGAAGTACTCATCTACTTGGGAGGTGTAAGTGTGCATCAATAGAGGCTTTACTTGTCAGGTCTGGAAGATGGGTGTGAGTTTTCTCCATAACTGGTAAGTGGAGAAGGGGAGTCAGGTACGTGATGAAGAAGAGGTGACAGTATCCGTGATGCTAGGTGCTCTAGGAAGATGAGAATATTGGAGTGGAGTAGAATGGAGGTGATGATCAAGGCCATGTAGGTCATGCTGTGGTCCATGGGAGGCCTTGGCACTAAATTAAGTGTTAGTATGCAGTGATTAGGGAAGAACCCCTGTAGTAGATGTTTGCACACAGGAGCATCAGGATAATGTTTTCCTTTCAGAACAATCACTCTGGCTCAGTGTGGAGGCTAAATTAGACACTATATTATGTCATCTATATACTTGATATATATTTTATGTATATACTTAATACACACACACACTGAGTTATATATATATATATATATATATATATATATATATATATATATATATATAAATAATACATAGGGGATGGAACAACCTGGAGGCATGTTTGGAATGGAAATCAATTGAGGGAGACAAGATATAGGATATATATATATATATTACACACACACACACACACACACACACACACACACACACTGAGTATGTGTATATATAGTTCACAGGGGATGGCGCATCCCGGAGGCATCTTTGGAATGGAAATGGAAAAAATGGGATTGGCAGAATGAGATAAGGTCAGAGGGAGAAATGTATCTCTTCAAGGCCTCTGAACAGGTTGGAGAGCTGCCTGGGAGCTATGTCTCAGGCATGGGTTGCTGGGAGTTGGGTATCTGTTACACAGCAGATGTGCTTGAAGCCTCATGAGTAAAGTGATACATTGTTAAAAAGATGAAGAGACAGAATGGAAAGGCAGTCAAAGAGGAATAAACTATTCATTGGGGGGGGGGTGCAGCGAGGGTCCGCTGGCAGTGTCCTAAGACTCCACGTGCTTCTGTTTACCTGTGATTGGGGGTTTTTCAACTGTCTTAATTGTGGGCAGGAAAGGAAGATGACTCTAGTGTTGGCAGATATGTGAGACTTAAGGCAACATTGTGGGTACCTTGCTCTGGGTGGTTGGTCTGGGTGGGCTGCTCCTGAGCACAGATCCGTATGGTTAAAGTAGCAGCTATTTGGCTTGAGAGCCAGATGTTTGATTGGTGCTGTTAGAGTAGGGGTGGATCCAAGCTTTGTGGGGCTTCAAGCATGTATGATCTTTAGAGGAAAACCACATGGAAATGTGCACATGAAATGAATGGGGGACTTTGGATGGGTAGCATGGATCTTTAAAGCTTAAGTCTCATTAGCATCATGATAAAAAAATTGCCTTGTTTGGGAGACTTCAAGAAAGAAATAGGTATGTGTATATGTGTGTGCGCACACACACATGCATGCGTGCATAGGTGTACATACACGTGTGCTTTGTGCATTCACATACGCACTGGTGGGAGACTTTCAGGAAGGAAGAGGCACATTCACATGTCCTTGTGCTTTCACATAAACAATGTTCCCACAATACATTTTACTCAGGTTAAGCTTGGTAACCTTCGTGTCCTGCTCTCTATTACAGGGTACACAAACACGAGTCCCAGGTATATGCACTGGGCATGTTCAAGTGAATGGTATATTAGCTTTGTATTGCTATCATGAAATATGCGAAGCACTGT
Source organism: Rhynchomys soricoides (assembly GCA_019843965.1). Lineage (NCBI taxonomy): Eukaryota > Metazoa > Chordata > Mammalia > Rodentia > Muridae > Rhynchomys > Rhynchomys soricoides. Next base: position 13,294,561 of record JADRCH010000013.1, read on the forward strand.
CCATTTATAAAGAAAAGCAGTTTGTTTAGGTCACATTCAGAGGTCCACATCTCACTATCTGGTGGTAGCTTTTTTTTGACAGAGTCCCATCATGGCACAGGGCATCAAATGGCAAGAACTGAGGAATATACAGCTATACTTTTCTTATGGTCTGTCTCTTCTCTTAAGGTGACCAGTACTCAGTCACAAGAAGGATATCCTGATGACTTTATAGAACCTTAATATCCTCAACTTCTAAAAACCATTGTCCATTGTCAGGTTAGGTTTCCAATGTCTCAGTATTTGTAAGACAGATTAAACTTCAACTCATATGTTTATGGGGACAATTTTAAACTACATCTAAACCACCATAGATTGTCCTTCTGGTCATGTATAGACTCTGCTGATCTGGTCTGGGCTTGTTTGTGCAGAGGCTGACAGTTGGTTGGTAGTATCAGGGATCCCTGGTCTACCATGACAGTGGTAAGAGAGACTTTCCTTTTTTCCAGGTGTCCTTTGTACCCATCCAGTAGGCATTCCCAGTAGTATTGATAGGGCCTAGACTGGAGTGTGCTGGGAGGCTCTACAAAGGACGTGATACAGCCAAGCAGAACGAACCATGCTGTTAGAGCAATCCATCTATCATACTGTGTCTCTTATAAGGCATTATCCTCAGCAAACACTATTCTCCCCCTAAGAGGCATCCAGGTTCCAGCTGTTAAGACAATAATTTGCTTCACTCTATTACATCTGGTTCCTGCTTTGCATCTTATTGAACAACAAAATTGCCTAGGGTCTGACATTTTATAAGGGCTTAAGCATTTCCTTGTGAAAGGGAAATCTTAGTAGATCATTTATTTACTTTCTATGGGTAGGGCTAACCTCTATTTTAAAAAAGGTTCTGCTTCTTTTCCAAATACAGCTTAAGAAGAGCAAGAGAGAAGGCTAGAGTTACTTTGCCAGCACTTCAGGTCTCTTGGCTCAAATGAGAAACTGAGTCAATTAGAAGCTTCCTGCTAATCCTGCATCATTTCAAGAAGCTTTGAACATAGATGTTTCCAGATTATCTTGACAGAAAACTGGGTTTCATTTTCAGTGCATGATCTTTGGGTGGTTCCCCCAAGAAGGGATTTGGGGATCAAGAAAAAGTAAAGAATTTTGTCACTGCTGTCCTTCTATGAGAAGGATTGAGATTGGACAGTACTCAAGCCCTTTGGCTTCTCATTGGATTAACACACTACCCGAGTGGGAGTGTGTATATGTACATATGAGCAAGAAAGTGGGGGAGTATAGGTAGACCCGTATGTCTGGACACATATTTCAACACACTTCAGAGTTTTCTGCAGAGGGAAGTGCAGATTTGACACTGCTATGCTTAGCTCTGTAAGGGACCAGACAATAGGGGACATGATTAGGGCCTTTCCAAGCCACCTAACAATGGTGTCAGGTGAATGTAGCTGATTGAGGTTATGTTCTCCATTCTGATGAGCAAGAAAGGAGGGCAGCCTGGCCAGGGTGGATCTGTGATTTGCAGGCCCAATCACAGGATGAAATCTCCCCCTCTCCCACGTCCCTCCCTCCTGATTTCCTCAGGGCCCTCTGGGTTGGCTAAATTTAGTGTTCTGACAGATCCAGATCCATATGATTTCTTCCAGGACTCTGCCTCTAAATGTCACCCTTGCTGTACAATTCATAAAGAGCAAGGATAAGGGCTGTGGGGGGTGGGGGTTGGATTGGATGTCTGTGACAAATGGGAACAAGGAGGCAAGTCTTGGTAGGTGAAAGGAGAAAGAAGAAAAGAGGAAAGGGAGGTTGGTTTGGGGACAAGTTTAGCAGGGTCCCTTTTCTGTCAGTCACCCAACACCAGTGCATAGTAAGCCAACTAGGGGATGAGATCATCAAACCAACTCATGGAGGAATCTGGGGAATTAAAAGTAAAGGCTTCATGGAAGTGGTTCTGGGTAAGAACCCTTCTTTTGAGCCTTTCAAATCTAAGAATGTCCCTCCACTTGTCTTAGTAGGGATGCAGGCAGACAGAGGGGCTTTCTACTGAGAGCCCTTTCTATGTTCAGTGGGGATACAGAGCAGGCAGAGTGGTGAGGCCTCCATATAGATAAACCACAGAAGCAGGTACCTGTGCTCTGCCCTTCTGTCTAAGCTCTGCGTTCTTACTCTGTTAAATGGGTTAGTGATCTTTGCTGTGGCCATTTTATATGAACATCTGGAGATCTAACTAGGTGGTATATGGAAAACCTTTGTGAAGTGGTTACACAGCAATATCACTGAAGAAGCTTCATGGTTTTGCCTGGGTCAAGTGAAATGGACATTTCAAAGGAGAAAGAGGCATGCACTATGCCTTAGTTCTAGATCAAGTCTTAGGGTGAAATCCAACCCTACTGTAGTCAAGCTGTGCAAGTTCAGAAAACATTTCTATATCCAGCAGGTTCTTTGGTTTCTTAGCCTCCTTAGAGAGAATAACCAACTAGCCATGTAGGATTCTCACGAGGGGTAATGTGTAAACACAATGCATCAGTTATCTTCCCTACTTCTGTGACAAAACTCATTTGATAGAAAGAGGGGGATTATTTTGGCTGTCAGTTTGAAGGCATAGTCCATTTTCGCAGAGAAGCCTCTGCTGTAGGAATATGAGGCAGCTGGTCTCATTGCCTCAGCAATCAGGAAGCAGGGAGAGATGAATGCTTACTTTCTGCTTTTTATTCAGCCCAGGACACAAGCCAATGGAACAGTGCCATACACAATTAAGGTAGAGCTCTATGAACAGATTTTCTTCAAGACTTACATAGACATTTGCCTCCTAGGTGTCTCTAGATTCTGTTAAATTGATAACACCATACACATTCAAAGGTTTAGGCTTGCCTAGCAAATAATAAGCCAGGTGTCAATATAGTCTATGAGTACATCTCTTCTCTGTGGTAGTATGCTTTGGGGCCCCAGAGTCCTTATTAGAAAGACTTTCATATGATGATTCTAAAAACTTGAGTTGATTTATGCCAAATCTCTGGTTCCATGCTGTGCATGCAATTGGAGTTCATGAAATCCTGTTTCTCATGCATCTTTTTAGGTCCCTTCTCTAATCCTGCTGGATCCTATGGGTATTAAGAGAGGAAACTTGAAAGACCTTGATAAAGACACTGTTTCTCAGGGCTGCTACTGTGCTGTCTCGTACCCAGTCTCTTACCAAAGGCTCCACTCAGAATTCTCCCCTGCTTCTATATCTTGATGAGGAAGAAATCCCCTGGAGGATTGTACCCAAGACATCCTGATATGTGTATAGACTTTGGGGAAATGGTCTTCTCTGGGACTCAGTTGTCCTATCTATGAAATGACATTGACATGAAGGGCCTTTCTAACATACCAGGACACCTTTGACTCCATCATTGTCAAAGGATTACAGGACCAATTCTTCTCTCCATGATGGTATCAGTAGATATTTTATCTTTTTCATCTTTGTTTCTTCCACTTGGATATGCCAAGTGTTTATGTCATTTCTGAAACTTCAGTAAACTGCGTTATTGGGAGGAGATGGAGTAACACACACAGGCAAAAATCTGCTATTTTCACATGAATGCTTTAGGCAGTCAGCCATGATGGGAAATGAAATGTGTGGAAAAATACAGGGTGAATAAAGATGGCTTTAGTGAGAGGATGAGCCTTTTACTGCCTGCATCTGATTCGTGATTTGTAGTTAGTCTGTCAGCCTAGCAACTGTGTCCCAGAATGGCTCCTGCTATGGAAATCCTTCTTTTCATCCTCCTCCACAGGTTTCATTTGGATGTGGGACAGTCTGTGGTTATTTACCAACATTTCACCAGGAGAGCAGGGACCAGACTTTCTGGGGGAGGGATGCAGCAGCTGGGGTTTAAGAATTATTTCTGGAAAATAAAAGCCATTTAAAAATTCCTCAGGTGATGGCAAGATGTCTTCTGCCAGCTGATGGAGTAGTGGGGGCATTGGTTTGTTTTGTGTGTGTGAGAGGGGTACATGTGTTTGATTGTTTGTGTATATGTGGGGTTCACATGTATGTAGAAGTCAGAGGTTGACACTGGGTGTCTTTTTTGATCTATTTTTATCTTAAATGTTGAAACAGAGTGAGTGCCTTGGTAGAACTTGGAGCTTGCTAACTAAACTTGTAGAGCAAGCAGACTTTCTTCAGGGATCCCCTGTCTCTTTGCCTCCCAAGTTCTGCCATTTCAGGCAGGCCACCATACATGCCTGAACTTACATGGATAGTGGGGTTTCTAACTCCAAGCTTGCCAGTATGTTATCCACAGAACCCTATAAAGGACATCTACAGCATGAACTGGCATCAATAGCCAGGCTGGAATGAGTTCAGATCACTGCTTCTATATTTAGTGGCGAGGTGGGGGAGTGCTAGTTTCACAGGTGTGAAAGTTATGAGACAGGGCTCAGTCCTCAAGATTCCCATCTATAGGGGCAGTGCTGGGATAAGAGAGCAGCCATGTCAGCTGGGCCCCTTGCTCCTCATTGACTCAAGTATTAAAGTTCATGCTGCTACAAATAGTGCAGTGCCTACGTCCTTCCGCGCTAAACACAGTTTTCACTTACTTTCAGTCTTTTTAAAAGAGGTTTTATTTTTAAAGAGCAGGTTCAAATGTAAAGAAATGTTGACCAGAAAACATAGTCCTTTCCATGTAATCTTTCCTCTAACTCAGTTCCTACTAATATTTATTAATATTAATATTTAATAACAATCTTGCATTGGTTTGGTAAGCCTGTGGTCACTGATAATCCAATACTGATACATTATCTGCCAACCATTGAGCTCTGTGTGGATCAACACTTCATACTGCATAGTTTGACATAGTTTGGGAATACAAACCTACCCCTGGAAAGCCTCTGTTGCTTCACAAAGCCCTCCCCAGACTCTTGATAGCCACTGATCAGATTAGTGCCTCTGTACTGAACCCATCTTCCTAGACTGTCACATGCTTGGATTTGTGCTGTATGTAGCATTTTTTGATTGGCTTCTTTCACTTGGTAATATGTATTTAAGGTTACTTCACATCCTTTATTGGGCTTGATAGCTCATTTCTGTTTTATTACTGTATAACAATTCATTGTATCTGAGTCCCAGAGTTTGTTTATTGATAGCGGGACATCTTGTCTGCTTCCAAGTTTGGATAATTATGAATAAAGCTGTTATAAACATTCTGGTGTGGATGCAAGTCTGTAACTCAACTTGGTGGAAATCATGGTGTGAGACTGTTGAGTTCTATGGCAAGATTCTGCTTAACATCACAAGAAACTGCCAGATTGTCTTCATAAAGAGGTGGCCACCCTATTATCCATTCATCCCGATAGTAAATGAGAGTCAGTTGCCCTGTGCTAGTGTTTGGTGAGTGGTGATGTTCTGCATTTAGCAGTACAATTGAATCTCACTTTTATTTTATAGTTTCTTAATGACATAGGATATGGAGCAAATAAGACCAGTGTCTATATATTTTTGCTTTACAAATAGTCTTAGCAAGCTCCTGCATTTAGTTTTTCATTACAGTTTTTCACCCAATAGGAAATCAGAAGTGCATGTTTGACAGGGATTAAGGAAGTAGAGGCACAGCTGGTAGGAGGACAGGACCCTAGGTCAGAATTCAGAGGACTTGCTTGCCTTGTCGCTCTTCTCCTGTGTTCAAGACCTCCAGAAGTCACCTTGCCTTTGAAGCTCATCTTTCCCACCTGTATGTTGTGACATTTGTATTGGATCGAGGCTGTGACAAGTTTCTCAGGCCAACATTCCCCAGCTCGTATGATGACCTGGAACAGGGACAGGGTGGTGGGCACAGGAAATACCATGTGGAAACTGACCCCACTGTGAGAGAGATTATGGTGGTGGTGGGGGAGCCTGTGCTTCATGCCTGTTCTTCTGTAGAGCAGTTTCTAACTTCCTCTCTGCTGACAGTTCCATGCTACTTCAGGTGACAAGTGACAGCTTAGCATAGAGAAAAGGAAGACTAATTTTCCAATACCAATGCTGGGTGGGGACAGCCTGTGGTGTAAAGGTAGTGTTGCTCATACTTAGCAGGTAGTAGAACCTGTCCAACTTTTCAAATGTTCCCTGACTAACTCATGAGTTCTATCTGGGAATAAGAAATATTGTCACTTTGTCACTATCTCCACAGAGCACTCACCCATGCCTGACTGAAGAAAGATCTCCAGTTTCATCTACCAAGTGCTTTACCTAGGTCTACTGAGCATCTTGGAAGTCATGAACTGCTCTCAGCACTGTGGGCATTGGGTGTGGGAGTAGGAGAGGAAAATGCACTGCCCTCATATGGCTTTTAACTGAATAATGTGCACAAACAGCCCAAACTAATTAACACTGTATAACCCATTTCAGACAACAGAGAACATCCTAGTCTAGAAAAAGGCCAAGCTAAACAGTGGAGGGAAATGAATTGGGGATTACAAGGATGAACCTCAGCTGTATAAAAAAATCTCTCATCTGAAATTACTGACCTATTGTTGGACACGATGCTTTATCATTCTTACTGTGATCTTACCACATCAGGTCAGGTAGCCAGCAGAGTAAAGCCTCTGGAGTCCCAGGAGCCCTGAGCTCCCAGCCTCCAGAAGGCTGAGATCCTAGAGGAATTTCTTCCTTTCTGGACCCCATTTCCATGCTATAAAGCACAGATTCATTTTAAAAAGGTTGTCCTTTGTATAGCAAATAAGCTACAGCCATTGGGAACAGCTCTCACCCACAGCCTGCTTCGCTCCTGGCACTTGCCCATGAGGCCGGGGGAAATGATTAAAAGCATTCGACAGCCAAATCATTTCTCTAGATGAAGAGTTGTGTAAGGAGCGGAACAGCCTAGGAAGTCAAGAGATGCTTATCCGGGTCTGTGAGCGCCTGAACTCTTCCTTCCTCACTGAGAAGTCTGGTAATGGCTTTCTTCATGGTAGAGCGGCATAATTTCCTCTTCTCATCCTGAAAACTTCCTGTGAGCAGTGACCTCAGCCCATCATGAGAGCAAGGGAAAGGTTTCTAATAACAGGCAGAGACCACTTGGTAAAGTAGGGGAAGCTCAGGCTACTCTTGATTCCTTTTGGGATCCTCTTGTGGCTGTATCTGAGAATGGGACAAGAAGCAAACAGAAGTCTGCTTGGACACTTTGTACAGTGCCTAATTCAGCATGTTTGGGGTGGAGTCTACAGTTGTCATCTCCAGTAGGCTTTCAGAGGCTGCTGTTGGTCCACAGATCCAAATGAAAGAAATGGTGGTTGGGCCTCCCTTCACATTTTAGACATAAGAAGGGATGGATGCAGAGAGAGGATATGAGTAAGCCCAGGTTTTAGTGTGGTCTGGGCATCATGAGCTCCACAAGTTCATCCTGCAGATCCCAGCTCAGTCTGGTCTTTTGGCTGCCAAAGAAGTTTCTTGTCTTACTCCTACTGGTCTTTCATGGTATACCCATGTGGATCTTGCTACAAACTTAGATGTGAATAGAAAACAACAAAATCTGCAATGTCTATGTCTTTCATCAAGAAGCTGATGGGTTCCACTTCCTTCAGACCAAACAAGGTCTATTCAGGTTGACAATCGAATTCTAGTTCCAATTCTGCTGTTAATAACATGTTAGATAATAGATAAATTGTTCCTTCCTTCCTGGTTCTCAGACACCTCATCTTATAGTATCAAATTAGGTGCTTCTCAAGATCCAGATTGCCTCTAAGAATGTCTGATTTCTTTTCTTTTGTAGGAATAGCATGGTGGTTATTACTTGATGAGTTAGGCAACAAACTCATTTGGTATGGCAGTTGATAGAGTGCCATGGGACAGAAATGGTGGTGAAGGTTGTAAGATCAAGAAGGTTAAAAGTTGAGGGTGGTTTTCCTGGAAGAGCTAACAATAATGGAAAAGCTAGAAGAAACTACAGCTCAACACAGAGTAGTTGGGACACTTAGTGGAGGGGCAAATGGCTTTGTAGCTTGAATGACTTCCAAGGTTCTCTGTGATGACATTGTACATTCATGTGGCCCTCTAAAGTCTGCTCAGTACTGTCACAGGCATTGTGCCCTTGAATCCTGAAAATAACTATAGTGGGTAGAGATAGGTACCATCTGGTTTTGCACATGAGTGATTCCAGGGAGATTTAAGGACATGCAAATGATAAGAGGCTTTGGCTCCCTTTCCATGAAACCATACCTGACATGGGCAGAGCTCACAGTAAGCATGAAGTTGCCACATATGGAAAATATCTTTCACCAACAAGGGCCAAAGTAAGAAAAATTCATGTTTGGAAGGATAAAGCTCAGTTATCTGGAAACTTTACTCAATCTGAACATTTCCTTGATGTCAGACAAAAAGGCATAAATGAGGCATTCTGTGCTTTGTGTTTGTAATCAGTTACAGGTTGTCCCCAAGTCAGAGCTATAAAGCACATGCAGCCATACTCAATAAATCAAGCATTCAAGTATACACAACAGGAGGCAATTTAACACATAGTAAAGATGTATGCCTGCCCCTTAGCAGGAGAGAGATTCTACCCAGAACAAGAATCGAGTATCTTGCAACCAGGTGTGGACTTGATAGCCCAAAGGACCCATTCTTGCTATAACGAGAATGGTAAAGACAATGGCTTATGTGATTGATTGCTTATTTTCTGACAGGCAGTATGAGAAGAATTCTGCATGTAGTAATTTATTTAAGCTTTATAAGTACCCTGGGGTAGGTACTCTACCCTCCCTGTTTCAGAAAATGGGAAAACTGAGAAGTAGGTGAGTAAATAGAGAATCTGACACTTCTGTGAAGGTGGGCAAATTCTGCTCCGTGTTTTGTAGTAGGACTGAATTCTACTTGGAGCTTCAGCAAATGGTAATTCCTAAGTCCTCTGGTTCCCTTTACCCATCCATTCTCCCTCTCATAAAATTCCTCCCTCCCTTCTTTTCCTTCTTATTCTGTGAGTTTCTGTTCCTTTCAATAAGCACACATAGTTCTGAAGATTCAGAATTTAGAAGAAACATATCCTCTGCCATTGAGAGACTGAAAATCTGGAAATGAGAGAAAAAAGATATAAATATTGGTAGATGTCTTAGTTAGGGTTTCTATTGTTGTGAACAGACACAATGACAAAGTAAACTCTTATGAAGGACTACATTTAATTGGAGCTATTTTACAGTTTCAGAAGTTCAGTTGACTGTCACCATGGTGGAATCATGGCAGCCTTCAGGCAGACATGTTGCTGGAGGATCTAGAAAGAGTTCTATGTCTTGATCTAAAGGCAGCCAGAAGAAGACTTCTCTGCAGGCAGCCAGGAGGAGGGTCTCATCTGCACTAGGTGGAGCCTGAATGTAGGAAGAGACCTCAAAGGCTGCTTATAGAGTGACACAGTTCGTCCAATAAGGCCACACCTATTCCAACAAGGCCACACAGCCTAATAGTGCTACTCCCTATGGGTCAAGCACATTCAAATCACCACAGTAGAAATGTGATTAGGAAAGATTGACCTTTACAGTAGAGTGGGATATGGTGTACCTGTATCGAGCAGGTGACAACAGAGAATGACTATAAGAAACTGTGGTGGGACAATGTCAAAGGTTCAGTAGCATTGTAACAGCCTACAGTCTGTAAATGAGTAGCCTCCCTTAGGGTCCCTCTGTGGATCTCTGTACAAAGCTATCAAGTATCTGCCACCTTAGAGGAACTGAGCCTTGGACCACCACTGGTGGTGGTGTTACTCATATGCATGAAGTTGGGACCAGATGCTTAAGGAGAAACTGGACTGAAACTGTCAACTTTTCACAAGAGGGAAGGTTAGAAAAGAAACAGTTCCATCCGGAGTTCCCAGGGCTATGATTAAAAGACAGCGTTGCTTGCAAATTTCAGTGCCTTTTATCAGTCAATTAATTCGCAGATGTTTCTTAAGCTCTCAGCAGAACTAAGCCACTGTTTCAAATACCAGGGGAGAGGACAGAAAGGTAGAATGCCAGCCCTTCCCACAGAGCCCTGAAGTGTGTCTGGGGACAAGGAATAACATATGCATTACCAGGTAGACTGCTGAGTACCAAATACATAGTGAGAAATGTACAGTTGCATCCAGAGTGGGAGATGGCTATAGACTGAGCTGGTCTGGCGGACAAGAAGAGCAGGCTTCTTGGAGGTGGTATACCTTGAAATAGCAACAGGATGTAACTCGACATGGAGAGGAAAATTTGGATTGAGCATTTTCAGTGATGGGCAAAGAGGGAGAGAGGATGGTGTTCCAGCGCCTGTCTCTTCTCCTAGTTGATTAGGAAGTTCCAAGGAAAACTCACCTCTAGTGTAGCAATGGAGCTGGGAATGAAGGCTGAGGATGTAGACTCGGAAGGATACCTAGTGGGGGCTTGTTTTCTTGTTTACAGAACTCCAGAGGACATATTCCCCTAGAGAGTCTCAGACTAGAATAAAGAACATTTTGCTTGCCTAAATGGTGGGATCACAAGTTAGAGGGAAAGCCACTTGCTGGCCCTGATGTGGAAAGGGGTATCTATGCCCTCTTCTCCATCTCTTCCAACTTCCCCCTCACTTCCCATCACTCTACTTGTTTGCTTGGATGTGCCTTAGTGGGAACACACTACTAAAAGAGAATCTACCTCATTCTCTAATTCAAAGAGCCTCCCCTGACTTCTGCCCACAAGCTGCCCCTTGGAGGTACCTCTGAAACACACACACTGTCCTTGACCAGTCACTAGCGATCTGATGAAGTCTTTCCAGCCATTGATCAATTCTAGAGTGGGCTGAGCCACCATCTTGAATGGTTCTTTGTGTATGTGCACACTTGTATGTGTGGATGTTATGGTTGGTTTCAATATCACCTTGACACAAATTAGAATCATTCGAATAGGAAACCTCAGCTGAAGAACTATTATGATTACTTTAATTGATTTGGGATAATTCAACCCAATTGTGGGGAGCACCTTCTGGTAGCCACTTAGATAAATAGGGTGTGGCAAAAGAAAGATATTTTACCTTTTGTTCCCTGGGTTTTCCTCTTATTACTCAGTTGGTTTACACTACTGCTGCTACAGCTGCTACTGATGATGATGATAATAATGATGAAGGTGTTGATGATGATGATGATTCCTTCACTGATATCAGAACCAACATTTCCTGGCTCCTATTCTAAAGAATCAGCCACTTCCCAGGAACTTTTCAGATTTTCAAAACCAGATTGGGACTGTTGAGATACTAAGCCTTGTGAATTGAGCAAGGTTGTCAGCCTTCCCAGTGAGAGACAGTCATCATAAGACTATTCCAACTGCAGAAGCTTCCAGCCTTAAGGACTAAGCAATAGCTGAGTTTTCAGCACTCAGTGTGATTTAGCTGCTGTTGCTATTTTAAGGTATGCTCTCTCTCTCTTTCTCTCTCTGTGTGTGTGTCTGTGTGTGTGTGTGTGTGTCTGTGTATCTGTATGTGTCTATGTGTCTGTGTATTCATCCTATTGGCTCTGTTCCAGAGAAGCAGACTAATATAGGTATACACATGCATGTATATAAATGTGTATAGAACCCAGGGGTCTTCTTCAATTGGGTTTTGATTTTAGTTTTTGAGATAGAGTTTCTTCCTGAACTCTGAGCTCTTTCATTCAATCAGACTGGCTGGCTAGATGGCCTCAGGCATCCTTGTGTCTCTGCCTCCCTAGCAATGGAATTATAGCTGCATGCACTACACCTGGTTTTTAACATGAGCTCTGCAGATATGAATTTAAGTCTTCATGCTAGCATGACAACACTGACTGAGCTATCTTTTCAGCTCCTTGGTTTTTTATGGTGCAAAGATATGTCTGTGGAATGAATCCATGGAGTTGAGGAAGCATCAAGAGGTTTGAAGTAAGTACAATATGTTTGGGATCATTCTAGACCTTTCAAGCCATGGACTTTTGCGTATAAACTGTTCCTAGGACTTTCTTTTTCATAGAATTTCCAATTTTTCTTTTTTTGCCCCTGTGATACTCTTCTAGCTCATGGCTCCTTTTCTCTCACTCTTGTGCTCATGGTTTAATGGGCTTCCCAATCTAGGTGTTAGTCCCACCTCTGCTATATGGAGGGTAGGCTGTGGCATGGAGTAGCATTCCTAGCCTTCTGCTGTCCCCAGGCCAGCAGAATCACACTGGTCAGTGCACAGAGGTCAAGTATGTGACTTGTCTTCTTCCCACACCTGCATGCAAGCTCAGCACAAACCCTGGGAACCAGGACACATTTCCAGACCTTCGTTCTTCATGTTTTCATGACAGCATGTGGTTTGAATGAAAACACTATTATTGCCCCTGCTTTTGCCCCTACTTCATGCAGGGTAGCTGGGAGCTGCTCAGGGCTAGCTTCTAGAAGTTAGGAAAAGACAGGGGATTGTGTGGGAGAGCTGAGAGTTGAGAGGGAGGTTCCTTCTGCAGGGGCATAGAGACTAGAGGGAGAGGGGGTACACAGATGGGCTTGAAGGATGGCAGGGGTGGATGGGGGTGTCTCTCTCCTCTGTGTAATAGCCCATTTCTGGCAAAGAGCTTATGTTCTCTTCCACTGGAAAGCTTTTAAGAGCGCTGAAAAGGGCAGGCAATTACAGGAAGGTTAGGTGCGCCTGATTGGATGTTGTTACAAATCACTCATTGTCATACAAGGCATTTGGAAAGGAGGCCATCGGGGACTGATTGCCGCTTAGGGTAAGTGATTTCTGTTTAGAGTGACTGAGCAGAAGACTTTGCTCGAGCTCATTGCCCTTTCTCCCTGTTTGCTGTTGTGTTGATTTTTGGGGGGGGGGGGGAGAGGGGGTCATTGCAGATGCTCAGAGGATGTGGAAGTGTGGAGGGGCTAGTCATTCCACTCCCCACTTCACCCAAACTCTCCCCACACAGTCTACCTGTGGGGAGTGGACAGAGGGAAAGAGCCTGGCTCACTTTAACCTGGCAGGTTAGTGTGAAGGTGCTGGGCTAGAGGCCACGTCCAGACAATAGGCTAGTATCCTTCTCATGACCAGGCACCAAGATGATGGCTAGAACTAGAAGTTTTTATTAACTCACCCTGCATATAGCTGTGCAAGCTCAGCACACCCCATGGAGTAGTTTCTCTGCTTCTGGTGCCAGCCTACAGTCTCTTCCTCTAGACCCATTACTATTTCATGACTGGAGCTTCCATTTGATTATGAGAAGATCCCCATAGGGAAGAGAGCCAGCTGGGTTCATTCAGTGTCTCTGGTACCTCTTCTTCAGCCACCTCCATTGCTGTGTCTGAAACACTATCATGATGGAGTAATATCCTTGGACTTTGAAGTCGGCTTCACCTTCATTCAGAGGAGGATTCCTTGTAGGCTACCAGAAGACACCAGAGTAGACGTGAAGTAAAAAGTCACAAAGTCAGGGGAAAGGTGATGGAAAAATCAATTCTGGTGAACCCACAATTTGATCATACAGTTTTTCTCTGAGATTTTACTACAGGCAAACGAGGCAGAGAGTGGTTGAAGGGCACTGGATGGGTGGGGAGTACCAGCTCTGAGGACGCACCAGTATGAGTTGAGTTATATCTCCCCAAACCACACTGAAGTCCCAATGGCTATACATTAACCAGTTTTCACCAGTGTGATGGATACCTGAGAAAAACAACTTAAGAAGAAGAAAGATTTATTTTAGCTGACACTTTCAAGGTCTTAACCCATGATTGGCAGACTCCATTGTACCCCTTCTGAGGAGAAGTGGATCATTACAGCAGAGGGAGAGGCTGCTTACATCATGGCAGCCAAGAAGCAGTGAGCAAGAGCTAGGACAGTACTGTTTGTGGAGGACCCACCAAGCAGGTGACACTGGACCCTGTGCTACAGATACAAAGACTCACAAAAACACAGTCTCTTGCCATGGTAACATGAGGTGGGCAAAGCAGTTGAGGGAATGGGTCATTGTGCTGTAATGTGGCAGATACAGGTAGGGGAAGGAACGTGAGGAATCTTGTGAGCATAGAGATCCTGACTGTAGGCTTGCCCTGCATATCCACGTTGACTGACTCAGCAATGATTCACCGACAGAGCAGTGCCTCAGATTCCAGTAGCCCAAACTGAGTAGGATGAAATGGATTCTTACCTGTTTTCTTAAATTAAAAAAAAAGTCTTTTGGAATTTTTACCTTTCAAGAAATTTATATTTCAACAAAAGAGAGAGAGGGGGACACACACACAGAGAAAGGGGGGGGGGGAGAGTTATAGTGAAGAGGAATATGATCACATACACAAAATCATAATTAGGTACTATTAAAAAAACATTGATAAAATGTAGAATAATGGCAGAGAGACTCCTTATTTAGGTCAGGCTGACAGAGGAGATTGGGAAGGAGAAGAACTTGGCTGTGCTGAGGTTAAGTATCTGGGCTAAAGACAATAGTCCAAGAGTAAGAATAGTGCATGCCCATAGGGTGGGAAAGACCAGAAGACAATGTGTATATGTAAATGCCTTGTCAATGATGTGAAACTGCAAGACACAGAGGATTCATGTACAATCTCCTGTGCCATGTCTGTGGCAACAACTAAGCCTTTCTCTGTATTTTCCTCCCTGTCTCTGGTAAAAAAAAAAAATCCTTTCTCCAGTTAACATTCGGACTACTGTCATTTTCTTATATGTGGGTAGATGTGTGGTGGTATGTGTACATCGGGATGTCTGTAGGAGTGTGAACACTCTCTTACTCATGTGGAAATATTGTGCTCCAGACTCCAGCTCACACTGAGAACGTGGCTTGTGTCATTTGTCCCCCAGATGAAATGAACCACATTTCACAAGTAGGTTCAGCCCTCACTCTGAGTCAGACACCAAGTGAATCTGGTTGGTTTTTCTGGCTCTGATTTGTCTAGACAAATCAAGACAAAGAAAAAAAAAAGGCTTGCAAAGTGTGACATCTGTATCCAATGCTAATGGCATGGTGGAACCTCTCCAAGAGAACTGATAAAGTCTCAGATTGAGGGCCGACCATCAGGAGAGACCAGCTCCAGATGTGCAATTTGGAACCCATGTCTAAGAAACACTCAGAATTTGGAATGTTCAGAAGTAGAACCTCAGAAAATGAAAGTCTAGGAGTAACTAACTTCACTGTTGAATCTGACCCAGTAGAAACAAGAGAAGCCAGCCACGCTCAACTTTCTCCAAGGATATGAGAGGGCCAGGAGTCTAGTGTGTGAATTCTGAAAAAGTGGAAGATTATCTGAAGCAATGCTTTGGGAATATGAAATCAAGGATTCCCAGCTTAGTAATGCTCTAAGTTCAGTCTTCCTCCTGGAGCTTAGATGGGAAGTTGAATCTTAGAGGTATTGAGGTAGTGCAAAATTGCACACAACCATTTGGTCACAGGAGGACCCAGAACCTTGTAATTCATCCTTCTTTGACCTTCTTTGAGTTGCTAAGAGGCCTCCAGAGGAGTGGTCCTGTTGCAGAAGACTAGGGACTAGAGGAAACTGCATCATGATTAACATATGAAGCACCAAAGATGTGGTTCAGCTGGAAAAGACACTTGCCACTAAACCACTAAACCTGAAAATCTGAGTTCCATCAGGGACCCTCAAGGTGGAAGGAGAGAACTACACACACAAGTTGTCCAGTGGCCACCACATATATGGCACACATACCCACATCAACACACATACAGTACATACATACATTATATATAGATTCTGTATATCATATATATATTTTCTACATACCATATATATATTCTATCTACCATACATATGGTAGATAGAATCTGAAACATTTTTTAAATGTTGGAAACCTATCTCCACCTGGGTTCCATGTTACATGAAACAAGTATGCTTGAGAAAATCCTGAAGTATACAATATGGATAGATACTATGTACATGAACTGTAAGGGTCATGACTCTAGCAGCCCAGTGCAGTTGAACCCATGCCTTTCCTCTGCTCATCAGCCCATTCCCATTCTTGGAAATGCTTTCTCTTTTTAAATAAATTGTCTCCATTTTGATTACTTTGCCCTGTGTCCCTGGTGTAATTCTTTGTCCTGGGGCACAAAACTATGGAGGCCTCAGCAGGTACTTCTCAGGCCTCAGATTTGCGTTTATAACAGGAAGGCTTGTGTTTATTTCATGGTGTAGCCAATGGTCTCTGCTTCTGCTGTATCATGGGTATGTGTTGGTTCTTGTGTCTTGGAAAGTATTTGAGCATAGTGGTCTTGATGTGGAGAACTGCTCTCAAACCTGGGAGGCCACTTCATCTTTGTTTGACAGCCACAAATAACTAAATTAAACTAAGTACCATAATAGGGAGTAAATTGGGGGGTTTTTGTTAAGTAAGTCCAGGGAAGCAATTTGCTATGCATTCTTTCATGAGAGATTTGGCCAAAAGAGCCAGGGCCTTCATTTTCTATTAAGGTCATCACTAAATGTGGCTTTTGAGATGGAATTGAGTGATAAGGCAATGAAAGGTTGAGTTGTGGGTTAGGAAGTTCAAGTCCACATGGAATGGCTGAAAAGCTGTCAACACCCCAGGAAGCTTGTGCCTACATCTCAGATTGAGAACTGCTCTATGCAGTTCAAGGCTTGTTTGATTACATGTATTTGGATGGAATTCTGGTAAAGCCATCCTTCTTACACATGGAATATTTCAGACGTACATATTCAACCACACAATGAGGAAATGTCATAGAGAGGATTCATGGTGACACATGGGTTATTGGAGAGTTTTTCTTCAATCCACCATTGTGGAAGGGCAGGGACTGGAGTAGAGCTGGACAGGCAGCCTTGACTGACTCCCCACAGAACATTGTAGAGTTCAAAGGACTTTCATGGTTGTCTCAAGCCAGAGCAAGATGGCCACCCTTGTATTAGTTATGTTTGGGGGTCATGTCTGAGAAAGTCAGAAAAGGGCAACAGATCCTCTAGAACTGGAATTACAGGTAGCTCTTGGAATTGAACCCAGGTATTCTGCTGCAATAACTGTAAATACTCTTAACCACTGAGCCACTTCCCCAGTCCTATAAAAAGAAAACAAATAAGCGAGCTCATATATTTTCACTTGTGTCTTAAGCATTACATAAAATTTTAAGCTCAATCTTTAAAATTTGGTATAAGTTACACTCTAAATTAAACCATATAACTTGGAAAGACACAAAATCAAGCATGTGTGTGCCATTTGTAAGACATCTAAGTGTGACTTTCTTAAGAAACCTGTATCTATTTCTTTGCTGCATACCATGATTTCTTATGTCGGCCTGTCTGTCTGCTTCTCCTTCCCCCTCTCTCTTTATTTATCTTCCCTCTTCCTTATCTTAATACAATCACTAACTTTCCTTTTTGCTGGCTCATCTTGAAGTCCTTTTCTTCAGTGGCATAGTCAATTGTGTGGCTTTACCTGGCAGAGATCACTAAGGGATAAGGGAACTCCTCAGGATCCCAATGATAGGTTTTGATGCTCTCTTTCTCAAGTTTAATAATGTCCTGGGGTAGCTCATAGAACTCAGAAAAAACATCTAGTTATCAACACCAATTTATTACACATAATACTTTAAATAGCCTTACTGAAGAATAAGTAGGATGAGGCATAGGAACTTCTGCCCCTCTGGGACTGCTTGCCTGCTTCCTTATGGTTGTGTACAATGCCTTGAACCTTTTCCTTTCAGCTTATTATCATGGTTTCATTGCTCAATTGTGATTGAGTAATGAAGTATGATCCAGTAAATGATTCTGATTCAGTAAATTATTGATGACCACCTTAACCTTTGACCTCTCTCCCCTCAGAGGTCATGGGTTGGATCTGGAATTTTCAACTTTCTTGACCTAGGAACCAGATTCCTCATCCTCAAGCTATAAGGAGTCTCAGTCTTCAGGTTCCTCATTAACATACAAAGGGACATCACTCGAGAGATTCCAAGGATTATAGAAGCCATGTGCCAGAAAACAAGAAACAGGTTAGGGCTCAAAGTATGATTCTTAATATATCAAAGACTCCCATGACCCTTCAGGTGTGGTGGGCCACGAGTCATGTTTGCTGCCCTGACCTAGTGTTGGATCAAGCAGATACATTACTCAAAGGAAAGGCTGACAGTTATAACCTCTTAAGGGCAGGTAGGAAGTTTCACATCACATGATTTAGTTCAGCATGGTAACAAGGAGTGTGAAGGAGCCAGGTACCACAATCTGAGTACCAAGCCAGGCACCAAGCCACAGCCCAGGCTGCTTCTTAACTTTCTGTCTCAGAGAGCACTATAGGGAAGGTGTGAACCAATTCTGGCTACTAGACATGGGCTAAAGATTCAGGCCCATGTTCTAACATCTGGAAGTTGGGAAACTTATAGAGAAAGTAGTCCTGAGTATCACTGACAGCCAGAAGGGAACAGGAAGCCCAGTTATATCTATTGCTGAGGTAGGTGCAGCACAGGAGGGCTTGTACATGCTGCTGGGAAACAGATACAAACTGCGTCAGTCACTCTGGATGACAGTGTGGCAAGAGTTGGTAAGATCTGTTCATGTGTCTCTCTTTCCACCCAGAAGTTCCAGTGCTGGGAATTTATCCCAAGGAAATCCAAACAGCAGGAAGTAAGGGCATATACCAAGTTGTTTCAAAGGGAGGGCTCATCAGTAGACACGGCTGGGTAAGTTATAGTACATACACACTGCTCACATCAAAAACAAATTAATCCTAAATGCATTAATTTGGAGAAACTATATAAAGTATATGATAACCAAAGTGGAAAAAAATATGTAAAATGATCATTTGTGTAAAATAATAACAACTTTCTCTATATTCATAAAGGTTGCAGAGGGCTGGAGGGTTAGAGTAGATCTCTTAAAATTCAAAAGAATATTGAACCAATACAACACACACACATACACACACTGCATGGACGGCAATATGACTTCATATGGTTACTAAATAATGCCGTGGTATATGAAAGATGGAACTTACTTCAGGGTCAGGCAACTTCAGTAATCAACTAATTGCCTTTTGTTTATTTATTTTTCTTATATAGGTTAGGCTTCCCAAATCCAAAAACCTAAAATGCTACAAGATCCAAACCTATTTTAGAGCTGACTGGATACTCCTATCTTGCTCAGCTGAGGTGTAAATTTTGGGTCTGGGATGCTCTATAATCTATGTGAAGATTCCAAGTCTTAAACACTCTTGAAATCTAAAACTCTTTGTATCCTGAACATCTGGTTAAGGTATTTTTGGCTTGTACTTTATATATAGTTTGAAAAAGATAATAGTGAGCTATTATCTTATAGTAATAATATATGTACTTACTTTAAAATACGACACTCCCCATCTCTCTGGACCCACATAGAAGAACCTTCACAGGCTCCTTCTAGGAGCAGAGCAGTTGGAGATAATTTAGGTGTGCACGCCCGCCCAGTGTGTGTGTGTGTGTGAGAGAGAGAGAGAGAGAGAGAGAGAGAGAGAGAGAGAGAGAGAGAAAGAGAGAGAGAGACTAGGATTTAATTCAGAGTCTTTCGTATGCTAGATGAATGGTATACTAATAATTTAGAATCCTAACCATTTTTATTTTGAGACAGAGTCTTGCTATCTTTGCAGCACAGGCTGTGTAACACTTGCTATGTAGCCAGGATTACTGGTGTGATGTTTCAAGCACAGCTAGCTAGATCGTATTTTTGAGACTGGGTAAAAAGACAGTAAAAATTAAAGGGACACGGGAATGGAGGAATCTCCTTAAGCTGAGATCTTATTTGATTTCCTGCCAACCATGAGTCAGAAACCTCAGCACAATAGATAAAACCAAAATAGCCTACGTAGATATGGCTGGCTTTTCCTAAAGACCTCTCCAATAAGGATGTTAAAATAAGAAGTAATTGTGTTTACTTAGTGCCAGACTCTTTTAAACGGTGAGTTTAACTCTATTAGATCTCTTATCCCTAAATCTAAGCAAGGAACCCTAAGAAAAAACACTTCAGGATTTTATTTGTAAAAAGAACTTTTATATGAGAAGCAGATAGCAGATAAACCAGCTGTCATATTTTACCATTTTTTTAAAAAAATTATTTTTAATAAAAAAAATTTTAAAATAAGAATATAATAATTGATAAACTTTGTCTAGTCTTTAAATGTTGTAAATTGCATTCTTTCAGCAATATGACTTAACCACAGGATAGTATTTATAGTCAATATGAGGACTCTCTCTCTCTTTCTCTCTGTCTCTGTCTCTGTGTGTGTGTGTGTTTCTATCCCTCTAAATCTCTCATCTCTGTCTATCTCTGTCTCTCTCTCTCTTTATCTGTCTCTTTGCTCTGTCTGTCTCTCTCTGCACTACTCTCTCAGCCCACCCTTGGACACATGTAGCATCCTCTTTTGAGCCGTCTCTTACTAGCCCATTTGTGTATTACATCTTATGTCTAGGTAAACTCACTAACTTTGGTTTACTGTGGAGTTGGTCCTGAATTTTTTTCTTTTCTGTGGCATAGCCAAGGATCAGGCTTTGTCTTCAGGGGCGGGATAAGGTTGTGTAGAGGTGGAGATGGAGATAGAGAGTGCACATTCTCTCTCTGATGGTGACAGATGCTAGCTGAGGGACTTTTTAGATATCTATGAGCAAGAGAAGAGGAAAACATTCCATGTCAAAGTCCCAGAAGGAGAGATAAGGGCAGATTAGATAGAGTAGTCCATATAGAATGAAAGTCTGGTATAGAGTGCTGAATGAGAGCAGAAGCCCAGAATGAACAAGTTGCAGGGCAGGTTGAGAACTCAGGTCTGTGGGCTCAGCCCTATGGAAAGCCTGTACTGAAGTCTATACAAATTTTACATGGCCTTTCTACAGTACTAGCCATTACCCACACATAGCTACAGAGCACTTCAACGGTAACCAACTGCATGGAGATAATGCTGTAATCACTAATTATAGGTTTGATTTGAATGTCTTTAGGAACAACAAACCAAAATATATAATGTTAAAAAAAATCTTTAGGTTGATCACATGTTGTGATTTTATTAGGTTGAATGCAGTATGTACATTTTTGACATCTCAAGTTGACTGCTAATAGCTTTAATATTGTGGGTGTGGCCTGCATTGTATTATTCCTCATGGACAGTTTCACTCTAGACCTGGGGTTAGAAAAAAAAAAATTGCTGTAAAGAGGCAGATAAGAAATACTTTAGGCTCTGTAGGCTGTATGGTCTACGCTCATTACTAGTACTTCGTGGCCCAAACCATCACTAGTTAGAGATCAAATGTAGGCTAAAGTTGGCAATACCTTGAATAGATCAGTCTCCTAATTACAGAGCTGGAGTTAGCCTCTGATGCCCTGCTAAACCAATGCAATGCTAGGGTTTCTGGCTTTCCTCCCTGGTCTACTCACTTTTCAATAAATAGTCAACACAGCAGTGTCACTCCATGGAAGGAATGCTGCTGTATGAATGTTTAACATATGGTTGAGGAGTCCATCACAGTGAGCCTTCACAGAAATAAGCGTTCGTCTGTGTGCTTCCTGAGAACGACTTCTTCAAACCAAAATCCCCTTTCAAAGAGGTTCAGGTACTTCTGTCAATGTGCTTGGTGTCTGTTGCTGCTCTTCTTATACATGATCCAGGTCTGGTTTCTCATTGCTGACTAAGTATTCTCAAACTTTGAACAGAAAAGGGACTTCTGTGCTCAAGAAATTCCTGCTGACTTTGGGTCATATATTACACATATATTTAGATATATGTGTAATAATGTCTGTAATGCAATGGAGAGGAAGATTGCAATATAATCTCTTTCTTTCAGTGAGGATTGTTGGGTTTTGTTGCCCTGTAGAAATAGCCTTCCCCTCCATGCCTTTTGGTTCACCAGGACTCGTGAGAGGTCTAGTAACTCACCTCACCTGGTTATGATGATTGCTCTGTGTGGGTTAGTGCCAGGCACATAGCAGTACACCTGATTCTCGGGTGTGATTTTTGTACATGTTTCAGCATTAGAACACATCACAACCCCCAAGCCCCTCCTCTTTGCTGTGTTTTACATGTATCTATGCTTTACAATGTTGGCCCCTATTCATGTCCAATCTTCTTCTCTTCCCTGAAGCATATGACCTGCACAAGTAGGTGGGAACCTTGAGGCTAAAGATACAGACTGTAGGCAGACCATGGGTGGATTCACAAAAGTGTCCAAGGAAACCCATGGAAAGGGAAGCCCTTATGTCCCAAGACAGAGGAAGAAAGAGGAAGAAAGCTCATGATTGGCTTATGCGGGTACCTGCCTCTCTGAGCTTTGCCTGAGGACCTCACTTCCTGTCTTCCTAGCAGGAAGGGTCAAACTTTGTCTTTCATTCCTTTCCCCATTGGATCCACCCTCTGGAGTTGGTGGAGAGCACTTTTCAAATACACACCATTAATTCTAAGTGCATAGCACTTAATAGAAATGAAGCACAGCCATTCATGGTGTTTGCAATCTAAGAAAATGTATTTATATCTGTTTAAGAATATGATGGCTACTTTTAAATATCTTCTGAAACATTTAAAATGTGCAAAAGCTTTACAGATGAATGTGATGGGTACCCATTTAGAGCTCTGGATGCTATCCCCCATTATTTCTAGAATTCTTTGGCCCAGGTAGCCTCTACCATGCAGACAGTGTTATTAGCATTCATTTTATTCTTAATACATATGTATTTGTCTCTAAATATGCACGTAGGCCAATGGGCAGTGGATAATACATTCTGACTACTGACCAAAGAGTCTAACTATGTGCAGAACATAACACCTAAAGCCCTTACATAAATTGCATAATAATGATTTAATTTTTCTGCTATGTCTTTTGTTATTTTGTATTATTTCCTTTAAATTCTGTTGAAAAGATTTAACATTGTAATATAATATCTTTGCCAGTTTCATTTCACATATGCTCTAGTTGATAGGTCTATTGTCTTGCTAATGAACGTGAGTTTGTTAGCCAAAGAGTTCTCCTTGCATGTACTTGCTATATTTTTGAGAATCTAGAATATGTAATTGGCAGGGAATTTCCTGGATCCTAGTGTGTGTGTGTGTGTGTGTGTGTGTGTGTGTGTTGATGCATTGCTCGTTTTAATGGCATCTGTTTATCTAAATGACACATTCTTGGCCACCTGTATCCTCACTAACACAAGCAGATACTAATATTGTATTATTTGTCTGGGGTGTGTGAGATGGTAGTTTAAGTGGCATGCTTGAAAGGAATCACAATATTCTAAAGACACTATTTTTTTCTCTTCCTTTGGCTATCAGGCTGTGAAATAAGGCACCTAGGGGAACTGGGATTTCCTCTAAGAGTTTCATGCTGGGAGAAGGAAAAGGCTGAAGTCTGGTGCTAGCTGGAAGGGGAACATGATCCCAGAAAGAGATTTCACAGCTCTGAAAACTTGGCAGACCATGGTGAAGAATGAGACTGCAACCCAGATAGTGATGAGTCACACTTTGACCAGGATTACTGATATATGCAGAACTCTGGCCTCCTATTTGGACTTTAGCCTGATCCAGGAGATGGTCTTCAGGGTGGGGATAGATATCTTTGTTCATTTTCCCAATGTTAGCATCTCCTTTTTGCTATTAATTTGTTTTTAGTTCTTATCAAGGAAGGACAAGTGACTTGATCTGGCATGTTAGGACTGCTGGGGAAGCAGGCATTGACTCTGAGACCAGCAACAGTAGCATTTTGGATAGTATATTTTTCTGATTTCTTGTATCTCTGTCTTGTTTCCTTATATGCTCATCTGTTATATATGTCATCTTATATGCCCTTTCTGTTCCGTGAGTTGCCTGTTCATTTCCCATTTTTCTCATTAAGTTCTCATGTCTTACCTAAGGTGACTTTTACGTACTCTGCATAGTTACCTTCAGCTGATTTCATGCTTTGAAAACATCTTTTCTCAAGTGTTGACTCATTTTTGTCAAGATGTTAGCCATGACCATGCCATTTTCAGAGCTTCTCTGTTTGGATTAAACAACACCAAATACTGAAACCAAAGTATCTTGTTGATTTTTATTTTTTTATTTTTTTAATAGAGATTTTATTTCCTTTATTGAGAAACTTATGTCTTGGGTACATCAAAACTAATTTCTGGAAGGGGGAAAAAAACAGAACACACACACACACAAAAAATGCTACCATCAACTGGGCCACAACAGAACCCAGAGAACATATTCTTATAATTGTTGATTTTTAATCCTCACCCATTATCCCCCAGGACAGGAGAGATGCTTATTAGTTACCTGACATTCTTCAGTTTTCAGCACACACCTTACCTGCCCCTAGCAACAACCTACCCAGGACCAAATAAAGAAAAAAAAAATTCACTCTCCTCTTCCCACTCCCCCCTTTCTACCCTTCTGCACTAAGCCTGAGAGGTAAGGGCAGATTCTGCTCTTTGCATTAATGACCCCCTCTGCAGCTCCTTTCCCGGATAAAGCCTATGCTGTCCATTCAGTCATTTGTCTGTTTGTCAGTCTGTCCTCCTTTGTGGACCTTACACGAGAGTCTGGACGAAGAGTTTTCATGTGGTGTGGTGAGGAAGCTGCGCAGAGCAGGCTGAAGCAGTGGGCTAGGGGCCTCATCCTTCTGTGGACTCTTAGCTTTCAACCCTGGGAACTAACTCTGTTACAGATGAAGCAGCTGCCTAGACTGGAGGGAAGGCAGGCAGCCTGTGTTCCCTGCTTAGTGATTTTTCCAGGCACTTAATGTACTTCTTTGAATCCCATGGAAATATTTGCAAAAAGCCTCTGTCGTAAGTTAACTTAATTAAACATTACTTACAAGAGTTTAATATTCATTATTTGGCTTCAATTACTGTCTTTGTCCCCTCCCTTCCCTCTCCTCTGCTGGAGAGTTCTCTCTCCTCCCTTATTCCGAGGGTCTAATTAGCCTAATGGCTGCTGCTTGCCATGACCTTCTGTCTGTTGAAAAACAAAAACATAAAGGCTGTCTTTGGTTTGTCTTCCCAATGGTCTTTTCATGTGGCAGCCCAGATTCTGAATTCTGCATTTCTTTCCCTTTGCAAATACATGGCCCCCCATGGGGGGCCTAGTGGAATTAATGATGTGTATTTGAAAAGGGTTTGGCAGCCAAACTCCATGAACTCCAGAGGGCTGGGCAATGGAGAAAAAGAGGAACTGAAGGAAAAAACAAACCTTCAGAGCCCTCCCGCAAGGGCTGGCAGCACCGGCTGGACCGTGGCTGGCAGGAGAAGCCTTCAAAGGAGGGTGCCTGCATAAGCCAATCACAGGCTTTTCTATTCTTTCCTTTCCTGTCTTGGGTCGTAATAACATCCTGGGCTTCCTTCTCAGGGGGTTTCCTTGGAGGCTTTTGCGTGTCTCCCTCTACAGTCTGCGTCTGCAGCCTCTAGTTTCCACATATGGGGCCATGTACATAGCAGGACCCATCGAGGAAGGAGGCAGATAGATGAGGAATTTGATCTTAGCTGCGCACATTTTCTGACCTCCTTTTGTGTTGTCTGCACAGTTGGACATCGTAGGGATTCAATGTTGAGGATGTTTGGTCTCCAAGGAGATGGAGAGGCACAGTGGGGTCTCTGCCATCGGTCAGCTGGGAGAAGAGTCAGAGGAGCTCTGTCAAGGTGCCTTAAGATCCATGAGCTGCTAGGCACTGGATCTAAGGGAAGCTGGGTGTGGAAAGGAGGATGCAAGGATGATTGGCATCAGGAGGTGGTATCAGAAGTGCACCTTAAAGGAGAGAAAGAGACGGAGCTAGGCACAGGGCTGATGGCATTCTGGGAAATGGAAGACGAGGCACTGGTGATTGGTGTATTAGGGGACAAGTAGGTATGAAGTAGGAGGGCACTGCGCCTGCAAAGAGCACGGAGATGTTAGATGCAGTTTGGGTGCAGGATGAGGGAGTGGCCATGTGGGTGCATGGCCAGGAGCTTCGTCTTTATACTGGAGATGCATTTTATTGAAGTACACTTGAGGTCGTCACATCAGACATGATACTGACCGATCCATATTGTGTCTCGAGAGTCTACATAGTGATGAGATGGTTGAATCCATGAAGAGAAAAGACAAAGCAGAGGAGATTGGAGCCAGAGTACAGTTGTGGGGTACTGGCTCATGCAGCTGGAGATAAGGGGCTGCAACAGACAGTTGCTTAGAAAGCAGGTTTTACATAATGTGGGTCTAATAGGATGGAATCCAAGCTTATCAGGATCTGCCCACGAAGCAACTTCCAGGGAGAAAGGAGACTGATTAATATCAGCTACAGACAGAGACCAGACCCATGCCAGCCCAGAAAGGCTGACCATGGTCACAAGCACCAGTTCTAAAGAGACAGTAAACTCAATGCTTGTCCAAGTCTCTAGTAATGTGCAAAGTGTCACCTGGGAGGTGACATAGGCCATAGAGAGTGGGAACATTAAGACTTCAGCCTAATTTGGGGTACAAAGCTTGACTTAAAAACCAGTACAGGCTTCCGAATGTGGTCTTTGTTCTTGCTGTCCCTGGTGTCTGCTATCTAGGAGGGGGATGATTGTCTACCTGTTGTTTCTCAGGAAACCTAAAGGTTAAGTTTAATATGGTACATCCCATTTTCTACTTTAGGAGCTGTACTGGATGGTTTTGTGTACCAACTTGACACAAGCTGAAGTTATCACAGAGAAAGTAGCTTCAGGTGAGGAAATGCTTCCGTGAGATCCAGCTGTAAGGCATTTTCTCAATTAGTGATCAAGGGGGGGAGGGCCCCTTGTGGGTGGTACCATCTGTGGGCTGGTAGTCTTGGGCTCTGTAAGAAAGCCAGCTGAGCAAGCCAGGGGAAGCAAACCAGTAAGAAACATCCCTCCATGGCCTCTGCATCAGCTCCTGCCTCCTAGTTCCTGCCCTGTGTGAGTTCCTGCCATGACTTCCTTTGGTGATAAACAGCAATGTGGAAATGTAAGCTGAATCAACCCTTTCCTCCCCAACTTGCTTCTTGATCATGATGTTTTGTGCAGGAATACAAACCCCCGACTAAGACAGGAGCCATAGGTGTTTCTTGGGGCCATCTGCAGGCTGAAGAGGATCCCTCTCCTCCAGATTTCTTTGCAATCATCAGCCGTTGTTTGATACTCTGACCTGAGCCATCCTAGGCGGTCACTGATTAATATTGGATGCAACTGAAGTTAGAAGGTGTAAGAGGCAACTGAGAAGGAACACAGGTAAAAAGGAGAGAATGACTGGCCACAGGGCACTGTTATTAGAAGGTATACATTCACATAGTCAAGGTCCTCTGATTTCTCTTCCAGGGACTCTGCATAACAGAATGAGGAGGAGTCCACTTGCTTCCTCTTCTGTATTTTCCAGTGTTAATGCAGGCCCATGATGAAGCCTATGTGCAGGATAGTACCCAATATGCATTACCCTATTGGTACCCTACATACAGGTAGCTCTTTCTTCCTGTCTTGGTTCTGGGAGTAGATTCAATAGGACAAAGTCTCATAAGCGCACTCTCTGGAGCCAGGCTGCCTAGGTCAAGACCTTATATCTATTACCTACAAGCCAGGTACTCTTGGGCAAGGTAGTTAGCTTTCCTGTGATTCAGTCTCCTTATCTGTAATATGGGGAAGGTGAAATACATTCCTGACAGTGTTGGTCAAAGCTAATTATCCCAGTGTAGTTATTCATGGTGTTCTCTTTCCTTCTCATATGTGTTAGATCTGGATAAAACCTGAGGTTACCCTAAGCATGGGGTATTAACAATAGTACTTAATTTATAAGACTGCAGTGATTAAGCACGTGAGAACATTTACATTACTGACTGATAGTATACAGCCCTGTGTTACTAATTATGCCTTGGATATGATAACATCGTTGGGCCACAATCATTACAAATTGAGAATTGTGAGCAATGAGAATTTCTTTACTAGTAGTTTTAGATGCTGAAGGATGGAGATTAAGATGTTGACTCATCTGTATCTACTCCATAAGCTTTATTTAAAATCCCATTGCCTTTCCAGCCACTGGATGTACCTGGTGATCAAGGGTACTTCTGGGCTTGTGGCAACATCATTCCCGTCTGGCTCTGTCTTCGATTGGTTTGTTTTCCTAGTCTGATCTTTCCTCGTCTCACAAAGATACCAGTCACTGGGTTAGGGATGAGTCATGACCTCGTTTTAAAGTGATGGCCTCTTCAAAGACCCTATTCCCAGACATAGCATGTTTGCAAAGTTGTGAGCAGATGCGAATCTGTGGGATGCATCATTCAGTCTTGTAAAGACACAGCCCTCAGCTCACAGTTACTCTTTAATCTATTTGACTTTTATACCTAGTGCAAGACTTCATTTAGCACAGTGGGTCGTTGATTGTCCATTGATAGATACAATGCTGGAGGAAGATGGTCTGTGTTAGTTCACTGTAGAGCCACTGCTGGCAATGGAATTAGGGAAAACAAGGAATGAATTGCTTCCTGTGATCTCCCCCTCAGCAGAGGATTCTAGCTTCTAGGAGCTGTCAATCTCCTTGCTTGCTCACCCTTCGGCTATATCTATATATCTATATATTTATATATATATCTATATATCTATAGATATATATATATAAAATCTTCAAATCATTCTTAAAAAGAAAGAATTCAACCATGCAAATCAACAACCACACACACAAAATCCAACAGAAAGCCCCCTTGGCACATCAAGGAGATGCTGGTGCCTAAGCTGAAATAGCTTTTCCATAATGTAGTGAAACATATTAAATTCAATAGACATCAAAGGAACTTTGGGAGCAGTTGCTGAATTTCCTGAAGTAAACAGGCTTTCAAAGAAAGCACTGGGATCATGCGGGTGGGAGCACATTTTGAGGGGGCAAAACATAGAATGTCCCGGCTTTCCATGAGAGACTGACTTCTTTAAAGAGTGGTAATGATAAGTGAGGCCTTGAAACAGTTTTTGACCCAAAGCACCCCAGGTGCACATGGAGACCGCAAGTGACAAGTCTATCTCCAAGTGACAGAGGTGGATGGTTCTGTCCCCAATTTCATTCCCCTGGTTATTCAGAATGAGTGAATCATTGCAGATAAAGGGGATTCTGACAAAGAGAAGACAGCTTTGTGTGAGTTGCAAAGCAGTAGACAGTAACTGTGATACCCTCACTGTTGGAGAGATTAACATTTCAAAACCTCAAGAGGTATGTGTGTGTGTATGTAGAGTGTGTATATGTGTGTAAATGTAAGTGTGTATGAGTGTGTGTATATGTGAGTGTGTGTATGTGCCTATGTGAGTGCATGTGAGTTTGTGCATGTCTGTGGACTGTGTATGTGAGTGTGAGTATGTGTGTGTGCATGTGTATGAGAGTGTGTTTATCTGAGTGTGTGCATATGTGTGTTATGTGTGACTGTGTGACTGTGTCTATGTAAGTGTGTGTGAGTGTTTTGATGTGTTTAAATGTGAATGTGTGCATGAGTGTGTGTGAGGGATAGTGTGAGTGTATGTGTGTGTATGCCTGTGTGTATATTGTGAGAATATATAAGTATGTGTATATGTGTGTTTCTGTGAGTGTGTGTATGTGTGTGCATGTGAGTGTGTATGTACCTGTGTATACCTACTCATGAGACTGAACTTCTGCCAGAAAGGAGATAAGGATACACCCATTGACAGGAAAGTGAAGGCCCTTATGGAGGATGTATTCTTCCTTCTCACGAGTAAGGTTTATGGTAGAGTTCTTTGAGATCAACAAAATACAGAAATGTATAAAATATTGTCCCAGAAAGGCTAAGTATCCTGTCCAACATCACATAGATTCATTGAGTTGTACTCCCTCATTAATGGTTAAGCCTTCACTTATACAGCCATTCCTATAGGCAGGACTCTCTAGGGTACCAACACCCCGCAATGCTCAAAATTGTCTCTAGCTGACTTACAAGCCGATCATCAGGTAGATGCTGCATAAATAGTTGTCTTGTTTGTTAAGAAATGACAAGAAAAAAATTTGCAAATGTTCAGTGTAGATATATTATCTTGAGTAATTTTGAATCTGGCTTAGTTAAATTTGCAGGTGTAGGTCCCATAGTAGAGAGCTGACTGTATAGTTGAGGAGTAAGAGATGTTCTCAGATCCATACATGAAGACCCTCCGCACAATGGTTCCCAAAGGTGAGTTGCTGTCCAAATCACCTGTGTTGGTCTTACAAAGATGAGCAGATGCTTGTATGAGTGTGTGTTTGTTTCTCCCAGGCAACTACCCAGGAGTGTACTGGGTTCTATCTAATTATAGTTACCCAATGAAATCGGCCCAGTTGTGTCCTGAAACAGCTCTCTCCTTTCACATCCTTACTAGCCAACTGGAGCATCCACTCACTCTACATCATCCATCCCTGACTCTTGGAATGGTTGGTCTGTTCCATTCTAGTCATTCCAGCCTGCACTGCGTAATGTTCCCTTGTGGCTTTCATTTAAATGCTCTAGTGATCAGTGCTAGCAAGGACCTTCTCATATGGGTAATTTTATGTCTGTATAAGCTTCTGGTAAATTATTCTAATTTTATCCAGGTTTTTAATATTGTATTGTTTTTGGTTTTGTCTTTAAATTAAGATTGGAGGGTCCAATGAGATAGGTCGGTGGATAAAGGTACTTCCCACACAAGCTTGATGGTCTGAGTTAGATACTAGAACCTATGTAAAAGCAAAGAGAGATATCTGACTACAAGTTATGCTCTGACTTTCGAATGTGTACCAAACCATACCCACACTCATGTCATGGAAACAATGATGATGATAATTTGTAGAGGTTTGTGTGTGTATGTGTGTGTGTGTGTGTGTGTGTGTGTGTGTATACAATATAGTGTCTCAAAGCAGAAATAACCCAAATATTTACTAACACATTTGTGTTATAACTCAACTGTGGTATATCAGAGAATGGCATCTACTTAGACGTAAGGATACTAGTACATGTTACAACATAAACTCATTTCAACACGATCACGATGAATGCCAGAGGGTCGACACACAAATAATATACATTCTGTGAGTCCCAATAAACAGAAAATTCCAGGAAAGACGAAGTGTTCTTTGATAACAGAAAAGTATTCCCATTGGCAGCCTGGTGAGGAGGGGGTTTGCAAAAACTCATGGGGGAAACTGGGGACATCGGGGTTCAGAATGTTTATTATCTTCATTTTTTGAGCATCTCTTGAGTATATACATCTGTCAACATCTGCCATATTTTTCATGCTAAGCATCTTAATTTTGGCAAAAAAAAAAAAAAAAAGCAAGAAAGAGAAAACAAATCTAGGCTTGAGTCCTTATTCACTATTTACCAGCTGTGTAGATCTGAAAATAAAAACGAAGTCCAAATAGCTTATCTACATCTTAGATTCCTTCATTTGTACAAAAAGGGGGAAAAAAAAAAAACAAAAAAATTCTTCTGAAGTCCCTGGCACAAGCTAGGTCTCCATAAATGCATGTTTGTTTGTCTTTTGTTTTCCCAGTACCTGCCGCCCCTCCATCCTTAATCTGCTCTCAGCCTTCATCACAAGAGAAGAGCTGCCCCTCACCGTGTGTGTGTGTGTGTGTGTGTGTGTGTGTGTGTGTGTGTGTGTGTTTGCTCTTTTGTATGTGCAGGAGGGACTGTACTGTGTATACTGGGATCAGGAAGAGATTACCTGCCTAACCAAGGGTTAGCATGAAGGCCCCAGAAGATAACAGGAGCAAGCATTAGCTTTACCATCCACATTTACCTAGTTCATAAATCCCCCAACAAAATGCATATGAAACAACCCCAGCTCCCACAAGGCATTGCAGTGATTAATGTTTATCTTCATTCCATATTAGGGCCTGCGGGCTGGCAGCTCCCCTCCTTCCCCGTTGTCCTTTATCATATGGTTAACTGGTTAGCTGGCTCAGATTTTGCAGCCAGAACTGAAGGGAGGCAGCCAAGCAGCTTTTCTTTCTTTGCTCCCCTGCCTCTCCCTTCCCTTTTGTAAGAACCCTGCCTCTGCTCCATTGTCCCCATGAGCTCCAAAAGCTCTCCAGGCACATGTGTGTGAGTGTGTGCCACACAAGCACTCAGACACAGGTTCGTACCCACTTGCCTCTTGCAGCTGTGGCCAGGCCTTTGAAAGTCTCTTATCATCCTGGTGCACATGTGCTGGGCTGTGGGTGCGTTTGCAAAGGTAGAAAAGAGGCAGTGGGAAGCTTACAGGAGAAAACTAAGCTCCCAGCTCCCCTGATTCCTGCCCTCTTGTCTAGATGAAATTTCAGATGCTACCGGGTGTCTTGTCAGCAAATCTTTTGCAAAAGAAATGGAAGTAATATATATATATATGCTGATTTGTTCAGTATTTAGCCTACGGAGAAGATGCGTATGAATGCAGGAAAAAACGCCCGATTCCTCATGTGGCTGTGACTTCAGGTTTGACAGACGTGGAACCACAGCTAAGAAAAAGAAAAGCATTGATTGAATGCCTACTGTATGCTAAGTTCTTTCAAGAGCATGCGCATGTGTGATTCTCAGTGCCTGCTGTATGTGGTGGGTAATCATCAGTCAACAAGGCCTGAATAGAGTCAGTTGGGGAGTCTCTTGGCCCCTCTTGTGGTGAACTGACTTCTGGCAAGTGTGGGGCACAAAGGGCTGAAAGCAGCATGCATGCATATGGAGAGCATTGGACTTTCCCAGTAGATGGCAACACTTATTTTCTGGTCCTCTTCTTCATCCTTTTAAATGTATTTACCAGCTTCATTAAAGACACATTCTGCTTACTTTGAGGCTGCGGGCTACACTTACTGAATTAAAAGAAAAACAACAAAATAAACCCCAAAACTTCACATAATTAAACAAGTTTTGCTCTGTGGAAACAGGATGCATCCTATCCTAAAAGACAAGGGCGGGGATTTGACAGAGCCCCCTGCCTCACCACCCAGTTTTCCCTCTGCCTTCTCTAGGATGGTAAACATGGAACATTCTGGAACTTTCCATTCTTGAGCGATACTATCATCTTGTCTTCCTCAAACACTCCAGCCATGACTATACAGGGGTGGCAGAGACAATGCTTTGTCCCTGTTCATTGAGCAATATGTCTTCTGTGTCTGTATGTGTGTGTGTTTTTCCATCTCTGTCTCTCTCTCTCTCTTTTTCTTTCTTTCTAAGGTAACAATGGCTATAGTGTCCACCGTCTGGAGAGTATTCTGTCGATCACACAAAGCTGGAAAATGAGCATCATTGCCATCCAACAGCCACAGCCCCCCTCCCCCAATCTCTCTCTCTCTTTTTGTCTCTCTCTCTTAAAGATGTATTTATTTATATTTATATGAGTATGCTGTAGTTGTCTTCAGACACACCAGAAGAGGGCACTGGATCCCATTACTGATGGTTGTGAGCCACCATGTGGTTGCTGGGAATTGAACTCAGGACCTTTGGAAGAGCAGTCAATGTTCTTAACGGTTGAGCCATGTCTCTAGCCCAGCCATAGGCTTCTCAAAATCACCTTGTTCAAACTGAGCTAACTGCTTTGTGTTCCCTTTTCTAGGTGTTTCCTGACACAGCAATTGTCACCATCCTTGATATCAAGAAAGATACCTGGAGGTTACCCAAGAATCCAGGCTGACCTCTATCTCTAGGTTTTATCTCCATGTTGTCAGTGCCTTCTTTTTATTTTTTTCTATGTATACATTTTATCCATTCATATGATAACCTGGTAACCCCAAGCCATTATGTGAATGGTGGGAAGCAAAGCCCAGCATCCACATAGACACTAGCATTGAAAATTCTAGACCTGCATGCTTCAATATCCTGTCAACTGGTCTTTGGAAACTGACTTCTGAGAAATTGGGTGTTCCTATTTGGAACTTGGAATTTGGAGTAAGGGTTACAAAGAAATAGTTTGGAATTGACTCTTGTGAGTTGGACTGGGCTCAGTAGAAGCATTTTTATTTTCCCAGTAAGTCAGAGAACAAACATGGGTTGTGCAATATTCCAGCCAGTAACCATGCAAAATGTATCCTTTGTTTGTATGGATTATCTCTAAGTGAGGTCTGGATTCCTTTATTGTCTGTGCCAATTCTGTGAGCTAGCAAGTAGCAATCCAATACTTGATTTTAACTAGCTAGATAAATCTCTCCTCTCTGTCCTCGCTCTCCCTCCATCCTCCCCCCTGTCTCCCTCCCTCCCTCCAACTCCCTCTTTTGTTTTATTGAGATGGGGTCTTCCTCTGAAGTTCCAGGTAGCCTTGAACTCACTTTGTAGCCCTGGTTGGCCTCAAACTTAAGGCAATCCTCCTGCTTCAGCCGTGGCTTAGGATGGTCTGCTGACAGCAATACCAGGCTAGCCTGGGGCCTTCTGTCTACTGTCACTGTCAGAGACACTGAAACTCCATTACTGCTATCAGGAATGTCACTTGTGCTGATGATCTGAGCTCCCCACAATGTTGCCCCTTCCAACTCTTGGGAACCAAAAGAACACTCAGAGATACTTTTGAAAAGGAAAGTACCCTCCCCTCCTTTTTCTTTCTTTCTATTTTTTTTTACAGAGATTTTTAAAGGGCTGGTTCACACAATATAAATATGGTAATTATTTTGAGGAAAAAGGTACCCCAAAATCCCCAGAATTCCTGGTCTGTTCCTTGTGGGGAAAGAACCTTTGTTTCAGTGTTAGATTTCTCAAGAGCAGCTGCCAGATTTGAAAAGTTGTGTCTACAGATGTTCTTGCTCAGACATCAGTAGTCTACAAAGACCATGGATGGCTCTTCCTTTAGTTTCAGGCCCAGCACTAGGCAGGGAAGCCTGGTTTTGCTATTTAGCTGCATAATTTACAGAAGGCATGCTTAGTAAAGTCAAGGTACATGGTGTAAGTGGTCCCAAGGGGAAATATGTGGTTAGGCTCCCACTAGCTTCTGCTTATAGCTAGGGGTTCATTGCTGTGAAGAAACACCATGACTATGGAAATTCCTTTAAAGGCAAGCATTTAATAGGGGCTGGCTTATAGTTTCAGAAGTTCAGTCCATTATCATCATGGCAGGAAGCATGGCAGCATCCAGGCAGACATGGTACTGGAGAAGGAGCTGAGAGTTCTACATCTTGATCTGAAGACAGCCAGACTATCTTCTATAGGCATCCAGGAGATGACTGAAATTGTACACTGGGGGAGCTTAAGCCTGGGAGACTTCAAAACCCACCCCCACAGTAACACATCCCCTCCAACAAGACCACACCTCCTAGTAGTACCGTTCCCTGTGGGCCAAGCATTCAAACACATGAGTCTGTGGGGATCATACCTATTCACACTACCACACATTTCACCTTCCAGGCTACATGTAACCTTCTCTATGTAGGTTTCTGTTTTAAGAGCCTTGTTTAATATGCATAGTTTATTCATGAATGATGAAGTCACACCCAGAAGCTACCATGTATCTTGCTTAAATGAAACTTTTCTAATGCCCGTATCTTCTTTACAGGCTGTATGCCAGCCTTCTTGCTCTTCACCTCTGCACTTGAGGAACACCTTATTTTAGCAATAGAAGTGCCACCAAGAGGTGCCACAGACCCTGACAAGGACAGCTATCTAGTATAGAAGAGCTGCAGAAAGCAGAGCATTTGCTACCTTGTTGGGTCTCACCCATCTTGAGATGTTCATGTCAGCAACTCAAAACTTTCACTACTCTTCACAAGTTCAAAGAGCGCTCTGAGTGTTAATTCGGGGTTATGAAACATCTTGAGTGAGTTTAGCATCTGTGACTAGTAAAGAGCAGCTCCCCCCCCCCCCCGTGTGTGTGCACGCATGAACATGCACTCTGAGAGGGCAGGGGACTTGTTCCCTTAACTGTAGGCTATGAACTGGAAATGTAGAAGCTAGTTCAAACAAGATGAGGTGGTATACACATAACATCATAACATTCAGTAGAAGGCAAGGATCATGCTTACTTCCGTGCTTGCTTAGTCCCAGCATGTGATAACATGGCTAGACCTTCAGGTCGGTGGTTCCTAATTTGGAGTGCAGGGTCTTTAACATCCCCAACCATGCTTATTGAGCCATGTTGTTCAAATTATTTTCATAAGTACAAACTGTTATTTGACCTTTTTCCTCTTGTTCTCTCATGAGCACAGACTGGAGGTTCCCAGAGGCTTTGGGATGGATGATGCCATTGCTCTGTTAATCAGGTTTGTCTCATTAACATAAACATATTATTGCGGTTCTCAATAATTTATCTTGTGATCAGACTATCTGGTTCTCTTTTCTCTGGGAAAAGCTGTCCCATAGTCCACTGGGAAGATGCACTTTTCCTTTGGCAATGCACCAACTTCTGTCCATGTCCAGTCTTCTTGTTTGCCTCTCTCTTGGTGCTTCAACTTTATGACCTCCGACCCCTTTGTGCTGTGCCTCTCACTTGTCCTTTGACCTCCACAGGTAGTTTCTTGCCTTTGCTTCTCTCATATCACAGCATGGCTGCAGGAGGGAGGCAAGCCAGCTGTCGCTCCTGACCTCTCTAGCCCTTGAGAGACACATCTTTATTAGGCAGAAGAAGCTTCCAGAAGTTCTTCTTGAGTATGAGTATGAGTATGGTGTGTGTGTGTGTGTGTGTGTGTGCGCGCGCGCGCGCACAGATGCATATATGTGAGCATGTGTGCATACATTGTTCGTGTATGCACATGGAAATACATAAAAATGCATAAGAGTACATGTGCCTATGGAGGCTGGAGGGCATCTTCAACTGTCCTTCCTCTTGTTTTTCAGGCAGGGTTTCTCACTGGTCTAGAACTTACCACGTAGGCTACAATGGCTGGCCAGAAAGCCCAGAGATCTGGTCTACCTATTTCTGCCTCCAGGGGCGGGTACTACAAGCAGTCCTCACCATGCCTGGCTTTTTAAAAACAAACAAACAAACAAAAAAAACACCTGAGGTCTGGGAGATCAAACTCAGGTCCTCATACTTGCACAATGAGGGCTTTGCTGAGTAGCTCCTGCCTCTGGGAGTTCTAAGGAATGAGGTGACTGTGGAGGGATGCTGTCTGCGTCCTCCTGTTTCTTGAATACTGTTCTATTTACTTCTCTGTTGCTGTGATAGAATCCTGACCAAAAACAACTTAGAAGATGAAAGAGTTTGTTTAGCTTAAAATAAACTCTTGTTTATTTTATTTATGTTTGTTTAACTATGTTAGAATCCACAATGGAAGGAGTCCAGGTTAAGAGGGCAAGGCTGGGGCCATGAG
This sequence comes from Rhynchomys soricoides, assembly GCA_019843965.1. NCBI lineage: Eukaryota > Metazoa > Chordata > Mammalia > Rodentia > Muridae > Rhynchomys > Rhynchomys soricoides. The sequence continues at coordinate 13,331,609 of JADRCH010000013.1, forward strand.
GCAGGAGCTGAAATTGAGACCTCTGGGAGACAGTGATTATTGCCTTTCCTCCAGGCTCACATTCATTTACATCTTTGAGACGGGCCAGGCCCACCTGCTTAGGTGTGGCACAGCTCACAGTGACTGGATCCTCCTATGCCAACCAACCATCACCCAAGAAAATGAGCCATAGATGTGTTGAAAGGACATCTGATGGTAGCAGCTCTTCAACCAAGAGTCGGTAGTTCCAGGTATGTCAGGCTGACAACAGAACACATCAAGCCCCATAGCTAAGTGAGTCATCATAGTGGGGAGACCCCCAGGCTGAGGGTTCCTCATGCCACTGCTGTTCGCAGTCCTGTGGCTGGCTTTTCTGCACTGACACATCCTCTTCTCTTAATTCCTTTCCAATTCTTTTCCTGTCTATCCTAATTCTTCCTCAGCTTTATCCAAATAGGCAGCCTGGTGTATTTGTATCAATAAGAAGCAATCAGGACAGCTACAACCCCTGGAATCAATATATAATTGCACCAGTATCCTATCACCTCAGGCCTCACCGCACTGAATACTACTGAGGCCTCCTGATTCTGGCAGTGGTTCCAGGTTCTGCTGCTGGCTGCCTCTGAGGACCATGTGGGAGGTTTACAGGCTGAGTATAGGGAATCCATTTAGGCCTGGGTAAGGTTTGCTGAGACCATTAGAGACCAAGAAAATCATGTGATATTCACATTTAAGAGTAATAAAAGTCTTTAAAATATGTTTTTAAAAACTCTACATAGATGTTAACAATGGTAAGAAGTGAACCGTAATAGTCAATGATGGTCAAAATATAAATGAAGATTATAATCCTAAAAAAGCAGGGGAGTCTAATGGAAGATAATTAGATTAAAGAGTACCACCCTCAGGAATGGATTAATGCCTTGTGCAGAAACTGGGTTAGTTCTCTCCATGGGATTAGATTTGCTGGGGTGGAGGAGGTGTTCGTTCTCTTGGGACAAGTGTAAGCCTTTCACAGCCTCCCATCTCTTCTGTGTGAGTGCTCCTCCTGCACGGCTCACTTGTATTTCCTACTTCTCCACCATGGATTGCTAAACAAAGTCAGCACTGGGTACAGCTACCCAGTTGTAGATAGAACTCTTAGTCAAATTAACCTCTTTTCTTTTAAGCATCTCTTCCTGTAGATGTTCTGTTTCATCAGCAGAAAACAGAGCAAGATACCCAGGAGAACAAAAAAAAAGGTCTCCATTGGCTGTATAGCACTCTCACACACATTGCCTTTGTCCCTCATAGTAAGCCCATGAGAAAGACAGCAGAGGGTATTATGCTCACTTACCAGACAGGAAGAACATGTAGCCCACTACCTGTTTGCTTGTGACTATTGGAATATTCCTAAGATTTTTCAATGCTAACTGAGAGCTGGCCACCTTAGGTTAGATACAGTTCTCTTGATGTACTACAATGGCTTAGGGACTGGATTTTCTTCTCATGACACTGCTCCAGGTAAGTTCCAGTGTACTCATGTTGTCCCCTGTCTGTGAAGACCAACACAATAAAAAACACCAGCTATGATGCAGTGAATGCTTATGGAGCCCCAGGCATGGTACATATTTGGTAATTACAAACTGCTTGTATAGAGAGCACCTACTGTGTACTAAACCATATCCCATGCACCTTCCCAAATATCAGTTTAACCCGAATTTAGTCCTTTTGCAGGAAAGGGAACAGAAGCACAGAACAGCTGAATATTCTTTAATAATCAGACAGCTGGTAAGGGACACAACAGGAATTTGAATGTAGATGTGTGACTTTTGTGACTTCCGATATTACCCTTGTACCTATTGCCACTCTAATCCTGATTAAACACTCAGAAAGCAGGTGTTGTCAGCAGCAACATCTTATGTCAAAGAAGTCTGAATCAGGGAGTAAGTTCTTGTTAGATGAATGAATGATGAATGAATGGAAGAATGAATGATTGGGTGGGGAGCCTTAAAACTTTTCTAAGATTTCAGAGGGAATGATGTTTTCCCCACACACAGTAGAAGATGAGAGAGTAATAAAACCTAAGAAAAGCAGTTGGTAAAGGGCAGAGCAACATGTTGAGGAAAGGAAGCTGACCTACAGACTCTTTTTATTTCCTAGAAGTCTAAGAAGTTTAACATCAGATCAGACCTATGACGTAAAGGTTTTGAACTGTGCTTGCTTATGGGATGAGTTGGGAATTGACTGGAGAGGAGCCTGAGGGCAGTTGTCTGGGTAATAGAAATGTGAAATTATATGTTGATCGGCATGTTGAGACGTGGCTACATACATTTGAAATAAACCCACTGAGTTATCTTCATAAGGCCTTTACTCCTCATTCACGAATTTTTATCTACAAACAAATGGACAGATGAAATAGAAGAGAGGGATTTCCAGCCAGACGTCTTAGATTCCAGTGCTTGGAATGCCCCAGCTATTGAGACAGAAAATGCTTTTGTGCAGTCAGATTTGAGTGGTCTCAGCTAAGCTATTTACAGGTTTAGAATCACTGTTTACAGGTGCTTGCCGGGGAACTGTTTACAGGTGAAGAAACAGTCAAGGGGAGAATTGTGTTGAGTTGGTTTGACCAAATGATTGACTGGAAGTGAGTAACACAGAACCAGCCAGCAGGTGAAGATGGATGGGCTGGCTCTGCCCTAGTTCCAGCATCCTCTAGGCTGGTAGCTGTTCCTATGATAGTGGATAACCACAGGTATGAGCTGTAGTCAGTTGGGATTATAGACCTTGGGGTGATATGATCTTGGTTCAAAACCTGGAAGGGCAGAAGTGGGCCATAATTTTAAGGAAACAGAATTTCTGGCAGTGTTAGAACTGCTACTGCAGGGAATACAGATAGGGTTTAATAACTGAATATAGATTGGAAGGTAGGACAGTGATTTGGGGCAGAGTCAGAGGTGCAGAGACTATGATTTGGACATGAGCTGAGAGCCTAGTTATCAGAAAGCATGAGGTCAGCAGAGTCTCTGGGGCAGTGGATCAGTGTGGCTCAATGGTAGGAATAATGATGATACAGTTGTAAGTCATTTCAGAGTGGTGAAAGCTTCCAGGATGTGCACAGGTAGGGGACTGCACCACTGTGGGAGCCTTAAAGGATGTTTTCACACAGAGTATCAACTTTCCCACACAGCCGATTCACGTTGCCAAGGGACATAAACAGATGTGTGAAGTGGCTGCCGGCACAACAAAACATCTTGTTTTACAATAAGTGAGTACAAAAAATACACTGCAAAATAATGGCAAAGCCATGCCAAGCTCATGAACAAATGCCAATCACTTGTTGTTATTATCAGGTATCACATGTCATGTGTAATTGGATGTGCTACCTCTCTGCAACAAGTAGATTTGTTTCCAACATAATTTCCACAAACACAGGAGCAATGCACTGTGCTGTGGTACCATGGTGCAGGGCAAATGTGGATATTTTAGTCCCATAATTTTCATGGGACCACACTGTGCATGCAATCCACTGCTGAGTGGAACATTGATGTATGGTGGGTTACTGTATTTCTGCAGAGTGTTTTGGAGACTATGTCATTATTAGTTTTTCTTTAGTGTATATGTACACATACATACAGAGACCACAGGTTTACCTTGGATATTGTTCCTAAATACAGCATTCCCCCTTGGATTTTTTTTTCAAGACAGAGCCTTCCACTGGCCTGTGGCTTGATGATTTGGTTAAGCTTGCTGGCTGGTGAGCCCCAGGGACCCTCTTGTCTCTGCCTCTCCAGTGCTGAAATTTTTAGCACATGCTACTATCCCTTGCTACTTCATCTGGGCTGTAGAGATTGGACTCATGTCCGTATGTCTGCTAGGTTAGTACTTTCCCAGATGAGCTGCCATCTCAACCCAGATTACATTGTTTTATATGCACACCAATTAAACCAGAGCTTGGCACCAGAGCTGTTGTTAGAAGCATTACAAAAGTAGAGCCCCACATCAACTGAAGATACAGTTGGCTGACAGCCCTGGGAATGACTCCATCTGTGGCTCATTAGGTGGCTCCGAGGTGGTAGGTGAGGTGGGTGCACAGGCAATGGGCGAGGTGAGTCTCACAGAAAGAATCAGTATAGAGAAACAAACCATTATCTTTATCCCATCCCACTGGGCAATCTGTAAAGACTGAGAGAGGTTAATGACAGTCTGAGATTACATAGCTACTTAGTACAGGACCTGGGGCTACTTGTCAGTTTCCCTGCTCCATTGTCAGAGCCTCCTCTATTGGCTCAGAAACCTGTATCATCCTGAGCCCTCTGCATTCATTACCTGATCCTGTGCAGAGGAGACCTTGATCAGACCCAGGGCTGCTCCTCTGATCTTCAGTTTGTAGAGAGTAGGGCATCCTGTCCGGGACTCTGCTGGTGGTTAGGCTACATCCTCATTACATTTTGACTGGTATTTATGTCAGAGGAACCTATCACCATGTCACTTTGGCACCTTGATCATGTATTTAGCTGTCATACCCACATACGACGGGGATGACAGTCTGCTCTTTTTACAGATCACATGATTCTTCACTGGAAATCTCTGATCCTGACCTCAGTCTTTGCTCTGTTCTTCATATCTTTGTATCTGGGGGTGTTTACATCTGCAGCAAGTCCACTGCTTACTAAGAGAAAGAGATGGATAACCCTCAAAGGGAAGTTCGTTAGCTATCAATACAGTAGGTGAAGACAAGGCATCTCACACACAAGGAGCAAGACAGGGCAGAGCTGTGTCAATGGCAGGGGCTGTGGCCAGCGTAGATCAAGAGCTGGCTGGAGGCAAAGTGTGAACTGGCAGGAGAGCAGTGGAGCAGCAGGTACAAGCCAATACAGCTCTCAGAGCATGCTCCAGTTGGGTGCGACTCAGAAGTTACCCTTGACTATTGTCTTCATATTACAATGTGAAGAATTCCTTCTCCCAGAGAGGGGGAAAACACACAGGAAACTAACTCTGATTAGTACACTAAGACAAGATGACATTGTTTTAGCTGGTTTGTTTCCTAATACTCACTCACTCACTCCATTCATGGACCCATTCATATTGACTCATTCATCCAAAACTGCCTGACTAATAATCAATAAAGTACATGGTCAGTATCCAGAAATCGGGAAAAAATGACTTAGGCTTTATTTGGATAGATAATATAGACATTGAAAACATTTATTGTGATAATTGAACTTGATTTTATAGCATCAATTCATACGGAAGTTCTGTTTATTAGACCATGCTCAATAAATTGCATGACAACCTTATGGTGCCAGATATACCCCTGTGAGACCAGCTAAGCCTGGCTTTGCTTTGAAGACATCTATACTGCCATCAGGGGACATTTTCCATTCTTTTCTGATGAAGTTTTAGAAGAATGCTGTTGCCTTTGTTATGTGCCTGGACCCAGAGACCCCCTCCAGACCTCTGCTCTGGAAGACCCAGAAGTTTCGATGGATGGCTTATACTTATCTCAGAGCTCTGTATTTAGGAAGATGCTTAAGAGTTGATCAGCTGTTATAAACCTGTTGATAACCAGAGATCTTGTGTTTCTTGCGTGTCTGTCATACCATGAGTCTTGTAGGAAGATTCCTGATATCTCTTAAGCCTGGGATGAGTCTTCTCTACTTAGTTCTGCCAGAATAGCAATGTGGGTCTCATTTATTGGCACTTGTTTAGAGTCTGTAACTACCCCCCACCCAAGAGTGTATCAAGTCAAAGGCAATACACATGGTCTGCCTCATAGCCACATGGGCTGGGCAACTTATGTCATGTTTAGAAAGAAATGGTAAATTGGAAAAAGGCTATGAATTGTCTAAGCAAAAAAGTAGGAGGAAGAGAAAAAACCTGGGGGAGGAGGTACAAATAAAGATGGAAAAAGAAGGGGAAAAGATGGCAAATGAAAATGACTGAAGGACACCCGGGTGCAGGCAAAGGCAACATGTGCACAGGGGAGATGGATATGACCCAAAGACTCAATAGGAGAAGTGAGTTCTTCTTATACCCAAAGAGGAAAATAAAGAGGTGAAGGTGATGTTGAGCTGCTAAATACAGAGAAGAGAGAAAGGAGAGTCAATCTAAAAGTCATCCCCAGTATCGCTGAAGAATGTACCATGAGTGCAGTGCACATAGAAATAAAGATCAAAGTCACAACTAAAGACAGTGCACAGCAAAGCTGCCTAGGCTGTTTATAGGAAGCCTGGATGGATTGTTGACTTAAAAGATTAAGCATGATAAACACTGGAAAGGGAAAAAAGGAAAGAAAAAGACTGAATACCTCATCACAAAAGTTAAATTAATTAGAATGTCTTCTAACTTCTCTGCAAATACCAAAAGCAACAGGGCATCTTGTGGTACAGCCAAGGCTCCCATTCATCAAACCACTTGGTTTTCGTAATAGTTATATCTGTTAAGATTAAATGTGATGAGTTTCCCCACAGACTGGAGTATTAGAACACTTGATCCCTAGCTGTGGTGCTATTTTGGGGGTGTTGGTTGAATGTGTAGAAGGTGGGCCTACCTGGAGGAAGTAGTCACAGGGGTGGATCCTTGGAAAAATATTACCCATGACTCCTCCTCTGTTATTGTTGGTACTTCCTGATTGGCCACCTCGATGGATGCAGGACTAAGACACTACCGCTACCATGACTTCCCCACCAAGCTTTTCTGGTGGACTGGAATATCTTGAAACAGTGAGCCCAATTTTTTTCTTCTTCTTTTGAATTGTTATGCTCAGATATTTGCTCATAACAGTAGGTAATATAGCTAATAAGGTAGACCATGTGGATGGTTCTCTCCGGTGGACTTGGATAGAAGTGAAAAGCCATTTCCAGCCTGGCCCCAGAGATCTGCTACGATGCTTACCAGCTTCTCGGCTCCTCCTATCTCCTCCCCTATTTTCCCTTTCTTCTTTCTTTATCTGCCCTCCTTCCCCCCATTCCCATCTCTCTCCCCCTTTCTCCTTCTCTCCATCTCTGCCCATTGCCAGGCAGATTCCAGAGGCCTCTCACTGACAGCAAAACCTACTCTATCTTCCTTAGGCTAGCTTGCAAGGGTCTCTGACCAGTATTGAGCCTGTGTGGTTCTGGGGCTATTATAGTCTTGAATCTGCTTTGCATAAAGCACTTCAGAGTTTTTAAGAGAAGCAACTGTGATTTGTATTAGTTTATTTTATAATTTAGTCAAGTAGGGACTGAGGGCTAAACACAGGAACTTATTTTCAGAAATATAAGAGTTTAGAACCTAGCACAGACTTATTTTCTTTCAGAGAAAAGTACTTCAGAATACACTCCAGCTGATAGAGATGTGTCAGAATAACTGTAAGCATGAGGAGGTTGTCTAAGAATGAACTTGGTGCTGAGCACTAAGATTGAGCATGGAATAAAGTCTACATGATTCTTGTTAATATGGCTTAAAGGCATGAAAGTAAAAGTTATCGTCAAAAGTGCTAACAAAATAAAACAAGAAAACGTGGCTCTAAGAATGGTTTGTTCTACAAGATACAAGAGATGGGTGAATAGCAAGAATTGAAAGCATCCTAGCTTCTTCATTTCATGGGAGAGAAGAAGAAATGATTTATTCTTTGTTTTTGTTCAGATTGATTACGAGAAAATAAAGTTTAAACACTATTTTCTGAAACCTAAGAAGGACACTGCCAAGATTTTTAAAATATATTTTTAAAATATATTTTTCTGTCAGCTAAGCTATTAGAGGGGAAAGATTAAAGAAAACAATTCACAACATTGTTAGTAAATAGAAATGAAAAAGGAAAGAAAGCTGTAAGGCAAAGCTAAATTAATAAAGATGTCAGAAGAAGGCTGGGCATGGTGGCATGAGCCTTTAATCTCAGCACTCAGGAGCCAGAGGCAGGCATACGTCCATGAGTTCGAGGCCAGCTTGACCTACATAGTGAGTTCTAGGCCAGCAAGGGTTACATGGTGTCTTAAAAATATTAGAAGAAATAAAAGAGTCCCATGGGCAGAAATAATAAAATAAATTCATGGTAACAAGTACAGATATTTAATTTATAACAATAACTGAGAGGGTCAACCCTCCTACTGTGGAGCTTCCATTAGGTCAGATAAAAGTGTCAACTACACACTGCTATAATATTCAAATCTAGTGTGCAATGATTGACAAGGAAAGATGAAAAATAGCCGAATGGGCAAAAGATACAGCGAAAGGTATACAAAATGCAATAATGTTAATATTAACATAATTATAATAGGATTTGAAACACAAAAGGATTATGCAATATTCATGAAACAGTCAATCAAACATAAAAATACTATACTTGCAAACCAAATAGTAGATGATGTCAAATAACTGAATATCAAATGTCCATAGCAAAAGCATTGGGAAATGTAAGGAGTTTTAGGTTTTGATTCCTAAATGGATGACAACATATTCCTCAGAATATGGTGGGTGATGATGTATCAAGGGATTTACAAGGGTGAAGAATACATCACTGACATGAACTTTGTTTAATAAAAACATAAAGCCCAGGAACAGATCATGTTGGGCTAAATGTGTTTTTGAGACTGTGTTTTTTCTTCATGTAGAATGAAACATTAATTCAGATATTTTAATAAGCAGCAAACAGAAACTAAATATAGAACAAGAAAAGAGAGCCAGCTATGGTAGTGAGTGTCTCTAATCCTAGCATTCAGGATGCTGAGGTAAGGGCGCTGTGAGTTCAAGGTCCACACCAGCCTAAGGCTTGGTTACATAGACATAGTAGGATTGTGTCAATCAACTAGCAAAGAAACAATGAAACAAATGAATTAAATAAAATAATCAAAAGAAAAAGAAATGAAAAGAAGCAACCAACCCAAGTAAAGCACAGAGGAGCTGTGTTAAATGAAATTAAATTGAATCAAAATGCCAGTAGAAGACTAGAAAACTTAATAGAAAAAAAGGAAAAAGCAAATACAAAATTAGATCCTGGAAAATGGATATAATTACAGGTACTAGATATAAAACATGCTGCATGATATCAATTATAACATTCGATATGATTTTTAGTATTAGTATTATAAGACATGATTCTGTATCAAGATAGAAATCTCAAACTGTCAAATTCAAGAACTTATAGTTTTGAATAACTTGTAAGAAATTACTGAAGAAATGCCTTTTGATAGTTTCCCTAATATTATAGCTCAATTGATCAAACTTTAAGAAATGTTAATTTCAGACAACTTAATCCTTTCTTATTTTATAAAAATATAGACCTTTGCAAGTCATTTTATGAAACTCCCATAATTCTAGTAATGAAGCAATTGTAAACAATGCTCAATTTAATGTTTGAAATGAAAACTGTAGTCCTTTCCCTAAGTCGACCTATCATATCATATCTTCTGCTACTGAGAAAAAGACAACTTTGGGGCTTCTTAAATATTTCCAGTTGTGAACCCCTTTCATCTGAGAAATGTTTACATTATGCTGGGTATACTGTTACATGAAATATGTATGGGATAAAAACCTACTAACAATAATTTAATTTAAAATATCTCATACATTTTGATATTATTTCCTCTCCCCCACTCCTCTTAGAGCCCCCCCACCAAACTTCATGCTTTCTCTCTCTTAAAATAAGACCAAATCAAAACCCAACCAAAACAACAGGAATACACACACACACACACACACACACACACACACACACACACAAAACGAAACAAAATCAAACCCCAAATAATGCAAAGTCCATTTTTGTTGGACTGAGCATGTGTCTCGCTCTAGAGTACAGTTGATATCCAACAGAGTTCAGTGTGACTCTGTTAGAAAAATCGATTTTCACCCTCCCCATCAGTTGCAAATGGCTTCTTGGTTATGGGTGAGACTTTGTGTCCATTCGTCCTCCTCCTTGCTGAGACTATCTGGCTTGCACTTGTGAAGGTCTTGTACATGTTGTCATGGTCTCTGTGAGTTCATATGTATATTAGTCCTGTTGGGTACAGAAAATTCCATTTCCTTAGAGTCATGCATCCCCTCTGGCTCTCACAGTCAGTCTTTGGGCCTCTTCTTCTGTGTAGATTCCTGAGGCTTAGGGGGAGGGATTTGATAAAGACATTTCATTAAGGACCGAGTGCTCTGACTCTCTTACTCTGTGCCTATTGCCCAGCCTCTGATAATTACCATCTACTTTGAGAAGTTTCTCTGATGATGGTTAAAAGAGGAGGGGTCAAAGGGCAGGGTTGAGGAGGGAAACCGGAAGGGACAAATAACAACAAAGGCCTTACACAAACCCATAGGGAGCCCTACTACTGTAGAAATGTCCTAAAATATATGCATATATAAGTTAATGAAGTTATAATATAATAGGGAGACAAGACCTCAACTAGACATCATATGCTACCAACTAAATCACTGAGTGCCATGAATGGGTTATGTAGTTTTGAGTATACAAACAAAGGAGTCCCATAGATCCCTTTAAGTATTAAAGGTGATTGACAATGCTTTGTTTACCTTCTACAACTTAATGGTAAGACCCTATACCTGAAGACACCACATACTTAAGTCATTGAACATTGAGAAGTTGAGTGGGTGCTTCATTCCTACTGACTATTGTATTTTGTGCTGTCCAGTGTGATATAGCCTACAGGAGGAGAAGTGTAGCTGTCCACAGCTGTGGATCCTTCAAACTACAGTAGCAACCTGCCTGCAAGCTATACACCACTGGTGCCATGCCAACTCAAATGTTATGGGAAAAATAAACAACATTTGTTATTGAGTTTAATGCCCACTTCATGAGATGGAATCCATACTGACTCTGTTAACAAAGCCAAGAACCTGGGAATAGATAGGTATCATTCCTTGAGAAAAATGTACTATTTGTTTGGCTAGATGAACATAGCAAAAAAAAAAAAAATCTCAATGACATATTGCTATACTCATAAATTACTACATCGCTCAACTCTCCTCTGACAAACTCTATTAATTAATTAATCAATTAATTAATTTATAGACAAGATCTCACTATATAACTATGACTGGCCTGGAATTATGTGGACCAGGATAGCCTTCAAATTATAGAGATCCCCTGCCTCTGTTTCCTAAGTGCTGGGATTAAAGGCATGGGCTGCATCACCCAGCCTTTTATAATTTTTTAAAAATAATTATTTGGGAAAGTAAAACTTTGCTATTTGTTAAAGACCAAACCAAGTTTGCATTCCAGTGAGATGGATATGTTTGCTTCTTTTCAAATAAAGAGTTAAATTTTGACTGGATATTTGAGACTGAACAAAGTGGAGAGCCTTTCACCTTTTTCAGAGTTGATCGAGGTTTTGATTTTGCAGTTGTTGGTGCTGAGAAGGTTACTTTGCTTAAACACATGTTACAAGATGGTAAGGCATGTTGAAGGCTTTTCTAAAATATCTTAGAAATCCTGTCCTAATCCTAAGCCAAAATTCATCCTTATTTTGTCTTTTCGTGAAATGTATATCAGTAGGCCAAATGCTTACTTAAAATCAAACATCCTAACAACATTATCCAAAGCTATACGAACTGCTGCTGAAAACCCAAGGAACAATGCTAGAAAAACATTAAAGTTGTTGCTTCCCATAAATAAACTACAAGATTTACATAAAAGCATACAAGATTTACATAAAAGCAATTTTTGTAGGTGCAACAAAAATTGAACAGTAGTTCTAAACCTGAGGCCTCTCAGGCCATGTTCTTTGGCAGTTGCGTGTCACTTTCTCAACCAAGGTTGAAGAGAAGTTGCCATACGAAGGAGTGTTGCCAGAAACCCCTCAGTTCAGAATGTTTGATTACTGTGCGTTCAGAAACCATTTCCTGTTGTCAACTTATTTTGCAACTTTACATTCAGTTACATGGCTCCATATGGGGTCTCCAGGTTAAGAAAGGGTGACCAGCCAATGGTGTTAAAGTGAGTCTTGTAAAAATGATGATCTGGATGGATATGTGCGGCGTTATGATCAGCAAGAATGATCGGCAAGAATGGTCGGCGGGGATCACGTGTCTCCAGAAACCACACCAGGCCAAACAGTTCCACGTGGGGAGTTTATTGGAAGGGGGGAGGGGGAGGGTGAAGGTAGCAGTGAGAAGAGAAGGGGAAAAGAGAGAGAAAAAAGAGAAAGATCGGAGGGGTCTTCTGTTTATATAGAGAGAGTGACATAGCCGCAGGTAAAGGTATGCGGTAGGCCAAGTGGATTCTGGGAATATGGTGGCTGTTGCCTTGGCAACAGGTGGGCGGGTCTCTCTGTCGCCTGGCTGTGACATCATCATCTTGGCGCCCCCATGTCAACAGTGAGTATTTGAATAGTTGGAATTCTATCGATTCATGTCACAGATACAATATGGTGGTCACCTAAGTAAGTTCTGTGCATTCTAATTACACAATAAAGAATGAGTTAAAATACCCCGAGGTATAGATACATAGTGAAATATTCCACAAGTGTAGCTTTCTTCAGGGGTGATTTGTTTCCCAAAGATTACTTGTTAATGTCTGAATACTTTTAGTTGTGAGGATAAAGGTGGGGTGGAGGTAGTTGGGGTGAGGTGGCATCTGGTACTTAGAGGGTGGGGATGAGCCTACATATCCTACAATGCCCAGGACTGACTCATACAACAGCAACAGCAACAGCAGCAACAACAGCAGCAACAACAACAACAGCAACAACAACAGCAGCAACAACAACTATCTGTTGCTTGGCCCTCATATGTCAAGTTCAATTTGTTCAAAACTGAGCTCATAGTATACACCAACTCTCACACTAAATATTTAATCTGCTTTAGTCCTCACAAACCTCTACAAATCAATTACTGTCACCATTCATTTCTCTCTTTGTGCGCATGATACATGTAGGGTGCTAGTGGCATTTCAGACATGTAGAGGTCAAAGGACAACCTTGTGCAGTCAATTCTTTCCTGGGTTCCAGGGGTTGAACTCAGGCTTCCAGGTTTGCTGGACAAGTGACTCTACCTGCTGAGCCAACTCACCAGCCCTCTTTATGTTAATTTTATATGTAAAGCCATCAAGACATACAAGGCATAACTTTGTTTTGAAAATCACATTCACAAAGAGTCAGGGTATGAACCCTGACAATGTAGCAACTTTCTCTTATTTACTGTTGTGCTAGCCCGATAGCACGAGGGACTAAAGCAAGATCCAAAATTACGTGAGTGCACACATCCATTCCAATTTCATAACATACCATCCATAATTAAATAAAAGTAAATATTTCTTGTTTGTTAGTAGTAATCTTCCATGGTGGAGTTTCTAAATTGTTTTTAATGGACATGTATTATTTTGTTATCAGATAAAACAAAAATCCAATAAGTCATATAAAAAAATCAATGAAGCTAATTGTAGTTTGGCATACTCCCTTATAAAAATTCAAAGTCTGAATAGAGGGTCAGGCTGCTGCTGTGTTGGTATGTATTAGAACAAACTCCACCATTCAAGTGTATGTTCTAGAATCTCTTCAGGGGCAGAAATACTGACTCAGAGTACTTTAAACAAAGGGAAACCAATCCCTGTGTGTAGCTGAAACAGCTAACAAAGGAGCTTCTTTAGCTTCAGGCAAGGCTTGATCTTCTAGCTTTGAGTGTTTGACCTTAAGCCATTTTCTCTATTTCTGACCTCGCCTCCCTCCCTGTTTCCTGTCCTAGGAGGTTATGGTCATTTGGATCGGACCATCTTAGGTCACATGAATGTATTGGCTACTGTGGCGTTCCTGGATCCCATCTGTGGACTAGGGATGGATTCAGGTCCCTTGGAAGCCTGCGATTCCTAGGAGAGAATGGAGGGCTATTGTAAAGCTGAACAATTTATATTCATTGAAAAGTACATGGTGTGGATTCAACTAACTCAGAGGAACTAATCTCAGAGACAATGGGGTGGGACTCATCTTTCTTAAACTCTGACTTGAGTATATCTGTTCTCTTATAGTGTAGATGGTATTTCTACTATTCAGAGTGAAGAGAGGCTCCTGGTGGCTTGACTTACAAGGGAGAGCTAGCTGGTGTAGGGAGGACTGGACATAGTCTGTCAGGGGTAGAGCTGGCTTGAAAGGCAGAAAAGGGAGGGCATGTGGCCACATCCTGCTAAGCTGGGCTATGTGAAAGAGACTGAGCCTGTTAGAATCATGAAAGGCACACAGAATCTGAAGCACAGCTTAGCAGTAGAGGCCTACGTGTTTTTATCTCGGCTCTGTACATCATCCTAAATTGGAAGAACACACTGGGGGAAGCTTAGATGCGGTGTGTATAGGTCAGGTGTGAATATTTTGTATCACAAGCCTGTCTTCCTGTTCCAGCTTCAGTTTTCACACTTTTAAAGTGGACAGCAGTGTAATCACAGAATTGGTCTGCTGAGTAAATGATACAATGTATCCCTTAGTTCCCTTTGTAAATTGTGAGGGAGCAGATGATACAGGAAAACAATGTTTCAGAAACTCAAATATGCACAGGGAAAGAGATCACAGGATAGACTGTAAGGGTTACAGAGACCCCTTCTACCTAGAACCCTTCTGCCTTCTGGTTCTCTAACACATCCCTGTTTGCCCATGACATCATTCCTGGGAAAACCATCAGCATGGGGCCCGCATGGAGAAGGCAGAGGCTCTGGATTTCCCTGGCCTTAGGGATGGAGGAGCTCAGGAAGTGAGGTTCAGAGAAGGGGCAGAAGAACCCAAGGAAGAGAGGGAATTACTTCTTGGGTCAAGTTTGCCAAAGACTATAAAAGCCTCAATGTATGAAATTAGCTTGATTCTGTAAAATAGTTACATCAAGCAGCTGTCAGGAAATCAATAACACACGGTAATTATGTCCATAAACATGCTGAAGAAGCAGGAGAGGTCAGAGGCAAAGAAGGGGGTGTCTACTGCCCAACCTTTCAAGACATGACTCACAAAGCCTGTGGGCACTACAGCTACCCAGAGAGCCCAGCTCCCTGTGTCTGCCACCAATTAATCCAGGGAGAAGGGAAATTGAATTGGGCAAACATTTATTGCGCATTTACTTCAGGCCAGCCACTGGAAGCAGTGTGGATGGTTTAACCCTCTCAGGGAAAGCCTTATTTGCAAACAAGCAGGGTAGGAAGTTACTGGAACACAGGATCAGTGGGTATGTTATAGGCATAAAGATCCAGCAAGTCGCTCAGTGAGTTTTCATATTTTTGTGTCCTGGAGCAAAGAGTTGAAAGAAGGAACCATGGCTAAGTGGCAGATAGAAACAGTTTATGAAGAATAAATGCACATCTCTGAGTGGAGGTGGAGTAAGAACTTGGGGAGTATCTGAGGCTCAAAGGCCCTGAGCCATCAGAGTCTTAATTTTTTTTTTATAGGTCATTTACATGGTGCCTGTCTTCTGTGACCCTTGGAGAGCATGGATCTTTTTTTCCTGGGTGTGCTCTGTTTTATTACATGCAGACCTAGGTAGGTTGGTAGGTCAAGGGAAGGTTCCTTGTTTTCCTCTGCCATTAATTTCTTTCACGTCAATCATGATGCCTTTGGGACCTTCCTTTCTACCCTATGATGGAGACTTCTATCTGAAGTATAAACTTAAAAAGAAAGAGAAAAGAAAAGAAGAGAAAGGAAATGAAATGAAAATAAAAGCATGTCTTCACAGTAAAGAACACTGGCTGCTCTTCCAGAGGACCCAGGTTCAATTCCCAGCACCCACATTGCAGCCCACAGCTATCTATAACTCTAGTTCTTATGGATCATATGCATCTTCTGGCTTTTGCGGATGTTGCACACAAGTGGCACAAAACCAGACATGCAGGCAAAACACTCATAAACACAAAATAAATAAAAGAATTTTTATTAGTTTATTTGTTCACTTTACATCCTAATCCCGGCTCCCCCAATAGAATAATCTTTAAATGCTCTTAACAATCAGTTTTATTACCTTTCTTAGAGAAAGGTAGTGTGTGTGTGTGTGTGAGAGAGAGAGAGAGAGAGAGGGAGAGAGAGAGAGAGAAGAAAGGGATGAGGGTGAAGGAAGAAGGAGGAGGGAGGAGAGAAGAGGGAGGAGGGAGGATGGAAAGCAGGAAATGTGTGCATGCCATGGTGGAGCTTGTGTGGAGGTCAGAAGACAACATGTTTGAGTAGGTTTTCTCCCTTTACTGTTGTAGATCCATAGGACTAAGCTCAGGTTTCCAGGCTTGGCATCAGGAGCCTTTACCCACTGAGCCATCTCTCTGGACATGTGTGGAGTTTACAGAGGATAACAAGAAAGACATTTGCTGACCCTGCCTCCTGTCTGGATTTACAGGTACAGTCATTCTGCTTCTTGGGAAAGTGCCTGCTGTTTCCAGCTCAGGAATGATCCATTTGCCCTGGAATCTCCTTCTTTTAAGACTCAAACATTACATTTTTCAGAGAAGGAGCAAAAGGAAGCACTTCCCTGGCACTTAGCTGCTCTTTGCTATCCCTGTATCATTTCATCTTCTCAAAACATATTATGGGCTGGAGATTTTTATCTCCATTTTATAGACCAAAAAATTGAGGTTCAGTACGATGAAGTACTATTTTCCATATCGTGCGGATAGTAAGTGGAAATTTATGGATGATTCATAGCTTAGTCTGAATGGCTTTAATTAAATTGTCATAGCGGCGATTAGGCCAGGCTTGTGGCTGGTACGGATTTTGCTCAGAAAATCGGAACATTATAAGAGATGGTGGTGGGGGCTGGGATAGCGGAGAGAAGCAAGAAGAGGTAAAGTAGAGTCAGGAAACAGGGCAGTTGGGTGTGGATGAGCCTTAGGGTAAATTGATTACAAGGGGCTAGAACCCCTTGAGGGAAGGTGCAGTCAGGTAGAAGTGGGGTGGTGAATGGTCCTATATCATTTTTGCCTGAAGCAGTGGAAGACTTTCTGACCTGGGGCTAAGGCTGAGAGTCTCAAGATAGTTCCCTTTATGGGTTGGCTGGTGGAGACTGCCCATGTGTGGTACTCACAATTGGGAGGATTTTTTCCCCTGGGACTGTCTCAGAGACTGTATATGTTCATCTAATACCCAGGAAAAATTCTCTGAGAAACAGGGAAATAATAAAAAGTGTTATTGCTCTCCTGGGAGAATCATATCTTAACTAGCAACGTAGAGATGTTACTGCTTTGAAAGAATCCACCGACACAAATAGAAAGCAAGAAAAGAAACAGCACAAGAGCTGACCCTCAAGGTCGAAGTTCCCAGGACTAGATGGGAGCAAGAAGTGCAGCTGTCAGCCTGGGCAGGGGCTGCTCTTCCCTGCTGCATGCCAAGCTCATGTTCACGGTTCTGTCTGCTGCTACTGGTGAGTCCACGTTGCAGATACATGTCGAGGAAACCCATTGGGAAATACTTCTATAAATTCTATGCATGGTATCCCAAGAAATAATAAACTTTGGAGTCAAGATAAGTCATTCGAAAGGCAATTTTGGCACACGGATCTGTGTGTCTCTGTAAGGAACATTTTTGGAGATCCGGATATTGTTATTTTCAATTATGGCTAAAATAATTTTTTTTTTCTGTACATTGCAGCTTTTTGTAAATACTTCAGTGGAGAAATACAAAGAGAAGTTGTGGATGCTGGGAGAAGACTATAACATTAAAGCAGAAATTGATTTAAAAATCCAAGTTAGCAGAGGTAATTACAAATTCAAAGACAGAGCCCAAATCAGATCGGACGGAGAAAATGTGTTGGCTGAAAGGAAGGAAGCGAGCTTATATAACGCCAATTTCAAGTTGATTTTGGACACAAACTTACCAAATTTGACAACTGTCCTTGCAAAGCAAGAACATTTTTACTTGGAGTGGGAACAATGAAGGCTTCATGTGTTTAAAACGCTCTTTCTTTAGTAAGATAGCCTTTTAAACATCGAAGATTGCGTTGCTATCTTTGAATTTTTAAATGGCTTTTACTTGCTATGTATTTCCTGTGAATATTCTATTCTTTTAATGCTGCTGAAGCTCAAATGTCTGTATGGGGGGGAATCATTTGGTTTGTAATAAAATTAAGTTCTGCATTTATGAAATATTTACAAAACAGCTTCTCATAACATTTTAACTAAGAAGCAAAGCACGGTTGATTATCACAGCTACTCACTATTATTATTGTGTATGTGTGTAAACATGTGTGTAGGCATGTTTGTGGGTGTGCTTCTGTGTGTGGATGTGTGTTAACATGTGTGCTCATGCATGTGGAGGCTGGAGGACAATCTTTGGTATTGTTTCTTTGGTACATATTTATAAGATACAATAAAATAATAATATACAATAAATGACAATTATATATTAAATAAGTGTTCCTTAATGATCTGGAACTCACAAGTAGGCTAGACTTGTTGACCAGTGAGCTCTGAGAACCTGCTAGTCTCTACCTTCCTGGTACTGGGATTACAGGCAAATGCCATCAGATCAGGATTCCTTCTTTCCTTCCTTCCTTCCTTCCTTCCTTCCTTCCTTCCTTCCTTTCTTTCTTTTCCAATATGGGTTCTGGGAACTGAATTCAGCTTCTTTGTAGAGTCAGCCAATTGTTGGTATTAGTTAAAACACACAAGTAAAGTAGAGTAACATGTGATCTGAGAGACTCGGGAGATATCCAGAAATTCTTCTGCATCCTCCAATCCTGATCTCATATCTGCTAGCCTTAGGAAGCAGGCAGCTGTGAAGGTGAGGTAGCCATTCATTGCAAGTGCACTCCGTGTGCGTCAGACAGGAGCAGGGGAGGGCTGGCTGGGAACAAGCACACTATTGCTGTTACATCCCACTGAAAGCACCCACTGCAGAACTCTTGGGACTGCATAAATTCCCAGCTCTGACTTCAATTGATTGGAATGCTTAGGCAGTCTGTCTTCATTTTGTTGTTCTTCTTAGCTTCAAGCTCCACCTGGGGTCCTATGCCAGTGAGCTGAAGTGACCCCGGCTTCTTCCTCCTGCTACGTCTACGCCAGCCTCACATCTCACACCCAAACGGTCTTTCTGACTCTTCTGTCCAGTTTCCTTTCCACATAGTCTCATCTGACTATGAAAGGGATGGAAAACTAGTGAGCTTCGGATCCCAACTGCACACCACCCCCAACAAATACAGATGAACAAGGGAAGCAAGATATCTTACTGTTTCCTGTGGCCGTGATCAAACACCAGATGGACAAATAGCATGTCCTGTCTGCTCAGCTTCTTCCTGGCCTCTATGTGTTGTATTCCTTGCTCCTGAAAACAGAAGCTCTGTGAAGTTAGCTTCTAGAGTTAGAAGCTCTAAGTTCTCTATGGGGGAGAAGGGAGAGGTGACTTTTCTAGAGTCTAGGTCTCCCCTTCATGGGAGAAAGGATTTAGTTTCAAAGATTTGCTCTAGGGAAGAAAAGTTCTGGTTTCTGCATGTGGGCTAAGGCAGTCAGGAGAAGATAACAGGAAGGCAGGAGAATCTCAGTATTGCTATAGAGAAATACCAGAAGCAGTTGACTCAAAAAGAAAAAAGGTTTATTTAGCTCCTTCTCCACAGGCGGTCTACTTCAAGATCAGATGGCCACTTTCTGCAAGCTCATGGTGGAACAAAGCAGTTGCATCTAAACCAAAAAGCAGAGAGAGGGGGAGGGGAAGGGAGAGAAAGGGAGGAGGGGAAGGGTTAGGGGGAGGGGAGTGGGAGGGGAAGAAGAGGGGGAGAGAGAGAGACAGAGAGAGAGAGAGAGAGAGAGAGAAAGAGAGAGAGAAAGAGAGAGAGAGAGAGAAGATGAGATCCCATAATCCCTTTTGAAGATATGTACTCAGTGGTTCAGCCCTCCCACAGGGCCCATAAAGGTTTCTCCATCCTCCTGCAGTGGCTTCTCTGACTGGGTGGGATTCCATCCATGCTATAGGAGGAACGGGGGACCTGGCCTCTTAGGCTCCCATCTCTTTTAGTTCAAACCTCCGGGTGTACCACAGGGCTGCACTTTTTCAAGTACCTTTTCCAGAACCCTGACACTTGTCATTTAGAGCTTAGTGCTTAGTTTACTCTGTGGTCAGCTAGAGACCCAAGACAGAAAGTACAGAGCTAACTCACAGCAGGGCTTTGTTCTTCAAATGCTGGGAAGAGTGAAGAGCAGGCAGGTGGTATTGAGATAGCAGAGCTGTTAACAGCTGGCAGCTTGGGAAAGCTCAGGTCCCACACCCTCCTGGAGCTGAGGACAGCTTTACTGTAGCACTTATAGAGTCTGCTGCTTGAGAGACTCTGGAGGAGCTGAAAAGTCTGTCTCCCCTCTGAGATGAAGAGCCCTCGTGGAGGCAAAGCTAGTTACTATGGGGATGCTTTTTACCTTCTGGTTCTTGGACCCTTGCTCTTATTCAGGAACTGGCCATAGGTAAAACACTAACCAAATGGAGCCATTGAGGCTTACGGTATTTCCTTGGCTAGGAGGCTATGGAGGCCCCTACAGCAAATCAGAACTAAGGGGTAATTTACGAAGAGGCAACAGAAGCCGTTTCCTTCAGTGGTGTAAAAGAAAGACACATTTGTACCTTATGATGGCAGCTACAGGAGAAAACACCTAGATCTGCCTCTGCAGCCATTTTGTAACTGAGAGGAGCACAGCCATCTACTATGGATGAGTAGCAGGAAAAAATAGAAAGAGCTTGGGGCCTTCTTGAGCCTTCTGTGTGCTTGTACTGACTGGCTGAAGTTGTTCCATCTCTCTAGAGACTTGATGTAGCATTGAGCATTTCTACCTTTGTCTACTGAACTTCAGGAGAACACCATATCGCTCGTAGGGAATCCAGGCTTTTTCCCAAGTTGAGCCTTCTGAAAAAAAAAAAAAAGATTTTTCTCTAAAAAGTTATAAACCCTATGGTCATTTGTAAATGTAAAGTCATTTGTTTCTAGTATTCTGCACAGTGTCAGTTTGCAATTTCATGTCTTGTGAGTAGTTATGAAGGAGGAGGCATAAGGTTTCGTGAAGGTCTGTCTATGCCTACCCTGTAGCCAGCTACTGCTTGTCCACTCAGGAGGTGACTCAGACCTTCTCGAACACTGGGAGCAAGGAGGTTACCAGGAGAGCCCAGCTTAAGTTGATCTCTGCAGACAATTAGCTGTGAAGTCACAGGCTAGTTAAATGGCCTCTCTGAGATTCGGAGCCTCTTCTGGAAGGTAGAGATAGCAGCCTGCATTTCTCTCAGGGCCCATTCCAGGATGGATGGAGCCAGTTTCGGACTATTCAGTAGTGATATATGGAGACAGTGGTGAGGATAATGAGGACCAAGGTCTTGCTGCATCTAACTGTCAATATGACTGTAAAAACAGTGGGCAGGAGAGAGTGGCCAGCGGACAGCAGATTCTCATGGGATGGGTGCAGAAACCGTGTCCGGGTAAACCAAAGGTTAGATCTTCTCAGCAGGTGACTTTCAGTGCAGGTGAGGGAAACACTGAGAGACACTATGGGTTTTTGGTTTGTCTACTCCTTGTTAATGAGGCATTGGGGATCAAACCCAAGCTAGGCAAGCATTCTACCAACCTATACCCCTCAGTGCAAACTCCCTGCAACTCCAGTGAGTGAACCCAGCCTCTTTGGCACACTTTGCTCTGCTACATTCAGAAGAGATTCAGTTCTTTTTAATTTTTCTTTGTTTCTTTATTTTTAAAGTTTTATTGTACTTGTTTATCTACTTGTATGTTTATGTGTGTGTGTGCGCATGCATGCACTGGACTTCCTGTATTGGTCAGAGGACAACTTGCAGATGTCTGTTCTCTCCTTCTACCAGGTGGGTCCAGGGACTGAACTCATGGACTTAGGCTTGTCAGCAGTGCCTTTATCCGCTGAGTCATCTCGCTGGCCCAGAATGTGCATTCGCTAAGGGCAAGGATTGTGTTGTAACACCTGTCTTATCACCTGACCTGACACTGAGCCACAAATACAGAAAAAATTATCAGTGAACACTTGCTCACTTCAGTTGAATTTGTAAATTAGGCTCACTTAAGGGAGAACACACCTGTATTCATTTTGCAAAAGGATTTCCTGGATATATCATTTCTTTTGCCAGAGGATCCTATACCAAGGGTAGTAGACATCCTGGTGTATTTGATAGAGATGCAATTTCAAGTAGACCTCATTCCCATCACTTTTGTGAGGGAAACAGGTACATGTACCACCCCTGGAATTGCAACTGATGCTATGCTTGCACGAAGAGTTCATCTAATTTTAGTTTCCCTTGTTTCCTGGCATTTGCAAAGTGTTCCTGGGTCTGGAATCATGTTGCCAGGGATGTTCCATCCTAGGTCATATGCGAGTATCTGCAATCTGGTGGAGACCATGTCCCTAAGGCTGATTCTCCCAGGGAGAAACACACTTACTTCCTGGTTCCCACCTCTCTGCGTTAGTAACAATGTATTTCAACTCTACCAGGAAATCACTCATCTGTCACCACTCATTAAAGGTGTTTGTCTGGAACTGCAAACTATTGAGGCTGATGCTTTGGGGCAGTCATACTGCTATTAATATTAATACCCTGGTGATGCCTACATCTCTCTCGAGAAGCGCTTCTTGCAGGCTCCGCTGATGTCCCTCCTCCCCACTTTGAAGATCCTCAGCCTTGCCCTGAAGCACACTTTGAAGGATTTTAGGAAGTTATTGATCACACAATAAAAGGCAGCAGGAAATTAAACATGGCCTTTAAAAGGATGGAATACCCTTAGAGTTGGGCTGGCCTGTTGGCGCTCTAGAGGAGCTTTTTCCTATGATGCTGTAGGCATGGCTAGTCTAGTCACTTATGTATGTGTGTGTGTTGATATTCGTTAGTTCATTTAAGGTGATAGACTTTTCACTTTAAAATTTTATAGTTTTCAAATCTTCTCACAGGAATACACCATATATTGGGCATATCCCTCACATTCCTTTCTATTTGTTTTCCCTGTCCTGTCCTTCCATTTAATCCATTTTGCCCCCCAAGGCAATTCCACTGTTACTTTCATTTAGTACAGGTAAATATAATTGTATGTAGCCGTTTAAAATCTTGGAACCACAAATGAGAGAAAACATACAATATCTATCTTTTTGAGAATGGCATTATTCATTTAATAGATTCTTCTGCAGTTGTATCTTACCCCTCCAATGATGTAAGTTTATTATTGTTTATGGTTGAAAAAAGTCTGGCTGTGTATACATACCACATTTTAAAAAAAACTCATTCCTCTGTTGTTGGTCACTAAGAGATTGGTTCCATTCCTCTGTCGTTGGGCACCAAGAGACT
This sequence comes from Rhynchomys soricoides, assembly GCA_019843965.1. Lineage (NCBI taxonomy): Eukaryota > Metazoa > Chordata > Mammalia > Rodentia > Muridae > Rhynchomys > Rhynchomys soricoides. The sequence continues at coordinate 13,354,762 of JADRCH010000013.1, forward strand.
GGTTCTGTATCATGTCACTGTGGATAGTGCTGCAATAAACACAAAGTGATCAATCAATCGTTGTGCAGATCTATTCTCCAAGCCAAGCAGCTGCCATCTTGGGGAATTAGCTATGTCTACTTGCAAAAGATCATTCCACCTGGGCTTGTTGACCCCTTACCTCTCTTTACATAGGGGTGGGCTGGGGGCTTGACCCTCTCCTGAGTATCTAGTGATGCTCTACCATCTGTTGTGTAAGTCCACTTTAATTCCTTATAGCTCTGGAAAGTGCTAGAATATATGGTCCAGGGGAGATAAGGAGGATGGTTCCATTCAGCTGCTGGGTATAGGAAAATCATCATTTTTCTGGGTAAAGAGTTTCTGAGGTAATCTTTTGTCAGGAGAGCACCCACACTTCTGTAAGTAACCCCTCACCTATGTTCTTATGGAAGCACAATGAACTTACTGGTTCCCCAGAGTAAACTTTGGTAGAATTATGCCTTTGTTTGGCATTGGGACCTTGGAGGTGGGGAGTAGATGCTGCTTATATTTCCTCTTGGGAAGGAATTTTATAACAGCATTTTCTGAGCCCTTGGGGGACCTCAGACATTGGGAGACATGCAGTGTCAGGTTGAAGTGTCAGGGTCCTGTCAACCAAAGTCAATCAGGAGGGAGAGATGTAGTCTCAGCAGTGAGAGGCACTGTGACAAGAGGCAAAGGCAGAAGTGGGGAGTCCATATGTGAGTACGGGGAACTGAACCCAGGGCCTCTGCAAGAACAGCACTTGCCATCTCTCCAGCCCTAGGGCATGGTCTTTAAAAGGACGATTAAGTTAACTTTTGGCTACTAGGCTAAGCCATTACTCAATATGATTGGTGGAACAGAAATTGGAGGACAGACACACAGAAGGAAAACTCTCTTTTAGGATACACAGATAAGACAGCCATCTATAGCCAAGGATGAAGGCCTCAGATAGAATGAGCTCTCCCTGCACATAGTCTTCAGAACTTTGGCAACATGTATCATCCTGCTTAAGACACATATCAGTCATGGGATGGTCTGAGCAGTCCAATAACAAAAGTCATGGATGATCCAAGTGGAAATGTCTGGGAGGTAGCCTAGATTGTGGTGTGATTTGGGGGTTAGAGGTCATAGAGGGTACCTGGAGCCATCAAGGCAGATGGTAAGCCACAGGAAGAAGATGTAAATGGAGAAGTGAGTACTCATGCCCTTGTCCCAGACTTCCTGGCTTTTCTTTCTTCCACAAAACCTAGTCAATGGCACAAAACACATCTCACTGATGCCTTTGGCAAAGAACAGGAAGAGACATAGTGGGTGAACCTCCTAATTACTTGAGTGGCTTCCTGTTTAGAAAGTCCTCCTCTTGGTACCTCATCTCATTCACCTCTCACTTGCCATGCCTACAGGTGTGTTTTAGTTAGCATTCCCAGTTTATGGATGAGGAAACTGAGGATTCAATAAACTCTTCCTGCCTGTATGCTTGATGAGGAAAGGTCTCATGTAGCTCAGTCTGGTCTCAAAATCTCTATATAAATTCAACTCCTAATCCTCTTGGCTCTCCCTCATGAATGCTGTGATTACAGGTGTGTACAACCATGCCCTGTTTATGTGTTGCTAAAGATTAAAACTCAGGGCCTCAATACATACAGGTACCATTCTAACTGAGCTATACCCTAAGATGTAGCCCTTCATGGAAAGGTCCTGTACCTCAAGAGGACAGCTTCTAAGCACAGCAGTGGACCAGACAGTGTCCCTCCGATGGCCATGGAGCAGCCTCCACCATCCGAGGTCTATTGTACTTAGCTCATCTATACAAATGTTGCAGGATCCTCCATGTTTTATGTCCTGTTAGAGAGACACGGCCAGGGTTGCTTCAATATTAGGCAAGTGAGGGAACAGATTAACTTCTCAGACCTTCAGTCTAACATTCTCTCTTTCCTTCAGCTCTAGCCCAGGATTCTCTCTATCACACTTCCCTATTGCTTTTTTGGGGGGAGCTTAGTGTATGGCCACAGTGAAAGACATCCTGGCTTTTGTCCACTGTTTGGTCTCTGGGCTCCTTAGCTCTTCAGATGCCAGAGGACGTCTCTAAGCAGATGATGGCTGGCTCCTCCCATCTTCCTTCTCTTTTCTTTAATATGGAAGAGACTTCCATGTTCCCTCCAGTCCACATGCTCTGTTTTCTGCCTTTCCAGTTGGCCAGTTGGACGGCCATGGTGAGAGACACTTTCTACTTTGCTCGATTGCTGTAGATGCTAAGCCCACAAAGGGTTGATTTGCAGCCTTCTGCACAGACTGCAGGAGTGTTCCTCTTTCTCTCTTGGCTCCAGGGAAGGCTTAAGTCCTAGTGTCATTGTGCCTCAACTCCTGGCCTGTGTGTGGCTGGACTCTTAGCTTTGATCTCACGTCAGACTCTGGCTTTATTATTTTTCCAAGCACAGTGATTATCCCCCTAATCATGCCAGGAAATGAAAAGCCACAGACGCTTTCAGCTTGGTGGCCTGCAGATCTCTGTTGTATTATGAATGTGAAAGTTGATTGAACCAGGGAAACAATTTGAAAGCAGAGTTTCCAAAGCAACCTCGTTAAGTTGAAGCCTCATCCAATGTGGCAGTCAGGCTGGCTTTGAGCCAAATAGAGCCAGCATTTGTGGCTGGAGCACCTTGCCTACTCACTGCAGATCTGGGTGGTACAGTGTTTTTGGGCCCGTTAGCCTAGCATCTTTACCAACCAGTGGGGCCTTGATCTACATAGATGAAGCAGCAGCCTGACTTGCCAACTGGCCTTAAAAGAAGGGGTTTTCTCCCTCTTGATCTCCTCCTTCACTTGTCTCTCATCAGTATCTAGGCTTTATTTCATTTGTGGAACCTGGATACTGGTCCATAGTACAACATAGGAATGCCATAGCTCTGGTGTATGGATATCAAAATGTTTGCCAATAATGAGTATGCTTGTCAACAATAAGGAGGAAAAAAAAATGAGTAAATAACATCATATGTTCTGAGCATTTGAAACATCTTTTTTTTTTTTTTCGAGACAGGGTTTCTCTGTGTAGCCCTGGCTGTCCTAGAACTCACTCTGTAGACCAGGCTAGCCTTGAACTCAGAAATCGGCCTGCCTCTGCCTCCCAAGTGCTGGGATTAAAGGCGTGCGCCACCACTGCCCGGCGAAGCATCTTGATGAGTCTTTTTTTTCTTAAATCTTATGGGCTCTTTCAGGTTATTGCTTGCACATTTTTCTTCCTTCTGTCCCCCTCCTTCCAAGTCCCCATCATATCTGTACTCCATTTCCCTAAGATCTAATTGCAGAGGAAGTGAGAAATCACCCATCCATGCACCTCTCGCTGCCTTGGTATTGATATTTATTTTTTCTCATCATTTTCTGTCTCACTCCGACCTTACTCTTACTTTGTTGTATCTCCCAGTTGTACCATCTAGTCCCCTAGCTTGCTTCTGTTCTTCATCCACTAACAGTATGTGCTTGCTAAGAGGTCAGGTGACCAGCCTCTGTGAGTACTCAGCCCGAGAACACTGCCCCTTGGCTCGCTCTACTCACTGGCTTCAATCCTAAGGACTTTCAGCCTTATCCTTTATCTCCTGGCTTCCCAGGATTGCCCTAGGTCCTGTGTCTGCTGATACTTGCTCATTTTCAGAGGTGTCTTTGTTATTTTGTAGGCGTGACTAAAATTTAGAAATCAGCTAATGTAAAACATTATGAAGACCCATTTGGCTTCAAAAAGTTCTGGAGCTATCAGGCAGAAGTGAAGACACATGCTTTCCAAAACAAGAGTAGCCAGGCATTATGGTGAATATTGGAGTCACCCAGGGTGAGGTCCAGAAGAGACCATGCCTATCGAACCACACATCTGTGTTTTCTAAAGCATTTTTCCTGCTTATAAGTCAGAATTCATTCAGTAATCATGACAGAGCATGCGCTGTCTGCAGGGCTCCATACAGCACATAGAGATGAAAGCCTTGGCCTTTAGGAAGCTGAAGGGTTGGGTGGGGATGTGGAAATAGATCTCATCTGCTCAAGGCTCTTCATGATGCTTGATGGGCAGTCCCTAGTAGAATCCTCACAGCCCATGAGCACACAGTACCCATGCCACCCTTGCCACTTTGCAGATGAGAAAATGGATGCACAGTTGGGCAGAGGAATGAACTTGGTAAAAAACTCTCAAGTGGCAGAGCCAGGCCTCTAGAGTGGCCTCTGATCAGCTAGGTTCTGGAAGGACAGGAGCATCTGGAGACAGACGTGATGGGGCATGAGTGACAGGCTGAGGTTTGTCCAGGGCATGAGCACTTTGGGAAGTTCCCTGGAGAAAGAAGAGCCAGTCTTGCTTCTTCATAGGGGAACAGGAGTCAGAAGAGCAAAGGGTTAGGGACTTGGCAAGAGTGCTAGGTTAGCTATTGTGCTGGCTAGACTTTTCTCTACTTGTCTCAAGCTAAAGTCATTTGAAAAGAGGAGACCTGAAAATGTCCTCATAAGATTTGCCTGTGGGCAAGCTTGTGGTGCACTTTCCTGATTAATGATTAGTGTGGGTGGGCCCAGCACACCAGGGGTGATGCTGCCCCTGGAAAGGTGGTCTTGGATGGTAAGAAAGTAAGCTGAGCAAGCCAGGAGGAACAAGCCAGTAAGCAACACTCCTCCATGGCCTCTGCTTCAGTTCCTGCCTCCAGGTTCCAGTCTTGAGTTCCTGGCCTGATTGTTTCTTTTTTCTTTTGTGTCAAGGGTGTGTGATGCAGAGGTATAAGCTGAAATGAGCCCATTTCCCCCAGGTTGCTTTTGATCATGGTGTTTTATCACAGCAATAGAAACTTGAATTGAGACAGTCACTTTTCTTGTTACTGTGACAAAACACTTGAGAAAATATTGACATAAGCAACTTAGGGAAGAATGTGTTTTTGTTTTCTTTCTTTATTTTTTTTCCTCTTCTCTTAGTTAAAGGGTATAATTCATATCACAGTGTCTGAGATGACTGGGCACATTGTGACTGCATCCAGGAACATGGACAGGAAATATAGCCAGGCCATCAATCCTCAAGGTCCACCTCCATGAGCATTTCCTCCAGAGGAGCCCTTAAAATCTTTGAAAGATTCCACAGCCTTCCAAATAGTTCTATCAGCTATGAACCAAATGCTCACACACAGGAGTCCACGGTGAGCATTTCACATTATTAAACCACAGCAAAGGAACAACAATACCACAGTTTCAGGTAAAGAAAAGTGTGTAAGAGTGAACATGTGTACATGTGCATCTGGGTGCACATATATTTGCACATATCTATGAATACATCCTATACAGATATGTTTATGTGCTTGCCTATATGTACTTGTAAATTGTGTTACAGTTTGAACTCTTGGTTCCCTGTTGGTAGCACTGTTCTGGGTGGTGGTAGTGATGTTGGAGAACCTTTTAAATATGGCAGTTGTCTGGCAGACATAGGGCTGTGGAGGTGGGACTTGAGGGTTATATCTTGGCTCTGCTTCCTGATCCTTTGAAATGTGAGATAGCCATGTCTTAACTTTCTGCTGCCATGGATAGCAGACGCTTAGTCTTCCCCAATGTAACGGGCTAAACCTTCTAAACTGTGAGCCAAAATGAATTTCTCCCCCTTCAATTTTTTCCATTTATTTTTCTTTTCTTTTTTTTCTTTTTTCTTTTGTCACAACAGTAAACAAGGTAGGTGATACAATCAATGCTTGTGCAGGTATGCACATGTGAGCCCTTGTGATGGCCTGCAGAGACACTATGTTCCACAGCATTTTGTCAGAAGGACTGGGTTATGCTTTTATGTGTGTGTGTGTGGGAAGAGTCAAAGTCAGTGGGTGGGGGATGGGCTCCCAGGGTAGACAGGCTGGCTGACAATGGCCTCTCTCTAGCCTCACCATCAATTTGTTGAGTGTATTTGCTGCCTTTTTCTTGCCTTTCTAAATGTAAGTTGTCAGCCGAATGCTGACTGCCATTCCAAGTTTCTTTCAGCTGTCATAATACTACGTGTAAAAAACAACAACATATATTTATTTTCTGTTATTTACAAACTGCAGTATTTGGCAGGAAAGCAAATTGAGATTCCTGGGCAAAGAGGTGACATCTGATGCAGGATAGAGTATTTATTTATTTATTTATTTAATCTTCAGATGTACTCATTCTGTGGCAGTAAAATGACCTTGAAAGATCTTGCTGTGGTCATCTCTGGTTGCAGAAAGGAAGCCTGAGAGTGACACAGAAGAAAGAAGTCAGGTCGTGAACCCTACACTCTGACATTCTCTGACATTCTCAGCATCCTGTCCCCATGAACCAGGACACAATTATCAAATCATGGTAAACAATGGTGATGCTTTTGTGATAAGTGGACCTGGGCCCAGAATGCACTATCTACTCCATAATGTGTGTGTGTGTGCCTGCATGTGTGTAGGCATTTTTGTTCTTTGGGATGCTTTTTTCCCTGTCTCCTGCTTTTCTTCCTCAAGGGTTCTAGGCTACTTTCCCTCATCCTAGAGAAGGTAGAAATCTTATTTTCTAAGTCTCTTTGGAAATTAGGGGACAAAAATCCAAGAGGCAGGGCAAGATAGACATGGAGGCAAAGCAGAATGGATGTCAAATTATGACACTGACACTCTCAGCACAGTGACATCCATCTCTCCTAGCTCAGTGGTTCTCAACCTTCCTAATGCTGCAACTCTTCAATACAGTCAGTTCCTCATGTGGTGACCCCCAACCATAAAATTATTTTCATTGCTTCTTCATAACTGTAATTCTGTCTATTATGAGTTGTAATGTAAATATTTGACATGCAGGATAGCAGATAGGCCACCCCTGTGTAAGGGCCATTTGACCCTTCAAAAGGGTCATGACCCACAGGTTGAGAACCAATGCTCTAGCCAAGCTATCTGTCTTAGTTAGGGTTTTATTGCTGTGAAGAATTGGTCATGCCAATTCTTATAAAGGAAGACATTTAATTGGGCCTGACTTACAGTTCAGAGGTTTAGTTCATTATTGTCATGGCGAGAAGCAAGGTGGCATGCAGGCAGACATAGAAGAAGCTGAGAGAAGGAGCTGAGAGTTCTACATATTGATCCACAGGCAGCAGCAGGAGACTGTGAGCTATATGAGGCAGAGCTTGAGCATAGGAGATATCAAAGCCTGTTCCCTCAGTGACACATTTCCTCTAACAAGGTCAGACCTCCTAAAAGTGCCACTCCCTATGGGCCAAGCATTCAAACACATGAGTCTGTGAGGGCCATACCTAGTCAAACCACCACACTCTTTGTTGGGTATCATGGAGCATGATTTGATGGCCACATTCCAGGAAGAACCGGCAGGATCTAAACAGTGACTGTTATAGCCTGAGGTATGGTGGAAGAAGGCCAGGGTGAGTGCCCGTGTCACAGCACCTATGAAGTGATTCCCTGGAGATGCTGAGAGAAGTCTACAGGGGTGTGAATCAGGAGGAGGAGAGTGTTCAACTGATCCTGAATGCTGCATACATTAAATTCCAAAGGTATCAGAATGTCACATACACGAATCTGCGGATTCCGAACTTTTTTCTGTCACACAAGTTGCATGTGTATGAACATGGTTTTAATCTCCTCACTCCAAAAGTTATTCACGCTCTCTGAAAGTAGAGGCCGAGTTGGTGACAAATTGCTGACTCCTTTGACATGAATATTGTTCATTTATTCACAGATGCGTTTGCCCTGACAAAAGCCCCTGCTTCAGCACATTTCAGCCGGTAACCGAAGGTATTCATGCTAATGCGAAATCAGCGAGCATTAGCGCAGACTTTCGGCAGCTTTCAGCTACTCCCGTGTCTCCTTTTCAGTGTCTCTTTTTCTTTACTCCATCATTTTCTCTTATGATTTAATTAGTGTGAGGCTGGAATCCTCCACTCTTAATTTATCTGGGAAGTTGAACAAACTGCATTTTGACACCTGCTGAATTTTCTGAGCCTGGCTGTCAGCTTCAGTCTGCATCCACTAAAACTACAGGGTGTGTGATGATTTCACAGCTCTCCCCCACCTGCCTGCTAAGGACAGCCACTGGCTGCAGCGAAATTTGAGGTTCCAGACCAGTTTCTTATTGTAGAAGGCAGACTTTACCTATTCTATTTCAGATCAGGGTGAGCTAAATAGGTGCTTTCATAGACCTGGAAGGATCATGGGCCCTCATGTTCCTTGTTTGGCTTGTGCCTGTGGTTCTCTGATACCTGATGAGTGACAGGTGCCTTAGGGACCACCAAGATGAGAGACAGAAATATGGTTCAGTGGCACAGCACTTGCATGGCATTTGAGAGGTCCTGAGTGCAATGCCCAGCACCGAATGATGAACATCCTAATCAATAAACCACTTACAACAGTGTTATTGGAGCCTCTCATTGTCAGCAATACAACACGTATGAGTGAAACCTTATGGTGAATGTCTACAAGTGACTCTTGTGGAACCAGAGACCTGCTACATGGTCTTTTCTGCTCCTCAGACCTTGAAGGCCCTTTTGGGAATCTCAGTCTAAAATGTATAGCCAATCAAGGCCCATTGAGGAAGGGAGACTGAGCTTTGACTGCAGCTAGCCACCAGGCACTGCTGAGCTGCCATGTTTGTAGACTGACCATCCTGGAGGCTCTATTTGAATTCACTTGCCCAAAGCTACCTTCTTTATGAGGCAGCACCCAGGGCCTTCAGTCAGCAGTGTCCAGTTTTTATTCCATAGTTATCAAGCTAAGTGCTAGGAGCTGTGTTCTTTGCAGGAAAAAAATGCCTGAACGAAAAGTAGGTCAGTATGTTTGATCTTGTGGGCTTGGATTTCAGTGTGAGAGAGAAGCCAGAGGCAAATGATAAGTAGATTATGTAGTGTTACATTAAGTCTTGGAGAAAATTATAAATTAAAGGGAAGGACCATCAGAAAAAGGGGGTTATAATTACAAGGGGTATCCTGTTGCTTCCGTGATGACAAAGGTGTCTGTAGGACTTAAAAGAAGAGTAGAGGAAGAGAGAAAGCCACTGGATTTGGCTTGGGCTTTTGAAACCTCAAAGCCCACCCCAGTGACACACTTTTTCCAATAAGGCCAAATATTCTAATCCTTCCCAACAGTTCGAATCCACAGTGACCAAGTACGCAAATATAAGAGCCTACGGGAACCATTTTTATTCAAACCACCATATGACCCAACGAATGATGCAAGCAGAGAGAGAAGCAAGCACATGGTGCAGAGGCGGGAGGCATAAGTAAGAGCAAAGGGGCCTGTGTAGCAAGAACAAAGGATTGAAGCAGAAGGGTAGTAGGAGTCCCTCAGGACTCAGTAAACTGGATGAACCATAGGGTCATAGGATCTGCCTTGGGTTCCTTTATTGTTTAGTTTATTTTAGTTTGCATGTGAATTTGGAAGTCAGTTTTCTTCTACCATGCATATCCCAGGGAATCTAACTTAAATCATCAGGCTCAACAGTTTGGCCTGGGGCTCTAAAGAGATTACATCTCCTATAGTATCCAACAAACCCTGAGGGCTGCGATGGTGGAGGGAAGGGTTTTTGTTAGGAAACCATGACAGTGACGTAGCGGTAGAGGTGGGAGGTGAGTTACTCAGCCCTGTGTGACAGTGAAGGCAGAAGAGTATTTATGTTCTGGATGCATTCAGAGGGTCAAAGCAACCAAGTTTCCTTCAAGCTTCCTATTAATAGTGAAGTAAGGATAAGAAAATAATCAGGGATAATTACATAGATTTTAGCCTAACTGTACAGGAAGAGACCATCTATGTAGGTTGGAAAGACTGTACCCTCACAGGGTCAGGAAAAGTTAATATTAGGTATCTGCTAGGTATGGCATGAAGATTCTGTTGTCATGAAATTTCCAACTTTCCAACTTTCAAAACATTCTAATACTCTTCAAAGGATACTTGACCATGTGTTTCCTAAGATTTTAATAATTTATGCACATCTCTGTATACTCTTAGTGAAGTGTAAGCATCTGGGGTCAATGACCTTATTTAATTCAGTGTCCTCTGCTGCTCTAGCACAGACATTGTGGATGACCTGTGGTTCATAATCCCGGAAACATGAGTTCACAGTGAGAAATCTATAAAATCATGAGGACACCAACTGCTGTTAGCCAAAGTTAAAAACCATGATCAGTGGCAGAATCAGATGTACTAGAACCTTGGATATTAGAGTAGGCAGATAGAAAAATCAAAGCAAAGATGTTTATACACTTGAAAGAGTAAAAGAGGCAATAAAAGTATGTTAATGACTCTCCTGCAAAATGATGGTAATTGAAAAGGAACCAAAATAAACTTCTAGAAACAAAAGGAAACATGTCTTTATATAAGGTTATAACTTAGTGGGCAATTAAAGAGAAGATAAATAAACTGCAAGACAGATACGAAAGAGGTTGAGAGAGCTTGGAATGTAAACAGATATCAAAATAAACTACAAAGAAAATAGAGGAAAGGCCATTTGGTTTTATAAATACAGAGAGTTTTTCAGATTTAATGGAATACAACAATGATCAACTTCATTAAACCCATCCCCAGTTTTGCTCTAAGACTAAACCTCAAAGACAAGGGAGTTATAAAAGCATTCAGGAAGAAAAGATGCATCACCCCAGATTGATGTGAAATAGCCTGATGATAGTTTCTCAAAGACAATGACCAGATTCAGAAACTCAGGGAATGAGGCTTGTACTTTTATCTAAGAGCATGATGAACAACACACAATGCTAGGAAACGTCTTTTAAGAATGTGGATCACAAAAAGAAACTTCTGAACAATCAAGCCAGCATGTGTGTATTGACAAATGCCCTACTAAAGGAACATCTAGAGATTCTTAATTTAGGAAAGAGAATGATTTGAAAAGTAGGTTCCAACACACTAGAAGGGTTAGAGAGCAAAAAGTGCAATAAATGGTAAAATCTAAGTGAATATTGACTGTAAAAATCCATGTTCATTATGCCTGATCTGTGGAGTTTAAAAAGTCACCACAGGTTCTTATAAATCAGGATGTGAATGGAGGGTTTATAACACCGGAATGCTTGTTGTTTGAGAGGAAATATAGGTAGCCTTGTCTTCCCTCTCAATGCCTGCTGTGGTGTAGTTTTGGGGGAGGGGATCTCTCAAGCTCGTGCCAGCAGCATCCCACCTTGGTGTCCAATATTTTTTCCTCTTTATGCTAAGATTGTTACTATGTTAACTGAATACATTTAATAACAATGAATATGGAGTGAATAATATCTAAAACTACCATAAGAAAAATAAGAGAGGGATAACTCAGTTTAAAAGACATTTTTTTTCAATTTAAGAAAATGATAGAAACTATCCAAAATGTATGAGAAATCATAGGCAAGCATAAAGACTAAATGTTTCAATTAAAACATAAAGAATGCCAAAATAGGTTTGAAACACATATCAAAACAATGCAAAGATCTGACACATGTCATTTACAAGATATATATTAAAATACAGGAATATAAAGTGGCTGAAATAAAAATGAGAGGAAAAACACCATAAGCAGGCAAACTCTAAAATAAATCTGACACAGGATATAATTAGAGACGTAATTATATCTCAGATCGAATGTCCTTTAAGACCTAAAATGTGTTTGGAGATGAAGAAAAACCCACTAATTACCAATAAAGGTTCCTATTATTAACAAGTCTAACTCTGAATGCATCTTATAGTCAGCTTCAGAGCATATAGAGAAAAAATAGACCCAACTACAGAAATATTGATAGATTATTCTTGTAACTTGGAGAGTTTGATTTCTTGCGCTCACTGATTGAGTAGCCAAGGAGATGAAGATCAGTAATGACAGAGAATGTCCCTGCAACACATTTCACAGTTCAGTGGAGAAACATGGGCAGAACACCCACAACATTCAGAGAATGTACATACTTTTCAGGCATGTGCAGTGCTTTTACAAAACTGATCACCTACTAGCCTCTACACATTACAGTGAATTCATATCACACAAATAGCAAGTTCAGCAGCCATAAGCTTTGTCCCACCCTATTGGAGCTCCATCTTCGTTCCTGTTCACACCTCTACATGCAATCCAGGATATGTATCCCAAACACCAGCCCACAGCTCTGCCTGCCTTTTGAGAGTTCTGAAGCTATCAAGGACAACCACTCCCAGAGGCTTACTACTCCCAGGGACTACCAAGTTATCCAATACCAGAGACAACTAGATGGCAAAAGGCAAGCACAAGAACATAATCAACAGAAGCCAATGCAATCTGGCACCATCAGAACCCAGCTCTACCACTACAGCAAGCCTTGGATATTATAACACACGAAGAACAAGCCCTGTGACCTTAAATCTCATCTCATGAAGGTGATAGAAGCTTATGAACAGGATATAAATAAATTCCGTAAAGAAATACAGGAAAACATGATCAAGCAGGCAGAAGTCTTTAAGACTTCAAATAAATCCCCCAAAGAAATATAGTAAAATATATTCAAACAGGAGAAGGAAATGAATAAAACAGTTCAAAACCTAAAAATAGAAACAGAAGTGATAAAGAATATACACTTGGAGGCAACCCTGAAGATGGAAAACCTAGGAAAGAGACCTGGAACTATAGATGCAAATATAACCAACAGAATACATGAGATGGAAAGAAAAAATCTCAGGCTTAGAAGATACCATAGAAGAAATTGAACATTGGTCAAAGAAAATGTAAATAGTTCCTAATTCAAAACATCCAGGAAATTTGGGATACTACAAAAAGACCAAACCTAAGAATAATAGTAATAGAAGATTCCCAGTTCATTGGACCAGAAAATATCTTCAACAAAATCAAAGAAGAAAACTTCCCCTAAAGAAAGAGATAGCTATAAATGTACAAGAAGCTTATAGAACAGTAAATAGATTGAACCAGTACAGAAAATAATAATCAAAACACTAAATGTACAGAACAAAGAAAGAATATTAAAAGCTGTAAGGGAAAAAGGCCATGTAACATATAAAAACAGACCTATCAGAATTACACCAGACTTATCATCAGAGACTCTAAAAGCCACAAGATCCTGGACAGATGTCTTATAGATCTACCACAAAACCATCCCAGACTACTATACCTAGCAAAAGTGTCAATTACCATAGACGGAAAAACCAAGACATTCTTTGACAAAACCAAATTTAAAGAATATTTCTCCTTACAGAGGGTACTAGAACGAAATCTCCAACACAAGCAGGGTAACTACAGCTAAGAAAACACAAGAGATAATCAACTCACAGCAAAACCAAAGGAAGAGACACACACACACACACACACACACACACACATACACACTACCACCACCAACTTCAGAATTAGCAGGAATTAACAATCATTGGCCATTAATATCTCTCAATATCAATGAACTCATTTTACCAATAAAAAGACACAGGTTAACAGACTGGATATATAAACAGAATCTATCACTCTGGTGCAACAAGATTGTACCTCAGCAACAAAGATAGACACTATCTCAGAGTAAAGGGCTACAAAAAAGTTTTCCAAGCAAATAGACCCAAGAAACAAGCCATGCTAATATTTAATAAAATAGACTTTCAAACAAATGTAATCAAAAGAGATGGAGAAGGATATTTCACACTCATCAAAAGAAAAATCTAGCAGGATAAAATCTCAGTTCAGAACATCTATGTTCCAAATGCAAGGAGATCCACATTCATAAAAGAAGCTTCACTAAAGCTCAGTTCACACATCGAACCCTGCACATAATAGTGGAGGACTTTAACACTCTACTCTTACCAATGGACAAGTCATGAAAATAGAAACTAACAGAGAAGCAATGAAATTAGTAGATGTTATGAACCAAACGGATCTAACATATTTCTGCAGAACATTTCACTCAAAAACAAAAGAATATACCTTCTTCTCAGCATCTCACAGAAATTTTTCCAAAATTGAACATATATTCAGGTACAAAGCAAGCTTCAACAGATACAGAAACAGAAATAACCCCTTGTATTTTATCAAACCACTACAGATTAAGGTTGGACTTCAACAACAACAGAAACAACAGAAAACCCTCATACTCATGGAAATTGAATAACTCTCTTCTCAATGATTACTTAAATCATGGAAGAAATAAAGAAAGAAATTGAAGATTTTCTAGAAGTCAATGAAAATATAAACTTATAGGACACAATGAAAGCAATGCAAAGAGAAAAACTGATAGCACTACATGCCTTCATAAAGAAATTGGAGATCTTATAGTAGCAACTTACCTGCATACCTAGAAGTAACAAACACACCCAAGAAGAGTAGACAATAGGAAATAGTCAAACTCAGCACTGAAGTCAATTAGAAACAAAGAGACTGATAGAAAAATCAATAAGATAGAGAAAGCCTTAGCCAAACTAACTAAAAGGCATTGAGATAGTATCCAAATCAACAAAATCAGAAATAAAAAGGGAAACATAACAACAGAAACAGGAAATTAGAAAAATCATTAAGTCTTACTTTAAAAGTTTATACTCCACAAAACTGGAAAATCTAAATGAAATGGGTGATTTTCTAGACAGATAATACTTACCAAAGTTAATTCAAGATCAGGTAAACTATCTAAACAGTCCATAAACCCCAGGAAAATAGAAGAAGTCATTATAAGTCTCCTAACTGAAAAAGCTCAGGGCCAAATGGTTTTAGTATAGAATTCTACCAGACTTTCAAAGAAGAACTAATAACAATACTCCTCAAACAAAATAGAAACAAAAGGAACTCTACCTAAATCATTCTGTGAAGCCACAATCATCCTGACACTTAAACAATATGAAGACTCAACAAAGAAAGAGAACTTCAGACCAATTTTGTTTATAAAAATTGACATAAAAATACTCAATAAAATTCTCACAAACCAAACCCAAGAACACATCAAAAACATCATTCATCATGATCAAGTAGGCTTCATCCTAGGGATGCAGGTATGCAAGGATGGCTCAATATATGAAATTCCATCAATGTAATCAACTACATAAACAAACTGAAAGCAAAAAGACCACATGATAATCTCATTAGATGCTAAAAATGTATTTGACAAAATCCCACACCTCTTCATGCTAAAAGTCTTGGAGAGATCAGAACTTCAAGGTATATACCCAAACATATTCAAAGCAATATCTAACAAGGCAACAGCCAACACATAATTAAATAAATAGAAACTGGAAGCAATATCACTAAAATCAGGGACAAGACAAGGCAATATACTCTCTGCCTATCTATTCAATATAGTACCTGAAGTTATAGCTAGAGCAATAAGACAACCAAAGGAAATCAAAAGGATACAATTTGAAAGAAAGAAGTCAAGGTATCACTATGCACAGATCACGAGATAGTATTCGTAAGTGACCCCCAAAATGTACCAGAGAGTTCTACAACTGATAAGCAACTTTAGCAAAGTGGCTGGATTATAAAATTAACTCAAAGAAATTAGTAGCTTTTCTTTATAAAAATGATAAACTGGCTGAGAAAGAAATTAAGGAAACACCACCCTTTACAATAGCTACAATTAATATAGAATATCTTGGAGTATCTAACCAAGCAAGGGATACATCTGGATGACAAAAGCTTCAAATCCCTGAAAAAAGAAATTGAAGAAGGTATCAGAAGATGGAAAGATCTCCCATGCTCAAAGATTTGTAGGATTAACACAGTGAAATGGCCATCTTAACCAAAGCAATCTACAAATTCAATGCAATTCCCATCAAAATTCCAACACATTTTTAAAAATAACTTGAAAGAGCAATTCTTAATTTCTTATGGAAAAACAAAAAACTCAGGATAGCCAAAACAATCCTTAACTGTTGGGAGCCAGGGCCTCCACACCACTCTTGGGAACCTGACCTTTATACAGCCTTAGGCAAGTTTCTGAGTTTGTACAGCCTTAAAGCAGGTCTCTGAGAACCAGCCGTGTTTGTGCAAGATTAGCTGTCCCTTGCATCTCTGGAGGACAAGCTGACAGAAAAATGTTTAGACACCAGACAGTAGTTGAGCCATAACAACGGGAGGGCTGCAAGCTTCCTCTCCTCCCTCCCCTTGCCTATGATTTTTGCTTTATAAGATCTGCTTGTGTTAATAAAAAATAGACCTTGACAAAACTTTGCTTGGTTTTGCTCCTTTCTCTTGCCCGTTTTCCTTTCAGGCTTGGTCCCCCTCGATCCCACGAATAATGAGGTCCCATGGAACGGGACACTGAACAATAAATAAACTTCTAGAGGAATCATCATCCTGGATCCCAGACTCTACTACAGAGCAATAGTGGTAAAAACTACATGGTATTGGTACAAAACCAGACATGTTTATGGATTGAAGACCCAGAAATAAGCCTATATACCTACGGACACTTGAGGTTTGACAAAGAATCCAAAACTGCATAATGGAAAAAAAGAATGTATCTTCAACAAATAGTGCTAGTCTAACTGGATGCTTGTACATAGAGGAATACAAATATATCCATGTTTGTCATTCTACATAAAACTCAAGTCCAATGATCAAGTACCTCAGCAAAACTGGATACACTAAATCTAATAAAAGAAAAAGAGGGAAGTGGCCTTGAATGCATTGATATAGAAGACAGTGTCCTGAAAAGAATACAAATGGCTCAGGCTCTAAGATCAACAGTTGATAAATGGGACCTCGTGAAACTGAAAGGCTTCTGTAAGGCAAAAGACACTGTCAATAGGACAAAATGCCAGCCTAACAGATTAGGAAAAGATCTTCATTAACCCTACATCTGATAGAGAGCTAATGTCCAAAATATGTAAAGAACTCAAGATGTTAGACACTAATAACCCAAATAACCCAGTTAAAAATGGGGTACAGAGCTAAACAGAGAATTATCAACAGAGGAATTTTGAGTGGCCAAGAAGCACTTAAAGAAATGTTCAAGATCCTTAGTCATCAGGGAAATGAAAATCAAAATGACCCTGAGATTCCACTTTACACTGACACCAACCAGAATGTTTAAGATCAAAATTACAACACATGTTACAATATATGATGGTGAGGATGTGAAGAAAGAGGAACTCTCCTTCATTGCTGGTGGGACTACAAAGATGTACAACCACTCTGGAAATCAATCTGGCCATTTCTCAGAAAACTAGAAATAGTTTTACCAGACCCAGCTATACCACCCCTGGGCATACACCCAAAAATTTCTCCATCATACCACAAGGACATGTGCTCCATGATGTTCATATCAGCTTTATTCACAATAGCTAGAAACTGGAAACAACTCAGATGTCCCTCAACCAAAGAATAGATACAGAAAATATGATTTATTTACACAATGGAATACTGATTCAGCTATTAAAAACAAGAGCATCTTAAATTTTGGAAGCAAATGGATGGATCTTGAGAATATCACCATGAGTGATATTCAGATCCAAAAAGACATGCATGGTATGTACTCACTGATAAGTGGATATTAGTCATAAAGTACAGGATACTCATGATATACTTCAGAGACCCAAAGAAATTAAGCAAGAAGGAAGGCCCAAGGAGGATGCTTGAATCTCATTTAGAAGAGGAACTAAAATAATCATAGGAGGTAGAGGGAAGGAGAGAACTGGGTGAGAGAGGGGAGGGGGAGGGGGAGGGGAATGGGGGACAGAATCAGGTGTGGGGAGAGAGAGGGCCAGACGATCAGGAGAATGAATGGAAATCTGCAGCTGTTTGGGGTGGGAAGGTGGGAGTAACCTCTAGGAAGACCCGGAGACCTGGGATGAGGGAGGCTCACAGGAGCCAATTCAGGCAACCTTAGCCAAGTTGCCTAACAGTGGGGACATAGAACCTGAAAAAGCTACCTCCTGTAGCAGACATGACTCCCCAGTGGAGGGATACAGGCACCATCCCATCTATAAAACTTTCAGCCCAATATTTGTCCTGTCTAAAAGAAATGTGGGGACAAAGATGGAGCAGAAACTGAAGGAATTGCCAACCAACAATGGGCTCAACTTGAAACCTATCCCATGGGCAAGTACCAATTCCTGACACTGTTAATGATACTCTTATGCTTTCAGACAGGAGCCTAGCATAACTGTCTTCTAAGAGTTCTACTTAGCAGCCGACTGAAACAGATGCAGAGTCCCACAGCCAAACCTTGGATGGAGGTCACAGACTCATAAGGAAGAGCAGGGGGAAGGATTGAAGGCCTTAAAGAGGATAGGAACTCCATAGGAAAATCAACAGAGTCAACTAACCTAGACCCTAGGGAGCTCTCAGAGACTGAAGTCCCGGCACCTATGTAGCAGACACGCATCTTAGTCTTCATGTGGATCAGCCAACAAGTAGAGTTGGGTCTGTCCCTAAAGGAGTTGCCTGACTGTGAAGTCTGTTCCCTAACAGAGTTGCTTTGTCTGGCATCAGTGGAAGAGGATGCAGAGACTTGATGGGCTAGGGTAGGGGGATGTCTAGTGGGCCCCACTCTCTCGGAGGCGAAGGGGATGGGATTGGGGGTGAGGGACTCTGTGAAGAGGGTAGCATTTGAGATGTAAGTAAGCAAGTAAATAAACAAATAAATAGAAGTGATGAAATTACATGTATGAGAATAATATTTGATAAACTACATCAGAAATGAAAGAACTTTTGATAACATGCTTTAAATGGAAAATATATGCATAAAACATTAATTTTCATTACCAAATATTGTTTATAGACAAGGTGTTTCATAGCATTTTTATTTATATAATGTCTTAGATCTTATATATCTCCATCACGCTTTCCTGAGCCCTTCTACTCCTGCTGATTGGATACCTTGTCCCAATTTGTCACTTTCTATTTTCATGCTACTTTCTTTCTTTGGTGAGTCAATGAACTTAGTTAGGTCAAACTATGGGAGCATTGGTGAGTGGTTGTTGTTTATAGGAATATGAGCAACTTATCAGTGGCTACACTACTGAGGAAAATGTCTCTTTAATCCCCATAGCAACCATTAACTACCTGTAGATCTTTAGAGAGAAGTGAGACATCATTAGTCCATTCTCTCTGCAACAATTAGCTGCCTATCAATCCTTATGGGGAGAGAGAGACAATTAAACTGATGAACTGATGCCTATGAATAAGATTATAGCCTGGAAGCTTACAGTAGAGAGTCTAAAAAGAAATCAAGTAAGTACTCTACTTTGAAAGATGGATAATAATAACTGAAAAAAAAAACTCAAGGAAATTATAAAGACACGGGGAAAATTAAGAGAATGCAAAATGAGTCCAACTGCATGGAATATTAGAAAATAGAACTTCATTGAAAATTCTAATAAAATTGTCACGCTTCTGCAAGGTTGACCAAGGATTAAAAGGAAGAAGAAAGGAATAAACACATCAGGAATGAAGGAGGCCTAACTATATTCCAGTGCAGCAGAGATGCGAGTATGGTAGGGATATCATGAAACATGGCTAATGATAAAAGCAGAGAAGATGGTAAATTGTAAGGAGAACAAAATTGTCTATAACTGGCACAAGAAAAGCATTTATTATAACATTGAGCTACAGATGATCTCACACTGATTCACACCAGGCTCAAGAGAGTTTTACAAACTATGTGAGTTGGTGGGATGATTCGTAAGGAGTTTGGGAGAAGAGACTCTGAGAAAATTCCTTCTATCTATCTATCTATCTATCTATCTATCTGTCTGTCTGTCTGTCTGTCTGTCTATCCATCCATCCATCTATCATCTATCTACCTACTCAGATATCTATCTATCCATCTATCTGTCATCTATCTCTCTGTTTATCGATCTAATTTCACAGAACAGATATTTCTTGACATAAAGTATTCCACAGGTTGAATAAGAGTCTAGTATCCTTAATATGAAACCCTAACAGTACCAGGTTAGGGAAAGAATGTTATAAATTGACACGATAATTGATAGAAAATTCATAAATAGAATATTCAATTGATTCTAACTAAGTTAATACATGATGACCAAGTTTGTATTATTATAGGAAAATGTTAGGCAAGTTCAAAATTCCATGTATAAATAAGCTTATACATGTAATTGATCACTGGAACAAAAACATGTAATTAAATCAGCAATATTTTCATGATAAAACTTCTTGGCAAACTCAAAATATGACAATTTCTTTAGCCTCATATACTTTGTCTACTTGAAATCATTAAGTACTATAAAACATCTTCTTTTGTATAGTTAGGAAAAAGATAGCATATTTAATGTTGTGACTTCTAATTAATAATATACTCAGCTAAAACAATTAGACAAGAAAATAAAACAAATATAGAAGAACTAGAAAGGAAAAAAGCAGTATTATCAGAGACTATGATAGAATCACAATGACATTAAAATTATGAGTATTAAAGTAATTTATAAGATTTTAGGTTTTGATTGACAAATTTGATCATGTATATATGTATACTTAAATATGAAAACATATTAAATGTACAAATCAACTAGCAATGGTGCTTATGATAAGAAAATAAATGTATCTAGGAACAAATAAAGCAAACTTACTTATCATAGGCTTGACACTCTTCTAAGCACTTTCATATATATATTTCATCTGTATGTCTATGTATCCATGCATATTGTAACTACCTTATATGATAAGTATAACAATTAATAGTATTTGCAGTGGAGAAATCTGAGACTCATATAAATTGTTCATTCTGCAGAGCTCATAAATAGGAATTGGAAGAAATAGCTAAGCAGGAATTGAAAGCTAACATCTGTTTTCTAGAATATGTGCGCCTAACTGGTATTCTATAATTTCTTATTTTTTGAGAAAAAATACAAATCTTTATTGAAGTACAACAATGATATTGAAAACTAGAGAGCTGAGCTGCATTTGTGGATACGATTTAATATCATAAGGGCTGCAGTCCCTCCCAAATTGCTCTATATGTTCAATGTAGAACCATACAAAGTCCTAAGAAGTTCTTCATGGAACTTGACCAACTTTTCATAAAATTTATATGGATAATAAAAAGGTCATGAAGAGCCAATGCATTCCTGAAACATATGGGCTAAGAAATGAGGGGTACGTGCCTGATCAGACAACAACATAAAATAAAGAATGTGGACCTGGTGTAAGGATAGACAAACATGCTGAGCCCAACAAAGAGCTAGCAAGTGCTCTTGTGTTCTGTGCACATATGGGATCTGAGAAGTCGCAGAGTGTCTGCATGGGGAAAATTAAGGTCTTCCCTATGTGGAACTAGTTCTTTAAATGCAAAAACTTGAAAAATATATTCTTATTTCACACCATATACGAAAATTAATTCCAGATGGTTTAAAGTCTTTAAATGTGTTAGATAAAAGTTTATGAAATGTGGATCACTTTATGACTGTTAGGATAGTTATTTCTTAAACACAACACACAAAAACTCCAATGATAAAGAAAAAGATTGTAAAAGCAGGGCACATTAAAATTAATAACTTCTAGTTATGGGAAGACCACAGAGAATAAAAAGATGAGCCACTAATTGAAACTTGTAGCACATTTAACTGGCACCACTTCAGTGTCCACAACACCATAAAGGTCTCCTCTGATAAACACCTAACAGTCCAAAAAAATTGAAATTTACAGCAGAGAGTTTGAACAGCCAACACATACTTAAAAAAAATGCATAGCTTCTGTAGTAATCATGGAGTGTATATTAAAATCATATCATGATATAATTTGTTTCTGTCTTAGATAAGCAGTAATTAAAAAGTTTTAAAATACCAAGTTAATCAGGGCGGGGTGTTAAACAGAGGGAAACTTGCATGGGCAATGGTTTGGCATTAGCTTGTGTGATCATTAATCTTCCTTCCAAACTTGACTGGGTAGAGAGACATAGAGAAAATTAGAAAGTCGCTGTTTTGGAGATGTTCAGGGTGTTTCCAATGGGCATGTGGGTTGGTGAACTCTGGTGGGGGAAGGGAGGAGAGACTCACCTTGAATGTAGGTGTAGCTGTCCAATAGGTGGGGGCCTGGATGGAACTGAATGTAGAGAGAGGAAGCCCACAGGCACCATGCAAGCACCTTTCTTCTTGAGGATGTGCCTTTGTGATTTTTGTGCCTGTGAATGCTTATAAATGTAGGATTCCAGCTTCTTCCACTTGAGCAATGATTCACACCAACAACTCTGCAGGGAGCTTCTGGGTCTTCAGTTATGAGTTTGGGCTGCATCACTAGCTCCCTTGTTCTAAGGCTTCCAGATTCTTGAGCAAATTAGTTTCTTTGGCTCTCTGGTTTATTACCAGTCATTTGTGGGACTATCTAGCCTCTGATCACATAAACCAATCTAATAAATCCCATTATAATTACATTCCCCTAGTTCTGTCCCTCTAGAGAACCCTGACTAAAATGCCTTCTAAGATAGAGAATACAAATGCACTACAATCCAGAAACCCAAACATTCTATTCATATGCATGTCCTGTAGAAACTCTTGCAAAGTTCACCAGAAGGATGAGCAAGAACACCACCATTAGTGCTATTTCAGAAGTAAAAAGGTGAAAAAGACCCAAACGTGCATGCACCTAGCAAGATGGAAAAGCACAATTTTTGCTAGGGTAGTATGAAGGAATTCTGTACAGTGATGGGATTGTGCATGAATTGCAAGTGAGTCTGAGCATGTAGGGATCAGCAGTATCAAATACTGTTGAGTCTAAGAAGTGTGGCAGAAGAATAAATTGAACACAGTTCTGTCTATAGAAAGCCAGGAAAAAATGAAACAGTGTTTTGCTAGAATTTTTATTCTTTTATGTATGTTTTATAGGCAATACTTTGTGTGTATGGTATATTTCTCAGTATACAAAGATAAGAAGAAAATCTGTGGTGAGAGAGTTTTCTATTTTGGAATGTGAGTGTTGCCCTTGGCCTTTCCCAAGTATCTCTGAAAACATCACATAAAGGATACTAGAAAAATCACACTATGGTTGGAATTCAGCTCAGTTGGTAGACTGCCTACCAAGGCCTGGGCTTGAAACTCAAAACTGGTGGCCTGGGTCTGTAGAAGTTCAAGGTAATTTGGGCTACATAGTTCAATTGATGCTAGCCTGATCTACACGAGCCACTGAAAACAAATGAAACAACAGAAAAAGAAAAACCTACAGGTAATATAGAAAGAAGCAAGGAAACCATCAAACCTCTACTCATAAAATGTGAAGATTCCCACCCAAGGATAGATACTGGACCAAGCAGATGGAGTTCATTCCAACCTTCTGGCTATGACTGGGGCATAGACTTCCCAAGACAAGTGAAAGACCATGGTATGGCTATAGACTACCAGACCAATGCATCAGCCTCTCAGCTGTTGAGAGTGCTGAGTTCTATAGTTGCCTTCTTCAGAGAACATCTCGAGCATGATGGGGTCACCTTGTATAGAAACAATAGGTAGGTCACATTCAACCCTAGGTGTGAGTCAGGGCCTAACTCTTGATCAGCTACTAGTACTGTATGATTAGTGACATCATCTATACTTCAGTGCTCTCTGAAGAATTGAGTGGGGTCCACATTGAAATTTGGCTTCTGGCTCTGCCCCTTGCTGGCAGAGGCATTGAATGGGCCAGCTGGAGTAGGGCAGGAGAGCTCTCTGCTGAGGTGTGGGTGCAGGATAGTCAGAGGGCTGACAAGATCAGATACCTTTCACATCCAGATCCACCTTTGAACTTTGAGTTGACCCACCCCAACATCTACCCCATCGTTGAACTCCTGGAGTGCACAAAAGGACTGGTCCTACAGATATCAAGAAACAGAGACACAACAGGATAACTAAGAGTAGTTCCAATGAGATTCCAGTAGTGACAGTGTAACAGACACCAGAGACTTCCAACCAGACCAATAAGTCATTACAATGAACATTTGCAAACAGGGAAGTGTGAACAAATTGGTATACTGTGGGACCTACTGTGACACACTACAGCTTACACAATGAGATTCCCCCCCCCCAATTGTGGGAGAAGTTGCAAGGGTAGAAGGTAGGTATAAAAGGATGGAGAGATGAGTGGGAATGGGGTGCATGATGTGAAATTCACAAAGTACCAATAAAAGTTAAAAACATAAAAATAAAAACTAAAAATAAAAAAGGAACTTGGCATCTCCCTCTGCTCCACCTAACTTTGCTCATTTCATCACAGGTTCCTCACCCAAGGACTCTCTTTCCAGGCTCTGATTTTAGGGAAAATGTTGTGTATGAATTTCATGCATGTATTAAGCACCTAGAGGGGAGCATGGTTTTAGGTAAGAAGGGATGTTAGATTTGTTCTCACAAATCCTCTAGATTTGTCTCTAGAATGTTCTCGGAGGTGGATGGAGAGGCTCTCCACTCTTTCCCTACTTCTTAAATATTCTTTAGCAAATACTTCACTTGACTCACATACAACTTGCTATTTCATAAAAGGCCACCAGCACACAGTCTTTGCAGAGGAATGATAGATTAAATGGGGTTGGGATTGAAAAAGAGAAAGGCTAAAGTGTAAGACACCACGTACAACAATAAACTATATGAAAACTTTGGGAAAATGTTACATCAAACCATCAATACTTGATCACAAAGAGTTTTACTTGGTTTAACCTAAACTGTTTTCTAAATTCTTATAGACATCACATGCAGTGTAATCTTTCTAGAAAAGAGCTCAAGAGAAAATAGATGGTTCAAAGGGGAAAAATGACAGAAAGAAATGTCACAGAAGTTAGTGGAGCTCCTGAAGAAAATAAAGGTGCAAACACAATATCACAGAGACAAAAGTTACAAAAGGCCGTAAAAATAGAATAAAAATTGCAGAAGATGGGAAGTCTTGAGGAAATCATGCAAGACAAATGGAAAAGCAACAATGCAATCACAAATATAGAGCAGGTGGTGGGTTTGAGGTGAATGGCGGCTGGCAGAAGGCAGTTCATGACTACTCAGGGCAACAGCTCTAAGGAAGTTCCAAACATGTCAAGAGAATGCTCATCTGTGATGTTCTTGTAACTGTTCTCTACAGGCTCCACATGGAACTGTCCCATGTGGTTATGAGTGAGTCACAGACTCAGGAGGTTTACAGCTTTTGCCTCTCAGAGACTGGTATTTCCAGCAGCCATGCAGTGGGTAGCCTGAGGTAAAAGAGGGAAGCTGATGGAGTGCACACTGCCCATCCAAGCTCATACTTCCTGGAGTAAGTGTATCACATCTGAAAGCAAGGCTTTCCCTTGCTGCTGGTCCCACAGCTCTAGCTTCCCTTGGATCCTATGGCTTCAAAAAATCTTCTGGCATTGGAGCTGTAATTTGCTGTGGAGTCTTTCCTGAGCTGGGGATCACTCAGCCAACAACCTTCTATGTGTGAGTCACATATTGGTCAAATATGCAGTTACTTGATCTGGAAAAGGCCATTGAAATGTAATGCTCCTGCCTTCATTACAGGTTATTGCACAGGACTATCCTCTGAACCAAAGTGCCACCATTTTGTGAGTTCTGACAAAGTTGCCCAGATCATCACAGCCCGGTCTGCTGACTATTTAATCATTTCTCTTCCTCCACAGAAGGAGGGGATAGAGAGGGTTATGTGACTCTTACCTGAATATCCAGCCACCACTCCCAACCAGTTGTACAAAATTTTTCCCCATCGCCCTTGGTCTTGAGGGAGGGGGATAGAGGATTTAGGTGGGCAAACTGAGGAGAGATAGTTTCATCTGGCAGTCATGTGGAAGCTATCGTCCCTGTGGGGGAACAGACCTTCCATTATGGGTAATGTAGGTTCACCTGTGTTCCTGTCATACCCACCTAACCATTGCTCTGTAAGTTTGATAGACTCATTGGGTTCCATGGTTAACCTTGATGGAATTATACCTCAGTTTATCTTTGGGACCTTAGAAAAGGGGTTGACATTGTTTATGTCTCTCCCAGGGAAGGAATTTTAGCACCAGGGACACTATAATATATAATAATTTATCCTTAACGTTGGGGGGGGGCAAATATCACACATATCTCAGATCCCTGGAAATTCCATTAATATGTTTGGTCACTGGATCACAGAAAAGTAAAATAGAGCTCTTGGGGTTTTGTTAGTCTTGCAATTTTATTAGTTGATAGAAGAAGAAATAGGAGAAGATTCTGAGAGAATATGCTGTATCTTATAAGGGATCATTCTTATTTGAACTATCTGCATGAACTTTAAGCATTGAAGACTGATTCTCACAGTTTACTTTCATACACACCTGCTAGGTTGTGGAGGATCTGAAGCTGAAGGATTTTCCATCCCAAGCTCATGATGCCTCTATCCCAAATTTTAGGTCCCAACCATTTCCTACAAGGGCCCTGATAGTTATGTAAGAGATCTGGTGGTATTTCTAAGAACACTGCTCTGGGAATGTTCTTTCCTCTTTCTTTTATTTTTTATATTTTTATTAATTCTTTGGGAATTTCGTATCACACAGCTGGATCACTCTCATTTCCCAGCCCTTCCATGTCCACCCTCCCCTTGTGAGACCCCTTCCTCAAAACTTCAATTTGAGTTATCTATGTACTCATTGGCTAATGGTCAAACTTAGCGGGCTGCCCTTTAAATGGAACTGAGTTGTTCCCCTCCCATGCCCATGCCAGAAGCCATCAATGTAAAGAGCTAACATCAACATTCTTTTCTTTTTCTTTTCTTTTCTTTCTTTCTTTTCTTTTTTTTTTTTTTCTTTTTTTTTTGGTTTTTCGAGACAGGGTTTCTCTGGGTAGCTCTGGCTGTCCTGGAACTCACTCTGTAGACCAGGCTGGCCTTAAACTCAGTTAAGACTGTCAAACAGTCTTAACACACTTTTTAAGCATTCTCTTCAATGGTTTCCTGTTTAGGCTGCTAGTTTCTTAGGAGGAATGCAGGTTGGAGTAGGGGTGGGGGTTGTCACAGAAGCCTTCTATGTCTTTCTCAACTATACTTATGGAATCATAGATATCACTGCAAAAGTATCTTCCTTGTTCTTCACAGTTAGCTGGTACCTTGGTCAAGGGCCTCCACATGGTTTCTGACAACAGGACTATGAACACAGCCCCCAGCTGCAGTAAGACTGTGGACCAAACAAGGTCCTTGGTGGCAATATAGATCTGGACATCTATCCTTGGTGGCATCTTATGGCAGCACAGGCCACTCACATCAGTGTGAACCTTGGTGGCAGCACAGTCCACAGACATCATGGTTTCAGGCATCAGTCCAGAACAAGCATAGCCTAAGGTGGCAATATGGGCTATGGACATTAACACAGATCCTAGCTTCAGCAGGACCATGGACTCTGTCATGGTTCTCAGAGTTAGCACAGATCAGACACCATCATGGCTTTAGGTGACAGTGAAGCCCACTTGCATCAGCCTGGTCCTCACTGCCACTGAATCTCATCAGGTCTCCATTTCTGCCTCCCTCCACAGCACACACATTCTCCATTTGTCTATTTTTACCATCTCTTCATCATGTATTTGTTCATCATAATGGTGCCACCACCTACACTGGGAAGGTGGGGCAGCCTGGGTGGCTTCCACTGCCATCACTCTTTCCTCCTTCTGGTCAGCAATTAGAGGCTTTTAAATGCTGCCATGGAGACACACTGACTTTCACATGTTTTCTTACATTGAACCTCTTGATGGAACACTTCAATACCTGCCACTCAAAATAGTCACCTCATTCTATTGTCCGTTCAGCTACATCATGTCTCTTAAAGCTGAAGTCCCTTCCACTAGGATCATTTGCCCATATAATTCTTCAAACTAGCTGCTTCTAGAAATGACTGTATGTGTATTGGTCCTGCTGAGCCTAAAGAAAGATTGCCAGTGCTTTCATGTTGATTTTTAAAACATTTTTAAAACATTGCAAAGGGTCATGAATCTTGGTTTACCATTCATTATGTTATTCTCCTAGTTTTTTGCCACCTGTAAATTTGATGGGCACATCTTCTATGTATTTATTCAATATATTGATGAAAGTATTGAGTAAGATTAGGTTAACTGGACAGAGATGCTGCCGAGGGCAAGGTCAGAAACAGGTTTTTGAGACGTGCCAATAAAAGGCATGCCTCGTTACTTTCACTGATTCAACAAATATTTATTGACTATCTGATATCTTCTGGGCAATGGGTGTTCCAGTGAGCATACAGTAATAAATATATTTTTTTTATGACTATAACCTCCTGATGCCCTTCGTAAAGGTTTTTATCAATCAATTTACTTTTGGATACCAGGAGAGGAGAAGGAGCACACTTCTTGTCTCCGTGCAGAATAGCTGTGTGCTGATCACCAACTAAGGGAGTTTCCAGTTGGGTATGGGCTACATCCATCATGGTACATAGCTTTACCTTTCAGTAGTTGGTATTTCAACTAGATCGTGAGCATTCAAAATGTATTACTCTCTAGCCATGTGATTCTCAGAGATTTTGATTTAATGGATCATTAAAAATCTTAATAAATAAGAACGTGCTAATGTGGACATAGTTTTTTTCCACTAGTGAGTTTTTAAAACAAAGGTATTAATTTAAACAGATATAAAGTGATATAAAATGATATCATCATTTAAAAAATGTAGTTCCTGCCATCCTAGAGTTTCTTGTCTTGTGAGAGCAGGCTGTTAAGCAAAGACACAAAAGGATGAAGGTAAAATGAATGGACACTGTGCTGTTTGCAGTGAAGGAAGCAATCTGGTGTAGTGAGTGAGGGAGGAAGTTGGGAGGTAGTTGTCAAAGAAATGCCATTTGGCTTATACAAGAAGGAATATGTAGAAGCCTTGCAGAAATCCCTGCAGAGACCACTCAAGGCAGAAGGCTGTGTGTGCAAAGCTTCCTATGGTGCAGTTGTTAGTGGTCTCTCTGTGCTTGAAGATCTGAAGGAATCTTGCCAGATATAGAAACAGTCAGTGCTTGGAGGCGTTAACTGTGAATGAAAAGCAGCCCTCTCCCGATGTTGCTTGCCAACTGCCTAGATGGGACCAATGCCTCTGTTACCCTCAGAGGGAAAGCAATGCATGACCTCAGCTCTCCCCAGGGATTCCAGGTGCAATCAGAACTGGGCTGTTGGCTCTCCCAGCGGGTGTATGCAACTTCCCTGAACACCTGGTACCCAAGCATTCACAGGACCAGCTTTTACAAGAGCCGATGACAACTGAGAGCATGGGGTGGTGTCCATCTCCTGGGCACAGTCCAAGCTGCTAGGGGTCTACAGTGACAAGTGCCACAGCTGCAGAACCCCTGCCACCCGTTTACTGAGTCTGTGTCAGAGAACTGGCCAGAGTTTGTCTCAGCCACAATAAAGTGCTTGGATTTCATTCAAGATACAAAGAGCGGTCATTGAAAAGCTTTGAGCAAGGAGTTGAACAAGGAATCTGACTGGTATTTAAAGCCTTAACTTTGCTGGATGAATAGGAATGGAGTATATGCGAACACAAGTTGAAGCAAGAGACAAGTTAGAAGATTACTACTGAATTAGCTAAGATGAACTAAAGTTGATGAGCAAGTGAGCACACTGGGAATGGAGATGGAGAGAAGTAAGTAGATCCCATATGGGGCTAGGAAGCAGGAACAGTAAGTCACCAGCACACTGCAACTGGAACGACACATAAAAGAAGTGCTGAAACCTCTGGAAGCTCAGGTACTTGTATGGAGCTACTGCTCAGGGTAGACTGCCTACCTGAGTATTATGGGAAGCTCTGGGGATTCTAGTTATATATATAGGGAGAAGGGGGAATTAATTTCAAGAGAAAAAAGAGCAAGTCCCTCTGGTGGTTTGAATGCAATATGTCTTCCATAGGCTCACAGGACTGAACACTTGATCCCTTGTTGATGGCATTGCTTGGAGAGGTTGTAGAACCTTCAGGAGATAGAGCCTTGATACAGGGGCAGGCTTTGAGAGTTTAACCTCATCTTCTACTTTGCTCTCTCTGCTTCATGTCTGTGGCTGGAGATGGTGATCCCTCAGTTATCCAGGCTGGCTGTCTCCTGCCATATCTCTCCCACTACTATGGGTTTCCACTAGGCAACCATCAGTTAAAACAATCCTTTCTCTGTAAATTACTTTGTCATGGTGTTTTATTCTAACAACAGAAAAGCAACAGATACAATCTCCTTCAAGCAAGTGGTGTTTGAATAATCTGTCAGACATTCCAAAGGTGATGCTTAAGTAGGCTGTTGGTTGTATATATCTGGAAGATCAAAGAAAGGTAAAGGCTGGAGATGGAACTGCTGGAATATTGTTTGGTACCATAACCCATGGTATTTAAAAACCATGGATTAAAGAGATTGTAGAAGACTGTAAAGGCCTGTGCTACCTGCAAGAGATCTGTATTAAAACCCTGGGGGTGTTAGCACAGAAAGTCAAGATGGGGAGGGGGAAACAGGGCAAGGGCAAAAGATCAAGATCTACTCGGGCTGATGACTATCAATGGAGATAATGTTTAGGCAGGAAATCCTGCTAACAATGTGTGAAACACATAAGGCTAAAAGAGAAGTGGCCCACATACTTGGCAAACTCAGATGATCTTGACAGTAACAGCTTTAATGCTGGGATGCAGACCCATCTCCAGGCAAAAGGTTGGAATTTTTCCTTCTTTATTAAATATAGATTCATTTCTCATATAATATAATCTGAATATAGTTTCCCCTCCTTCTCCTCTAGTTCCTCTCTACATCCTTTCCCCTCTGGATCCATTGCCTTTCTGTCTCTCATTAGAAAAAAACAGGCTTCTGAGGGATAACAACCAAATATAATAAGAAAACCAAAAAACAAAACAAAATTTATATTGAAGTTGGAAAGGACAAACCAACAGAAAAATAAAAGATCCCCAAGAGAAGGCACGCAAATCAGAGACCCACCTGAAGCTTTAGTGTATATGCAGAGGGCCTGGTATAGATTGCATAGGCCCCGGGATTGCCGCTTCGGTCTATGTAAGTTCATATACGCTTGGTTTTAGAAGGACTTGTGTACCTGGGATAGAAGTGTAGAAACTGAACGAAGGGAAAATGGAGGTAGTCTACTGTCAGGGAGCAAAGTTGTTCATGTTCATCGTGGGCTTGTAGCTGACGCTTTCTTAACAAAAGACAGGTTAGGAAGAGAAAGATGTAACAGGTTTATTTCATCAGTTTTACATGACCCAGAAGCCTTTTAAAATGATAACCCAGAGCCAGAATCTGGCCAAAGCCAGTGGATAGTTGTGGAGGAATGTAACTGGGTTAAAAACAAAAGTGTGTGTATTGGGGGTGCATGAGCAAAAGGTAATAGACTAGAGAGAACTTGTCAAGGTCTGATCTTCTGGCTTACCTTGCATTCTGTTGGGTTTTGAATGGAAAGCAGAAGTCTCCTGCGGCAAGTTGGGTCAGACAGTTTCTTCTTGACCACACTTTTGGAGTGAAAAGAGAGTGATCATAGTGTTGTCTTGCTTCTGTGATTTTGTCAGTTGGCAGCATGAGATAATTTGAAGTCTCCTTTTTTGAGCCCCAAGGATTTGTAGAAGATTCTGGTAAGAAGTTTGTCCCTAAGGATGAGCTTTGGAATAGTATGGTAACTGGATGGGGATGAGGGACTCCATGAGCCTCTCCAGGATGATGCTGATCCGGAGCACTTTGTGAGCTACTGGGAAGTGAAAAGGAGGAGGGCGATAGGATGTGAGCAAGGGAATGAGCTGAGAGAGTGAAGTTGGTGAGCCATGCCCGCGTGTTTCCAGAACCTACCTTTTCTTAAATTCTTCTAAATAACTGGACCCCTTTTCTCTTTAGTCTTTGAGTTTCTAAACACACAATTAGAAGCCTTACCCTTCCAATAACAAACCCTCTTAAAGTGAGATTAAAAAGAGTCAAAAGCCCAGAGCTTCGGACAGTATACAGTGAGTACTGAGACACTTTTCTTATCCTCTACCTATCTGATCAGTGTCTGCCCTGACATAGACCACTGACTGTGTGTCTATGCCTGCTCTCTACCTTTGGTTGATATTGCACTGTTTGCTAAAAATCTCCAGTGGTCTTCACTCTGTCACTGCAACTCCATGAAAGAGAACATTTACATTGTCCTTCCCAGGGTCACATTAGTTCATCATTAACTGTACCCTCCAGAGATAGTTCTTCTGGGCATGTCCCGCTCTGGTTTTTCTCCCCGGTGATATGTCCATTTGTAGTGATTGTTTTGACATATTTCTCAAGGTCCATCTTATCTATGAAGATTATTATCCTCAAGTTTTTATGAAGCAATTCTTGCCAGTGATTGGCTTGGGTTTGACTATATGCTATGGAGTGAATTTGTGTGTGAAAACACACACTCCCAGTGGGACAGTACTTCCAGGTTGTGTCTTTGTGGTGGGAATGATGCCCTTACAGAAGGAAATGGGAAGCACCTTTTTACTCTCTCTCTGCTATCTACTTCCGTGTGAGGGCACAGTGAGATGACATCATCTGAAATTCAGATAGGCCTTTGCCATCCCTTGAATCTGCTGGTATCCTCTTCTTCAACTTCCCAGATTCTATAACTATAAAAAATGAATGCTTGTTTTGAAAAAAATACAGTCTGTGGCAATGTGTTGTGAAAGCTTGTAATTGGTATTACATTGTCAACTTTTATCACCCTGAGGGTGAAGCCAAAAGACAGAGGGTGGCAGAATCACAGGAGGCACAGAAAAAGCTGGGGCTGCACTCTCCCTAAGCCTGCTAGCTAATGACACCCTGTTGTATAATGTCCTTCCTTTTAAGTCAGTTTGAGATTGTTTTCTGTTTTCTAGGCTAAGCCCTCCTCTTCTTATACCTTTCTTCTACTTCTCCACATTCTTCTAAAACCAATGTTCACCAAAAATAATGATAATAAAGATGTTGGTCTCATTCAATGTCTCCATGCCATTTTAATTGGTAGCAAGCATATTGCATCCTGCAGAATTCTTATTTTGGGGCCTCTCAACATCTCCCTTAACAGCCCAATGTTATAACATTTGAGACACCCATATCCTTTGTCTGCTATTCCCAAAGACTATTAAGATGTGTGCTAGAAGCAGTGTTGTGTCTTCTAGCCTTTTCTTCCGAGTTCCCCTTGTACCAGCTGCAGTATAAAATCTGTGCTCGTCCTATAAAATGTCCTGACTTTCAGTTCGGAGACATAGCCACTGTTCATTTAGAGTCTCCCTGGCACCAAGCTGACATGAATTCTTGATACCCACTTTTCAAAATGGCACGTCTTACCCGAGTCAATGTTTCTTTCATTCACAATAACAAACTCTAACATGACACAACCCCTTTCTCCCAAGGTTCTCGTCACTTCTCCTTCATCAATTGGTTCTTCCTTGTTGGGTGGAATGGAGTCTGGGATGGCAGTTCTGCTTTTACATCCTTTTCTTTTCCAGAGGCAGAATTGTTAGCTCTCTGAGTCAGGTAGCTCAATTGGGACAAACCCAAGGGATATATTTGTGGTAATTCACATGCCCGGAAGTAAGAAGTTTGATATGAGCTTCGGATCAGCAGAAAAATTGGATTTATTTTGGACACTATATCAGGAGGAAAAGGATCAGAGCTGTGGGAGAAATTGAGGTGATTGAGTAGATCAGAACAAGGCTAAAGGCTGTGCACTTTTCCTTTCAAGAAATGAAACACGGGCTTCTAGAGACACTGTGTCTACGTTAGAATGACACTGTCAAGGTTTGGCAAACTCAGGATAAGATGCAGACCACTTTATGCTGGGGCTGGCAAATGTCAGCCTGAGATGCATCCATGTTGGGGGTCACCATCGACTTTCCTGGTGCTTCTTTCAGAAAGCCAGAAGCATCGTTCTGGTTGGGGCCCATTGGAGAGAAAAGAAGGCTTGTCAGGCAGTGGCAGATGGTAGTAGAGTGTGGGGCATGGTAGATTTTTCTCTATTACTTCGGAGAGGTAGGATAGTGGGATGAGTTTTAGAGTCAGCCACTTTTGAGTTCAAATCCCTCTGCTTAATTCTAGCCATGGCCGAGAATAAGACACAAAACCCATTTGCATGTCAGCCTCCTCGTAGGTGGATATAGAGTGTAACCTTTAGACATGCTGGTAAAGAATTGATTTTCAGTTTGGTAAACATTTCATACAGAATTAGCACAGCCTTATGTATTCAAGAAATAAGAATGTTGAACCTGTGCAGGTCCTGAGGCCCGGCACTGGGAGCAGAAGAGAACACGGGATCCTATCCCTAACCAAGAAGCCGTGTGCTAATGATACCTGCTGGTAAGGG
Source organism: Rhynchomys soricoides (assembly GCA_019843965.1). Classification (NCBI taxonomy): domain Eukaryota; kingdom Metazoa; phylum Chordata; class Mammalia; order Rodentia; family Muridae; genus Rhynchomys; species Rhynchomys soricoides. Next base: position 13,388,865 of record JADRCH010000013.1, read on the forward strand.
GAAAGTTTCACTGAATGTATCAACCACACTCCAGTGCAGGCCCAATGTCAGCAGTAGATGGCTAACTACTCTATGTTTCTTTTTGGCAGACTTTTTTGTTTTATTTGTTTATTCATTTATTTGGCATTTTTCTTACTGATTTTTTTGATCTGATATTTATTTTTTGAGATACAGAAAGATCATGAAATTGGACTCTGAAAAAATTTAATAAATAAAAACAAAGAAACAAGAGTACATGGAGCAAACAGGATAAGAAGGCTCCTGGGAGCTCTGTAAAAGGTGGGACAATGGCTAGCGGAGAAGGATCTGTGAGGGGAAGCCAAGTAGGGATGGGAGGAGAATAGCCCAGGAATGCAGAGGCAGAAGTGGTGATCAGGAAAGGCAGATCTAAGGTCTCCTCTCTGCTGGCACACTATGGATGTGTGTATGTGTGCATTTCTCATGCATATATGTATTGAAATATCAAAATGTACAGAGAAAACACACAATTATGAACAATTTAAAAAAAAGATGGCAGAGATCAAGGACAAGGAGGAGGAGCCTGACTGTGGATCCCCTATTCAGATTAGAAAGACAAATCAGTATCGGGACCTTAGAAGCGCCTTTGCCCTCTCTACTAGTTACTTCCCTTCTGTTTCCTCCAAAGAACTATTGTCCTGGCATTTCTGACTTTCTTATCTTGCTTTCCTTCCTTATTTTACTACCTCTTCCTATCTCTAAGTTCTGTGTTCTTCTGGGTTGTGTTGAACTTCATGTGGGCCACATCATACTGAATGCTTCTTCTGTGACAAACTTCTTTTGTTCTGCATGGGCTTTGTGAGGTTGGCCAGTTCATTGCAGATGACAGATGGCAGTGGAGAGAACCTAGATACAGAGAAGAAGAGAGGACTCACCTTAATATAGGTAGCCGCATTCCATGGGTTGAGATCTGGGTCTAACTTCAAAAGAGAAAGAGATATAAGTGCTAACGTTAAACTCTGCTTTCTGATTCCGTATGCAATGTGACCAGCTGTCTCATGGTTGTGGTGGTGTGAATTCCCCATAGGGATGAACTGTACCCTCACACCATAAGTCAAAACAAACCTTTCCCTCCTTAAGTTGCTTGCTGTCTGGTAATTTATTCACCAAAATGAGAATGATAATGAGTTCAGAAGATTGGTAACCAAGGGTGAGGCTGTTGCTGTGATGAACCTGATCATGTCACCCTTAGGGTAGCCTTTGGAACTGGGTTGCAGGAAGAACGTGGAACAATGAGCTAGAAAAGCGCTTGAATGCTACAGGTAGAAATCTCTGTCTGGTCCATCCCAGTCTTGGAAGCTCAGAGGATCAGAATGCTGAGCTAAGAGTCAACAGTGGAAATCTGACTCTTAAGGTTTCAGCAGGGACTTGGAAACTAAGCTGGAGGGAGTTTGTGCAATATTCTGCCAGTGAATCTAGCTTCATTCTGTCTGTAACCCTAGGAGGTGACTAGAAGACAACATTGGGGTACTTTCTGGAATAATAGAAATGTGTATTTAACTTGGGTATTTACCCAGGTGTGTATGTTTTTGTCAAAACTCATCATCTGATGATATCTATATGTCATTGTATGCAAATTTCTACCCCATTATAAATGATTACAAAATAACAAATTATTATATAAGTATTTACATTGTCATCATCTGATGTTACCTTGTTATTATGTCTCACTTTTCACAGGTGGCATCAAAATGCTCCTAGCATGGACTCTGAGCCTTGTCTACTGTGTACAGGTTGTGGTCAGTAGTATAGCTATGTCTGCTCACACAGTCATTCACAAGGAGATACGTAGAGATATGTTAATAAACAAAACAAAAGACAAGCAAAATACCTTACTGTATGTAGGACAACATCCTAACAGGTGATCCATGAGCCACAAATTTAGTTATGTGACTCTGCTTTTAAAACTCAATTTCATGGATATACTTGCTAGGTTAATGATGCTGTATATTTTCATGCTTGTACTATTTTTCACTATGCTTTCAAACTATAAATATATGTTTCTAATAAGAATCAAATGTTTGCAAAAGCCCTGGAGTACCTCCCAGGTTGAAAATGGTTGGTCTAGTCATATTAACTCTGTGTTGGAGACCAGGATGTTGCCTTGTGTTTATGCTAAAGAGCTTTGTTAATAGGCAACCTTAAGTGTTAACACTTTAGCAATAAGTAATGGGTAAGATGGTGGTCTGGGAGACTAAATGACTCCTGCTAAAAAAAAAAAATAAATATATTTTGACAATAGTTACTGCGCAGAAGCAAAGGACAGAGAAATAAGTATAGGGAGGTTAGAAACTCTCCAATCAAACTACACCCCACACTAAGGTTTAGTGCCACTTTTCCAGACCATTTTGGGTTGTGTGAGATTTGGTGGGCCACTCGCTTCTTCATGTGCTCTGCTCAACCCACTGGGTTACAGTGATGCTTTGCCTAAAGATCTTGCTAAAATACAGGCATAAGGACTATCACAATGACTTAGTTGGTGAAGCGCTTCCTTCATGACTATAAGGTTCTTGTTTTGGATTCCCAGCACTTACATAAAAGCCTTGCACAGTGACTGCTTGTGTGTGTCTGTCATCTCACAGCAGTTGCAGTGGATACAGTTGAGGATGATCCCAGGAGTTCATTGGCTGTCCAGCTTGGTGAAGTTGATGAACTGTAGATTCAACGAGAGGCCCTGTCTCTAACTATAAGGTGGGATGCAATCAAGGAAAATACCTAACACCTACCATTGGCCTCTCCCTTCTCACATATGCAGAAAGGCACATGTATGAACATACAACTCACACGAATAAACTACTTGTAGTTGGGCTGAGGTGAGGCTTGGGATTCCGTGTTTCTAAAAACCTGAACAAGATAACTGTGCTGTGGACTCAAGGCCAGCGCTGAGAGGATCATGGGGTGAGGTAGCCACACTGCTGCACTCTGTCTCTCAGTGAGAATCCAGTTTAACAGCAGATAGGACTGAAAAAGGATGGAGACACATGGTAGCCAGTGACCTCACATAGCCATTTACATGTAAATAAAATAGAATGACAAATTCAGTTCTTAAGTCTAAATAGTCACATATAGAGTGTGCAATAGTTAGCTAAAGCAAATCCCAGATAATATATTGTTTGATAGCATAGACTCAGAACACTTTCCCGGCCATGAAGAACCCTACTGTGTAGCCCTGCTGGGAGAGAACTTGATCCCAGAGCAGACTAGAACCTGGGAGCTGGAGAGCCTTCTAGAACAATCAGTCACTCACTGATTCATCACCTAATCTGGAGGAAGTGCACACTGGTTTATGATGAGCACTTGTGATAAACTGTCCACATGGACTTTCTTAGTGTCATTCTAAATCTCGTGACCTGCTCTACTCATGTGCCTGTCTCTGGCCTTGTGTGGATTGTCACTCTGTTCTCACCACTGAACTCCCAGCACACAAGACTTGCTTTGGAGCATGGGCCTTCACAAGGTTTTACAATGGAAAGAAGTCCAGTTTTAGTGCTTCCTGAGTGGTACTCAGGGCTTGGTCATGATGTCCTGCCTTACATTCCCTCTGCTGCTTCAGAGAAGTAGGCTTCTCTGTACACCAGCTTCCTTAGAAATAGATGTCTGGGAAAAACTGGTCCCACTTTTGAGGAGATTTCAAAATCTCCAGTTCTAACTTAGCAATCTCATTTTATAAACAAAAGAAACAGAGGCTCATGGACTAGGAGGGCCTGACCCTTCCAGGGTTACATGGCCAATTAGTTGTAGAGCTGAGATCAGAAGTGGACTCCCTTGACCTGGGCAGAATCTCTCCCACCAGCTCATTGTTAATTAACTTTGTGAGCTACATGTCTTGTGGGCCCTGCTTCAGCCTGCTCCTAGGAGGGAAGACCAGGCCTGACAAATTTCTGGGACCCCCTCCTCCTGCTGGCCCCATGCTTGGGTCACTTTGAGGAAGTCATGTTATTTAGCAAATATTGGTTTATGATAGACAACTTCCTTGGAAATAAGTACCTTGGGGACTTCAGAGACAGGAAACCCACTATATCAATGTACCCACATTTGCAATTTGGAGGTTACAGTGTCTATCTACACAACCACTTTCTGAGTGCTTGAGACTTATCATCTCCAGACACCAAAAAGAGCCATCAGGAGGTATTTGTTCTTTCCTTTGTGGTCTCGGAGTCCTGTCCCAGCACTGGTTTTGAGTTTCTGCTTCTCTGGACCAGAAGGTGACTAATTTCTAGAGCTGAGTGTAATTCCATTGTTGGCCTCATTAACTGTAAAATGATGATTGGGGGCTCCCTCATCGGCTGTCTTCTTCCGTTTTGTTTTTATAGTAGATCTTTATTGAGCTTCTATCTGTCCCTCTGGTAACACTTCATCTCTATATTCAAAACACTCGTTATTTGCCAAAAGAACAAGAGTTTCTGAGCTTCTCCTAAGTGGTTCTGAGGAAGGATTGTATTCAGTTAAAGCTATTGGACACTGAAAAGGATTTGTTCAGGATGATCTAAGGAACAGGGCTCCAGCAATTGAGCCTGACTCTTAAACTGTATTCTCCCTGAGACACCCAGGGGCTGATTATTCCAGACACATTGTCTCTTGGTTCACGAAAGTGTCCACCCAATAGGCATTTATAACTTTAGTTAATTTGAAGAATATTCTAAATTTAACACTCTCTTTGTTTACTCCATGTCAATTCACTGGTGTATATATAATATGTAGGCACTCATGAAATCATGAGGATGCTAGTATGTGCACCCCAGAGGTCTTACTCAGAAGGTTTTTGTTCCCCTGGACAGTTCAGACTCTCATATACACATGTAGCTGATTGGCAGGTAGGCCAAGTGATTCATCCAAATATTCTGGCCAGCCCCAGGAGGAGGACCGAAAGTCAGAAACAGGTTGGAGAGGACCAGGCTGATAAGGATGCTCTTCTCTCGGACTGCTTTGTTGTATTTTCTAAGATTCATGACTGACAGCATTGGTTGGGTCACACAAGGTCTACCCCTTTCCCTCCTTATTTGCCATTCTGCCTTATAGACCCTTGGAAGCAAAAATTACCTTCATCTCTCATTTTTCTTGTCACCTTGGTACCCATGTGAGATCATACTGGATAACTGGATGCTGTTGATCCTGGAGAGACAGCTTCCATTTCTGAACAAAGCCCACATGCCTTAAAGGAGAGATTCAGTTTGATTCACTTAACCTAACTCCCTTCTTCCTGTTTGTGATATAGAAGCGATGTCTGAAGGTATAGCAGCTCTTTATAAGTACGAGGCTTGAGAATGAAATGCTTTGTGTTTTAAGGTGGCAGAACCAGGAGGTAGAAGGAGTTTGGATCCTTAACAATAGCTCTGAGCAGCTGCCTGGCCCCACACCTGCTACTCTAGCATACTCTTATAAGAGAAAACAAACTGACTTCTTGAAGCTACTGCTGGTTGTGTTTTAGATTGCTCTCAGATATATTCTTTAAAACTTCATGAAAAATGTGAGTTTTCAGTGCCCTACTTTTTCCACTGGACTCTCTTAGTTAAAAAGCCAGGAGGTTACCAGGGTGAAACCCAGACTGAACTCTAAATTGGAATTTGGAATCTCAGGTCCTAACACTTGACATCCATATGCACCCTCAAGGCCCTTTTGCATAAAGCATCTTCTTGATCCATATGTTTATCTGAAAAAATTGTAGTGTTTAGCCATTTTGCCTTTTCTGGAACTATGTGGAAACTGGGGAAGGCATGTGCTTCAACATCCTTTGTCTTGTTCTGAGCCTCTTTGATTTTATTTTATAGTGCCCATGTTTCTATATAATTGAACAAGGGGGTGGGAAGAGAGAATGAATATAAATTGTAAGAAATACTATCATTGTTTTATTCTGTTAGGTGCTGGGTTAGTTTGATAGGGAACATGGATGACTAACAGCCACAAGGCAAGGCCATTGTTTTCCAGTTAGGCTACTCAGGACCCCACAAGCCTGGGAAGACACCAATTTCCTTTATAAGCCCTGAGTTACCTGGGAGCACAGATCCAGTAACCTAGTCAGGAGTCCAGATGGTCCAGTCCAGCCCTCACTTCCTCTGTCCTTAGTCGCCCATTCCACATGAAGTGGGGAGGATGTGAGAGAAGAACTGATAGGAACAGCTTCAAATCAGGAAGACTCTGAGGGGGTCATCACCTAGATGTTGGTAGGATGCTGGCTAGATCTTGAAACTGTATCCATGACATGTGTCTTCTGTGGAGAACAAATAGGCATGCGGAAGGCCCCCTGTAGGGAACTCTCAGAAATCTAGCTGTTACAGTGGTACGGTATGCATGTGTTCTTCCTTGAATAAACAATGTGCTCTCCCAACTCCATGACCACCCTCACTTCCAAACTGCTTTGTTTTAAAACTCTGTATACCTAAGTTTTTTTAGGTGACTGGGCTGCATATATATATGATATATATATACACCTGTTGAGTTAATTTAGTGTTGCTTTTATGTGTATGTTTTCAAGATTGACCACTTGGCATTCAATAACCATTTAGGTAATCATTCCTGGAGAAAACTGATTCTTTCTCTTTAAGCTACCCCTAGCTACCCTTAATTAGCTGTAGCTCTTCATCTGGGAATGGGGACTTATGAGAGTTCCCTTATTTACATTGGCATGCCAACTGGTATTGTCACTGTTTAGGTCTTGATTAGGCAGCCATATTGCCAAGATCTTGTGGGTACAGTTCCACGGTGCTATGTGAAAGATACTATCTCACAGCAGCTGCCCTGGTTCTCTGGCTCTTACACTCTTCCTGCCCTCTCTTCTGTGAAGTTCCCTGAGCCTTAGATGTGGGGGTTGTGTTGTAGATATAACCAGTAGAGTTGGGATGTGAAAAGCCCATTAGGCTTTTTAAGCCTGTCTAGACAGTGCTGTTGTCCTTAGAACACTAGTTCTTACTACAGCCTGACATCTATTGGATGCTTTGCTAAGAGGAGCATAGGCAATATAGTACATCAGAAAGCTCTAAACCAGAGCATCTTATACAAGGTAGGCCTCTTATCTGACACATCCTCAGGCTGTGGGTTCGGGGCTTGTAGGTGTCAGGGCACAGTGGTTTCTGTTCTGTGCTCTCTTATGTGTGGGTTCCATTCTGAAGGCAACTTCAGGAATGAGGTTGTCCTAGAAGTCCAGCCTTTCCATCACAGCCAGACCTCATTCTTAGGAATCAGTCAATTTGCATTTGACCAGAGCTTCAGATGAATTTCAGAAACACAGCTTTGAACTTGGAATTGAAAGCTATATTCCAAAGAGAGTAGAGTTGTTAATGTATGGGGGGGGGTGATTGCTGTGCTTTCCTCATTGGGATAGTTTTCCAAGATCATCTCACATATCTCATGCATCCATATTGTCTCCAGAAATCACCACCCCTCTACCCACCATGCGGTAGGCATGCAATGACAGTGACCTACTGATTCTGCTGGCTGATTGAGGCCAGTTCCTCTGGGAGGGGTCACAGCAGTTATTATTTATAGCCTAGTGGATATTTGTCAGTAGTCTTCAACCTCTGCCTCCTTTTGTGTTTCCTGTATTTCTCTTTGGCATTTTAATGATTGGTTTTCTTGCTCCTGGGTCTTTGGACTTTCTAGCTGTTCTCAAACCATGTCAAAGACTCTTACCTGCTACTCAGAAACCAGTCAGAGAGACCTACAGGCTGGGAGGGCAAGTGTTGCAACCATCAGGAGAGAAGACAGTGGGGCTGGGTTGTGTGAATTTGAATTAGAAGACATGGACCTAAGATGCAGTTTAGTTTGGCTACCAGGCAAATTTGTTACTATAGTAAACATGGTTATCTTCTATCATGTATCTATCTGTCTATTTGTCTGTCTGTCTATCTATCTATCTATCTATCTATCTATCTATCTATTATCTATCTATCATCTATCTATCTATCTATCTATCTATCTATCTATCTATTATCTATCTATCTATCTATCTATCTATCATCTATCGATCTCTCTTGAGACAGGGTCTCACATATTCCACACCAACACTGAACTCATTATGTTAATTTATCAGTTGAACTTCTGATCCTCCCACTTATATCTCCTATGTGCAGTGATGGCAGTTGAGCACCACTACACCCAGTTTAGGGGGTGCAGAATAGTGACCCAAAGTTTTGTTCATGCTAGGCAAACTCTACCAAAAGAGCTACATCCTCTGTGCCCTATTATCTTTACTTCAATTTATACACTTGTAAATTAATTATCCACTGTTCCCATCCTTGCCCTTGCCCCTGTACTGGATGTCCTTCCCCATCTCTTCTGTGTCCTTTTCCCTGGGTAACTGAGGCTGCATCTCTGAGCTGGAAGCCCTTTGGTTGCTAAGCCCTAGTCCCAGTCATTTCCACTGATGGACCAAGGATGACAGGATGATGGATGCTGCTGTTGTCATACTGTGATAGGGAAATGTTTTCTCTGCCTGCCGGGGAAACCTCCCTGCTACTGATATTTCCTGGGGCTCAGAAGCTTGACAGATGGCAGCCAAAGGCAGCATGTGGCGCCCTAGGAGTCCTCCCCAGTTATCCACCCTTTGAGGGCTTTTAGGCACTGCCTAGCCTTAGAAGTATTTACTAGGTTGGGGAAATTTGGATAAAAGAAGGGGAAAATCAATGGCCATGGAGGTCTTTAGAGGGTGTCTAAAGTCCAAGAAACAGGAAGGAGGTGGACTGGGCTCCTATGATCAATTACCTCATTTGTATTGTCCGGAGATATGGCGGAATGGAGGGAAGAGGTCCTTCTAGATACCTGTGTCACAAATGACCTCCTAAGCAGGAGACTCCAGCTCTTCTGTAACAGCTCTATGAGGTATGGCAGTTGTATCCTGGATAGGAAGTGGCCTGCAATCTGGCTATAACATCTTGGCAGCCTGAGCAGATGTCACAAATGACATAGCTTCCAGTATTATTGTGAGTGTGTAGAAGTGGGCTGGGGAGAGCACACTGTTCAGCCGTACAGGGGTTCCTTACAAAGAGCTGATTGTGCCATTCTCCAAGGCTTTCTCTCATACATCTGCCATGAGTGTCTGAGTGGTTTGTTCTTCCAAAGGCATGAGGCCTAGACAAAATCCAGGAAGAGGACACCTAGCAACACTGCTGACTTTTAACCTTGGATGAGGATAAAACACAAGAATGATGTCTTTTTTGCTTGATGTGTTTGCTTGAGAATTTGCTCTCCACTAGAAAATGGAAGACCTTATCAGGTCCCCAGGGCTGAGCAGGAGCAAGCAAGCAAGCAAGAACAAAAGAAAGAAACAAAGAAAGAAAGAAAGAAAGAAAGAGAGATAGAGAGAAAGAAAGAGTGAGCATATGAACTAGAAGGATTTGTTTCTTATGGGAGCTTCACATGAGAGAAGACACATGACCCCAGAGTACCTAACATATTTTTGTGGGGTTTTTTGGGGGGGGTGTTAAAAGAGGACAGTGTGAGCCAATGTCTTTCCTACATATGACATCCGCCTGCCTGCCTGTGGCTTCTTTCATTGGGTTCTGACTCAGAGTTAGAATGGGACAGAAGATGTAGATGCTGGACAGGAAGAGGGACTCTGCTTAGCCTGTTTAACCCTGAACCAGAATCCTCTGGCTACAAAGAAGCATGTACCATGACCAGGTCCTGTTCCTGCAGGGAGGTGGCAGAAAAACACCCACCTGAACATCCTACTGGAGCAGACATGAGTCCTGGAACACCTTTGAAATGTAAAATCATGAAAAGGAAGGGAACTTGGAAACAAGCAGGTTCTACCCAGACCAGTGAATGGCAAAGCCATATCTTGTAGGCTGCATAAACAGCTTCCTCCAGAAACTGCTCCCTAGTGGCCTATGCTCTTCTGGTACTGGCCCAGTTCAGCTATGGGCTAGCAGAGGTGGTCCACGTGGTCAGTGGTTTGTAACAACCTGGGTTGGGAGAAGAAGCTGAGAGTGAACATCTCCTCAAGGGTCAGGTGAAATTAGTGTAGAACTAGTGTGCTTAAAGAATGGCCTTCAGAAGCTAGTTCTCTGCACTGGAGGAAAGTAGAGAAAGGGGGATGGACATTTAGAAAGGACAGAGTGAAAAGCAGAAAAGAAAAGCAGAAATGTTAGGGGAGTTTGAGGGGAAGCAGCTAACATAGGAGAAAGCAACCTGAGTAGAAGAACACACACCAAGCTTGGGGATGAGATCCCATGTACGTGAATGAGAGAATTGGTTTAAAGTGCTCAGTTGTTTTATTTTTTTAAATTATTCCTGGTCCTGCCATGTAACTGCAGAAGCAAAGAAGGAGCTGGGGAGCCCGTGTCCTAAAATAGCTTGGCTACAATGGGCACAGGAGCCTTGGGGACAAGAGTCAGCTGCTAGGGCCAGCCTTAAGCTGGCAAGATGCGGGGCTGGCAAGAGATTGTGGTAGCTGTAAGCCTCCTCTGAACGGTCTGCAAAGTGGCATACCTTTAGAGATAGGACCCTGTGTGTTAAGGACAGAAGCAAAGAGGAAGCCTGAGTAAGGAATTGGATGCTCTGTGCCTCAGTTTCCCCATTGTATAATGGGAATTACAATGTTTCTGGTTTTACCTCTTTATGCTTATGTAAGAACTCAGCAGATAATTATTCCTTCCACACATCTCTCTTTCTCCTTTTCCCCTTTCCCCTTCTCTTTCTCCATGCCTCTTCCTTCTTCTCCCTGAATCCCCCGTACCTTTCTTTCTTTCCTTCCCTGTTCCTTCATCTCTTTCCCATTTCTTTTATTACTTATCCTCCCTCCTTTTCTTTCTTTCTTTCTTTCTTTCTTTCTTTCTTTCTTTCTCTTCCTTCCTTCCTTTCTCTTTCTTTCTTTCCTTCTTCTTCCTTCTCCCCTTCCTTTCCCTCCCTCTCTCCTCTCCTTATTCCTTTGTCTCTGTCTCTTCTTGTTCCTTCTAAGTTTCCCCTCCTTTCTTCCCCCTATAATGCAAACATCTGCTGACCAAGTCATTAGTTCTGGACTCCATGTTGATGTCAGAGCTACCTGTTGACTAAAGCAAGTTCCTTGCTTTCAGATTAGCATAAGGCAGCCACTCTGATGGACAGATCTTGGAGCTCTGTGGGATATGTGTAAAAACAGCCGAGTGTGTGATGTCTTGCTGTTTTCCGTGCTGGGATAAAAGCCATCCTCACTTGCATGTTTCATGAACATTTCCACGACCTACATGCAGCATGAGCTCCTCCTGTTACAGACTGTTGTTCCTCTCTGCAGACAGGCAGCTGATGTCCTTGCTTCTGGTTTCGTGTTTTCCAGGAATAAGATACCACCATCTTTCAGATTCCACACTTCAAGCCTGACTTTCTAGAAAGAACTTCGTTATCTTCTCTGCCCTGACCACCACAGCTAGGAATATCTTGTATTTAATTCAGAAATTGTCTTTGAGTATGATTCTTTCACTGCTATTGATGCAGAAGGAGCAGGGGCCTCACTTCATGCTTGTATCACAGTGGGCAGTGTGTGGCAAAGTTAGTGTTTCGGAGATCCTGTTGAGATGAAGTAAATCATGGGTCTTGTTGGAAAAGAGTTTGAGGAGAAAAGAGGGGTGAGTATGGCTTGTCCAGGGGTGACTTCGTGAAGGCTGGAAGAAGAGTGGGTGCGCAGCCACAGGGTGGGATGGTTAATTTTATGAATCAACTTGGGTATGTTGCCAAGCGTTATCCAGGTGTGTCTGTGCAGGTTTCTGTATTTGAATGAGACTGGCATCTATCTGTCCCATGGACTGGAATAAGCAGATACTCTTTTCCTTCATAGCTTGTGCTCACCAACTCAGCTGAAGTCTGGGTAAGAACATGAGGCTGTGCAAGAGGAGATTGTTACCTGACTGCCAATCTGGACATGGGTCTTTTCTTGTCTTTAGATTTAAACTGAAACTTCTGTGGCATCTTCCTGAGACTGGAGCTTGCTGTCCCTGGGATTGGAGCTATAGAAGTTAGTGTTCTCACTGCCAAGACAGGATGCCTAACAAAAAGCAGGTTACAAAGGATGGCTTGAGATAATAAAATCCATATGATGAGGAAGACACAGGAAAGTGAGACCACTCACACTGTGTCTGCGGTTAGGAAGCAGAGAGTAGGCAGGAAGTATGGCTGCACTATCTAACATCAAGGCCCTTCCTCAGTGGCTTGGATCCTCAAGCATATCTCCACTTTGTAGAATCTCTGCTGCCTGTCAAAACACCACCACCAAATAGAAACTGAGGTGTTCAAATGCATAAGCCTGCAGGGGATGGTTTGATGGTTCAAATAAGCCTGCATTTTCTGAAATCTAGATCTTGTTGCCTGCAGACATTAGAACAGGCAGCCTCTGTAGTCACCTGACCTAACTCATTATAATGTACCGTTTTTTTTTCCCTCTGTGTATACCCATTCTGTTGTCTCTGATGGAAAACTAATGACCAATGCACGGGGTGGGGGTACACCTTAGAAGACTGGAAGTACAGATTGTTTCATTGCATTGTTGGACTGGATCTGAAGAATCCGTATCACTTGTTCAGGCTGCCAGGATGGGCTATCCTGTGCCAGTAAATATGGTGTTGTGCCTATCTCATGGGTGAACCTGACTGAGTACTCATGCTCTATCCCAAGGGTTGGAATATACAAGACTTTTCTCTCTAGGTTCACTCAATCCAACTTTGCCAGTTGACTTTGACTGCAAGTGGACACTAAAGATCCCTTTTGTGGTTAGAACTGACAGGCTAGGCTCTGAACTCACTTTTGGTAGGATCAGGAGCTTGGGTGTTAGATGCTAATCTCTGTGTGCTTCCTTTGTTTTTGGCTTTTCTGTACTATTTGGTAGAATTTTCTCTGTTAGGCTATTTGCCTCAGTTGTTCAAATTGGAGCCATGAGATGGACTTGCACATACAGTTGGAAAATGCTTTAAAATTGGGAAATAGTCCTTTGGGGCAAGTGAGGCAGCCACATCGGTCTGTGTATGCCAGAACTCAGAGAGGAAGTGGAACTGTAAAGAAAGCCACAAGAGCCTCTTATTTCTGCTTGCTTTTTCAACCCAGAGGCAGTGATAGCTGAGATTAAACCTTGGGAGGTACTGTTTTATCTTAATAAGGGGGGTCTCTTTACAGCTTGTCACTTGGCAAAGTCATGCTCTTGGCAACAATAAGCACAATTTCCCTTAGACTTTGGAATCAGTCCTAGGTTTGAATTTTGGTGTCACTGTAAAGCTATGTACCTGGGTATCCGAGAGACACAAGATTTTAGTTATCTGACAGAAGGGTTGTGGGAACAACTTAATGAGGTGTGTTTGTTGAAGTGTATAGTATTGTACTTATCACACACGTTTCTTCTCTTCTTTCAACTCCACAGGTGAGATCTATAGAGAAAGTAACTTGTCCTCTGTGGACCCTCTTAACAATTTATTCACTCTTTTATCTCCATTATTCTGAAAAATTTTCTTACTTCTTCATAATGGAGTCTACACTTACAGCTGTGGTGGTCCAGGCATAGAGGCTCAGTGAAGTCTTTGCCAGTTAAGACCCTTGTAAAAAGACTGAGCACTTAGGCATATTTTCAGGCAATAGGCAAGAATCTGTATTTTCAGGTATAGTTTGCTACTAAGCCAGACTCCGGTTCTTTAAATTTCTTGTCCAAAGAAGGCAGAGCTCCAGAGAAAAGCCAAACTGTGGTGCTAGGGAAAAGAGAGGCATTTAGATATATACTTTGTTTATGACCAGTTTTTTCTTCTTTCAGTGGCCACAGGACTGTGAAACCTCCTTAACTATTCACCCTAGTCTATACTGATGCTTTGTATTATCCATGCATACATCCATGCATCCATGCATCCATGCATCCATGCATCCATGCATCCATGCATCCATCTGCCTGCCCGCCTGCCTGCCTGCCCATCAATTCATCCATCCATCCATCTATCCATCTATCCACCACCATCCATCCATCCATCCATCCATCCACCTGCCCATCCATCCATCCATCCATCCATCCATCCATCCATCCATCCATCCACCTGCCCACCTGCCCATCCATCCATCCATCCATCCATCCATCCATCCATCCATCCATCCACCTGCCCACCTGCCCATCCATCCATCCATCCATCCGTCCGTCCGTCCATCCGTTCGTCCATCCACCCCCCCACCCATCCACCCATCCATCCATCCATCCATCCGTCCCCATCCATCCACCTATCCATCTATTCATATACCTACCCATTTAATCAACCACCTATCCTCTCAGCTATACACTCACTCCCCACCCACTCATCTCCTCATGTCTCCCATTCTTCCTTCCTCTTACTTTTTGCTTATTCAGAGGTAAATGCTGCAGCTCCAGTTCACCAAACCTCAATTTACTATGGGAAAAGAGAATAAATAAGTGTTTTAAAGCTTTTTCAGCTGGGTGATAAATAGTGTGGCAGAATCAAACGCCAAGTAGGTTTATCAGAATGCACGCACACACACACACACACACACACACACACGTGTACATCAAAGATGATTCTCAAACAAGTAACTTTTGACCTCAGTCTTTATGGGCAATCAGGAATTTTCTAAGTCTAGTAAGAACTGAATGGAGGGAGAGGCATTTCCTGAAACAGAAGATCCTATGCAAAACCTTGAAAAATTGTGCTGAGTTTGGCCGTTGGAAATGGGTCAGACTATTTGGCAGGCAGAGACATGGAAGGGACAGGTGCATGTGGGTGTGGGCGTGAGTGTGGGGTTTGTCAGACAGGTGACACCATGGTGATAGTTGGGAATAGAGCACCCAAAAAGTGCTCTCTGAGCCCAATGTTCCCAGGATAGTTCAGCTATGCTCTCCAGGGAGTCTAGGAGAGCTACATATCCTTATGGATTACCCTTCCTTTATGGCCAGTAGTACTTCTAGCTTTTGTGAAGCTCAAGCTTTGATTGAAATAGCATGGAGACCCAGGCCCTAGCTCTCCCCTCTCTTTGGTCAGGATTGCTCACTTACAATATGAATGTTCTAACCAAAGTTTACAGAGCTGAGATTCTCCTACAACTGCTACTCTGTTGCTCAGGCTGGTCTCAAACTCCTTCTGCCTCAGTTTCCCAAGTATCTGGGACTACAGGAGTGATCTACAGTCTGGGTTATAAACAGATTCTTGAAATCCAGTTCCTTGTTACTGGTCCTGGAAGAAGGAAGCCTGTTCCAGCACCCATCGAGACACTCACAATCCACCCCAAAAAACACATGGAGCAAATGATGTGCATGTACGCATATTTATAAACAACTGATCCTGTGTCCTAATGTGTTATGTATAGTCTTATGAATTCAAAGTTAACCTTCCAACAAGAGCAGACTTTTAATTAAAAAGAGTAGCCAGGCATCTGGCAAATGTGGCTTGGTTAGGAGAAGCTTTTTATTTAGCACTCACAAAAGTGACTTAGTCAATGTAACTGATTCTTATTTAAATGAGATTCCACTCTTTTTTCCCCTCTTTTTAACCTAACAAAAAGAAAAACTGTCTGTGTTTGCAATGTTTTTCAATGAACTGGGATTTCTTTCTCTTTTTGAGAAAGTCATAATTGACTTACTTTATAATGAAATGTTGCCCAACATCCTCAGGCTCATTTGAATAAATTATTTACCAGGATTTCCTGAGTTTTAGTGAGGAGCCAGTGCAGGCTTGCTTGGAGTTCCATCAGTGTCCTTCTTGCTGCCCAAGTGCAGCAGTGTGAGGTAGGCACTAAGGAGAAAGGATGGGAAGCCAGGAGAACGCTGGTCTTAACAAAAGCCATGAAGGATGAGGATGTTAATAGGGATACTTGATGGATGTCATCATTAATAAAATGTGGGAAGGGTGGAGCCAGAAGCTAGTCCTGGTAGTGTGCATGCCACTTGCTAGAATCTTCCATGTTTGTTAGGACTATTATGAAATTGGGCTTATATAATTGAATGCACATGGGCTTAGACAGACGTGTCATTTCTTTGGATCCTTTTCTCACAGTGCAGAACATAGATTCTACGCTGGCTTCAGATGTTTGAGGCATGTGAAAAATATAGGGATCATATAAAACTGAACCCAAGAATGGAAGCTGCCATTAGTGTCATTAATGCCCTCCAACACTGAAGACAGAAGGTACTCTGTATAGCCATGTTGGTGAGAAAGTGATATGAGACCAAAAAAACCATCATCTAGGATCAAGGTGCTATTGACCCTGGCAGGAGCAGATAGAAATGGGGTTATCTGGAATTTGGAGATGGAGTCATGGTTTCTCTAAAGTGCAGACTGGGGTTGGGGCTGGGAGATAGCTCAGTTGGTAAATGCTTATTATGCAAGCATGAAGACCCAAGATCAATCCTCAGCACATACATTAAAAGCCAGGCATAGTGGACTGTACTTTTAATGCTGTTACAGAGATATCAGAGATAGGTAGGTACCTGAACCTTGCTGGGCAGTCAGTTCCCAATGAGAGAGACCCTATCTCAAGAAGTAAGGTGTATGTCTCTTGAGGAACAACCCCTGAGGTTTTCATCTAGCCTCCACAGGACACATAAACACATATACTGCACACCAAACCACAAATGAACACCCCTCCCAACTCCACATAAATAAAATAAAAGGCATTTCTTGGGAAAAACTCTGTGTGTGACAAGGACACAGAAGTTGAAGCAAACCCTAGGCCTTATGAGTGACATTTCAAGGTGGCTTTGAGCCCCCTCATTCATTCACTTTACACAGAGGAAAGGACTCCTCTTCTCTCTGGAAGAACTATAAGGTCCTTGGAGACCTCTGGTGGGAAGCTGTCAATCCCTAGAACAATCCTGAGATCAGCGTGTTCCACGAAGAGCCCTTTTATTATTTTTTAAAATATTAATAGAACTAATTAAATATACAAGTGGCTTCTATCCTTAATCTTTGGCTTCTCATCTTTCCTCCCCTCCTCTCTCCCTCTTTCCACTGTGCCTGAGTGTGTATTGTCAAAGTGTCAGGCAAGAAAGGAAGGAAAAAAACCAGGCCAGATAACACAGAATTGGTATGCTTGGCAAAGGCTGCAGACACAAGGGATTTCTTTTTAATCCAGTCTATTAATCAATTTCTTCGTAGAAATTGAATTAACTGTCTTTCATCAACATCACATCCCATGACTGGACAACACTGTGTCCACCCAGGAATGTAAATTCAGTAGGTGTTTTCTCCTTGCCTATGTAGGTAAACTGTGACACTTATGTTGTTGGGTATTTTTTGGTCCTGTGCATGGAAATAACAGGACCCTGATGTCAAATGATGCTGCTCTTGAACCTGGACTTCAGGGAAAACACTGAAGTGATCTCTTGTTTTGTTTTTCTTGTCACAGGTACTTAGAAATAGCCTCACTCCTAGCCCTCCCTTCTAACCTAAATGGATTCACCACCAAATACGAGACACACTGTAAATTATTTTTTTTGTGTTTGGGTCAGAAAAAAGAAAAAAAAAGGCTAAAAACCTGTCTATTTCTACATGAGTCCTCCATTGCTTTGGAAACCAGGCTTTCTTATTGGGTCGCTGGGCTCTTGCTTGAATGGGGAATCATGCAAGGATGAAAATATCCCTCTCAGTCTCTGAGATTTAAAAAAAAAATGATATTTTTTCTTATTTTCTTCAAATTGACAAATAAAAATTGTATAGATTTGTGATGTGTCATGTAAAGTTTTGCATTGTGAATACATTGTGGAATGATAAATTAAGCTAACGAATACCCTCATTGCTGTGGATCTTAACTGTTTTCCTGCATTAGGAGCAAAACAAATCTTTATTAACAATTTTTCAGGAATATGTTATCATTATTAACTATAACATTGTATAATGGATTTTTTGAAAATTCATTTTCCCTGTTTAAATTACAATTTTTAACCTTTGACTCACATCTCCTGTGTTTTCTAGACTACCAGACCCCTGGCCACATCCTACTCTCTGCTTCTAAGGTTGACTCTTTAAGATTTTGTGTATAAGTGCTTTGGGGTAGTGTTCATGCTTGTGCTTGGCTTATTTCACAAACTATTCTTTTTGTGTAAGAAATTGTTTCAAAGACAGGCCACCCACCAGAGAGGGAGGGATGCTTAGAGTTTGTGTGAAACGAAGTCACCACTGTGGGCTAGTTATACGTTTATCTGGGCCCTAAGAGACAGAATAGCCATGCTTACAAGTTATGTGAAGTTACAAAATGCATGTTTATAGACATGGGCAACTCTCCAGCCCAGGAAAGTTTTCTAAAGGGGTTGAACTTTTTCTGTGTGATCCATTTGCATCACCATTGATGGATTCCACTTGGGCTTATGGGATGTAAAAACAGGACTTGCATAGCTCAAAAGCAATAGCATATCCTATGTGAGTTTGTATATTTGAAGGAGTCCTGAATAGCACCTGGGCTGTTTTGTCCAGTCTCTCCTCATCGCAGAATCTCCGGCCCCCACAACATTCTAAATTTATTCTGAAGAGCTTCCCACAAGAAAAAGTAGAGGCCAGCTGGAGATGAGTTCTGTAATTTTAGTATTCACTCATTTATTTGGTTGCTAATAAACCATTATTGACCATCTGCAGGGTACCAAGGTCTTTGATTTGTCTCAAGGACACAAGGACAGAACAAACCAAACCAAACCAAGCGAAGCAAACACACACACAAATCAAGTGCTGTAGCTGCCTGAGAGAAGTTATCATGACCTTGGGGAGGCAAGAGCAGAAACTTGTAACACCACATTAGCATCCATTAAAGTAGAAGTTTGCTGTCTATGGAGTGGTCAGAGGAGGACCCACATGGGCCCTGGGAAGGGAAACAGATCGTGTGATTCAAGGAGAAAGGGATTGGAAGTCAGTACCAAAGAAAGGCTGTGCCCTCTCATTCCATTCTGTTGATTACACCAGGTCAAAATACAGTCACGCCATTTCATGCTGACAGCCCCAGTGGTGCTGTGCTGCCCTCAGAAGAACAAATACATTCTCTACTAAGAAGACTCCTGCATCTTCCATGACAGTTGACCTAAGAAGGCTGGTGTCTTCTTCTAGCCAGATCCAGCTTCAAAGTGGAAAGCCATCTGCTGTTCTTCGGACTAGGAAGTCCTCTTTACTTACCCGGCACGCTCTGTCATTGCTTGACAGTAATGAAACTTTTACACAGCAGTTTTCCTAGCCTGCTACACTGGGCTAAGCCTTGCATCCCCTCCCTACTTAGTAGCTTGAATTTTTTCTACCTAGCAATGGACAAAGCTACAATTATTGCTTAACTCTTGGGCTCTTCAGTCCTGGATCATGTGTCTCCCAAAGGTTCATAGGTTGGACACACAATCCTTAACTTGATTTGTTAGTGGTGTTTTGAGACATAAAAAGAGACAGGTGATGTCATGAGAATGGAGTTCCTTTGGTGGCATTAGTGGCTTTAGAGGAAGACAGATCAACGCTGTCACTTTAGCATTCTTTTTCTGTGATGCCCTCTGCCACGCTGTGATGCAGCAGGAAGGCCTTTGCCAGCTGCTGGAGCTATGCTCATGAACTTCCCAGCCTATTAAAATTACCTAGTTTCTGATATTCGGCTACACCAATACAAAACAGACTTAGATAACTTCTCCAGGCTTGAAGTGACTGGAACGCAGGGCTAGTAACTTCTCTGATCACCGTAGGAGTCTGGCCACATGGGTTACTTTTCTGTAGCTGTGATCAAGACACCTGAAAAAGAATGACTGTGGGTTGTTCTTCCTCATTTTTTGTATGCACGTGTATGTGTTCCTGAGTGTGCACACGTGTGTGTGTATGTGTGTATGCACACATGCATGCATGAGTGTGAGTGCATGAATGAGCATGTGTACAGTGGCCAGAGGTTAACACCAGCTACATCCCTTTTCTTCTCTTATTATTTTACATTTATCATTTATTATTTTACTTTATTTATGTATTTCTTTCTTTATTCATGTTTACTGATTTGTATGCAAGTACACGCGGCATAGTGCTCATTCAGAGGTCAAAGAACAACCTTTGAGAGTCTATTCTTTTACCATGTGGATCTTGGGATCAGACTCAGGCTTGGCTATAAGTGCCTCTATGCCCTGGCTTACTCTCTATTATTATTATTATTATTATTATTATTATTATTATTATTTGGAGACAAAGTCTCTCAGTAAACCTGGATATTATTGACTAGATAAGACTAGCTAGTTTGCAAGCTGCAGGGATCTTCTTGCTCTCCCTCCCCAGAGAGAGGATTATAGATGCCCATACTATGCCTGTTTGTATGGGTACTGGGGATCCATATTCAGGTTCTTCTTGCTTGCACAGAAAGGGCTTTACCAAGTGAATCATCTACCCCATCTCTCTTCTTTCTTTTTAAAGGAGATATTACTTACTTGGCTCATGACTCAAAGGGCTCAGTTCTAGGTTGCTTGGCCTCATTCACTTGGACAGGACATCGTGATGGCAGAAGCACACAGCTGAATGATTCTTCAGTTCATGGCAGACAGGAAGCAGAGGGAATAGAGGAGAATGAGTCATTACTTTCAAAGGCTTGTTACTCTGGAATCTACTTTATTTAGCTACAGGAGCTTGGCATAGTGAGGCTGGGAGTCCCAAGCACCAGAGCATGTCCCTGTCAAATTAAGAACCTGCCTATCACTGAAGCCCCAAACTTGTTTTCCCCTAGTCAGCTAAACTGGAAGAAGTAAGACTAGAGAAATCAATCCCACCTCCCAGAATAGCATCCCCAGCTGGAGATGCAGTCATTAACATATGAGACCGTGAGGGACATTTCATATTCAAACTGGGACACAAGAAATAGCATATAGTCAGGTCTCAATAAGTGTTCTGTAAGTTTTTGGGTGAACAAGCAACCATGGTATAGACAAAGGCTCATCTGGGCAACAGCAAGTGTAGCCAGCCAGCAGCTTTCCCTGTGCAGCACTGACCAGCCTTTCTGTGAGAGATTGGATGGGATTGTGTCACACTAAGGGGTTTAGACTTGTTTCCACAAGCAGAGGGACCCTTGGAAGTCTTATAAGCAAGAGAGTAACTTAACCTGTTAAGTGCTTTAGAAACAAAGCTAGAGGGTACTTGATTTCTGAGTTAACTCCCTGAAATTGGCTCTTATCTGATTTCTGAGGCTCTCAGTTTCCCAGTTTAGCTAAGTGAGGGAAAGCACATTTTGTGTTTCAGTTGTACATAACATCTGCCTGTGACAACTACCTCCCTTCTGCCAGCCCCCACAGATGCTCCTGTTACCTGTGGTCTAGTTTGAGTCTAGTTTTATACCTTTCTTGGAGATGTGGCCTGCTCTCCCTTTTCTTGGACTAGATCCATCTGGCCCTTGCAACTAGACTGGTACCAATCCATCTGGCAGCAGAAGCCCTCATATACACTTCTTCTGGGCTTATATCACACACATTCCCTCACTGGGGCCTCTCCGACCACAGCAGATCATATTGCACTGCGGAACTCAAAACTACTCAGATTCTCTGCCATTGAGAGGCTCACAGAAGCAGAGGGCCCAGTTCTAGAGGTCACTGGGGTCTACCTCCTCTTTTAAAAAGTTGGAGTCCTGAAGAGAAATGCACTGTCAGATTATATATCAGGGGAGCAACAAAGCCAGGAAGAGATTCCCAGTGGTGCATTAGTCAGCTTTCTGTTACCATAACAACATGCCTGAGATAATCAACTTAAGATAAAAGGTTTGTTTTGGTTCAAAGATTTGGAGATTCCTGTCCATTGTCATTTCACATTGTAGCTTTTGTGCCTGTGATAAAGCAACATATTGTGGTAGGGATGCACAGCAGAGAAAGCTGCTCACCTCTTGGTGGCCAGGAAACAAACAAGAAGAGATAGAATCACATAATCTCCTTGGAGAGCAATAATGTAAAATCTCCCATCATCTCTCACCATTTAGAGTTTTCTGCTTCCTTTCAGTTTTTCCAAGTTATGACCAAGCCTTTGATACTTGGGTCTTGGGGAAAAACTTACAACATAGCAGCTGGCTTGACCCAAGTCCATTGCTTTTTCTATTACATGCAACTACTTGATTGGGTTTGAAACACAGGACATGTGCTATTTGTCTTCTCAACACAGGCACTTACTTTTACCAACAAAATCATGAGATTGGAAATCTTGGATAACAACATACTTTATTTTTCTATTGGTAAATGTATGTCACATGGTAGTTATTCAATAAAGTAGCATTCATTTAAGTCATTTCACGTGAGAACTGCCATTATTATCTATAAGTCTCAGTTCCATTCATCATAATAATGGTGACATGAGGACAAAATAATTGAGTATGGAAGCTCCAGGTAGTAGCACAGATAGGGGCTTATTGAGGAGGGAGCAGGCCTTTACTTCTCCAGAAGACTAATGTGGCACATCATAATTTCTGTACATCCCAGGGTCAGATACTCTGAATCTAATAGAAGAGAAAGTGGGAAAAAGTCTTGAACACATGGGCACAGGGGAAAAGTTCCTGAACAGAACACCAATGACTTATGCTCTAAGATCAAGAATTGACAAATGGGACCTCATAAAATTGCAAAGCTTCTGTAAGGCAAAGGACACTGTTAGTAGGACAAAATGGCAACCAATAGATTGGGAAAAGATCTTTACCAATCCTACATCCAATAGAGGGTTAATATTCAATATGTACGAAGAACTCAAGAAGTTAGACTCCAGAGAACCAAATAACCCTATTGGAAAATGGGGAACAGAGCTAAACAGAGAATTCTCAACTGAGGAAACTTGAATGGCCGAGAAGCACCTAAAGAAATGTTCAGCATCCTTAGTCATCAGGGAAATGCAAATCAAAACAACCCTGAGATTTCACCTCATACCAGTCAGAATGGCTAAGATCAAAAACTCAGGTGACAGAAGATGCTGGTGAGGCTGTGGAGAAAAAGGAACACTCCTCCATTGCTGGTGGGATTGCAAGCTAGTACAACCACTCTGGAAATCAGTTTGGCAGATTCTTAGAAAATCGACATAATACTACCTGAGGAATACCTGAGCTATTCCACTCCTGGGCATATATCCAGAAGATTCTCTATCATGTAATAACGACACATGCTCCACTATGTTCATAGCAGCCATATTTATAATAGCCAGAAGCTGGAAACAACCCCGATGTCCCTCAACAGAGGAATGGATACAGAAAATGTGGAACATTTACACAATGGAATACTACTCAGCTATTAAAAACAATGACTTCATAAAATTTGTAGGCAATGGATGGAACTTGAAAATATCATCCTGAGTGAAGTAACTCAGCCACAAAAGAACAAACACGGTATGTATTCACTGATAATTGCATATTAGCCCAAAAGTTTGGAATACCCAAAATTCAATTCACAGACCATATGAAGCCCAAGAAGAAGGAAGACCAAAATGTGGATGCTTCAGTGTTTCTTAGAAGGGTGAACAAAATTCACAGGGGGAAATATTGAGACAAAGTGTGGAGCAGAGACTCAAGGAAAGTCCATTCAGAGACTGTCCCACCTGGGGATACATCCCACATAACCATCAAAACCAGACTCTCTTGTGGATGCTGGGAAGTGCTTGCTGATGGAAGCATGATAAGCTGTCTCCACTGAGGCTCAGGCATAGCCTGACAAATATAGAGGCGGATGCTCGCAGCTAACCATTGGACTGAGTGTGGAGTACTGGATGGAGGAGTTGGAGAAGGGATTGAAGGAGCTGAAGGGGTTTTCAGCCCCATGGAAGGAGCAACAGTGTCAACTGGCCAGATTCATCAGAACTCCCAGAGACTGTACCACCAACCAAAGAATACACATGGAGGGACCCATGGTGCTGGCCACATATGTGGCATAGGAGGGCTTGTTGGCCATCAGTAGGAGGAGAGGCCCTTGGACCTGAGGGTGTTAGATGCCCCAGTATAGGATAATGCTATGGAGGGATGATAGGAGTCGGTGGGTGGGTGGGTGGGGGAGCAGGGGGATGGGGAATGAAATATGGGGCTTTCCAAAGGGGAAACATTTGAAATGTATATAAGGTAAATATAAAAATAATAATAATAAAATAAATAAAATGGGAAGAAAGAAGAAGAAGAGGAGGAAGAAGAAGAAGAAGAAAAAGAAGAAGAAGAGGAGGAGGAGGAGGAGGAGGAGGAGGAGGAGGAGGAGGAGGAGGAGGAGGGAAGGGCACTCCTGCCATACTTGCTCTGTGTCTCTATCCTAGAGGATGACTTCATCTGGGTAGAGTCACCTGTTTGACTGCATTCTGTGAATGGAAATGGGGCTAAGCCCAGTCTACCTTTCTCTACACATAGTTCCTGTGAGGGGATGCTTTTCCATGAACCTGCCTGGTTCAGATGTCACTGGTCTTTCCCCTAAGTTTTCTCATGTCCCATGGCAAGTCTGACTTCCTGTCAATGCTAGTTTTCAATGCTTTCTATCCCAGGTTGATTGTCCCTTTGTAGACCCTTTACTGACTTCTTCCTGGAACATGCTGGTCTCTGATGGAACCTGGTCTGATTGCAAGAGCTCAGGGATTCACAGAAACACGTCAGTGAGGCAGAAGATTCTCCATGGCAAAGTAGTTTTGGCAATGTTGCAAAATGTGGAGGAATAGATAAGCTATATACCCACAGACTCAATGAACTTGCTCTCTGGTGGATGTGGAAGAATTTGGGGATGAGTGAGCACTTTCCTATCTCCCTGTTTTAGATGGCCCTATAGGAATCACCTGCATTTAATCTTTTGGCCTCTAGTTCAAGAAAGACAGTTTCATTAAAAACTTTAGTAAGTTGTTATCACTTCCATCCAAGAAGCTCACAATCTAGTGAGAGGTGACCCATGGGGAAATTCAACTGGAGATAAGAGATGAGAAAAAAATATCCTGGAGGGTGGATCCATGTAGCTAGATATGGGAACTACCAACCAGGTGACCCCAGGAATGGACCTAGAGTCATGCACAAAGAATCTGAGCAGGAAGAAGATCAACTTAGAGCCCAAGTTCTGTATTTAAGTCATGACAGTTAGCAGGTCCTTGGTCAGTGTAAGAAAATTATCTTTCTTTCAACCTAATAACAAAATGGACCAAAGTGAGACATTCTGAGGCCAGCACCTGGCCAGGGGCTTTTCATGAGAACATGGTCACCATCAACAAGGGTGTGCTTCCTCTGAGTCCCAGGATGTTTGAAATAGAAGAACTGCCTCATAAGTCAGAATATGAGCATTTGGCACATAAATGGGTGGATAAGGGACAAAAAGAGATTAGTTACTGTTTCTGTGAGCAATCATGTTCCAGGACTGACCCTGAGGGAAGATGGAGGCTGACACCATCACACCAGGAAGTGATCTGCCCTCTTACAGTTCCTTAGGCTCAGAATGTTCCCACACACTGAGCCAGAGGGAAACAGGGAGGAAGTTACTACACAAGCAGCTTAAATAACTTGTGTTTCTTGGGCATTCAGACTTCCACTTTGATATAAATTCAAAACATACTAGTTTATTTATTTTATTTGGTTAGGAACCAAGACAATGGTGGCTTCACTGGAAATGTGTGTGTGTGTGTGTGTGTGTGTGTGTGTGTGTGTGTGTGTGTGTGT
>JADRCH010000013.1:13418410-13456520 GCA_019843965.1 Rhynchomys soricoides
TTCTTTCTTTCTTTCTTTCTTTCTTTCTTTCTTTCTTTCTTTCTTTCCCCTCCCTCCCTCCCTCTCTCCTCCCTCCCTCCCTCCCTCCCTCTCTCTCTTTCTGTCTTTCTTTCTTTCTTTCTTTCTTTCTTTCTTTCTTTCTTTCTTGTTTTTGTTTGTTTCAAATGCCTACTTTTTAAGATGGCAAATACTATGGAGTAAAGAAAGACCCATGCACGCAAGGCTTTCCACTTATTCCCTATTCCTTGCACGCTCAGTGAAGATCCATTCAGCACTTGCTCCCTATTCCCTGCATGCTCAGTGAAGACCCATTCCATTCTTTGGCCTATTTAGTACTCTGAAGGACTCACTGCTGCACCTGTGATGGTAGTAAAGGATGGAGCTGCATTATTTCTAAAACAGCACTTCAAAGGTATCACAGTATGTACCACAATGGTATAGAACATCAGCTTTATTGAATTACAATGTAGCCTGGTGACACCAGTCTTCATAGCACCATCACCCAGAAAAACATCACTCATGTGTGTCATGATAACGGTGGTATAACAAACCCATTCCCTGACAGATGTGTGTTAAATGTACATACAACTGAGTACAGTGAATAATATAGAAAATGATGATTGCGTTGCTGCTTATCGGATTGCTACAGTATACTTTTAAAGTATTAAAGTGTGGGCCTACTTTTAAAAGATCAGTTTAGTATGAAGCAGTATATCATGGTAGACTGGCAACAGCCCTAAACATTATGCGTTGACTTGATATCTTCAACAATATTTTTATTACATTTTATTTGTGTACTGTGTCTGCATGCCACAGAGTATGTGTGAAAGTCAGAGGATAGCTTATGAGAACTGGTTCTCCCATCCCACTATGTGGGTCTTGGGAATGGACTGCAGGCCATGAGTCTTGGCGGCAAGCCCCTTCACCCACAGATCGGTCCTTTCAGTTTTTTATTACATTTATTGATTACGTCATTTTCTCTTATGCTTTACTTAATCTCATTTATTCATCATGTCTTTATTTTATTATACTTAGGGCCATGATAAAGAAAATTATAGGAGATGCTCATAAACATATACAAGTATATTTATGCAAACACAGACAGACACAGCTAGGCTAGGTTCTATGTATATAGTTGGCTATATAACATAGGTAAGTACAGTCTATGGTGTTTTCCCAAAGACAAAGTCACCCAATGATGCATTTCTCAGAATGTTTTCTTCATGACACATAACTGACATCTCATTTTGCTTCTGCCATTCTCTGATGAACTCTTTGCCCTCAAATTATTTCCTTCTTTCAGGTTTCTCAGCCACTGTCACAATGCAATGTTTAGTTCTTCCCAGAATTTTCTAGTATTCATGGGCTGATGTACTTCTGACTCCCAAATAGCCATATAGGTTCACTATTCACCCTTCCTTTTCTCAAAGGGAAGTCTTTGCCTGTTCCTCCAGTGTGTAGGTCCTCTGCTGACTGTACCCAGATGTTTACAGGTCATCTCTGCTTAAAGGCTCAGCGTAAATTCACTCAGTTAATCTCATTTTTTTCTAGGCAGGAATTAATAGCTTTACCCCCTTGAACCCAATGGTGTTGGTCTGTCCATTATAATTCAATTTGTCCTATATTTTGTGATAATTTCCTTAGGATGTGACAAAGACTGATATGTAGGCTTGGAAAGTTGGCCCCTTCATCTCTGTTGGGGCTGGCAATACAGTCTAAGCTGGCTGCTCCAAGCCTGTGTCAGGACCCAAATAGACCCAAGAATTTTATCTCCTCTTTGGGGTGATCTGACCCTTTTCCTCATACATAAGGTTGGAGTGATACCATGAATATAGGACTCTTGCTTTTCCCGGGTTTCTCTATACAGAGAGAATATCCTAGTAGATGACTTTCTTTCACTGCCTAGTATGGTATTTCTAGGGTTGAGATTGAGCCAGAGGAGCTACAGTGCTGACATATGGCCTATGGATGTCTCCTATACATGTCAGGGAGTGAGTATAGGGTTCCAGTTTACCTGTGGTTCATTTCTAGCTCTTGGTGTCAAGCCTCATGGAAATTACAGTTCAAATATATTCTGCCTGTGGTACTGCCTCCATCCCACAGTTTATTTAGACAATAGGCGTCATGGCAGATGTCTTTTGCACTGATGTTGGTACCCAGGTCACACTGCCATCCCTCTTTGATCCATGTCTCAGGAAAGCCAAAGGGTAGGCAGCTGTTAAGAACTGTACTCCCTTCCTCCTGTAGTCTCCCTGGTGATATTCTCTTGCTCTGTGTTATGTGCTTACACCGTGCTCTGTCG
The DNA here is from genome assembly GCA_019843965.1 of Rhynchomys soricoides. Lineage (NCBI taxonomy): Eukaryota > Metazoa > Chordata > Mammalia > Rodentia > Muridae > Rhynchomys > Rhynchomys soricoides. Next base: position 13,420,713 of record JADRCH010000013.1, read on the forward strand.
TTTGGTTTTAAAGCTGCTGTAATGAGCGGTAGGCATTCCTGCTGTGAAGAAAAATGCTTCTCTCACCTTGACCATGGCCCCTTGCCTGCCTTCCACCCAGGTAGCAGCATAGGAAGGTGGGCATACAGGAAACACTCCAAAAGAACAGATTGCGTACCAGGAACTCAGTAATTATGACTCCAAAGTTCAAGAGGAGATACAGTTAGAAGATGCACGTCTCCACTTATGTTACAAAACTCCAATTGTAAATCTAAGACAGCCAGAAAATGAGCTAACATTTACATTTTGCTGTATACTCAGGGAAGATTTGCATTTATGATCATCCCCAGTGAGGCACTTTTAACAGCTTTGAGAGTTATTGGAAGCTGGTGTTCAGGGCAGCATGTAAACAATGCAGCATCATATGGAATGATGTCAACAGCATTAAATACAACAGTATATCCTAGGAAACTGTGGAGGCAAGAAGCCCTCCGCTGTTTAAATGCACACAAGTTTTAAAGAAATAGAAGCACAAATAAATAATAGCACTGATACCTGTTTCCTCAGGTGGGAGATATAAAATTAGCCAGGAATGGCATGTTTCATGATCAAAACATGAGATTTCTAGACCTGAGAAGGAAAATAAGCAGCCTGGCTCTTTGAAGGTTTGGAGGCACACTAATTGGGCAATAAAGAAATACCCTCTTACAGTTTAAACCTGAAATATGCCCCACAAGTGTATGCTTTGAATTCTTATTCCCAGATGGTAGTGCCATTTTGGAAGGCTGGGGTGCTTTTAGAAGAAGGGATGAAGTGGGTCACTATGAGGTGAGACCTTAAAGGCTCCTGCCCTTCTCTTAGCCTCCTGGTCTGCCATTGTGATCTGAACAGTCTCCCACACTCTGCTGCCATGAACTGAGCCACTCTTTCAGGCCTTCCATGATGAATTGGAAACCTCTGAAGTTATGATCCGAACTAAGGCTTCACTCCCTTTAATTGGGACTGTTGGACATTCTCCCATAGTGTTGGAAAAGTAACTCACTCACAGCCCTCACTCAAAACATGCAAAGTATAAGCTGTGTCCACAAGGGCGGCCACTCTTGTTTGTTTAAGCATTTTCACTGGTTGCTTTCTGTGCCAAAACAGAAGAGTTGAGTGCTGGCTGCCAGTGACTGCTTTTAGTATCTCCTCCACCTTGGAGGCCAGCTGGAGCTGGGACTAGCAGCACTCACTGTGTGGGGTAAGTGTGACAAGCCCAGATCAGGCTGCAAGCGGGTTGAAGTCTTTTAATGTTTATCTTTGTGGTACTTGCTGGCTTTGGCTCCTTATCTGCAATATCAAAATATATATGTAAAATTTGACTTATTGTAAAAAATGGTTTCTGTTTCTATTCTAAGTCTGCATTGATAAGTCGCTGATCTATAGTTTTGTTAACTTTTCCTTTTTAAATACTGTTTAATACATGGGAAAGATTGGTATTCAGCACTAACAACCTTCAACAGTTTTTACTCAGAAAGTCATCTGAAGCTTTGCTAATAGTCCCCAAAATGTCCTTTCTAACAAAAGGAGCCTGTCTGGGAACCTCAAGTGCACATAGCTCTCCTGGCTTTCTTGGTTCCTTTGATCTGGAGTGATGTTTCATGACTATGATTTTTACTTTATTAGTTCCATCTCCACCATGTATTATTTCTTTCATTGCTGTAACAAAAGCAACTTAAGAGGGCTTCTTTTGGCTCACAGTTCTAGGGTACAGTCCATCATGGCAGGAAAGTTATGGTAGATGGCATATGGGGCTCGTGGTCACATCACATCCACAGCCAGGAAACAGGGAGAGATGAATGTGTTTGTTCAGCTAGCCCATAGAACGGTGCCATACACACAACCACCCCAGTTAACCCAATGTAGAAAATTCCTCACAGACATGCTTAGAAATTTGTCTTAAAGGTGACTCCATGTCCTATTAGGTGGATAATTGATATAAACTGTCCACAAGCCTACTACTTGTCAACCTTACGTGCCAACATACCATTTCCCCTCTTATCACTTAAGCTCATGATGGTCTCAGTGCCAAATGCATTCAAGCCAAGTTAAAAAGTTCCTGTAGTCTTCAACAGTTTCAGCATTGTTTAAAGTGCCACCATCCAAGCCTCTTGGGAGAGTCAAGGCTATTTCCTAACTGTAAGCCCCCATAACATCATAACAAAAACCACACAGTTCCAGTGTACAGTGGCACTGAATAAGCATTCCCATTTCAATAGGGAGGACAGGGGGCATAGCAATCAATGAGTGGACCAAAGCAAGATAAAAATTCATCACAGAAAACAGAAAAGCTTGTCGTTCCATAGCTGATATCTGGGGCTCATAATGAAATCGCTTGGACTCTTAAGGACTCAAGAAGCACAGCCACTCCAGTTCTGTATACATACAGGACATGCTCTCTCTGTGTGCATTCAGTTCTGTGCCTGTGTCTCTCCTCGGTGGACATCTCATGATCTTGGCATCTAGAACATTCTGACATTTCCATTGAAGTTTAGGTTTCACCTCTACATTTTCATGAAATAGTCTCCCAGGTCCTCCCCTTCAACCTTCCCTTCTAGCTTACCTCCACTCCTTTCTGATTCACAGAACTATCCTCTAGCAGGCACCCACAGTCCCAACACTTCACTGGGACTCAAGTATGGAATCTTTGTTCTCTTTCCTATGGAATCTTTATTCTCTTTCCTACTCTGTTGTATAGATAAGAGCCCCCTTTGCCACGCAACCATCACAGTCTATTGCCAAATCTATTGATTACTCCCAATAAAGCCCTAGTGCTGAAGACTCAGATTACTTACATCATTGAACAGGGAAAATTAGTACCAAGTAGACAGTTTACTTCTACTCAGTAGCATTTAGGACATTGAAGGAACTCTGCAAGCTCATGGAGGAGAAAAGAAAGCAGCAGTATTACCCAAGTACAAAATCAGAAACCTACAACTGAGGCCTGCCTGCAATATATACTGGTACAACACACACACACACACACACACACACACACACACACACACACACACTGCTGGGTAATTTTTATGTCAATTCGACATGAGCTAGAGTCATCTGGGAAGAAATACTCTTATTCAAGAAAATATAGGATTGGCTTGTCTGTAGGTCCTCTTCTTGGTTGATGATTGATGTGGGAGACCCCAGGGCTAGTGATCCTAGATGCTATAACAAAACATTCTGAGAAAGTCATGATGAGAAAGGAGTAAGCAGAGTTCCTTCATGACCTTTGCATCAGGTCCTGCCTCCAGGTTCCTGCCTGGAGTTCTTGTCTTGACTTCTTTGCTGAAGGACAGTGATGGGGAACTATAAATGAAATAAACCAATTGTTCTCCAAGTTGCTTTTGGTTCTCAAGTTTTATCTAGAAATATAAATGTAATTAAGATACACACTATATGTTATATATGTATATGCTAATATAAAGAATAGACTAAGAACTGCTGAGGCTGATGAACATTTGTAGCAGAGTCACACAGTTCTGACTGCGACCCAGGAGAACTGATGGTGTGGATGGAGCCTGGAGGAAGCTGTTGGAGAAGTCTCTCTTGTTTGCGGAGGCTTGGCTGTTGCTGTTATCATTGTCATTCCCTTCAGGTCTGCCACTGGGCAGGGCATGCCTCTTACCCCAAACAGGTTGGCAGTTAGTACTTGTCCTCAGCTCTGGTTGTAAGCCTATCTTTGAGCATCCTGAAGTAACCTTTCCCAGACTTCCAACCAGGACTGATATTTCTCCTCTACTTCCCACACCCCAGCCTTGGCTATCTGTGCTTTCCCAGTCCTCTCTCCTTAACCTCTAATGTCTTGTTTTCTTAGATGAAACCTTTATGTTATTTCTGTTGAAGCTCCGTCCTTTACATTTGTCCCTAGCCACCTTCTTTTGAGAAGTGAGAGTTGAGTGAAATATTCTCTCTTCTTCAACAAAAATTACTTCATAAAGATGATTTGGAATATACACCAAAAATGCATAAATTATCTTGTGTCACAAGGCCACAACCATGGTGAGATATTTCTGAAAGTATTTTTAGTCTTTGCTCAAATAAATTAAATGACAAATAAGAACACTAGAGATTTGAAGGGCATATAAATAATTTTGGCTTTAATAGACGTTATTAAACTTTGTGCCTCACAGCCATTTAAATCGCGCTTTTGTGAAACACAGTTCATAGTTTATTTTAATCATGTATACCTCCAAAATTTGAAAACCTCCCAATTTAGATTTAATATCCTGTTTTTAATTAAGAGGATCAGATATCTCCAAACTTTAGGAAACATTTTTATATCTATTACTATTTAAAAGCTAAGCCATTGTAAAGCCTTTGATGTCCTTGACCAGCATTTCCTATGCTTTGTGTTTTTCAGTTTTCTGTTTCTTTATTCTGCTTGTCTTGTTCATCAGTTTTACAGCCATACTTCACACAAAATTATTTATATTTCTACTTGGTTTCAATGTTATCATAGGGTTTTTGAGTTCCCCTTCTCCCTACCATTTTCCCATTATTGAATCCAGTGGCCTGGTGAATGTAGTAAGTACTTTTTATTCATGAAGAGAATGCAAATATATTTTATAAACAAAAAATATGTGAAACCTGATTTTATGTTGCTTTAATGCATAAAATAATTGGGTCACATTCATCCCTAACACCTGATATTTTCTATAATCTTCTTTTCTATTAGAAGATTGCTATCCAGCTTATTTGTTAAAACACTGGATTTTCTACAGTACTCAATCAAATGTGGCATGCAGCTTGGCTGTTGTGTTTTTTTCTGCAGTTTCTACTTCTTTTATCTCAAACTGTCAAAGTCCTCTTTTGTTTTTGTTGCACATGAGACATATTTTCTCATTTTCTTCTGTTCCCTACACTGGGCCTTCTTTAGAAGGTGCATTTCTATTTGAGACATGATTACTTTGCTGTTTACACTGCAGGCTATATTTGAAGACTACATGCTCACCCAGTGATTCGCTTAATAAGTATATTTGACCACAGGTACTCCTGGCACTCCTGACCATAGGTTGTAGGCATTATGGGTAAATCCATCAACAAAAAACAAACCTCAAAAAAGGACAAAACTCTCTGTTTTCCCTGAGTTTATATTCTAGTACCAGAAACTGACACCACAAGAAAGCAAACAGATAACATACAGGCGTTCCTTAGAATTGGCTGAATCCTTAGAGATGCTGAAACCCGTATGCGTCCATCCCTTACATTCAATGGTGTGGTGTTTGCAACTAACCTACATAAAGCTTGCATATTCTTTAAGCCACCCCTAGACTACTTGTGTATGTAATATATTGCAAATGTTGTGTGCAGAATTTTTACATTTCATTGTTTATGAAATAATGACAACAAGGAGAATGTTTATGTTCAGTACAATATTTACCATATAATTTTCTTTTCTAGTTTCTTTTGAGATGTGTGTGTGTGTGTGTGTGTGTGTGTGTGTGTGTGTGTTGATAGTGCTTGTACCTATGTACATGGGAGGCCAAGCAGATCATCATGTGTCTTACTCTGTTACCTTCTACTTTATTCTATTGACACAGGGTATCTCAAGGAACCTGAAGCTAGGCTGGCAGCCAGCAAGCCATAGAGATCCTGTCTCTACCTGCCATGGTGCTAGGGTTTAAGTGCATATGTGGCCATATTCTTCTATTTCTAATGGAAGCACTAGGATTCAAACTCAGGTCTTCTTACTTGTTCAAATACTGTTACTAATGGGCCATTTCTCCAGTCCTCTTATCAAATGCTTTTGATGTGTGGTTGGAAAAATCCATAGGCACTGAGGCCAAGGGTATGGAGGGCCAAACACATGTAGTATATTACACATGTGTATATTACATGTAGTATATTACATAGTGATGACAACCACATGTAGTATATTACATAGTGATGAATTCAAAGGAGGAAAGCAAAAATGAAGAGCAGCAGGAGTGTTGGGGATGCTGCAAGTCACCTGTTGTAGGATTAACTGAAAAGCAGGTGAGATTGGAATCACAATGTGAGTTGATGGAGGGCATCATTGTATAATCATGAGAGAGAAATCAGAGAGATAGGCAGCAACAGATTGCACTCATGCCCTAAGACAAAAGTATGTCTGATATGCCCTAAAACATCAACAATTCCAGGGGACTACAGAATCAAGTGCGAAGAGAAAGTGATAGAAGTCCTTGTGTGTCTGCACTTAGCCTAGAACAGATCCTTCAAGGATCCCAAACTTACGTGGGACATGGCAAGTCACTACTGAAAGAGTTGGTTCTGGATGATGTTGTATTTGGATCGTTCAGTGTGTCTGGTGTGCTAAGAAGAGGTGAACTGGGAAGTGGAGGAACCAAGACACCTGCCAGGAAACTATTGCAGTATGCAGAGGACATGTGTTGGCCTGGAGAGAGAGGATAGCAGTAGAGACTGCACAATATTTAGATTTTGGGCATATTGTGAAGGCAGGAGAAGGGCCGGACAGACTGACTATGGTACGAGCAATGAAGAATAATGTAAGACTGACTCTAAAGCTTTGAGAGAGTAATACAAAGGGAAGGGTTGTTATTATTAGAGACGAGAGAGAGATACTAGTCTTGATGAGCATGAATCTGAAGCTTTAATTTGGTCATGTTGACTTTGAGAAGGACACAGAAGTACAGAAATCTGAAGTTGCTTTTGAACATATGAAGTTCTTGATTCCCTATTAAATAAAATTAGAAGTTCCTGTATGTTTCATATATGATTCCTATACACAGTCTGGAAATAATTTGATACAATAGTTTAATGCACCTTTATTTTAGACGTGATTCATTACTTGAGGTCAGGTGTGGAATTTTCCATTATTGTGTCATGTTAGCCTCAAAAAAACATTGGAAGCAAAGTTTGAAGCATTCCAGCATTTGGGTTTTGAGGTTAAAGATGTTAATCATCTAGCATAATTCACTCCAGAAAGTTGGATATTGTCACCATTGTCCTTGAATCATGACATAGATTTGGCTTGAATACAACAAGATGACTGCAGAATATATAATTATATAATATAGCACACTTGCATGTGGGCACACACCTTCACCATCTTTCTCTTTTTCCCTCTGCTCCTGCCCTCTCCTTGTCTCTGTCTGTCTCTGTCTCTCTCCCTCCCTCCCTCTCTCTTTTTCCCCCCAAATAGGGAAGAAGTCAGCAGAGAGTAAACCTATAAAATAGTTGAGAGAAAACCTCTGGCAATTACAGACATGAGTGAGAAGAATTCCATCCATAGGTGGAGCGTGAAGCACAGATAAACTAAGGACTACAAGAAAAACAATAAAGAGATTGCATGACAGTAGTTATCTGTGTGTATCATGGTAGAGCTGGAGTTTCCTGTAGTCATTCTTCCTCAGTGACATCATTAAGATAGGCATAAGTGATTAGCAGCCAAGAGTCCTATGGGGAAGAGGACTTGGAGTCTTATTTTAATGTGTGTTTGTATTTCTTATCATATGGCTCATCCATTTTTATTTAGTGTAATGACTTCCTATCTCTTTTATTGATTGCATGCTGTTATCTTTGTGGAAGGAAAAATCATAACCCACAGACTTGGCACTAGGGATTCACTTGTGGGAGCAGAGAGTCTGGAGCTTTGTCTCAGAGTCACCAGAATCTGGGCTTCTGAGGTGAGGATCAGACAAAACACTTAGGTCCTATGTGAATAGGGAAAGGTGGGAGTCACACAGCTCACCTAAATTCTCACTGCTGGCTTGTGATGGAACAGAATGGGGCTGGTGATGTGTCCTAATCACCATGGCTGGTGTCACTGAGGTGCTGAGGATGCATTTAACCAGTGATTTCGAATGTGGAGCCACAAGGCTAATTGATACCGTATATTCAATATTTTCATTTATAGCTCATAAATGCAGGGCTTGTCCTGACTTATTCATTACACATAACACCTGTATCACATGTGTTTTCCCTACATAATTTCCAAGGCAATTAGTTTTATGGAGTATTGCCATTTGGCACATCTTTACCCCCTTTCCAAGCACTCCTGGGGATATTTGAAATACCGTAAAGATATCTTACCACATAGCTGTATTTAGAAGCTGAATGAGCATAAATGTACTCCATAGCAGCAGTGTCAAGCATTACCTGCTTCTATAAGCAGAATTCCCAGACAGCCTCATGCTTGGAGATGTATTCATCTCCTCATAGCCATGGAGACTTCTTCCTTATTGTAGCTCTAGGATGACATATAAGACTCAGGAGAAAGTTGGCTTTTCTAGCCAGGCTTTTCCTATCCTTTTTCACCCACTATAATCTCATGAATCCACTGTCTTTCACTTCCTTTATCTCTGGAGCTATTCTAGATGCATCAACCTGACAGATTTTTGAGCACCAATCTTGAAGGTTGCAGGATCATCTTCTCTGATCTTCCGAATCTTCTGTGTCAGGTAGCTGAGACTTTAAGTGCTATTTACTTTTACTGCTTGTGTACCTGAGGCTCATGGCCAGGGTTCTAGTGTGCCCTGTATATAAACCTGAAAGGTTATTACTGTGCTCCTTTAGTGATGAAATAGAAGGGTGGCCTTTGTTTTCCTGGTGGCTACCATTTTGTTCCTCTCTTTCTCTAAATCACTCCACTGTTCTCGAAAGTGACTTTTGGATCCTCTTGGGTGAAAGTGGGGCCTATACATTGTTGTGTGCTGAACTGGAAGGATCTTAGAGGAAGGAGCCACAGGAAATGAGTGAAGACATGAGATAATATATGGATCATTGTCTCAAAAACAATCAGTATAAACACAATATAGTATATAATCTGTATAAAATATTGTGATAGTTAATCTTGACTGTCATCTTGGAAGGGTTTTGGACCCCCTGGGAAACATACCTCTGGGCAGGTCTGTGAGGGTATTTTCAGAGAGATTTAGCTGAAGAGAGGAGACCCATCCTGAATGTTGGTGCAACCATCCCAAGGACTGGGATTCCTGGGTTGCATAAAATGGAAGGAGAGTTGAAGAGCATCATTTGCCAGTGCCTTCCCTGACTGTAACACAGCATGATCAGCCACATCACAGTCCTGTCATCATGCCTTCTATACTATGATGGAATGTAGCACAAACCATGAGCCAAAATGAACAAATCTTCACTCAAGCTTCTTTTTAGCAGGTATTTTGTCACAGCAACAAGAAAAGTAGCTAATGTAAGTCTATATTATATTATTTGTCAGATTATTTATATTATGGGCTATCTTTTAATATCATTTTTCATATATGATCATATATTTTATGTAGTAGTTTATCTTTAGACTGATACTCTTGATTTCCTTCACAAGTGTTAGCATATGATTTGTAATAATATACTACATATAATATATATAATATGCTATATATATGATACAAAAGGCATATGAAAGAAATAAGCAACATTAATTTAAAGATTAAATAGTGCCTAACATTCTTTATTAGTGGACCAAAACTACAAATAATTGAATATCTTTCATGATATTTCTTAGGTCTTAGCATGTTCGTTTGTGACAGATCAATTCACAGATCTATTTCTAGGTAGAGTTTATCTAACTTTTAAATTTTATTGACAAAGATATTCATGAATATACATATATATTTGCCTGATCTTACTAAGTTATGCTTTTAATTATTTTAATCTTATCTGACAAATGTATGAAGATTGTTCCTGAAGCTTAGCTGGTAAGACCCTATTTATGTTTGGTGTATGTGTGTGCGTGTGTGTGTGTGTGTGTGTGTGTGTGTGTGTGTGTGTGATGCATCCCCATTCATGCATGCAGAGGCCAGATGAGGAGGTTGAGGGCTCTGCTCTATCATTTTCCTTTTTATTCCCTTGAAGCAGAGTCTTTCACTAAACCTAGAGTAAGGCCGGAAGCCAGAAAGGCCCAGAAACCCTCCTGTTTCTGTCTCTCAGAAAATACTGAGTTTATGGGAAGGCACAGCCATATCTAATTCATGGGTCCTGGGGTTTTAAACTCAGATTCTTATGCTTACTCAGTGGCCAGTAAGTGTTGCCTACTGGTCTATCCCTCAGCCTCTTAAGTAGCGCATGATTTCTATCTATCTGCCATCCCAGTAGATCAGCATCCTGGCAGCTCATATAATCTCAGGTAGCTCAGTGTAGATATTGGATAGAATATCATCTCTGAGTGGTAAAAAGGATCAAAGGGGACACTTCTTTCCATGATAACTTCTCATCTTGTTAAGAACATAGTGATCAAGGGCACTTGCTGCTTCTGAAGAAGACTGGAGTTTAATTCCCAGCTCTTATGTCTGGAGCTCAGAAGGGGATCCTATGCACTTTTCTGGCCTCTGTAGGCACTGTGCTCATGGGCATAAACCCTTACACATATAAATAGAATGTAATTAAAACTAAAAGAAAGTCATTATAAATAGCTTAGAAAAACTTCAAATTGGAAAGAGGGTAAGTGACTAGAGCCATTTAGAAAAATAGTGAAATCCCTTTAAATATTAAAAGTAGAGCTGTGGGGCATGTAGACCATGCCAAGAGAGTAACTGACATGGAATTGGCAAGGCAGAGTAATGCTCAAATCCCAGAAATCTCAAAACTTGAGACCAGCAGGAATATAACTAACTCCCTCCCTGTTTCTGTGCCTGCCTTGGAGCATGTTACCTGGAGACTCCAACCAGATGGTCACACATAGTCAATCATGTAGCATAGCATCTGGAATTCTTCCTCATGCAAATAGAGCATCACTAGTACCATAAGCCTTCAGCCAATGACCTTTTCCTACCCTGGATATTCCCACACCTTTTGCCAAAACTGTATAACCGTTGGTTCACTTCCAATAAAGCATATGTATTCGAATCCACCCCAATAAAGAAATTGACTGTAAGCTAAGATCATCTTAGAAAGCTGCTTTAAAGATTGCTGGAGAAGGCCTTCATTAAGTTGTTAACATTAAGATCCTAAAAAGGCACCCCCAACTATTCTCAGGACTCTGCTTCATCCTTCTAGCCTGGTGTGCAGCCATGTCTGAAAATCCTGAGAGGGAGAAAAGGAACAACCTGGAAACACAGCGTTTGTCCTAGACTCTACTTCACCCCTCCTGGCCTTGTACATAGTGATGTCTGATGCCCCAGAGGGAAGAATTGGACTGCAGACCCCGCCAGTTCTGGATGGCACCAACCTAGTTTTACTGCAGTGCCCAGACATCCTGGGAGGAGAGGTGGATCCTAGAACCTCATGGAGTGGAAGGAAACAAAATGAAATCAATATTGTTAACTGTTTTCACTATCATGTCCATTGCACCATTACTTATAGTTGGCCAGATATAGAAAAACCTAGATGTGTAAGTAGATGGATTCATAAATAACATGTGGTATATTCATACATATAGTGAAATACTTCCAAGTTAAAAATAGATTCTGTGCTTTGATAATAAGAATGAACCCAAGCCGGGTAGTGGTGGCACACACCTTTAAATCCCAGCACTTGGGAGGCAGAGGCAGGTGGATTTCTGAGTTCGAGGCCAGCCTGGTCTACAGACTGAGTTCCAGGACAGCCAGGGCTATACAGAGAAACCCTGTCTTGAAAAATAAAAAGAATGAATCCAAGGGATACTATTAAACCCAGGGGATACTTTTATAATCAAGACATGTATAAACTAGACAAATTCACAGGTGCATAGAGTGAAATGCTGGTTTTTAAGTTTGCAGGATAAAAAACCAAGGACATATTAGTCAGAAGGTGAAAATCTTTTATTTACAGAAGTCTTAAAGGCCCATAAAACATAGTGCCTGTAGCTAACAGTACTACAATATATACTTAACAAATATGCTAAAATAGGAGATTTCTGTCACATGTTCTTAATATACACAAACTAATTATAAACAAAGGCACTGGGAAGAAAGTTTTGTAGGTGAGGTGTACATTTGTGGCATAGACTGATAGCAGTATACATGTGACCTCATCTCCAAAAGCATCTAATTGTATACATTAAACACACATGATATTTATATAGCAGAAAGAAAGGATGAAAGAGAGAGCAAGAGTGGAGGGGCAAGAGGGGAGGGAGGAGAGGAAGGATGAGTGAGGGACAGACTGAAGAGCAAACACAGCCTGCCCTATGAGAGCGTGGTGTTATCTTATCCTGTCTTTACCACAGTATTCTTCTGTATTCTACAACATACCTTGAATTCTAAAGTGACATGCTGGCTGGGTTCGGAGACACAAAGGTTGTGAGATGAGTCTTAGCTTGTGTGATGGCATTGGAAATGAGCCCCATGATGCATTCACGTAGCAACATATGTGATATCCACTTGACCTGCAGATGGCCAGTATCAGAGTACGGGGGAGATGGGTATACAGTATGCGCTCCCCATTCCTGGATGTACAATCTCATAGCATAGTGATGTTATTTCCTGAAAGATGTGTGGGCAGTAGAAACAGGAAGTTGGAATGCCAGAGCAGGCTGGTGGGATGGCAGCTGCCTCTGATAGTCTGGTGAGGATGCTGAGCAGAAAGTTGCATGGGCTGGGCCCAAGCAGAGGCCCTGGAAGCTTGCTCTGTGCCTAAAGTCTGTGGGCTAAATCTTACCATCAGCAGATTCCCCTGAATCTTGCAGCTTTCCTGGGAGGGCTTACTCTTCATATAGCTTCAAACTACAGAAGCAAGGGATGTGGGCTGCCTTGGTCTAGGCTGGAGCATCTCGTTTTGTGGTCCAGCTCCAGGTGCTGAGGTCATTGCACAATTAGAAGTCTACTGAGCTTGGCTTAACATATAAGCTGACCCCATGAATTTACAATGAAGATTGACCTTGATGGAACACAACCGATGGTTCTGGTGTTGAGATACTGACCCCTGCCTCCACAAGATCCACCCAAATGTCCTTTTTGTCCCCATATAGCTCTACAGCCCTTTCCCTTACTCCCTCTATCTCTTCCTATGGTTTTAATTTCTTACAGTTATCTGAGGTCTGAAAATATTTAAAATATCAAAAATACTAAGTAGAAAAATATTAGGTAGATGGCTCCTGAGGAATGACACCTAAGGTTGAGCCCTTCCCTCTACACACTTGCTCATGCATGTGCACACATCTTCCCTAACTCAGCCACACAAAGAATGGTTCTAAACCACAATCACAATTTTATTACAGGGCATTTTTATCATTGTCCTATTTCACTGTGAGTTGTTGATAATAATCTCTTTTTGTGCTTAATTCAAAAATTGTACTTAATCATAGGTATATACATGCAAGGAAAATAGAGTAGATATATATTTAGGGTTTAAAAGTATTGCTTTTGGAGACCTGCTGAGGATCTTGGGACATATCCCCCATGTGGAAGAGGGTCACCTAAAGGTACTATGGCCCTGCTTTGTCTCTGTGCCTGTCTTGGAAACAATTAACCTCTGGGACAGGACACCCTGTTTCTTTGAGTGTACATATGCATTCCCCTGTCTGTAGCCTTAGTGGCAGAGCTTATGCAGCTGGGATCGAAGGCTCCAGAATCTGACAGCTCTGTTGATAGCTCAACTCTTTCTGACATGTGCTTCTTTGTTTAATTTATTCCTCCACCTAGTCTCAGTTTCCTCATATGCAAAAAGGCAAAAATACCATACCGATGACAGGAATCCCTGTACATATAAAATCTTCCCTTTTATTTCTGACATAAAAGGACAACTCACTAGCTACGTCAGTGTCTATTCACCCCAGGGATACATCATACACAAGAGTCCTCTTCTTCGAACTGTATCATTTACAGGGTTCTTTCCCACAAGGCAATGGTTCTTAACCTATGTATGATAACCTTTTAGGTGTCAAACAACCCTCCCACAGGGGTTGCCTAAGCTCACCAGAAAACATAGATATTTACATTATGATTTATAACAGTAGCAGAATAACAATTATGAAATAACAACAAAATTAATTTTATGGTTGGGGCTCACCACAACATGAGGAAGTGTATTAAAGGGTTGTACCATTAGGAAAGTTACAAAATACTGACACAAGGCCTCTTGTTTGCTGGCTTCTTGTGGTACATTTTGTAATGAAGCAGCACTTTTATACCTTTGTGAGCAAACACATAATTATTTAGCCGATGCCATTTCTGGTGAAGTTTACATTTTTGTACTGCTGTGGTGATTGGCTGTTCTCTCACCTCTTGGAACATTGACCTCATTGATCTTTTTCCTTCATTAATTAGTCCTTTCCTCCCTTTTATTTATCTGACTCCAGACAACTGGCTCAGCATTGTGTGAGGTGGAGATCATTAAGGCTCTCATAGTCTAATGGACAAACTGGCCTATCAAAATCTATTCCAGTTCAAGTGTCAGGACAGAGTTGTTGCTGATTCACGTAGCTGCAGCTATTGGAACTTGGTGACAGTCCCATCCTAGACTCACTCACAACAACCGTGAAATGCTCTTCCCATCAAGAAAGTGTAAGATTCTTGAAAACTGCAGAGGAAGTCAAAAGGAAATGTTTCTGTTCTCACCCTCCTGAGAACAAGAGGTTGAGAGAGACAGACTCATCCGCAGTCCTATTTTTCCTTGTGAACAGAGCATCGATTTGACTATTTTCCAGTGAAAGAAATTGCATTTTGTGGGTAGCTATTCCCAGCCCCTTCACCCTCTTCGTCATTGCTGACATCCTTCATTCCACCAAGGGAGATTCATGCACAAGTATGGAATGTTTTAGAGGCTCCCTTCTTTGCTTATATTGCCCTCTCTTCCTGCAATGCACATCAGTCCCTTACTCAGCCACTCACCATTGTGCCTGACAAGACTCAGCCTCTCTAGACTCCCCCGACACCAGGAGTGACTCTTTATAACAAGCCCTTTCCAGCTTGTGTTGAAGTGTTAACTTTCCTATCTGTCTGCTTCTTGAGGCAAAATAGTGTCTTACTCTGGTCACCCTTTACTAAAAGTTAGTATGATGAGGGCATTGTGTCAGGGCTCAAGCAGGTACAAGAGTACACAGCCCATGTGGAGCAGGCCAGCATGGCCTCTGAGGAATGAGCAAGTAGCCTCTCTGTTGGGCATGCCCAGAGCTTTCTAGCCAACCCCTTTCGCAGCATCCTGCCTCACTCTCAATATAGCAGAGGAGCTCTTCTTTCTGCTCACCCCTGCCCTCATCTTCTGACTGCAAACACAGAGGGTGCTGTTGGCTTCCAGACACCCACTGTCTCCTTGACCTTTCCTAGAATCGGTGCCTGACTCTATCATGGTTGTATTAAGTCATCTGGCTGCATTTGGTCCGACTCAATTGGCTGAAGCTCTCACAGCAATTGCTTTTATCTAAAATGTGAAGAACCCACTTTGGTAACAGTTTTTATTCCAGCTGCGCATTTTCAAAGCTATTAAGTGTACTTTGTCCACAAAATGGGGCCAAGCCCTTACTTGGGGGTCAGTGCTTCTGCTTGGTACACCAAGCTCTGGAGTGGTCAGATTTCTCCCACTTCTATCTGAGCTGGAAGCATGAGGGTGCAGGTTCTGCCTGGCCTCTCTGGTGTGGACACTCAGCTCTGGCTCCCTGGAGACTGTAAGTCCTACCTCTCTTTCCACAGGCAGGGACCCTGGGCACAGTATTTTTATCAAGGGCCACAGTATAGTGTTGTTCCTTGGAAATGTATAGATTTCAAAGGCTGCATCTCATTGTGTGCCTGGGGGCTTGTAAATCAGTTGTCCATAGACAAGCTTGGGTACTAGGAAGGGCTGAGAATGTGAGGTTGATGGAGCAGAGTCAGAGGAAACTGGATAGTGGGAGGCAGGTCGTTCTACAAGCCGTAGTCTCAGTCAGTGTCCTGATCCTTCATCCTTCCCTGTGGCCTCCTTCCCCTTGTGACTGCCAGGTCTTCCCTCTCCTTCCCTCTTCCTTCCCACTCAATGTGCTCCCCCCAACTTCACACCTGGACTTTGTGTTAATATGCCCACATGAGGCTTTGACTCTGAGTTTATGGGCAGAGATGACAAGGTGCCAGTTATGAAGTCATCCTGATAAGAATTAAATATTTCTATGTGTGGGTAGTCATCCCCAAGAAGCTGTCTCACGTCCATACAAATCACAGAAAGAACATGCACGAGTGGGACCAGCTTGTCAGCTGAGGTAGAATATGCCCAGTAGGACCTACAAAAGCAGAGGCACCTTTTCACAACAGCCAGGTTCCAGGTGCCAGAGGAAAAGAACATGGTTTTCCTGAGTCTTCCAGTGTTTTGTTATTCCCTATTAACTAGCTGATGTCTTAAGTCTTTGAGATGAGTACACATGTCCTTGTTATTCTTTGTCCAAAGTGATTCCCTCAAATTCTCTTTACTCCTGAGCACAAGTCCATCCTTTCTGTAATAACAAAATCAAGTGAATGACCTTTAAGGTGAGTCAAGAACAGAAATACCTATTCAAATCTTTTGTAATCTCACAACTACACTTTCCTAATATTTCCATCTCACAGATGAGGAAACAGAGCCCCACAGAGAATAGTTAATATTGTCATTTGGCATAGCCTCGGAAGGCAAGGTGCAGAAGTATTGGAGCTCACAAGTCTGGCCTCAGAGCCTGACATTGTCTGTTACTAACTATGTATTAGTTCCTCTCTATGGGTTTTCTTATCAGGGATCCAGAAAGAATATAGGCTCAATTTTGCCACATAGCACGATGCTGATGTAGCATCTGTTACATGTTAGAAAGCTTGCCAATTGGCCCTATGGTCTGTAGTAGATCAAAAGTGTCCCATAGTGTTAAAGACACTTTAAACATTGCCCAGCAAGTTGGAGAATCCAGGTCTATGGATGCTCTTCCCTGCTCCCAAAATGCTGCTGCTGTCCACGTAGTATTCCACTGCACTGTGAGCATGACTGCTCTGAGGTTGAAAGTCCCAATGTTGGGATTGTATAAGAGGGGTAATGAATGTCAAGTTAAAAAGCTGTGTGGCCATGTAGTCTGCTGAGTGTCAGGTTAGTGAGCTCTGATAAGGAGGGCTTGTAGACCAAAGGTTTACAGATGATAATGATTAGAACAGATCATTGCGTTGCTGAGATTTATAACCTGGAGGCACAGATCTCTCTCTAAGTCAGGCTGGAGTTTTCTTGACTGATGCCTTGGGCAAGTAAGCAAGTATTAGAAACAAGTTCTTACTAGCCAATAAAAGTAACTGTCACTCATTTTCCCCCTTTCCTTCCGTTCCTTTCCCTCATTTATTCAATAGTACTTATTAATCCAGAGGTGTCAGTGTCTAACATAGGCAGTGTGGGGGTAAATGCAAAAACTAGTGCATTGTAGCTAAAGCCATTTCTAGGCCATTTCTAAGCCTTCATCTCTGTCTTAGGAATCTGGTACCTTTCGCTTGAATTAATTTCCTCTACTGTGTGAAGGGAGGGCTATACACCCTCAGTCATGTGACCTATCTCCAAGTGAGAAACGCAGGAAATTTCTTATTTCCAATCCCACCAGAGCTGAGTAACAGAAGATGACTGGTGACAATATACATTTTAAACCCAAATCCCAGCTGAGGGAAAAGAACAATGGAAAGAGACAAGAAGCACACAGTGTATGGAAGAGGGAGAGTAAATTGTTCAAGACACGAGAGGAAGGGAATTGCATGTATTGTACCCTCATTTCATGTAAATAAGGCAAGCATTGCTGTTTTAATAGGCTCTAGAAAACCAAAGGGGCCCAAAGGGAGAATGTACTGGTAAGAAATGAGTTGCAGATTTGGGAGAGAAACAGTCAGAAGCTCTTACTAGCAAAAGCTACAGGATGTGGTGTTTTTAATTAGGCTGAACTTGGAGAAGCCTAGCCAGTGAGAGGGCAGGAAAGCTGAAACTCTGTTCAAGATCTTGGCCCTTGAATGAGGATGACAAAGGGAAGGCTCTGAATACAACTGTACCAAGTCAGATGCCACCAGGACGTGACTAACCCATATGGACAGGACCTGCAATTTAGCCAGATAGTGCCATCAGCTCAGAACAGGGATGGGGAGAGGGGGGAACTGAATGAGAGCTTGGCATTTGGGAAGTAGGGCTTCATAAGCATCCAAGCCTTGTGTATGTCTGTTGAGTTTGGCAGATCTGCAGGAATGGAGTCTCCTGGCAGGGGTCAGAAAGAGAGATCTTCAGGAAGCCTTGCATACTAATACTAAGCATTGGTTAATGCCTCAGGTATAATGATCTCTGCCCTTGTACACACCTGTGCAGAACTATTATCATTTGTGACAAGATAGATCTGGGACATATGAAATTTGATGGGTTCTTTTACGTTTTTTATTTCAGAGCCAAGAAGCCTAGCTGAAACTTTCAGGAGACAAGTAGAAGAAGAGCTTGAGATAGAACATCCTTGCAGCAAAGATGGTATGAACAGGGGTGCAATTGGATGGGAGGCCAGTGAGAAAACACTCAATCCTAGGCTCTGAAAAGGACAGAAAAGCAATACTCTAGCTGTGTGCCATCCTGTGTGGAACCTGGAGTGGACTGACCTGAGTTATATCCTAGCTCAGCCATACTAGTTGGGTTATGACAGGTAAGTCACATAAATGCTCCTTGCCACAGTTAAAGGAAACTTGACACGAGAATGAATCGATATTTATAAAATACTGATGATACTAACTTGTGCAAAGCTGTTTCATATAACAGCTTGTTAAGTTTAAGACAATATAATTTTAATAGAAAACATAAGGAGCCCATTCGTGATAGGATAATACAGATGAAGCTAAAAACCTGGGCAGAGGTCTGGATACTGGGTATATGGAAAGGTTGGAAAGGGGTGCTCTTCATTTACTGAACTTGGGTTGAGAGGGAGAATGAAGAGTATTTTAGGTTGTGGGCCCAGATCACTGGATAATTAGAAAAGACCATGGACTGTCTCATCTGGAGACAGGAGAGTACATATCCTTCTAGATGGAGTGATCCAGGCAGTATGTGACCTGCAGAACCAATGGAGGCAAGATGGTGTCCCTAAGTGGCTGCCATATGGGCCACTGCTTCCCTGAAACCATCATAGTGGATGCCATAAACTATACAGCCGAGTCTTTGCTTCACTGGGTACTCTAAGCTTTGAACTTGTTTCTTTGGGGGCAAATTTTGTGCAGGAGACATGAAAGTATCAAAGCCACGGAGACAAGAGATTGATGGTATCTTTTTGACCTTTTAGGCTCACAGGTAAATTGCCATAAAACATGTTGAATAGCCTAGCATCTATTTTTAATTAACTAATTTATTTTTCTCTATTCATTTTATGTCCCAATCACTGCCCCCTCCCAGCCACTCTCTCCCACAATCCTTGGGGAAGTTGAGGGCCCCAAAGGGGATAGAAACTCCACAGGAAGACCAATAGAGTCAACTGACCTGGACCCTTGGGGCTTTCAGAGATGGAACCTCCAGCCAAATAATTATATTAACTGGAGGTGAACTTAGGTGTGCTTGAACCTGGAGGGCTCCTGAGTGTTGTACTGTTTGCTTTGTACTGGATTCAGATCATGAGACTCCTGCTTCCCAAGCTTGCTATTTCTCTGAACATAACTCCCCCAAGCCCCACCTCTAAATTTACTACCCTAACTAACTTGCCTGCAATTGCTCTGCAGCCATGCAAGCATGCAAGCACACTTGGGTCATGAGGGAGCAGTGGAGTGGGCTGCTCTCCTACCTAATGATTTTCTCTTGACTCATGGCTGTTGAAGTGGTTGTAAGACAGCAGGGAATCAGCCTTGAGACTTCAAAAGAAAAAGCTCCCAATAGTGGATTTTGTTTGCTGTAAGTGAATTAATTGAACAGTCCCATGAAGAAAGAAAGAGGTGGTGAGGATTGAAGCAGATGGAAGCAGAGGGCCAGAAAGTCAAGTTGGTTGGGGCAAAGATGGGTGTAAGTAGAGCAAAATGTTTCAATAATTATGATAGATACATGGTATTAATCAAATTAACAGTCACCTCGAGACTTGGCTTCATCCATGCTCATTACCTTCTGGGCTTCAGCCAGCTGTTGAAGGGCTTTTAGAAGCTCCTGCTAAGTCAGGAACAGAGATGAAGATGGAGAATTCCCTCTAGGACTCAGCCCCACTGGGTCTTGCCATGCCGGTGAACTTGGCTCATGAGAATACCATCTGGAATTTCTTCCACATCTGTTCTTGAGAGTTGCAAGAGAGTTTTTCAACACTGTCCTTGACCTCAAGAAGCTGAGGAGAAAAGCTTTGGGGTATCCTCTGGGTAACAGGCTACATGTTTGGAATTGCTGAGAGTGATGGAATACTTTATCTTACTGGAAGAGGCAGTTTCATACCATTCTTAGATTCTTCAAAACTGTTTTTAACCACTTGTTCATACCTCTTAGTTTCTATTTCCTTTAGAGAGAGACCTTCAGTTCAGGGATACTTTTGTTTGTGGTGGATACTTCAGAGATACCTGTGTACTTTAATCCATAGACAGTAACTGGTGGACAGGCATTTGATATCCCAGTGGAGAACAGTGAACACAGCTTTGAAGTATGTAATTTCTTGTACAAGAATAGATCTGACTTAAAAAACTTGGGAAAGTCCACACACCTATGTGCATTTTGTTTCATTCTCTTAAAAATGAGGGTCTGATGACTAGAGGTACCTGAATGGACTCTGGGTCTGCAAAGCTCCTGAAGCTGGAGGCAGCATCATTTAGGTGTGATTATTTATTTGGATATATTGCTAGATAAAGGTCCATACTGTCCATCAAGTGACCACGAAGAAATCTAGGAGAAGCCATTCTTCTATCCCCTTTGATATCTATAAATCTCTCTAGGCTACACAGTTCAGGAATCCCATCTCCTCTATAAGGATTTTCACATGGTCTGTCCAGTCTGTTATTACTTTGCTTCTACTATTATCTTGCTTGGTATAGCAGTATTTGCCTAGCCTTTAAAACACTGGAGAGTCTAATCTTGAGACCCAAACAGGTCTCACTTTAATTTTCATGCCACTGAAGTCATGAGAGCAGCTTGGCAAACACAGTTTAAATGTCCAAAATTATCTTTACAGTAAGTTCTCATGCTTATGAAAACAAAGTCCTGAAGTTTAGCTATTAGGCACCTGGCCTCTTGCTTTCCCTTTGATTCTCATATTTTTTTTCCTTCTATAAGTTGAGATTCTGATATCTCTAGTCATGTGGAACATCAAGCTTAGAAAAGTCATTTCATGGGAAATATTTGTTCAGATCTGCCAAAGCCTACCTGTCCAATCCTTGTGGATAAGCTCTGGTTTTCTCTAGGCATTATTAATAACAATTTCTTTGTTTAAAAGAACTTTTTAAAAATATAAAGGCTCTGATTGATTCCATGACAACCCTGTCAGGTAGTTCTCTGGTGAGCTGATACATATGAAATCACAGTATCATGGGACAGGCATAAGAAGGGTAGGTGAGAGAGAATCATTTACCTGCTAAAGTATGATAGCATAGACTAATTAGATGTGATTACTTGTTACACCCAGGGCCTTTAGAAATAAGCAGGGGTGGGGGGAGGTTGAGCCCTATTCTTGTCAAGTTAAGTGAATTATATTGAGTGAAGTGCTCAAGCTCTCTAGGCCTATGATTCCTTGCATCCAAGTGATGTGATGGCATTAGTACTTATACAAGGGATGACAGAGAGATTAGCAGGAGTAGTTAACAGAACACCTGGTGGGATGCCTGATAAACAGTGGTGCTCAGATCCTGGTAGGCAGCACTCTCTAGAAACTACTGATGCAGAAATGGTTTTATGCCTACTTCTTTCAGAAATGGGAGGCTTTCTTCATTCTAAGTTACTAGAATATTCTAGAACAGTCACATAACCAAATAATCAGATATGGAAGCAAAGGTATAACCCTTGTATCCCATTTCCAATTCAGTTGGGACAAGTGACATAGAAAATATTTTGCAGCCATAGTCAGAAAATTATTTTCCTATTAAGGATGTAACAGTAAGGTGGCCAGTTCACTTGGTATTGAGAGTTTCCTCTTAGGAAGAACTTTAAAGTTAAAAGCAAGGACAATCTTTGGCCTACTCATATGACTAGTCATTATGTGAAGCAATGAGATGAAGCCTTGGCACAAATCCTATCCTGACCAGTAGCCTTTACTTTTAGAAACAAATATTCTTCCAAATCTGTCTCTTCTAAGTGTATATCATCTGGGATCTATGAAAGTTTTCTCCCTGACACATCTTTCCCCCCATAATGTTCTCATTCTCAGAGACATCCGTGTTTTTTGACATCATCTGAAGAGTTCAGCTCTGTATCCAGCTTCAACTCCTTTTTGAGCTCATAGGTGTGAGTGAGCCTCGGCACTGCACTGGGTCAGAGCGAGGCCTAGGTCCAGAGCACAAGGCCTGGAAGAGTTTGCTTGTCACTGATGCTGCATTCCTTCTGGATATTAGGCTCTGACAATCTAAGCTGTTTGGAGAAAAGGAGAATAAGCTGGGGAGTACAGGGCTGGGGAGGAAAGCTGGGGCTGATCATGGTGAGTACTGAGAAACACTAGGGTTAAAATACTGTTGCAAGAAAGGAAAGAAAACAACTGAGGAATCCAGGTTGGTGGCATGGTGCTCTCTTGGTACCACATTGTACCCTTGGCCTGGATGTAAACATCAAAGGGCTTACTTCCAGAAAAGATACGGTATTCCTACAAGATAATAGAAAAACAAAATAAGCAGAAGCCTTGACGAAACACCAAATAGTCAGTAGTGTATGAACAAGGGTGCAAACCTTTAGTAATCAGAGAAAATGGGAATTCAAACTATGTACAGTCATCAAAGGGGCTTAAGTCAGCATCATTTGTAGTTGAGAATGTCCAACAACTCACTCTCATTGCTCTGTTGTGGATAAGAATGAATTCATATGACCTCTCCAGAAAATGGCTGGCTATTATATACCAAAGGTCCAACTGCAACTATGGATTAACAATTTTACTCCTGCATGTGACTTGGGACAGAAATGTAACTATGTTCACCAATATAAGAAAATTGTTTTATGGGAGTATTGTTTGAAAGCGATCCAAACTTAAGGGGAGGGTGTAGTTCAAAGGTCAAGTGTTTGCATAGCTTACATGAGGCCTTGGGTTTGATCACAAGGTGTGCTGATCACACCCAAGTTTTGTTAACTTTACTTAAGCTAGAGTCACCAGGGAAGAGTAGTAACATCAATAGAGGAATTGCCTCCATCAGATTGGCCTGTGGGAATGCCTGCAGGTCATTTTCTTGCTGAATGATTGATATGATGGGCAAGGACACCTGGGCAGGTGGTCCTGGGGATGTAAGAAATGTAGCTGAGAAAGCCACTAAGAAAGTGGTCCGGTAAGCATTGTTCTACCATGGTCTCTGCTTCAGTTTCTGCCATCAGGTTCTTGCCCTGGCTTTGCTGGTGATAGACTACAATCTGAAAGCTAACAGCAACAACATAAGCCTGTTTTCTTCCCAAGTAGCTTTTGGTCAGTGTTTTATCACTGCAGCAGAGAAACAAACCAGAACAAGAGGACTGAGAAACACTCATCTGGGGAAAAGATCTTCAAACTGGAAGATCTAAATATCTATTGATGTCACAAGGAATAAATAAGTATGATATAAAAATGAATGATACTCAATGAAAGATACTCACAACCAATCATTGGACTGAACCCAGGGACCCTGATGGAAGTGCTAAGGGAAGTGATAGAGGAGCAAAAGCAGATTGCAACCCCATAGGAAGAACAATATCAACTGGACCACCCAGAGCTCTCAGAGACTAAACCACCAACTAAAAAGTATACATGGAGGGATCCATGGTTCCAGCTATATATGTAGCAGAGGATGGCCTTATCTGACATCAGTGGAAAGGGAGACCCTTGGTTCTGTGGAGCTTTGATGCCCCAGGATACGGGGTGCTAGAGCACTGAGGCAGGAGTGGGTGAGTGGGTAGAGAAGCACCCTCATAGAGGCAAAGGGGAGGGGGGAGAGGGGAGATGGGATGGGAGGTTTGTGGAGGGGTAACCAGGAAGGGAGATATCATTTGAAATCTAAAAGAATAAAATGATTAAAAACATAAATGAATGTTATGTAACCATGAAATAACAAATGCCATTAGTATGACTTGTTCTCTCTCTTTTTCTGACTCTGTCTCTTACACACACACACACACACACACACACACACACACACACACACTAATGCTGACAGCAATTTCAAAAATGGGTAAAACTAATCTACAGTTTTTAAAATGGGCCTGATACTCTCAGTCATTGAACTGCCAACTGGTGGCTACAAGAAGTTTGTATAAGATTTCATAACACGTTCTTTTACCTGACCCAAGTGGTGGTTTTATGAATGACTTTACCTGGTGAAAATGATTGAGAGACTTCTTATACTTATTTTTTGGTGTATATATACACCAAATAAATCTGCTTAAAACTGGGTGGAAAGTTTTATCTAGTGGTTTTCCTTGACCTTGAGCCACTGTGCACTTATGAGCAGGAAATCTGGGCTTTGGTTCTCCTACAATGCTACCTTGCTATCCAGAGCATGTCACAAAAGGAAGGCATCCATCCTGTCTCTGTGGACTTAATCCTCTAAGCTTGGTTAGTGTGTTCCAGATACCGTCTCTACTGAAAGACTCAATGGAACAATTGGCCCTTCTAGACCCAGCATCCTTTAGCTTCCTCTCTAGAGAAAGAAACAAGTTTTCTGTTTTTTTTGTTTGTTTGTTTTGGCTCCAGATCTTCCTCAAACACCTGTTCTAGAACTCTAACACACCAACTTCTGGCAATCTCCTCCCTTTTTCTAGCATCCCACTTCATTTTGAGGCCACTTAGTTGGCTTGCCTCCTCTCCTTTGTCCTTGGTTTTCAAGACATCCCATTTGGGCTGATCCCTATTTGGTGACAAGTTGTCAGAACAGCTCAGACCTCAGTTCTGTTGTGTGATTTAAGCAAAAAAAAAAATTGACTGGGGAAATTAGATGGAGGTGATTGCAGCTAAAGTGCCTTTTATTGAAGCTTTTGGAAAACGTAAATGTCATCAGTCTTGTCAAAGCTAGACACAGGAGAAAATAACAGGACTAGAGGCAGGCCAGGATACATGCTGGGACTGTACTAACTTAGAATTAGCCTTCCTATTTGTTATTATTTTTTTCCTTGTAGGTAGGGGGGTAGAAGAGGGAGGAGATGAGAAGACAAATAGGAAAGGAGTGCAGGACATGGTGGGGGGGAGACCTGGGGGAAAATGCTAAATCTGAGCAGTGGTATTTATTCATTTTTTATTTTCCTAGACTATTGACTACATCCCTGTGACTTCCAAGCAACAGAGATGAGAACAGGTAGGGGCTGAAACTTTGAGCTGTGGTTTAGAATTTGAAGAGAGCACCAGGCTGGGCTGGCAAAGGAGATGGGATGATCAGGCATTCATAGTAGCTGGGACTGGCCAGGCCAATCAGGATGCCCTTGTCTGCAACATATGTTCATTATGCCCATACATCAGTGCCTACATACCATCCAACAACCCACTGGTAAACTATTACATATGAATCCTTAGGTAGAATGTAAAGAAGACCCTGGCATAGCCTTGTCCCAGAGGCTCATGTGGTTATGAAACTTGTGGTCTGGGCATGATGTGTTCCCCTATAGATGTCACATGTTCAAGGGTTGATCCTTGATGTGATCTTTCAGCTAGGTTATTTTGAAAGGGATTGGATCATGAGGGCTCAGGTTTGATCAAGGAATAAAGTCATGGAAGAATTCATAATTGGTGGCATTATTGGGAGCTGGTATAAACTAGAGGGTGAAGGGTGTGTGGAGACAAATGGTCATTGGAAGCATGTCCTTGAAGGACCTCCATGGTTCTGGTCCTTTCCCATGTCTCTGCTTTCTGTCTGTGATGACGTATGCAGCCACCTATGTCATATGCCTTTGCCATCATGATGTTCTTCCTCACCACATGTCCAACTGAGTCTGAAGCATCTGAAATCATAACAAGATTTAAAACATTTATCTTACTTCTCTCAGGTATTTTGGCATAGCCATGGCTATATGATCACACACACCTACAACTGGGACTTTGGAGCAGGGCTGGGGTTTGTGATAGATCTGTAACTAGAGGAAATGAAAAATGAGAAAAATATCAGTCAAAATTTATATTGAAATTAATTGATTGATAGGTGAGGGGAAATAAAGGACAATGAGTCAGGTATTTTAAGAGAAAAAGAAGAAACTGAGGTTGGGTCATTCTAAACAAGACTCAGAGAGATGGCGTGGGTGCAAGTATCTGGGTTGGCAATGTTCATTTCTGGGGAAGGTAGGCAAGAGGCAACAAATAGCCACATGTAAAGAAGTGAAAATTCAATGGAAGGACATTTAGCCCCTTGGTTCTAGGAGAGGATATAGCCAAAAGAATAAAGTAAAACTTAATCTTGAGTGATGGGGAACAAGGTATGGATGGCTTAGAGAGCCCAAACTGGGTCCAATCTCACAGAAGCAGATTGTTCAAGGTTTGAGTGCTCATCTAAGAGCAAAGTTAACTCCAAGGTTAACCTTGAGCCCATGATAACTGTTAGCTCTCACAGTTCACTTCTCTGAAGATACTGGTAACCCCTTATTATATAAAGGAATGAGACTGTTTGAGATTTGAGTGACTCTAGCTTCTGTTGATGCCATGGTGTAGAGAGCTCAAGTTTCTGTGTGGGAGCTATGCCTTGATACACTCTTATCTAGGGTCTACTGTACTAGATCTGAGCATTCCAGTCAACCAAGAGCTTAAAATTCATAAAGGGGGAGGGCTGCTTAAGGCTGAGGTCATCTGTGGAGGTTTTGTGGAAGAGATGGGCCTCACATATAAACTCAATAAATTCTGTAGTTCTCGAAGAACTGAGATCAGATCATAACATAGACTGAGCACTGAATCTGAAAAGCAAATGCTGAATTCTCCAAAACTTAAAATTTTTGAGACTCTACTTAATGCTGTCAGTAGAAAATTCCATCCCTGACCTCAACTAACAAGTCACAGAAAAAAATGTGGGCACACTGAAATCACTGCACAAAATTGTATTCTGCCCACATGTATAAGGAATATATGAAATGTAAACAAACCTTCAGTTTATTCTTGAGCCCCATCCCCAAGATAACTCATTATGTATATGCAAATATTCTAAGATGTAGAAAAATCCAAAATCAGAATTGCTTTTGGCCCCATTCCAGATGTTTCAATAAAAGACCTCACCTGTTCCTGGAGACACCTTCCACTACTCACATCGGCAGCCTTCAGTTAGACTCATTAAATTCCCCTTTAGAGGACTCATTTTCCTCATTTGTGAAGTGAGAGTTTGAATTAAGCAATTTTTAGGATCATTCTCTTGTTTTGCCTATCGTGACAAGTCATCATGTCTCCTCATTGATACACTTGAGCATGTCACTCACAATCTTTTACAATTCCTGCTTTAATATTTGCTTTCCCAGGTCTTAGAAAGAAGGGAATTTGCCTCCTTTTCATATTAGCAATATGACAGAAACATTGTCACATAGGGGGCACTCAATACATATTTATTAAATAAATGAGTGAACAGCCACTATTCTTTGATGTCTGTCTGTTGGTTTGAGACCTGAGGCCACCAAGAGAGCCAAAATGCCTCCCATACCTCCATCCTTAGCACTATGCTTTATAGTATATGAAACTCTCTTTCTTAGGGCAGATGAATTTTAAGAGACTTAAGTTCTCCTTTCAAGCCCTGAAAATGCAGATGCAGATAACCCATGGCTTGCATTAGATAGCTACAGAGGACAGTGGGCTTGAGAAAAATAACTTATGTGGCATATCTTCTTCTGGTAGGAAGGGGAAGAGTCCTGGGATGTGCTGTCACTAGGCAGAGTACTAGTCGCAATGTCAGCAAAGCATGGCCTCCTCATTGTCCCTGTGTACTTCCCTTGCCTCAGTCACTGGTCATCTTAGGGATTCAGCCTTCACTGGGGTGTCCAGGGCCTGAACTGGATTCCATTGTGGAGCATTATTCTGCTTAGAATTTGAATCAAAATAAATGATCAGACTTTTACCTTTGGCAGCCTAGGTCTCTGCCATCAGGGAAATCTAAGGTTTTGAGTCAGTGACTAGATCCCTTTGTCTCCTTTGTGTTCCTCTTCCTTTTTCTGGAAAAGCATCATGTCTCCTTTTCAAATTTTTATCCTTGGGGACAATACTGTGATAAGGCAGGTTTCCTGAAGTTCTGGCCTCCTGAGTTGGCTACTTGATAAATGCTACCAACTTTTCTCCCCAAATATTGGTTATCATATCCACCTGCATTCTAGGGGTAAAGAAAAAGTGGTCCAAGTAGGGAAAGGTGGCTTTTTTTATTTCAAGAAAAAGGAAAGCAAAATAATGTTAATGCTATAATGAATTTTGGAGACTCTAATTGGCTAGATAGATAGCAACTATAGTCATTGTGTTTTGTAATTTCTAGGTTGCTAAGAAACTGGGGATAGATGAACAATGTGTCCTGGTATTTCTGTCTTCCTCCTCTGTTTCTGTTTTCTTTTCCTTTCCCATTCCCATCTGACTTTTTGTGGGAACTATATTATTTACTGTGGTGGTTTGATTATTCTTGGCCCATGAGAAGTGGCACTATTAGGAGGTGTGGCCTTGTTAGAAGAGATGTGGTCTTGTTGGATGAAGTATGTCACTATAAAGGTGGGCTTTGAGATCTCATAGTGCTCAAGCTCGACTCAGTGTGGAAGAGAGCCTTCACCTGGCTGCCTAGAAAGATAGTCTTTGTCTGCCCACATTCTTATCAAGATGTAGAACTCTCCTCTAGCAGTATGTCTGCCTGGATTCTGCCATGTTTTCTGCCATGATGATAATGGATTATACCTCTGAAACTGTAAGCCAGCCCCAGTTAAATGTTGTCTTTTATAAAAGTTGCCTTGGTTATGGTATCTCTTCACAGCAATGAAACTGTAACTAAGCCAGTTATTTTTCTGCTGCAGTGATAAAACATCATGGCCAAGGTAACTTATAGATTAATTCATTCTGGCTTATGCTTCCATAGGGTAAGAATTTATAATGGCAGAGCAGAGGCAACAGGCATGGCATCAGGAGCAGAAAGTTGAGTGCTCACCTCTTGAACCACAAGTACAGAGTATAGAGAACAAAATTCAAGTAGGATAAGCTGTAGGCTCTCAAAGCTCCACCCTCAGAGATGTATTTCCTCTATTAATGCCACACCCACCTTCTCAAACAGCACCACCAACTGGGAACCCAAAGTTCTAATATGTGAGCCTGTGAGGGACATTCTTATTCAAACCACACTTGTCTGTGTGGTGTCTTGTTCATTTCCTTTCATGAGTATCTCTACTTCCCAGTCATGAGCATCCTCCAGCCCCTTTACTGCCATCTTATTCTTGTCTATAAGTTCCTTTATCCTGACTCATTCAGCCTCCATTTGTTTCTTAAACTCTGTGTTTTTAATCAAGCGTTGGCAAATTTGTGGTTACCTTGGGAAAATATGCTCCGATATCCAGACTGACCATGCCCTCGTTATTAAAAAAAAAAAGGAATACATTTCTATTGTATTTATTTTCTCTTCACTATGACTCCAGGAAAATTCTACTAGTTTTATTTTCCAGATGAACAAACTGAAGTGGTTGTTAGTAACTTCCCAAAGTCAACCTACTCAAAAACAAAAGTCTAGGCTCTGTATCCAGAGTTCCTAAACTTAACACCTTTACTGCTGTGTAACAGTTGCCAACAGCCATGAAAATAATAAAACCAGGACCAGTCAAGAATTTTCAGTTAGGGTAATTGTGAAACCTGAGTAGCAATTTCTACTGGTGAATTATGTCCAAGAAAGTTACTTCTTGTGTATACTGGGCATTTTCCCTTGTACAAAGGCAGGGTAGCAAGAGTCAGGAGCCTGTACTATCCCACTGTATTGGTTAAATTTTTGTCAACGTGACTGAGGCTGGAGTCATATGGGAAAAAACAACCTTAACTGAGTAGATGCCCTCAGATTAGCTTGTGTGAAAATCTGTGGGAGTATATTATTTATTTAATGATTGATGTGGAAGAGTCCAGCCCACTCTGGGCTGTGCCACTCCTAGCAGCTGGTCCTGGGAGGTATAAGAAAGGTTGCTGAACATGAAGTTGAAAAGCAAGCCAGTAAGCAATGTTCCTCCATGGCCTCTGCTTTAGTACCTGCCTTGAGTTCCTGCCCTGACTACCTTTCATGATAAACTGTACTGTACAAGATTAGATGAACTCTTTTCTTCCAAGTTGTTTTTGATCATAGTGTTTATCTCAGCAATAGAGAGCAAACTAGTACATTTGCCTTGGCACAGTGGAGGGAGCTTGATGTCAGAAAAGGGAGGGGGAGATGACCTGGCCAACAGGCATCTTAATTAGCAAATGCTTTTGAACAGTTGGATTCATTACTTCAGATTAATTAGAGACCGAGAGTGAGGCTGGATAGAATGCTTTAATTGCACAATGGAAAAGCCAACCTCCTGGCCTCTGAGATTCAAGAAGCTCCTGAGGCTGCAGTCTCCAACCCTCTTTTCTCCTCCATAATCTTCTCTTGAATTCATGAACCTAAGTTTTGCAAGCCCAGCAGAAAGGTAACTTCCCTTAATGCCTTTTCCTGTAGCATTTGGCCATTTAAACCAGGCCCCCTTGAAAGTGGGCGGTGATTGAGCCTAGCTTTCATTTCAAAGAGTCATTTTAAATGTTCTTAGTGTTTTAGTTGTATGCAACACTTTCACTAATGGCCATTTAGTAACAGGCACACTGTCCCCCAAGCAGAGGGTTAGGCCTGACTTTAGCATAGAGTCGGAAGAGTCACAGCTTAAATGCTTACGTTGGAAATAAGAAGAACATTAGAACCAGACCAACTCAGGTGAGAATCCTAACTTTGTTGCTTACATGCTATGATCTCTTGCTTCCCAGAACATTGATTCTCAACTGTAAATAGAGGAAATACTGCCTACCTTCAGGGAGGTTTAGGAGGAATGAGGCACCAAGTGTGAAGTGCTGCATCCTCCAACTGCCCAAAGCCCCTTTGCTTACTCCTAACCCTTGGAGCTCAACTGGATTTAGAAAATTCGTTCGGCCAGTATCTTCCAGCTCTAGCTGCATACATCCTCCTTCTTTCCTCTCTTTCTTCCTCTTGCTTTTTTTCTTAAGTGTGCATGTGTACGTACACACACACACACACACACACACACACACACACACACACATCCCAAATGCCTCTTGGATGTGGCCGCCAACTTGTGACAGCTTGATTCCATGACTTCATTATTTGTGATGAACTTTCCCCTGCAATTTAAGTCACAGATTGATAGGAGGTGGCAAGGTAGTGCCTGTAGCCTTAAAGTGACAGAGGTGTATATTCCATGGCACTCCTGGTGCTAATTACTAATTTATATGAATTATTTCACACTGTGCCATGCTTTGTAATGGCTTTAGGGCCCCTGATTATTAGCACATGTTTAATCTGTACTTGATGAGCCTCAAAGCTTGCTACAATTACCTTTACATTATGGAAAGCTAAGTTCACCCTGGGGAATGGGGTCAGGGGGTTGTTTTCCAGCTAGTTTCCAGAGACCTGGGTTGTTGTCCTGGGTTGTATCCTTTTGTCTTCATTCAGGCTTATCACCACCAGGCTTCAAAGATGACCCCAGATATGGGGAAAAGCATATAGTAAAAGGGATACAAGAGAACAAGGACCACTCCAAGTCTTTAAAACTGTGTTTGTCAGATTGGATATGGTGTCATTTTTTCACACATTTCTAGTCCTGTGGCTGGAAGTCACTCGGTGACCATGCCTAACCACCGAAGAAGCTCAGGAAAAGTAATCTGACCTTTCTTTTATGTTTGCATATGTATGTGAATATGAATGTATGTAAATGTGGTGTGTGTGTGTGTGGTGCATATCAATATATATATAGTAGTTTCTGTCACCTGACACAGACCAGTCACCTGGAAAGAGGGAATCTCAACTGAGAAATGGCACCCATCAGATTGGCCTATGGTCATGCCTGTGAGATATTTTCTGGATTGATTCTTAATGTGAGCAGGCCTAGCTCACTTGAGGTAGTACCTTGCCTGGGTAGGTAGTCTTTAATTGTATAAGAAAGCCAGATAAGCAAGCCAGTTCCTTCAGAGTTTTTTGCTTCAGTTTCTGCCTCCATACCTTCAGAAGTCATACACACTGCGAAACAGGTTCATTGGAGCTTGCTAAGTAGAATAGAATAGCTGACCAGAGTGTCCCACGGATTCCTTCTGTTTTTACCTCCCCAGGACTAAAATTACAAACTATGCCATTGCATACAGCTAGTGTGGGAGATAGGGTCTCTCTGTACAATCCAGGTTTGCTTCAACTTGAGGTCATGTAAAAAAAAAATTAACAACTTACATCTTTGAAATTTTTGCACAATGTATGTGATCATGTGCATCCTGCAAGTCTTCCTAGTTCCTCCCTGTTCTTCAACTTTGTGTCTTTTTTTTCCTCTAAAGGCACTGTGTTGTTCAAATATTCTTGGATATATGGTCTTCAACTGGAGAATTATTGACTTACTAGTGACATCAATCATTCTTAGAGAAAAGTGACTTTCCCTCTCCCAGTTATTAACAATTGACAAAAGCTTCGTTGCTGGAGATGAGGTCTTCTATGTATGGCTTTCATGTGGTTTGCTCAGGCCTTACATGTGCTATCATACATGCTCGCAGAGCATATGTGCAGTCTCCCTGTTGTTACTAGAAAACTTTATTTTTCTGTAGTTTTCTAGCAGCTCTGGCCCTTCACTTTCTCTGTCTTCTACTCCTGGGTGGTCCCTGAGCCTTGGTTAGGGGCCACAGTATCTGTGTTTCCTTTAGAGATGAATACTCTGCATTCTCTTATTCTCCAGGCAAGTTGTGGGCCTCTGTGTGTATTAATTTTCATCTATTGAAAACAGGTTTCTGTGATGAGGACTGCGAGATGCATTAATCAATGAGTATTATGATAAACCATTAGGAGTCAGTTTAATACCATATTCATTTAGCAGCATGAAGGCAGTAGATTCTTCTGTAGGGGCTATGCTGTCTAACCATAGGTTGTTGGTCCAATAATAGTCCCAGGTATAGATTTTATCTTGTGGAGTGGTACTTAAATCCAACCAGAAAGTGGTTAGTTACACCCAAGATGTTCATGCCACTATTGCAATAATGGGTGTGGCTTATCAGTTGGATGTGGCTGGCCAGGCTACTCATTATTGTAGCTCACAGATAGGTAAGATTTATTTTCCAACATTCTTCATATCACCTACTACCATGACAGCTACCCAGACATTTTCTCAATTTTCTATGACTAAAGTCTATGATATCTTCAGCATCAGGGTCTTACTTTAACTTCTGGAGAATAACCAAACACACTGATAATAGTCTGTATTGTTTGGGGATCAATGAGACCTCCATGACCAACAGCTTCAAAAGAAGTAGCCTGTTCCTGGCACTGGAAATTTTATGTTAGTCTCTGGTATTTTGTAGGAGAATTGTTGCCTCATTATTGGGTAACTTCATTTTTCTATTTTTATGTATCTATATGTATCTTCTATAGTAGTAGACCTTTCTATAGTATATAAAAATTTAAAGCTCATCAGTGATGTTTATCCTTCTCTATAGTCCCTCCCCTCCTGTGCTATCCCCATCCTTTCCCAATTCAAACCCTTCTGGTTTTTTAACTGTTTAACCCTTAATACCAGTAGATTCTATCTTGCTTCCCTTGGAAGACGCCCCAACCCCCATGATCAATTAGCAATTTCATGCCCTCTGTGGATATTCCAAATTTGGACACATATTTGAAGACTCAAAACTAACATCACAAAGTGAAAGAAAAATAGTTGCAATGGTTGTCATTCTGTATTGGAGTTATGTCATTCAGAGTAATTGTTTCCAGCTCTATCAATATACCTGCAATTTAATCCCGCCCCCTTTTCTTTTTTTTTTTGGTAGTTGAGTAAGATCCCATGGTATCTACCATATATTCATTGTGCATTCATCTATTGATGGACATCTAGGCTATTTCCATCTCTTGGCTATTGTGACTAGAGTAGCAATTAATATGAATGAGCAGGTATCTCTACAGTAGGGCATAGTTCTTTGGGTACACCCTTATGGATGTTACAGGTTATGTGGTATAGGTTTATTTGAGCCTCCTTGCTTTATCCTCCTAAATGACGGTATTTTTAGCCTTTGTTATAAGCCTGGCTAGAACTATATACCTTTTAACAAAAAAGTCAAACTCAGGAAAAATCTTAAACAAGATATGATAATTATAGCAAGTTTTTAAAAAACA
Source organism: Rhynchomys soricoides (assembly GCA_019843965.1). NCBI lineage: Eukaryota > Metazoa > Chordata > Mammalia > Rodentia > Muridae > Rhynchomys > Rhynchomys soricoides. The sequence continues at coordinate 13,454,930 of JADRCH010000013.1, forward strand.
AATCTAACATGAACTTTTAAAATAGGGACTATAAGACCCTATGTGTGCTATAACAGAACTAGCTCTTTTGTTTAATAGCTGAGTCTTTTAAAATATTTTTCGTTCAAATAAATGAAACAAATCTGCTTGTAAACACATTAGAATGCAAAAATTAAGAATTATTACTATTTAAAAATTAATCTTCAAGTAAAAACTTGCTGATGAGCATTGTTACACTCCTGGGCAGCTTGGCTAAAAATCACTTCCCTTAGTTTGAGTGAGGAAAAGTTTGAGATAGTTTACTACTTCTTAATAGGATATGGTATGTGATACCTTCATATGTGATTTCTATCTGACTCTTTCTGTAATTATTCTAAATAATTGCAATGACTACAATAAGAACAAATTCATTTTGGTCATTTAATTTTTACTATTTTCTGGGCTCATATTAGTGAGCTTAAGAACCTAAAGTCTTTACAAGTGTATGAAGCTGATGGTGCTCCATCCTTCAAAGACAGTTTTGTTGGTCTTTCTTAAATCAATAAATGTCTCATTTTAGTTCTTTAGTTGGAGCTATGATTCGCTTATTAAAATCTTCTTTCTGGTCCAGGGGAATAATAAAATCTTTGTATGCTTTTTTTTTTTTACCAAATCAAGAGAACATAACTTCAACTCCTCTGTTTTCTCCATTGAGTTCACCAATTACTCTGCATATAATGACTGTGGCTAATTAATAGTTTCCCCACAGCTGGTTCCCTGTAGACACATTTAACAATCGCTTCCTTGTAGAAGCTGCCTAGACCCAGAGCTCAACGTAACAATAACTCCTCACCATAGAGCAGAACATGTTCCTACTGCTTAGCTTTATCGTGAATGATGAGGTTGGCTCAATGGCTTTGTGGATCTGTGGGTTTGTGGTACTGTATGCAGATGTCCTGTAGATGTGAGCCAAAAGATGGTGGTAAAGTTTCTTCTCAACTCCTATTTATTTCCTTGATAGTTATTTATGTTCTCATTTTACTCTTTCAAATTTTCTCTTACTTCTTTTTTGTATTTATTAATCATTGTACTTGTTTACATTTCAAATGTTATACCCCTTCTTGGTCTCCCCTCCATGAATCCACAACCCTATCTCCTTCCCGTTTGCCCCTTAAAGAGTGCTCCCACTCCTGTGTCACTCCTGTAGCATGCCCCTTTGCTGGGGCATCAAGTCTCCACAGGACCAAGTGCCTCCCCTCCCATTGATGCCAGATAAGGCAGTCCTCTGCTACATATGTAGCAGGAGCTATGGACCAACTCATGTATACTTTTTGGTTGGTAATTTATTCCTTGGGAACTTTGAGGGATCTGGTTAGTTGATACTGTTGTTCTTCTTATAGGGTTGTAAACTCCTTCAGCTCCTTCAGCTCCCTCAGCCCTTCCCCTAACTCTTCCATTGGGGTCCCCAAGCTCAGTCCAATGGTTGGCTGCGAATATCTTCATCTGTCATAGTCAAGTGCTGGCAGAGACTCACAGAGGACAACCATACAAGGCTCCTATCTATAAGCACATCTTGGCATCAGCAATAGTGTCAGGGTTTGGTGTCTGTGGATGGAATGGATCACAAAATTGG
>JADRCH010000013.1:13456530-13570986 GCA_019843965.1 Rhynchomys soricoides
TAACTTCTTAATTTGGAGATTTACATGTTTTGATTTTAAAAGTATTATCTCATCTTTGCAAACCTGTGATGAAGCCATTTTTTCCAGGTGTATTAGGCAATAAATATGTTTCTCAATAGTTATATTTATTAATATTTAAAAGAATATTTATTTACTTATAGTTGTATTTAAAATACAATGTCTTGAATGTCTCTTCTCTTGGAACATATTTGTGTAGTTTGAATGTTAGAACTCTTCTGGCCTTATAGAAAATCAGAGAAATAGTTTTTTCTTTTGTATATTTGGAAGTGTTTGCATAATAATGGCAAAATCTATTACTTAAAGTTGGGGAAATTTAAAAATAGGTCATGATTTACAGTTAAATGTGTTTTATTTTTGAAAATTTGGTGATACTTGTGTAAAATGTATTGCATTCTTACCCATATCCACACCCAGATTCACACCCATATCTAGATTACTCTCTTTTAACCCCCTTCTACTCTTCCTGATTTTTAGAAACTGAAGTGTCATATGTATTTAGTGGTAACTTTTCACCCTCTCCTCTCTAAGCCATCAGCATCCACCATCATACTGTTTCTATGACTCTGACTCTTCTAAACATACCTATAAATGCAATTGTATTGTATTTTTTGTGGCTAGCTTATTTCATCCTTTGAAAAAATTCCCACATAAAATCCATGCCATGATGCATGTCAGATTTTTTTCTTTTCCTTTACATTGAACAGTGCTCTACTAGGTGTATCTACCATACTCCCCTTCTCCAATTATTTTTCCTTCTGAAGAATATCGCTTAGTAACTACTATTAGTAATGTAGCTAAGAAATTGAGTATATCCTTTGATTTTCGTATCTGCAGTCTTTCTGTAGATTTCCCTCCTTTTACTCAAAAAAATCTTTTCATGTATCTTTTTTGCTCTCCTTTTAAGTGGTCAGAAATGAATCTTCCAGTACCAGGATTGGGTTGCATCTGATTGAGTTCTTGGCCAAAGTGATCCCATGGAAATTCCCAAACAACCCAGGCTGTTGCCAAGATGATGGGTTGCTCTCCACAAACTGTCATTAAGGACCCATTGCTGAAGCCAACTCCTATATAACTTTTTTAACATGGAGAAGTCAGCAGGGTCCTACATAGAACTTTCAACACTACAGTTTAGCATCTTTGGTATAGGACGGTATTCTCTAAGCTTTCGAAATAGAGACATAAATATCAACAGCCACAACCCCTTTGATCCACAATGGTATCTTGCCTGCAGAGTATTCTGGGGCAATTGTGGCACACAGCTTGTGGAAATAGCCAACCAACATCAAATTTGACTTAAGGTCCACTCCATGAGTTGGAACCCACACCTGTCACTGCATGGGTGACCAAGAACCTGAGAGTATTAAATAGCCCATGGACCTAGGATAAAACCAAATATTACTGTTTTAAATAAAAGTAGCAATAAAATTACTCCTAATTACATTCTGCTGTACGCATAGGATAGTGCTTTGCTCAACCATCAACAGCGAAGATTCCTCTTGAAGTAGATGGGAACCAATACAGAGACTCACAGGCAGATATTATGCAGAGAGTGATAGATCTTGAAACACTCAATACTAAGCAAGATGTCTCCATCAAATCCCCCTCTTGAGTGCTCAGGGAACCCTGCAGAAGAAGAGGCAGAAAGAGCATAAGAGAAAGAGAGTATGATGGATGCCAGGAGTCAAGGCCCTCTAAATCACCATGATTGATACATAAATGAACACAAGACTGATGCTGCATGCACAGGCCCTGCACAGGTCTGCAGCAGATGCTCTAGAGCTGAAATGAGAAGTGGACACATGCCCCATCCCTAACCCAGAAGCAATCTCCAGCTGATAAAACTTGCAAATGCAACTTTAGTTTTGTCCAACAGAGTCTCACTGGGAAAATAAACTATTTGTAAGGGTAAGCTGTATGCCCAGCAGCAGATGGTCACCAGAGAACAAACTCAATGGCAGCTTTGAAGGATGTTTGTCTTACAAGGCTGTGTCAGGCCTTTTTAATTGTTTAGTTTTGTTAAATTTTTATTTTACCATATTATTTTTTACTTTTATTTTTCTTCTCTCTTTTTAACCCCAAAGATCCTTCACATATGTATTATGGCTTTCATTAGTTTTATATGATTCCTGAGTGTGAAAGCAAGTGGTTCTTTGTTTCTCATGCTTTTTTTGGGCTCTTTTTACTTCTGGTTGGTTTTTGTCCAATTCTGATGTGCTAGTGTTTTTATTATTATATCACATTACATTATTAGCCACTAGAGGCCTGTTTGTTTTCTAATGAGAATGAGAATAAGAAAGTGTGGATTTGGATGGAAAAGGGGGTAGGGAAGAACTGGGAAGAATAAAGGGAGGAAAAACATGAGTATATATTATGTGAGGAAAAAATAATTTTGAACGAGTCCGCTTCTGGTTTTGATCACTTACTGCAGTGATATCTTTGGTTGCTATTTGTTGAGTTCCCCTATTTTTATCATCCCTTTCTTTTCATTTAGTAATTTCAGTTTATTTTTATGTCCATTAAGATGAAGAAGCCCATAGCTTACATTATGTTCAAACTAATAAACAAATATAGTGAAGTAACAGGATAAACATAAGCTGATAAAGCTTGGTAGCACTAGTCTATACTAACAATGAATATTCTAAACAGGAGATTGGAAGTAGTATTTACAGCAAGCATGAAAATCCATACAAATATGCTTAGGAATAAATGTAACAAAAGGTATTAGACACCCATATACTAAAAACTATAAAATGTTAATGAAGAACTCTAAGAAGGCATAGAAATGGGAAGTACTCATGCACAAAATCTAAAAGAATCTTATTAGAATATTCACAACACACAAAGCAACTGACAAATTCAGTGAAACTCTTATTAAATTTTCAATGCAATTTCTCATAATTTTTCAACAATTCTGAAGTTTGCATGGAGCCACAATATAACCATGCCCAGCTAAGGTAATTATGAGCTAAAAAAGCGATGATGCAGGCATTCTACTATCTGATTTTAAGCTATACTATAAATTAAAACAGCATAGCACAGCTATAAAAATAAGCTCGTTGGTCAGTGGAATAAAGAGTCCAGAAATGAGCTCATGCCTATGTGGTGAATTAAATTGTGAGAAACTGGTCAAGAAAATACCACAAGAAAAGAATAGAAATTAGTGTTGTCTAAACCTCTATGTCCAAGGGATGGCGAGATGGCTCGTAGAGTAAAAATGACCTAAACTAAGCCTGACAACTTGAGTTCTATTCCCAGGACCAACATTGTGGAAGGAGAGAATCAATTCTCACTAGGCGACTCCTCTGACCTTCACATGCACAGGCACACAATGCACACACACACAGAGAAATGTATTAAGAAAAAATGTAAAACCATCTCTCTATAGGCAGAAGAATAAAATTCTCAAACATCAACCTAGAGTAGACTAAAGACTTGAATATGAATGAGAGCTAACACTCTACAAACTGCTAGAAGAAAATACAGAGAAAATGAATACTTTAGCTTCCAGAGTTCCATAAGTAACAAAGACAAGAATAGACAAATGAGATTATATCAAAATAAAGTATATCTATATAACAACGAAGTAAATATTAAAATGAAGAGACAGTGGTTTGGGACCTGTGTTTTCAGACCATGTTTATACATACACACACGTTAAGGCTTTGCAATCTAGCATATGTAAGGAATTCAACTTTATTAAAAGGAAAAAATCTGCATAAGTAAAGGCCTTGAGTCAATATGTGTCAAAAGAAGATAAAGAAACAACCAACAACTATATGACCAAAAGTTCAACACCTCTAGTAATTAAAGAAGTAAGCATAACTGATGTGACTTTCCACCTGCTAGTGACTAAGACGTCAACACATGGGTGTTTAGTGAGGGTGTTTCCAAGGGGGCCCTTTTAAAACCTTGGTAGTGTAAATCAATGTTACAGCCACATAGGAAAACTGCACTATGGTTCCCCAGAGAGCCAAAAATGAAATTATATTTCCTAACAGCCATAGTTTGTGTTTCTCCAGGAAAGCTTACAGTATGAATTAATATCTAATTTCTTCCTCCTGCTTATCGATAACTAATTTTTAAAAGCTTCTTATTGCATTAATTTATTTGTGTCTATGTGACATGTGTATGTGTATATTCACACACACATGAAAGCTGAGTGCCCAGAAGATTTAAAATCAATACCCCAAGAGATACTCACACCTAAATATTTATTGGTTCACTACTCTCAATAATGAAGATGATGAAATCAGCTAGGTGTTTATGAGTGAACAATGGAAAAGAAAAATTCCTCTATGCACATATGGGACACTATTTATTCTTACAAAGTAGAATGTTATCATTTGTAGTAACATAGTTAGAATGTGAGAAAGATTACAGTAAGTGAAATAAGCTATACGCAAAATGTCAGTTACTGAATATTCTTATTTCTATGAAGAATATAAATCTATCTGTTAGGAGCCCTGAGGAGAATCCTGATAACCAGAGGTTGTGTGAGGATAAGGGGTTATGATCAAATGAATTTGTTGTTTCCTTTGTGGAATTTTGATCTCTACTTAAACATAATTAACTGTGCATTGAATACTTCAAAATTGCCGAGATAGACATATTAGGCAATGGGTATGTTAATGAGTTAGTTTAATTATTTCATAAGATATGTATGAGTCAAAACATCAATTTACACTCCACAAATGTACACAATCATCTAATTCATAATTCAAAATAGAAAATTTAAGTCTTATAACTAAAAAAAAAATACTGTGAGTATTTTTTATTAATTATTTTATTTATGTACATTTCAAATTTTGTCCTTCTTCTGGGTCTTCACTCCGCAAACCTCCTACTCCCCCTTCCCCTTTGCCTCTAAAGGGATGCTCTCCCACCTACCCATCCACTCCTGCCTCACCCCTCTAGCATTCCCCTTTGCTGGGGCATCAAGCCTCCACAGGACCAAGCTCCTCCCCTTCCACTGATGCTAGTCCTCTGTTTTTTGTGTAGTGGGAGCTATGGACAGACAGGCTCATATATACTATTTGATTGGTGGTTTAGTCCCTGGGAGCTCTGAGGGATCCGGTTAGTTGATATTGTTCTTCCTATGGGGTTTCAATCCCCTTCACCTCCTTCAGTCCCTCCCCTATCTCTTCCATTGTGGTCCCTGGGCTCAGTCCTGGGCTGTGAGTATCTGTATCTCTTAGGTGCTGGCAGAGCCTCTCAGTGGACAGCCATATAAGGCTCCTGTCTGCAAGCACTTCTTGGCATCAGCAATAATGTCGGACTTTGGTGTCTGCAGATGGGATGGATCCCAGGGTGGGATAGTTTCTGTAAACTAAGTCCAATATGCTTTGAAGTTTTGAAATTGTGGGGCTGTACTGTTAATATTCAACTTAAATGGGTTGGTGTCAAAGAATTATAACCTAGGCCGTGATGGAGCTTTGCAAATAACTTCACGCACCATTGAACATAAATGCTACACAATTGTTAGCCTTCTCTAAATGTCTATTGGGTCAAGTTGACTATGCTGTTCATTTTATTTACTCCTTGACAAGTTTCCTCTATATGTCTTGTCAATATTTGTTGGCAAGAGAAGTGTATTGGAATCTCCTACTGCAGTGGTTCTCAACACTTCTGACACTTTCACCCTTTAATACCATTCCTTGTGATGATCCCAATCATTATGTTATTCTTTTGCTACTTTATAACTGTAATTTTGTTACTTTTATGAGTCATAATGTAAATATTTAATATACAGGATATCTGATATGAGACTCCCAAAGGGGTCAAGACACACAGGTTGACAACTACCGTCCTATTGCATAGGTAACCTGCAAACATTTTTGTGAAGCCTATAATTTTTTCTTTGAATATGTTGAGGCTATTAGGTTAGTAGTTTTAGAATTTACTAAATAGTTTTGGTGAATTGAAACTTTTATCAATATAAAGAGGCATTCTTCATCCATAATCATATATTCTTGATTATTCTGTTCTAATCTTAACCTTTTTTGTCTAGACATCACCTGGTGTGTTTTCTTCGTGTCTCTGATTTTCAATATTATTTTATTTGGAATTCTGGCAAAATGTATTAATATTTGTGTAATATGGATCACAAAGCTAGCTTAATAATTTCTCTAATTGTGCATATCTATCTATAACATTTAATATGTCCAGTTTTTTCTTTTCATGAAAACTTTGATCACTTTATTCCACACATCTTTTGTAACTTGTTGACTTAACTTTCTTTATTCAAGTACTTCCTCTGCATGGATTTCTACATATGAACCTTTCTACAGAACTGCAGAACTTTGCATATTTATGACATTGTTCTACCCTTAGACTTGAAAACATATCTACTGAATGCATATAACTCTGTCTTATCTTCTTTTTCTAAATATTTTAAAATAACTACCTTGTCTTCTGCATTTGGTATTTTTTCTTGTTATAAAACTTGTATTACTCAAATGATTGCTTTTTGAAGGATACAGCCTTTTCTCTCTATGAGTTTTTGTGCTTCTTATATGTCTATCTACAGTCGACCACTTTATCCATGGGCTTTTTTCTAAAATGACCGGTGAATGTTCAAAAGCTCAGATTGCGTAGGAACTTTTAAGTGGACTTTTCTTTCCATATGCATTTTCCTCTTCCTAAAGGAGAATTCTCTAAATGGCTTTGCAGCATTTAAACTTCTATTCTCTATTTCTCTTAATTTGTAAACAATATATACTATTATATTTTATTTTTAGGCACACCTTCTCCCACTGAGGCTAGCCAGGGCAGCTAAAGACTGTCTGCTACACATGTGCTGGTAGCCTCGTTCTAGCCCATGTATGCTCTTTGGTTGGTAGCTCAGATTCTGAGAGCTCCCAGGGGTCCAGGTTTGTTGACTCCATTGGTCTTCCTGCGTGGTTCCCATCTATTTCTGGGTCTTCAGTCCTTTCTCCTACTCTTCCATAAGTGTCCCTGACCTCCATCTAATGTTTGGCTGTGGGTATCTGCTTCTTTCAGTCCACTGCTGTGTCCTTCACAGAGAAGTTATGATAGGCTCCTGTCTGCAAGCATAACAGAATATCAGTAATAATGTCAGGGATTGGTGCTTGCTCATCCCCACATCCCTCCAAACCCTAGCAGGCATTTCCTCCCCCTGGGGCCTCAAGTTTCTTGAGGGTTAGGTGCACCTTCTCTCACTGAGAACAGACCAAGCAGTCCTCTGATATGTATGTGTCAGGGACCTTAGACCAGCTTATGTATGCTGCCTGGTTGGTGGCTCAGTGTCTGAGAGATCTCAGGGGTCCAGGTTAGTTGAGACTGCTGGTCAACCTATGGGAAGTTCTTCCAAAGTTCTTCCAGACTTTCCCTAATTCAACCACAGGGGTCTTTGGATTCTGTCCATTGGTTGAGTGTAAGTGTCTGTCTGTCTCTGTCAGCTGCTTGTTGGCCCCTCTGAGGGCAGCCATGCTAGGCTCCTATCTGTTATCATACCATAGCTTTGATAGTAGTGTCAGGCCTTGGAGCCTCCCTTTGAGATGGATCCCAATTAAGCCCAGTCAATGGACCTCTTTTCCCTCAGTCTCTTCTCCATTTTTGCCTCTGCAGTTCTTTTAGACAGGAACAATTCTGAGTCAGAGTTTTTGACTATGGGATAGCAACCTCATCTCTCTACTTGATGCCCTGTCTTTCTACTAGAGGTGGATTCTACAAGTTTCCTCTCCTCACTGTTGGGCATTTCATCTAAGGTCTCTCTCTTTGAGTCCTGAGAGTCTGTCACCACACAAGTCTCTAGTGTATAACAGGGCAGGATCCTGTAGGTAGGAGCTGATGCAGAGGCCATGGAGAGAGCTACTTACTTGCTTGTTTTCCCTGGTGTTCTCAGTCTGCTTTCTTCTAGAACCCAGGGATGACCTTACCACAATGGGCTGGGCACTCCCCCACTGATCACAAATTGAGCTGGATGTCATAGAGGCATTCCTCAACTGAGGCTCATCTCTGATGACTCTAGCTTATGTTAACTTGCATTTCTTTTAGACAGGACAAAATTTGGGTTGAATGTTTTGTGAGGAGGTTGGTGTCCCTATTCTTCCACTGGGGTCCTGCCTGGGTACAGGAGGTAGGTTCTTCTGGTTCCATGTCCCCAGTGTTAGGCTCTTGGCTAAGGTTACCCACATATATTGACTCCTGGGAGCCTTCCCTATCCCTGGTCTCTGAGACTTTCTAAAAATTCCCCCTACCTCCAATTCTAGGCAGCTTAAGATTTCCATTCATTCTCCTGGCTCTCTAGGTCCTCTCCTGTCTTTCCCAGCACCTGATCCTGCCTCGGGATTTTCATCTCCTTCCTTCTCACCCCACAGTTCCCTTCCTCCCTCCTTCTCCCCTCCCTCTGCCTCCTATGAATATTTTGTATCCCCTTCTAAGAGTGATTCATGAATCCTTGCTTGGACCTTCCACCATGTCTACCTATAAACTGCCATGATTTCCACTATGATGACAATGGATTAAATCTCTGAAACTGTAAACCAGCCCCCAGTCAAATGATTTCCTTTAAAAGAGTTGCCTAGTCCTGGTGTCTTTCACAGCAATAAAACCCAAACTAAGACAACAACAACAAAAATTATTTTTACTTTTTATTTCCAGAGATTTTTTTAATCTGGTTTTCCAAATCATAAATTGCTTTCTTAGCTCAATTCTTTCGGTTACTCGGTTCTTTTTTTCATTTAACATCATTGATCTATTTTATAGCAAATAATTGATATTTTTATTTCACAATTTTTATTTCTGCTTTAGATAGCTAACGCCATCCTTATCTATCTTAAAGAAAAGGACACAAAGTCTGGAATTCTGAGAAAGAATAAATGCAAATCCTTTCTGTGTCCTAATGGGACACTGTCTAGTCCCATTCAAAGATGACCTAACACTCTGGGAGAAAGAACACTAATGTACTAGTTGTATTTAATTAGGGCTCATACTGTTTACATTATGCAAGTTATGACTTAACTCCCACACAATCAATAAACATAATTTCTGCCTACTGGAAAGTGGTCTTGAATAGCTTCAATTTATTTTTATTTAGTTATAATTGCATCAGTCAGTTTTGAGTCTGACTTAAACCCTCATCTCCAGATATCTTTATTCCATTGGCTCTATACAAACAACTTCTCAAATTTTCACTTGGACTAACTTTATTGTTTTTTTGGATTTACCATAAATTTGAAATAAAATACATGTTCACTCTGATTTGCATGAACCAATTTTTTATAGGAGAATAGTTTTTGAACTTGTTTTAAAGATGTTTGCACTAATTTGATATGATTGGCGTTTTTCTTTTTACTTTGCTTTTAGAGCACTTAGGGTATAGGCAGAGAATCGGGTCTGAGAAGGGCTTTCCTCATTTCTCTTACTACCACCTGTTTCCTCAAGGTCTCACAGAAAAGGCCTCTGTGCTGTTCTCACTTCATAGCTGAGGCTGAGTCCTCCCACGTCTAAGAGTCCTGCTAGCATGAACTGTCCCAAGGAGCCAGTGGGAAGGGGGAGGGGCAGAATGCTATTGTTCCTTTTCTATTTACTCTACACAGCCAGGCTATGTACACCACATCCCTCAGAGTTGCTGCCAGCTTTGTTTTAGGCAAGGGACAGCCATACAACAAGTTTAGTAACTTGGAACAAATTAGAACCAGCAAGAGAGCATTGATGTGCTTAATGGCTGCCCCAATTTCGGTCATAACCATCCTCAGAGACTGTGATTCCATGTTTGACATGGCTTTATGTCGCCTCTGATTTCCTTGTTATTCCTGGGAGACCTCCATGGTAGATAGTTTTGCCCTGCTGGGGTCACTGTTCCCATGTCTCTGGCTGGAGGAGTGGAAACACTGCCCTTTGTTTTATTTACATAGTCTTAAAGGTAGTACAGTTTCTGCCTTTAATTATACCAGTAAAAAAGGTAGCAGGTCCAATGGTCCCCCTCAGAAAAATCTTGTGATCTTAATGAGAACGAATCTTTGCAGAACAATTCGGTTAAGAATTTTGGTATGCAATCAACCTAAATGACAGTGAAAAGTATTCTTATAAAGTGCTGAAGAGAAAAATCACAGGATCAGAGAAGGGCTTGTGAAAACAGGCAAATCAGCCGCACTTCCAGAAATGCCTGGAACCATCCAAAAATTGGAAGCTGGTATGTGTGAAGAGATGAGGTATTCTTTAAGAGTTGCACAGAAGAACGGTTCTCTCAGAGTATGAACTTTTGGCCTCCAGCACTCAAAGAGAGTATGTTCATACTGTTTTAAGCCAAGTTTGTAGTCTTTTCTTCCAGAAGCTGGAGAAAATTATTTCATATAAGCAAGTCCAGGCTACGACCTTTAAGCATCCATACTGAAAGTTGGGGGATTCTAGAGAGACAACAGGAGGAATAATTTATAACTACAGTACAAGTCTGGGATATCAGATCCGAGGCATCTGGGGACCTCTCACCAGGGTTCTCACCAGGGACACTTTCTACATCTCTGTGGCCAAGAGCAGCATTTTGAAGTTGTCACAGTGTGGAGATTGGCCCAATTTCACCAGCCGCAGACAGAGAAGAGGGAATTCTTCTCTCAAAGGCTGTCAGAGTCTGGCTCTTTAATCCCTGCCGTCCTAGGGATTGACTTTTATTTTTCTGTTTCCATGAGAGGCCCACTTCTACCCACAGGCTCTGAACTCCAATTTTGTCAGTCACAAACTCATTCAGCTTGCACGACTATAGGTCTGATTGTGGCTTGAATATGGACTATAAGAGTTTTGAGCTATGGATGCATTTCCCAGGGTGATGATGTTATGGGTGACAGAACTATTAAAGAAGTGTGCCTATTGGAAGGTAGTTAGACCACTGGGGTCCCCGGCTCCCCAAGGAATATTTGTCTCCTTAAGTGACTTCTTACACAAATGGATTATGATTAGAAAGAAAGGCAGACCTCTTTAAATTTTCCAGTTTCCTGTGTCTACTCCTGATCTTTCCTTATGCTCACACAGGTTCCTGCCATGATGATCATACAGGTTCCTGCCATAATGTTCACACTGGTTCCTGCCATGATGCTCACACCGGTTCCTGCCAGGATGCTTTCTGTCGGGTATTCATGCAGCCAGAGATGAAATAATGGAGCCTGATCTTGGTCACTCAGTGCACAAAAATTTGAGGAAGGCACAGGAAGCAAAACTCTTATTTTTAAGTTGCTCAGTTTTGCTTATTTTATAGCAATAGAAAATGAATTAATTCAGCCACATTTCCCAAAATCTGTGTATTTCTATTCGAAATAGACCAACATGAGCCACTAAAAGTTCTGTGCAGGTGGCCTGGATCCAAGTGCAGGGTGCTGCTTGTTCTGTCTCATTGTTTCAAAGAACAACCTTAGAATTGGTGTCGCCAAAAAAATGTCACCTAATCTTATGTTGCTTGGAGGGATAGACACTGCTCATAAAATAAAATTTACCAGCAATTATAATTATGCACAGTTGGGGAATACAGGTAAAGACTGGGAGGGAATCCAAACATCAGTAACAGTTTTCTTAGATTGACAAGAGAATCCGTAGGTCACAGGTAAGATTATGAGTGAGATTTTTATCTTTTCTAATATGACTTTCAATGTTCTGTTCACCACGTATACTGCTGTTTTATAGCAAATAAGGATAGTCATAAAGTTTTGATGCAATAAAAAAAATATATATTCCTTTGCCTATCTTCTCATCACTTTGGGGGTCGAGGCAAGGTGCTGGTTGCAGGGGTAAATTTTCCTGCTGAGAGAGATTTTCAGTTTGTGTGCATTTCAATAGTGATAGATTTACTTAGAGAGAGAACCACTTTCCTCTCCTGTTCATTTCCTTCTTTTATTAAAAAATATCAGTCACGAAATATCATCTAGATTGTGTGAGGTGAGAGAGGGAGAAGGCTCAAAGAGAGAGAGAAAAAAAGAGGGGAGAAAGATCAGGAAATAGAGGAAGCAAATCAAGACTAGAGAGGGAGAAGAAAAAGGAGGGAGAAATTAAACAGGGGCAAGTAAGAGAGGAAGGTGGGGACTTAATGCAGAAGGAGAATGAGGGCCACCAAGTCTGTTTGTTTAATTAAGGACAGCTTCTGCTGGGCCATGCCTAGAACAAATGCTGTCAGAAAAGAAAGCAAAACCAATGTGCAGATTCTGATATGTGGAATATGCTGCCTCAGTCTGCTGTCTTCTTCTGGGCCCATTGTGGGTGGTGTCATCCCTGGGCTGGTAGTCCTAGATTTTATAAGAAAGCAAGCTGAGCAAGCCAGGGGAAGCAAGCCAGTAAGTAACATCCCTCCATGGCCTCTGCATCAGCTCCTGCTTCCTGACCTGCTTGAATTCTAGTCCTGACTTCCTTTGGTGATGTGATGAACAGCAATGTGGAAATATAAGCTGAATAAACTCTTTCCTTCCCAACTTGTTTCTTGGTCATGATGTTTGTGCAGGAATAGAAACCCTGAGAAAGACAGACACTAATATGTACAACATGAATACTCTGGATGAGGGGATGAATCATATTCTAGACATTACAAAAGAAAACAATGCAAGATTTTTATCATGCTATTTAGAAAAGGATGCAATTTAAAATTTATAAATTTCTTATTTCTAGAGTTTTCCACAGAATATTTTTAGGCTTTGGGTGATGAAATGTAACTGATGCCCCAGAAAGCAAACCATGGAGAAGAAGGACCACATAACCTAGTGTGGTAGCACAATCTCTCACTCTTGTCTTACACTCTCACAGTCCCCATCCTTTCGATGTCTTTCACACACTATCTTGTGAGATCTTTAAGTTCAGCAGATGTGCAGATTTGTAAGGTCTACAGTGTGTCCTCTATTTATCAAGAAACAAATGCTTATTCAAATTAGTTTGAGACTCAGTGATAAAATGAAGGCTGTGGTGAATGTTCTGAGATAGTAAGAGAAGTTAGAGAAAAGGAATATTAAATTATATTTCTTTATTCACTTTTAAACACTAACTTTTTGTGTGTTTAATATTACCTTGCAATTTAGACAAATTCCTTGTGTAAGAAAGCCAGTAGGCACAGAAGATTGAAAAACAGCATGCCACTTCCTATTATCAACATCTGTCATCAGTATTTGTCATCAACATTTGTCATCAGTATTTGGTCATCAGTATTTGGCCAAGCATCATCTGGTCACCCTCAGGTGTGATTGTGTCATGAGCACAGACAGTCTGTAGATGCACCAAAGGCGCTCTCACATGAAGGAGGCTAATACAGTTTCACATGACAGTGAAGAACGTTGATACAGTCTACAATTCCTTGGAGCTCAGAGGGCTCATGGTTCTGTGATTATTATCAATTTGGTGACAGTGATAATTATTTCTGCTAACTTGGTGCTAGACTGCTGTGTGTATATGCCCTCTGGTTTTACTTAAGTGACCATATGCAGACACATGAGCATGAGGAAACAAGTAGGCAGGGACAGCTCTATCCCTTATCCAAATAGTGAAGTGTCCTCTGGAGCCACGTTCTTCAACGCATTGCATGCTTGACTCTTCACATCTTACCTTCTGAAAAGGTCTGAAGTATGAAACCTCTCATTGTAAAGAGCAATGTGAAATGGAGAAAGACATTGCTGTGCTAAAACTGTGACATATGTTCCTTTCCCCCCATAAGTTTTTTCTTAAGCATGTATGAAGGTAGGATACTGGTACTAACATGGCTCGCTTCTGCATGGAGTGTGGTGGCATGAAATTAACTTAACTCTGCACGTATGAAGAGAATATAGTAGGATCTAGGTGCCATGCTTACCACATATTCTAGTTTGCTTTCTACTGCTGTGATAAAACAACATGACTTAAAGTGAGTTGGGGAGGAGAGAGTTTATTAGGCCTACAACTCCATGTCACAATCCACCACTTAAAGAAGTGATCCATGAACTCAAGGCGGGAGTTCAACAACAACAAACCTGGTGGCAGGAACTGAAGCAAAAGGCATGACCGAATGCTGTTTACTGGATGGTGTTCATGGGTTGTTCAGACTGTTTTCTTATAGCACCTAGGAATTCTTGCCCAGGGGTGAGGTGACATGGCTCCCACTGTGTGCTGGGCTTTCACACAGCCATCATGAATCAGGAAAAATGCTCCACAGTCTTGCTTAAAGGTGATCTGATGGTAACTTTGCATTTTCTCACTTGAGGTTCTTCCCAGATAGCTCTAACTTGTGTCAAGTTGACAAAAATCCAACCAGGACACCATGTGCTGGATGGTGACATGAAAGCCACATGCTGGAAGATATGGTCCTTGGGAAATATGTAGTGTTGTATATAAAGCTAGCATTGCTTAGCATTTTTGATAGAAGCATGATTAACCTGTGTGTAATATGTATGAGATTAGCATGGTTTAGGAGTTAGACGTGACCTATTAAATAATATGCAAAGGATGGACTTGACCTAGACCAGCTGCAAGACCTTAAGTATGTTGGTTAATTTTCCTGAGCATTGTTTCTTTATCTTCCAATGACTGATTGAGAGGGTCAAATTAATGTGTATTAGGTAGGCATCCAGCTGAATGCTGACTACTGACAAGTACTATTAAGGGTTTGCTGATATACACTGAGCTGGCTGGACTTCACTGAACCCCTACAATTATGCTAGGCTCTGGAGATGGAGTCACAATGATACAGGAGTCACTGTGTTTACTCTGGTAGGAATGGCAAACTGCTCTAATGAAATGAAGTTTGGAAGAACTGTGGAAGGCATTCCAAACGTAGTCTCTGAAGAAATGCTCTCAAATGTTTTTATGCATGGAAAAATAAACTTTATCTGTGTGAAACAACAGCTTCTTCTCTCATGCTTGCTTTTATCCATCCCCAAACTATTGTGCCCGTGATGTTAAAATTAGAGATTTATTAATTTGGGTCAAGCATTTCTGTTTTCCCAAGGGCTTGTGTAAAAATGCCAACTAACTGGGAGGTTGCAACAGTTTGCTAATGATATTTTGATGGGTACTTAGGTGGTAAGTCACAGGAACCCATAACCCACTGAGATCAAGTCAGTGAGCCTAGATGGTGCCTGGAAATGACACTGGCTCCCTCTCAGGCTGGAGGTCCATCCATGCTGTGCACCCAGGGATAAAATAGTCAAGGGGCTCCTGGGGCAAATTGTGGCCCCTATCATGGAAAAGACAAAAAGTACAAGAAGGGAGTAGCCTGGTGAGCTGTAGGAAGGGCAGTGGGGAAACATCCATCTCCTAAATCTGACTGGATTGTTTCTCTCTTTAGTGGCTTTCTGATACAACCCAGGGCATCCTGAACCCATCTGCAATTAGGGCTTTGTTCATTCCCTCCGTGTTTTCTCTGAGCCCAGCACCCGATGTCTGTCCTCAGCCATGTGGCTAATGAGAGGCCTATTGAGCCCTCATTAGAAGATCAACTTGGTTTCTTCTGCTCTCAGAAGCTAATTATGTATCTTTCATTCGTTCAATTTTGGCAATTAATGTACCTCCATATAGGTAAGTGACTGTTTGATTTTAGTCTAAGTGGCATGTGCGACAGTCCTCACATTTGCCTCTTTATCTCATAAAAAGGACCTTCTTCAGGTTCCAGTGTCAAGCCACAGAAACCAACATGACAAATCTGATATCTGAAAGAGAATTATAGTGAGAATACTGGGTAGCTCTAGGAAGGAAAGGTAGTGCCAATTGTTGATTTATAGAAAGGAGGACAAGCTCTGGGCAGGGGAGCACTTATATAATAAGCAACTCTTAATCCTACATTTGAGTGTCACAGAGGACTGTGGCTCCATATTGGTGAATTCTACAACTCAATAGCCTTATCAAGAACTCAGGTTACAGGCCAGTGAGATAGCTCAGAGAAAAGTTTGGACTCTGATCCACTACAAGCATGCCTTGGCAAGCAAGTTCCCCTGACTACAAAACAAACAAACAAACAACAATTAAATATTTTAATTAAATAATTGAAGCTGCCATTTCAACATTGGCTATCCTAATATCTCATTCTACCCTTTCCTATTCTCTTTACTCCACTATCTTATCCCTTACGGTTCTAAGATGCTAATGTATTCTAAGTGTGTGGTGTGCAGATATACTCCCCATAGCTGTGATGAAAGGGGTCTCTTTGCCCCCTCTCCTTTCTTTGCTCCTTTCCCTCCCTCCTTCCTCTCACCTATACTCCTTTTCCTATTCCCTACCCTCCCCCCTCTTCTCCTCTCCTCTTCTTATTAAGTATCTCATGAGGAGAAGCTTTCCTAGTAGCCTCCTAGTCTCTCAGTTTCCTTAGTTACATCTGTGCTGAATCACTGGGGATTATTGTGACATATAGGGCAATTAAGGCGAAGCAAAGGACATAGACACTTTCTTCTGAACAGAGCCACCAGATATGTGAGTAAACTTCAGGTGTCTAGGAAGTGAAAAGAAGGCATTGCCTCAGCTGTATGTGGAGAGTGAGTAGAATGCCTTCCTAACGTGGAAAGGGCACGTGAGAATGTCAAGTGCATAGGTTGTCCACTCAAATGGCAAAGCAATGGTAAAATTCTCACTCAGATGGTTACATATGTACATTATAGGGGTGACCACCTATGGAATAAATAAAGCTTGGAATAAAGCTTTGGGAAAAAAACACCATGATAGGTGTCCAGATCAAATTGGATCAGTAGTGAGACTAGTGCTATGGTAAATCTATGTGACACTGGCTGCAGTGAAGATGATCTTTCTTCCCTTGAGATGAACCTGAATGATGGACTCCTGTACTGTCAGTCAGGAGTCAGTATGGGTGCCTGGTTTCAGAAGATCCCTGACAATGGAAGAAAGAGAAAGGTGATCTACTTAACAGTGGAAGGAAGAACTTGGTGTAAAAGAAAATCAACTGAAGATTGGGATTGTTGGTTGGAAACAGCAATGTCTCCAGGTATCTGATAAGAGAGGGTTGGACTCATTTTTGTTGGAGCTGGAAGACTGAGCAAAGACCTATATGCAGAAATCCATAGGAGGAGGTGCTAATTCAGCAGAAAAATGTCCTTTACTTTACAGAGCTGTTCACAGTTCATATAGCTTCTACATCCAATATAGTAACCTAAGGCAGGATGGGGAACTGATGTTCTAAGAAACACGTTGACTTGCTGCATATAATTCAGCTCAGCATTTGTTTAATCTTGTGCTAGGTCATGAGAAGCATGGATTTAGATGAATGTTAGTGAGACTGACTGGGAGGTTAGACAGTGCCCAGTAATCTGTGTATTTCCTTATTACCTTGGGTTTCTTCTTTGTGTATTCACAAACAGATAGGAACATTGCTCATATTTCTACACACAGAGGATATTCTGTACAATATTCCTGGCAGCTGTGAGTAGAAATATAATTAAACCACTGTCTATTTTTGGCTTGCACACACATGCCAAACCAGACCATATAGGAACTAAGATTGGGTTTCTTCTCTCCCTATACATGGGTGTGGGTATGAGCCAGCTTGGATAACAGGATGCTGATTATGACTGTGGCTATTGACATTCATGGGATTCTGGGTCACTGCACACACACAGCCTACTTGAATCTTATTCAGATGCATCATTTCTCATTATGATGACTTTTGCTGTCTGACTTAGGACTCGGCAGGTCCTGCAGAACTTCAAAATCAATTCTACTGGAGGGCACTTGGTTGCTTCATGTCCTATGGCCAAGTAGTCTCTTTATTAGGCCCACTGTTATTCCAGGAATATTTTTTTTTTAAAAAAAAAGATGCATAATCCTTGATTGTGGTGGGCACTATCCTGGTCTAGAATCCCAGGATTATATGACTCTCCCTCTGTTCTTCTGCCAAACACCATCTTGCTTCTTCTTCCATCATAGATATTCCCTGTACTACATGATCTTCCAGGTTGTGGGATCCAAATAGTAGGACTACACTATACCTTGTTAGTGTAATAGAGGGCCTTACTTCTGCCATTCAAAGCTGATAAACACATACATTACCCACAATTATATTATCTGATTATTCTAAATTCAGGTCTAATGGGGCATCTAATTAGCATCTCACTTAGTATCTTTGACTAGCAATACTAAACTCATACCTGGATTAATAATCCTCAAAATACTTTACTTGAATCCTCTCTTAGTATTCTCTCACAAATCAATTTGGGGAAAGACTGGGGGATTGAGCATAATTCAAACCTGCCATAGCACTGCAGGGCCCTTTCTTCCCATCGATGTATATTGGACCTGAGTATGGACACAGGTTGTGTTACTGAACAAGGAAGAACAAGTTGGTAGGGTGAGCACCCTTCATCCTCTACTGTTGCTGCTTGGAGTATTGTTGACAAGCCACATCTTGGCTTATCTCTCTCTTTTTTTTTTTTCTCACACTCTGTTTTCTAAATCCTCCCTGCTTTTCCCCCAAGGACTTTTCTTGCCTGTCCTCCAGGTCCTTCCAAAAGCACTGATCTCCTGGCTCTTCTGGCTTTGGCTTTAGCATATTCTAGTGTGTTTGCTTGCCTTTGTTTCCTCATTTTTCCTACCTTCTTCTCAGACAACACATGTGTTTCTATGTCACTAGTGTTGGCTTTCTTTTAGGGGAGATGACAGTGTTTCTAAGAGCTTCTTTTACTTCATAGGCTAGTAGAAAGCATTACCAATTCCCTAGCATGTTTTACAATAAGAAAGCCTCAATTGGTGTACTGCTCCTTGTAGTATTGGCCCCTTGATCAAGCATCTTTATAATCCAGTACTAGTTCTGAATGCCTGGCTGTAACTCAAATTGGCTAATTCTTAGATATCTTCGTGGCAGACCAGAGTCACTTTCTTCCTTCATTACTCAGAGTCATCTTAGTTATCAAACTGTGTCCAAGAAAGGGAGTAAAGGTTGCTCTTATGGGAGGCACCTGCTGCCTTTTAGAATGCCTCCATCTTTTACAGCATTTACTATCAACTATTACTATTACTAATCCTAATACTACAACTATAACTACTACTATAACTAATACTATTACGATTTTACTATTTTACTATCATAGCAAAAATTCTAGCTCCTTCCAGGGAAGCAAGAGTCTTTGCAACTAGCTCTCAGAGCTAAGCAGAGCTGGCAGAACTAACTTGCTAAGAGTCATTTATCCAAACATCCCCATCTTATACTTCTAGATGCAAATTTTCCTCACCAGAGAGTTGATATTGATACAACAGATCCACCTTCTATGAATATTCACATCTTGGCAAGTTAATATGTTAGCCACAGAAAACGTAAGGGCACCTTGCTTAGTTTGCTTACTTAGCCTTGAATTGCCTGGATCTCATTATCCCTTCTCAGGGCATGAATATAACTTATCAATAACCAGGCAATTTCATTTTCTTTCTAAGCTTGACCCTATGCTTTCCAATGTAGCAATGGCATTTCCTTCCACCTGAACCTTCTCACCTACAATGATGTTCCTACCATTGAGGTGCTTTCCATGTTCAGCACCAGTAAAATCTTCAGCAACTGGCTACTCCTTCTTGCAAGATAACTAGATAAAGTGAGGCAGGTAAAGGCTCCAGAGAACCTACCCTTGATCTTACCCAGTCACTTCCAAGCTTTCAGCGATGACTGTCTTCATGTTCAAAGCCAACAACCACATCACTCGGGTCTCTGCTTCCATTGTCTTATCTCTAGCTTAGACCCTTCTGGCCACCCTTCTCTAAGGGCCATTATATGGAGTATGGAATGATCAAGGATAATCTCCCTATTCATAATCCTTAATTGACTCACATTTGCACAGCTCCCCTTCCCAGCAGAAGGTAGTACTAATTTGGGGGATTATGCCATGTATATTGGGAGAGGTGTTATTTAATCCGCAGAAGGTGTTTCTTCTGTACAAGACAGTAAGTATGCATGAGGAATGGATAGTAAGAATTAGTGACGTGGTAGGGGTAATGGGGCATTGTGAGGAACCAATTAAAACAATACTCTCAAGGAATGCTACCTGTGCTTATCTGTGCTACTGGCAAGACTGTGGCTCAAATGCTCTACCTGGAACTCCAGTTCACAAATCCTGTGTGCTGAGGCTTCACGGTGGGGTGGTTAGAGCAGCATCTCTGTTTCCTTTTGAGTTAAGGCTGACATAGTATTTGCTGTCTGAGCTGTCGTAGGAGAGGTTCCTACACTGGGCGGGTGCAGTCTCTTAGGCGTGTGTTCTGTCATTTCTTCCACCCTTGTCTGGAAAGAAACCGATCGATTACAGCTGTGCGTGCTGTCCTCGAGGTCAGCTTCCTGGCTAGTTACTTTGGTTTTGTGATGCCACCTTGGAGGTGCCATGCAACCCATCTGACCTGGTGTTAGTCAAATGGAGTCACCCACCCTTCCTTTGTCTTTTGATCCCTTCGTTTTTTCTTCTTTTCTCCTCCCCCCCATATCCCTCTCCCGTTTTCTCCTCTATGTTGTTGATATGAATGACTCTTACAGTGTCATCACTAATACATATTTAGATATTAAAAGTAGACACACTAACATGATTATATGAAAACAAATAACATTCATAAATCAAATAAAACAAAGTCACAAAACCAATAAAACAAACAGAATACCCAAAGGAGTCAGATTTTTAAAAAATGAATTGTCCCTTGCAATGGTGCTGGCTGCTTTAGTATCAGTTGTTTTGAGTGACAGTGTTTGGCCTCTGGTAACTAAGCATTATTTATTTTCTTCTCATTAGTTAAAAAAAACTAGCACAATATTTCTTATTTGTGATTATTAGCTCAAATTTAAGCTTGGGTATCAAAATGATTTGACAGACTCATTTATAAGTACTTATATTGTATGAAATACATTTTTATTATTCATTTTAGATTGTGAAGATAAAACTCAAATACTCAAAGTGAAATTATAAGAGATGACCTGGGGGTGTCTGGGAATATTCTTCATGATCAAACACTGAGATAATGAATGTAGATACGCTCTTCAAAAGTTAAAAAGAGTTAATAGTTGCTAGAAGCCATTGCAGAGAAAAGACAGCAAGCTGAAGCCAGCTACCCTCGCTCATGTGAGATGCCTTTCCTCACCATTGCTGCCGCTTGGCAACAGCCAAACAAGCCAGAGCACTGCTATTTCTGTTTCATTTTGTATTTCTTTGGATTTCTAGTCAAACTGGTGGCTGAAGCACCAGAATCCAGCTAGCGTGAAGCAAAACCAAATTCCCCAGTAAGGGCAGCATCCCCACCGGGGAGTAAGATCCATAGGGAAAGGAGACAGGCTCTGAGTAAACTCATTTTCTAGACCTGACCCCACCTCTCATTACCTCACAGGAAGGTCAATGGTTTTTCTTTCTTGCCAACTACTGTGACTCTGGACTCTCTAGGAGGTCTTATTTACAGAGATGGAATAAATTGTTTGCAGGTCTTCCTGGGGCTCGGTAAACCTTTTACTGCAAGGTTAACAACGCTCATCATGACCTTTGGGATGCTGTTCTGGGGAGATAAAGGGAGAGGCTTGAGGGCTGTTCTTTCCTCTTGCTTCTTCTCTTTTCCGTAAGTTCTCCTTTCTCATTCTATTTTAGACTCTTCTCCTTTCCTGTCTCTCTTGGTTAACCAAGGATGTAGATTTTATGGTTGCATGATCCTCGTCCCCCTTTTTCTTACCCCTGGCTATCACATCTGGAGTTGGTTAATTATGTTGCTGCTAAAGGAAGAAAACCAAAATAAATGCTATTATTGAAAATAGTATCTCCTATTCTTATAATAGTTCTGTGTTTATAAAATGTGATTAAATAGCTAAGCCATTTTATGTGACCCTTACAGCAACCTGCGACAATAGTTTTCCCAAAAGAAAACAGAAGCTTAAAAAGTAAGTCCTTCCCTTCCTCCATTTCTGCTGTGTCTGTCCTCCTCTTCTTTCTCCCCCTCCATCTCTGTGGTGCCTATATTTCTTCTCCTCCATCTTTCCAACTTCCTCCTTCTTCTCCATCTCTGCTGTGTCTTCCTCATTCTTAGCTTCTTCCTCCATTCTTCATTCTGAACCACTCACTTTTGTACACTGGCAGAGCTGAGTCAGGTAAGGATACATGCTGTAATGGGCCTCAGAAGCTTTCCTCAGTGAGAGTGGAGTATCAGAGCTCATGTGGATTTGCATTAATATATTGACTAAAATATAGCCAACATTAAGCAGCATTAAGCAACATTTCCTGGGTGTAACTCACACCCAGGAAAACAAAACAAGCTGGTCAGTAGAAACCAAACCTAAGTAGATTCGTGTAAATATTTAAGTGACAAAGACTTCAAAGTAACTTTTACAAATATTTCAGAATGAAAGAGGAAAAATGAGAATACTTAAGCAAATAAGAGGCTTCAATACAAAAATGAGAGTTTTTATGAAAGAGTGCATAGAATTATGGAGTTGAAATATATAGTTGAGACAAAAATCTGCTTGTACTCAGTAATAGATTTGAGTTAATAGAATGAAGTCTTAGAGGGAGGTGAGGACAGGGCAGTAGAAACTATGCAATCTTCAGATTAGAAATTTCAAAAATGGGGAAGGAAATTGAGAAGAGCTCATACCTGTGAGACAGAATCGAACAGATGAATGAGAAATATGTGGAATCAAAAATGTAGAAGGAGAAAACAGGATGACTAAAGAACTCACCTTTTGAAGAAATAATACCTTTCAAAACCTCAAATTTGGGAAAAAAGAAAAAAATCCAATGACCCAGAAATAAGTAAATCTAAAGAGTAGCCTACTGTAACCTATCAACATCTTACAATGCAACAGTTGAAATTCAACCACCACAGAAAATATTGGAAGAAGACAGGAAAAAGGACTTAGTATATAGAGAGGAACTGTATCAAGTGTTTCACTGTTGAGTTCTTAACAGAAACAAAAAAGACCAGGAGGTAGAAGAATGATTTAGTCTGTGTATGTGTTTCTCTTTCTCTCTTGTCCTCCCTGTGTGTGTGTGTGTGTGTGTGTGTGTGTGTGTCTGTGTGTCTGTGTCTGTCTGTCTGTCTGTGCATGTCTGTATGTATGCATGTGTGTGCACATGTATGTGCATGTGTGTTTGTCTGTGCTATCCATGTGTGTGTAGAGGACAGAGGATGTTGGATGTCTTCTTGTATTTTGCTTTGTCTTTTTTTTTTTTTCTGAGACAGGCTCTCTCACTGAGCCTAGCACTCACTGATAGGCTTGACTCCCTAGCCAGCAAGCCCCCAGGTTCCTCCTGTCACTGCCTCCTAGTATTGAGATTATAAACTGTAGGCAACCACACTGCCAGCAACTGAAACTCACAAGAATAAATAATTAAACAGCCCCAGAAATGATGAATAGGCAAAAAACAGTGAAGGAGTATATAAATGTGTTTTTCTTATTTTTCTTCTGGTAATTTTCCTAACAGTCAGTAGAATTTATAAACAACAATTATGGTGCTATATGTTAGGTTTATAATGTAGACATGTACTATCTATAGGGAAAAAAACCTACAGCAGAAACAAGGAGGAAACAATGGAGTTAACTCTAGCTTAATTGCTGTATTTTACTATAATTAAGTTAGTATTAACCATACCTAATTTCAAGGGTGTTGTGATGGCTAAAGATGCATTTTGCAATCCACAAAACAAGTAAATAGCTCATGAATTCATTGTTGGTTAATTCAAAGGAAGAATTAAAGAAAAGGAATTAAAAGTAATAGAGAGTTAAGCAAAATGCTTAAAACAAAAGAAGGACGTAAAAGAGAAATAAATGCTTTCAAGTAAAGGAAATACAAGACAAGACAGAAAATGTAAGAGAATATAAATAAAAAGTGAAAACATGGCCATTGTGTTAAATTTGGATGTACCATTAAGCCAATAAGTAGGAAGAGATTGCTGTGTTTGTTTGAAGGAGAATGGAACTCATAGGCTCATACAGTTGAGTGTTAGGTTTCAAGTTGGTGGACGTTTTAGGAAGGATAAGTAGGTGTGACCTTGTTAGAGAAGGTGAGTCACTGAAGTTAGGCTTTGAAGTTTCAAAAACCCAGACCAGGTCCAATCTACTTACTCTCTGCCTCTATCTTGCCAATAGGATGTAAACCCTCAGCTACTGTTCCAGTGCTGTGCCTGCCTGCCTGCCCACCTGCCACCATTTTCCCTGCTACGATTGTCTTGGACTAACCCTTTGGAACTGTAAGCAAGGCCCCAATCTAATGCTTCCCTTCATACAATGCCTTGATCATGGTGTCTCTCCACAGCAGTGGAACAGTAACTAAGACAATCAGCATATTACATTTTTGTAAAATAAGATATAACTCTATTCTACCCATGAGAGACATATTTCACATTTACAACATAAGTAACTTGAAAGTAATAGGATGCAAAGATACAGCAGGAAGTGGTAACTACATGCAAGCTACAGCAACTACGTCATTATTAGTCAAAATTAAATTTAAGTGTTATTACAGAAAAAGGAATTTCCATAATGAAAAAGGGCCAAGGTACCCAGTAGCTATTAAGTCAAAGGCACACTGACTTTTTCCAAAGCTTCTAGACACATTTACCTAAGGCAGAATTAAGAGAAGAAACAAAATTTGCTGACTAGAGTTGGGTGTTTTAGCAGTTTCCCTAATGCTACTTCATTAAACAGCAGGACAGAATTCCTTGGAGTTTTCTGTCTCAGAGACTTGGTTCCTGGAAACAGTGTGCAAGAGGTGAAACTTTTAAGGGACATTTCGAGTGGAAGGTGGATGGTTTAGTTAAATGAGAACTGGCTGCCGCAGGGGTGCCCGAAATATGTCCATAATCCTTCTCCTGTATGTATTGTCACTACTACATGAAAAAGGGACCACTACTGTACAGCTGGAATGTGTCTATGAGATTTACCAAGCCTGGGTAATATTGTCCCATTTTAACCAAAGAATTGAAAAATTAAATGCCGATAAGGCTTGAGAAAGCTTTAGAAATGGCAACTGCTTGACGCCTTATGACTATCAGCCAGCTGGGGATCTTATGTACAATAGGCATTGAGGTAATCCTGGAGGGGGAAAATCCATTTCATTTAGTGATATAGTTGTCATGTTAAATAGCATAGTGTGTGACTCAGATGCTTATGATGATGCTAGTAGAAACCTCCAGTCATTTAGGTGGCAGCACATATAGTTATGTGCAGCTAGCCAATGACTGTTACTGGTTTATGTATTACATATATACACACAGACACACACACACACACATATGCATATTTGTAATATATAAACCAATACTATATATATATATATATATGCATTGAGAGATGTCCAGTACATAAAGTACTTGCCACAGAACCATAATAAAGAACTAGGGTTTGGATCTCTTAGATCCCAAATAAAAAGGTTGAGTGGACATGGCAACTGCTTACACACTAGAAGCAAGATGGGAGATCCCAGAAAAAGGCTCATTAGGTATATTAGCTTTGGGTTCAGGGAGAGACCCTGCTTCAATAAATAAAGAGAATTACTGAGCAAGATACTTCATGTCAACTTATGGCCTTCACACATGTATACAAAGCATGCAGATTCACAACTATGCTAACCCTATATCACACACATGTACTCACATGACCCATCCAAACATGTTTGTGTGAAGCATCAGGCAGGATTTATGGTTACTGTTCCTGAACATCATTCTCTGGAACAAGACATAGGATTGGAAGACAGAGACATTGATGATCTTGACCCATGAAAGGTCTAGTGCCAGAACTGAGGCTCATAGGCTTCCTGACTCATAGTCTACTTTCTGCAGCTTAGCTTTGAACTGCTTGTAGCTCACTTTCTTAGACATGGAAGTAAATCTGTTCCCTTTATCTTTACTTTTGTCAGCTGATTCATTTGCAGCTGGAGGAACCATTTTGCATCTGTTCTGCTCTTGTCTCTATGTCACTAGATCAAACCAGCTAGAAAAGAAGTGAGCCTCACAGAATTTCTCCTTCCATTCTGCTCCTATCTCTACTCCTATGGATACTTGGACAAAACTTGCCAAGAGTAATAAACCCACTGTTTCTTTAGCATGCACTACGTGTCAGGAACTATGTTAAAGCACTTCGCTGAATCCTAAGATCAGGCATTATTTTATTTTTGTTTTTGCATATAGGCAAATAGAGGCAAGGAGATATCAGCCAGCTGGGTCAAGGTCACCTAACAAAGGGGGAGGAGCCTGAAGGTGAGTCCAGGCAAGTCTGGCTTCCCTGCCTATGCTTATAAACTCCACACTCAAATTCCAAAGCAAGCATGTAGGAATGGCAAGAACATGGGTACCTCCCCTTAAGCACCTCAGTTTCTCAGTTGTGGGTGACCCAGCTCTGTCTCTGTCCCTCCCGGTGCCCTGTCCTTAGGACCCTTGGGAAGCCATCATGGGTGACTCTGTCTTTCCCTGAATCCTCCTCCAGCTGCAAAACCATTTTGCAATTCAAGCCCAATGTTTAGTGAATTATGTTTCACCAAATTGCTACATTAATAAGGGCCATGTGTTCCTAGAGGATCATTAATTACAGACACATTTTTATTTCCTTCTGAAATATGGCCCATGTTTCTGTGCCACGTGGTACAGGAGCAATCCTGCTCAGCATGTCTTTGTGTTGCTTCTGACATCTGTCTCTCACTACCCAGGGCAAACTGCCTTCACATTCCTTAGTTTTTGCATTCTTCTTCATCCTTGGTGGTCATGTCTTTCTCCTAAACCCGAGTGCCTTCCTGCAAATCTGGGTAGCACGGAGGTCTCCATTTCTTAGCCTTTTCCAGTCTAAACCAATGGAAACCAGAATGATTTTTATGGAATGAAGAAGCCAAATGATCCTCTTCTATGGCCCCTGCCAAGGCATGCCAGGATAATGGACAGCTTGGTAATATTTAGAATGTGAGTAAATTCACCATATACCAAGTTAATAGAAAAGCAAGAGTTAATAAAGAAACTGCAAAGGTTGTAAAATGTTTTTCCAAAGAACTCATGTTGCTAAGAGTACAGGAAATCTTTTATGATAAAAGGCATTGGTGAGGTCTTTTTGGTGGCATACCTACTCTAGGCTCCTATCTAGTTAGGTGGACATTCCATTATTTTGCAGAGCAATGATTTTACAATATGAGTTCTTCTCAGGACTGGTGATCTGTGTAAGATGTCATGAGTTACTAGGGGTCAGGCTCCTGATGATCTCAGCCTGCTCATTAAAGAATGGAATTCTCAACAGCAGTGTCATTGTGCCTCAGGATAGATTGCAGCTAGGATTCTCTAAGGTTAATTATTTTCTGGTCTTGCTTGGAGGTAGCTCTGGTGGGCTTGGCCAGAGTCTAGTCTGCTCAGAGGTAAAACAGCCTTGTTCTGAGGGTAGAATAGCTCCTATTTCTCCTGGAATGGTGTCTATATTCCCCTCAAAGATTCACCTGGATTGAAGATGGCAATGGTAAATAACTCTGGTAAATAACGTTTCTTGCCTATGCCCAGGGGCCTGCCTTAATCAAATCTACTGATGACTTCACTCTTAGGTCCAAGTTCTGAGAAGGTAAGAAACCTGGTGTGGGGGGGTCTCTTGTCCCCCATTTACTGAGGCTTCAACTTAGAAATTCTGCCCTTCATTCGTTTTTGAGGGGTGAGCCACAGGAAACTCAGGTTTATATCGACAGTTACAGAACAGTTACTTCCTTACTGCAGTCTCTCTTAGACAAGGGCTTTTTCCAGATTGCTGCTCTGTGTGCTACCTAAGCAAACTTTCTTCTGCCTCCATCCTAGTGGCTCCCAAACATTATTGTCTCTTAGAATAACCCCAGGGGAAATTTTTTCAAACACCTAAACTGTGGCCATGTCCACCCAATTCAGAATCTCAGAGTGACTCATGGGCACCAGCATTTCTCAAAGTTTCTTGCACAATTGCCCTCTGCAGGTAAATTTAGTAATCTACTTGCCAGGCAGCTGGGGCATGACAGGTGCTTGTGGCACACACCTTTAAGCATAATACTCAGGAGGCAGAGGCAGGTGGATCTCTGTGGGTTTGAGCCCAGACTATTCTACAAAATGAGTTCAAGGATAGCCCAAGCTATACACTGAGAAACCCTGTCATGAAAAAGCCAAAACCAACCCAACCTGACCTGACCCAACAACAAGAAAAGAATCTACTCCACCCCTGCTGCTCAAAGCAGAATCCATGCTTCAGGGATATGAGCAGCATCTGGGAGCTGATTAGAAATGCAGACTCTCAGGCTCCACCCCAGATTCATGGAGTCAGAATCATCTACATTTTAATAAGATCTCCCATGATTTGTATGCACTTTCAAGTTTTGAAAAGCTCTCCAGCTCAAAATGGTTTTCAAATTTTCGTCTGTGAAAGAATCACCCAGAGAGCTTGTTAAAAATAATAATAATAAAAAATCTAATTCAGTAGTTCTGGGATGAGGCTAGGGATCTGATTTTTTTTTAACAAGATCCCCAGTTAGTTCTGACAAGGCAGAATACTCTGGCAGCATACCTTGAGGTGTAGTGTATCCTTTGGCTGGAGGCCAACCACCAGGATGTGGCTCTCTACTCTAGACAGCAGCAGCCTAGAGCCTAGAGAGAAGAGGTTTTCTGGGTCAGGGGAGTCTTCCTAGAAGATTAGATCCTTTGACTCTCATCTAAGCTGGCAGAACTATTTGATCTACACTGAGGTGGGTCCTCTGTCCATTTGTTCTCCACTTGGCAACGTCTGCAGTCTTCTGATTTAGATACATGTGGCATGAGATTCATCATTTTCAAGTGTTCAACTCAGTGGTTTTAGTATATTCATTTAGTATTACATCCATCCAATATCTAATTCCAAAACACTTTCACTACCTCCTAAAGATGCCCCAAACTCATTAGTATGCGATTCCAGTTTCCTCATGGTTCCCTCACAATGGCTAATTGACTTTCTGGCTCTATGAGTTTGGCAATTGAGGACATTTCCTATCTGTAAAGCCATGCAAAGTGTGGGCCTCTGTTTCTACTTCTTTCACTTATGGAGGGAGGTGTGGGTGTTACAGAGTCCATGTTGCAACTAGTAATCAGGTCTGCAATTCTGATTGTTTAGCCAGTTGTGTGACTGTTTCTGATGACGAAATGTCTTTTCACTCCAGATAATGCACCTAAAACAAACCAAAGCAAGGATTCCAGCCATGGCCAGCTTGAACCAATTTAATTACTTTTAATTACAGGGATGTGGGTGAGGGGTAACCCTGGGAGCATGGAGCAGCTCAGGAGTGACTATGCCACTCGGGAAAATGTCTATTCAGTAACAGTGACACCATAAGAATGACAGAACATTAATAGGCTCAATCTTGTGCCTATTGTGTGTGTGGATAGTCACAGTTGCTGAGTGTTCAAGAGGGTAACCTTGGTGTTGTGCCTGGAGAAGGGGTATCTGTAACATCGCCTGTACCTGGGGGTTTGATTGGTCTTGAATATCCTGAAGGAAGACCCTTGTCAAATCTTCATCTTATCTATTATAGTGCTCAACCTACTAGTTTTCAAAGACTAGTGCTGGTACCAGTGTCTCCAAGGGCCACTGGAATAAGAATGGGCCTTCCAGGCTACATGGTACAACTCATTTCTAAGATGAGGAAACTGAGGCACAGAGGATTTTGTACACTTGTATAGCCCTTTTGGAAATCCTTAGGATGCAGAAGGGAGATGTAAAAACTGGGAGAAAGTGATGAGGATGAATGGCAGAGAAACCAAGAAGAGGATGGCAGGAGCATCCAGGTTCCAGCCTGGAACTTTGTGCCCCTGAGGAGAGAAAAATGAAGCTTCCAACTGAGATTTATAGCTGAGATTTTCAAGTTTTCAGAGGGGAGTGCAGAAAAGACACATTTATTGAGAAATGACAAATTCCCTCTTTGCAGATTTATTAGAACTTGTATGGAGCTGGATCATAGATTTTTTTTTTTTTTTTTTTGGCAAAAGCCTTAAACTTTTATATTCTATCATAATGGTAAATGGAGTCCAGTAAGCAGTTTGAATTATTCTTGATTAAATACTCCTGCTGTAGTGTCAGCTACAAGCCCTTGCCCTCCCACTGGGTCTGGGTGGTAGGGAAGTGTGGACAGGCCTCCTGGGAGAAGCAGAGTCAGAGGATAAAATCTTTACAGTGGTAAACAGGTGTTTCTATCTGGCATCAAGGGACTAAACTCTAAGAAAAGCATGGAATGGGTTATGATCCAATGACCAAGTAATCACATTAAATTGGGAAAAAAAATTAAATGTTTGCTTATATGGTTGAGACTTTAAAACTCGAGGTTTATTTAATGTATGGACAAGTAGATTTTCTCATAATGTTTCCTCTCTCATCTTTCTGTTTACTCCATAGCAGCTCCAAATGGCTTCTGTGTCAGTCCTTAAACACACCAAGCAGTCTTCAGCCTCAGGGTCTTTGCACATTCTGCCCCCTCCACGAAATGTCTTTTCTTAGATATGGTTGTGATTTCTCAGTCACTGTTTCTCCGGTGTCCTTTTAAACATCAACAGAGAGTCTTCTGACTATTAAAAATGGCTGAAGAGGTGAGAGAAGATGGTCAACCACAATGAAGTAAGATGAAAATGCCCTAAGGAACCCTAACAGAGAAGCATCTCTTGAATGGGGATGAATGTAGAGACTCGTGGCTGCTCGTGGTGCTGAGAATAAGGGTTGAGGGCTCACTCTACACAGGATATGTATAATATCCCTGCTAAGGCTCAGGGAACACTGTAAACAAGTGAGCAGAAAGAATGGAAGAGCTGAAAGATAGGGGAAGGGGCTGTGAAGTGTCATCTATGTCATTTTGACAGAGACATTGCCATCATGAGGCCACGGCACCTCTGGCTTCCTGCACTGGACTCACACAAGAGTGGTCATGTCATTAGTCAGTCATGGATGAAGAAAGCACGCATGTCTCCCCAACCACTCTTTGATAAATTATTGGCCATTGATAGGTTCTCCCCACCCTCTCTGTGGGGTACCATGGTCTTCAATTGTGCAGCACAAGCTCTGGAGAACCTCACAGGATCTAAGGGCCCATTCCAGGTCATGGTCACATAGATAGCCCTAGTTAAACTCACTGGGTCACAAAAGAGAACAGAGAGATAAATGTGGCTAAGAGATTTAGGGCATGGAGCTGTAGACAGGTAGGAGGGAGAAAACATCCAGTAATATATATATATGCATGCTGAAGGAGTAATCAGAATGTTATAAGCACATATGAAATTGCCAAAGAACATATTTAACTAATAAAAATAGTGTGAAAAATAGAAAAATAAGTATCTATTGTTTATTTTTCTTTATCTTGTTTCACAACCCAGTCATCCAAAGATTCCAACAGTAGAAAATTAGAAAAATTGTTGAGACCCTTTCATAGAAGAGTATCTATTGACCTCAAACAGCTCATAAGAACACATTCAGCATTGTAATACAGGAGATGCCATGTCGGCACACAGAGGGACTACTTTGGGGGCAGTTCAGTTTAGAAACATGGACTAACTTGTGTGCTCAAATGCTGGAATTGCTAGCCCTTTGTCTGTAATTGGTCTTGTGTGTGTTATTGGTGGTGCAGATGTGGTATTTTATATGTATGGTGGTATACGTGTGGTGGTATATGTATGCTATTTGTGAGTGTGTTGTGTTGTATGTGTGTGTTGACGTATATGTGGGGTTGTGTATGTTATGATGCATGCATGCTGTGTATACACATGTATGTGTGTGATGCTGTGTGCATAGTGTTGAGTTGTGGTACTGTGTATGTGATAATTGGTATATATGTGGTGGAGTGTTTGTGTGTGGTGTATATATGGTGTGGTAGTGTGTATATGGTATTTGTATATATTGTATTATGTATGTGATATGTAGTAGATGTATGGTGTTGTGTATATAGTGTTGTGTATGTGGTTGTGTGTATGTGTGGTATTGTATATATTGTGTTGTATATGTGATATTGTGAGTATTGTGTATGTATTTTGGTATGTGGTAGTGTGTATGTGTTGTGTGGTATGTGTGATATTGTATCTGTAGTGTGTTGTGAATGAGGTTATATATGTGGTGTGTGTGTGTGTGTGTGTGTGGTATATGTGTGATAGTATATCTGTGTGCTATTGTGTATATGGTATTATATGTATGGTGTTGTATGTTATTGTATGTGTGTGTTCTATGTGTGATATTATATTTATGGTGTTTAGTATATGGTGGGTGTGTGTATATGTGTGTAGTGTCTTATGAGTGGTGTTGTATGTGTGCTGTGCTATATGTGTTGGGTTGCAAGTGTGTGTATGTATGGTATATGACCTTGTTGGTATAGCTGTGTGCATGTATGCATGTGTGTTCCCAGCTCAGAATACACTTTTCTAATATCTAAGTCTTCTTAATTTTGAATATGAATTTTTCGTGGTCATTCACATTGTTTTGTGGTATGATCCTCTATTTCATTGCTGAATAGTACCAGGCTATGAGCACAATACAATTTGCTTACCAGTTGTCCTATTAGTAGGTATTCGAATCTTCCTTCCACTTTGGGGCTATATAACAAATGAGGTTGGCAGTAGAGTCAGGATGAATGGAAGGCAGGGTGGATGAAGAAACAGGATGAGGAAACTTTTGAAGGTGATAGAGCCATTCATTCTGCAGATCCCAGCTACTGTTTCACTGCTATAAATATGTGTCACATTTGTAACTGTAAATATGTGCTGTTTCTTTATATGACAATTACACTGCACGAAACCCAGCGAGTTAAAATGATACCTATCCCATAGCCAATGAACTGATCGGTAGGCCATGGGCAGGGATCTTACAGCTAGGAAATCATCAATATTGCTTTTGGAATAAAAGCATTCCTTAGACAATGCCTGCTCTGGAATCTTCTAGAAGTCTACGTTATGGCTGGTAAGGAAGGCTCTAGATCAACAGTACTCAACCTATGGGTCACAACCCCTTTGAGGGTTAAATGTCTCTTTCACAGGGGTCATACATCAGATATCCTGCATATCAGATATTTACATTATGATTTGCACAGTAGCAAAATTACAGTTAGGAAAGAGCAATGGAAATAATTTTATAGTTGGGGGTCACCACAACAGAAGGAAATGTGTTAAAGGGTCACAGCATCAGGAAGCTTGAGAACCACTGCTCTAAATGGTCATGGATATATGTTGACTTCTGCTTTCACAGTCCTACCTTGGTCTAGCCTGTCTTCCTTAGGTCAAAACACTTGTTGATTTCCAGGGCTACCCTATACTCACTTCTAGCTCCTGGGGTGCTATAAGTCCCATGTACCTCAAGCCAATCAGCTCACTGTGTTGAAGTCTTCCGCTGAAACTGAATTTATCTAGTGTACCTTGCCATCCCATCAGCTTTTCTTTCTTGGATTTGAAGTCCCATGATTAGTGCATATACCTGGTTACATGTCACCTTGGGAATTGGCTCTCCTATCATTGGGAACATACACTTTGCATCCCAGGTAATATTATTTATGTTAAAATCTGTCTTGCCTGATGTCAATATGGCACCCTATCTTGACTTTCTTGTACTATGGGATTTTCTCTGTGAACTGCTAGGGTTTTGTTTGTTCGATTGGTTTGTTTTTTTGTTTTTCTGTTTTGTTGTTTTTAATGCCCATGTATGTGCAGGTACATGTGTGTGCAGGTGTGGATGCATGTATTTGTGGAGGCTGGAATATGACTATGGGTATCATCTTTAGGAATACCATTCACCTCTCTTGGAAGCAGTGTCTCTCATTTGCCTGAGCTCACCAATTAAGCTAGATCGGCTGACTGGTGAGTGCCAAGGGACCTGTTGCCTCTGCCTCAAAGCCCTGAGATTACAAATGCACACTACTACACTTGGTGGTTTTAGTTGGGCTCTAGATGTTAAGCATAGGTCCCAATGCTTATAAGGCAAGCATTGTACTGAGTCATCCTCCAGACCAGATTTTAGGGTTTAGCCCTATAAAGTAAATTCTCTCTCTCTCTCTCTCTCTCTCTCTCTCTCTCTCTCTCTCTCTCTCTGTATAGTTGTTCCTAACCATGCAGATCAAACCTGTGCCTTTTAGTTGAGTATTATTTTAATCATTTAAATCTGATGCAATTATTAGGAAGGTTGGATTTATCTTGAAATCTTTTTCTTTGCTCCTCTCTTTTATTTATTCTGCTTTCCTTTGAATCAACTCCTTTTTCTTATAAGATACATCTCCTTTGTTGGATTATTACCAGTTATTTCACTTTCTTGCAACTTATATAGTATTGTGGTATATAGTTTTACATTCATAGTCTAATTTTAAATAACAATACATCACTTCCAGTGTATAATACTACACTTCAGTGCATCCCAGTATACGCCAGTGTGTTCAGTGCACTTCAGTATATGCCAGTGTACTCTAGTGCATTCCACTGCTTTCTTGTCTGTTGTTGTATGACAGATACAACTTTCCCTGATATAAATTATAAAAATATAATATTAGTATACTTGTTCTAAGTAGTTAGCTATATTTGAAGGAGTTTATAGAATGCAAGTAGTTTGCATTTGCCTCACCATTTTCTATTTCTGATACCCCTCTTTTTTATTTGTGACATATACCACTTCACAGGGTTCTAGTAGGGTCTTGTGGATTAATTTCAGGCTAGATCAGCTTAGCTGGCTATTTCTAACTCAAGGTCTCTTGTGAGGGCATAGTCAAGCTGTGGCCAAAGTGATGCTGCTCCGAAGGTGCTAGAAAACCTGCTTCCAGGCTAAGTCATGTGGATATCAGCTCCTCATCACATGAGCCTTTCCATAGGCTACTCATATGCATGGCCCTTAGTGTTCCCAAAACAGTGATAAGAAAAAGAGAGAGAAAGAGGAGACTGGGGTGAAGGAGAAACAAGGGTAGCAGAGAGAAAGAATGTATGTGTGAGAGATAGAGAAAGACAGAAAGACAGAGACAGAGAGATAGAGACAGAAGGACAGAGAGACAGAGACAGAATGACAGAGACAGAGACAGGGAGGGAGAGAGAGAAAGACAGAGACACACAGAGAGAAACAGAGACAGAATGAAAAAGACAGAGAGAGAGAGGGAGAGAGAGAGAGATTCTCTAAGATGACAGACAACCACAGACTCTTGTAAACTACCATATTCATTTACCATTACTTATGTCATGCTATTGGTCATGATGATAAGCCTGGGAACACACATGGGCGTTGATATTGGGAATGGAGATCATTTAACATCACTTAAGCCTTTATAAGACAATACAGTGGATTGTCCCTTAGAGGATTCCCTGAATTAAGTCAGAAATTGTGGGCTCCCTGTAGGCTTCCCTTCTGTCTCTATCATCCTCTAGACTACAGATTTAGGAGAAAGGAGGGACGATAAGGGGCTCAACTTATGTGTGCCCCTCTTTGGAGGACCATTGTTCTACTCTATCAGATGTTTGTTTTTATATTTTCTCAGTTATTAATCAGTTTCAGGAAGGAAGGACATTTGAATCTCTTCATTGTATCTTGAGGGAAGTGGAAGGCTTCCATTATTTCAGAGTAAGTTCTAGATGTTTTATGAAGCCCGAGGACAGACATTTAGGAGGAAGAGTGATGTAGGTAAGGACTATGTGAGAATCCAGCCAGCCATCTCACAGGTATGAAGATTGGTCAAGGCCTGAGGTAGATGGCTTGGGTGGGAAGCACACTGAGTAATGGGGGAGATAAAGGAAACTGCTGATCACACCAAGGGCCCACCTTCCTGATTGATTTTTCTTCTCTTACTATTACAACCTCCCCAGTGGTGTTTTCTTGGCAGATGGTTTTCTGAAGTCTTGTGAATTTTTCAGTTTACATCATATCCGTGTAAGATTATTAAGCAATGCAGCCTTCTTCTCTCAAGTGGAGCCTCTCAAGTGAATCCTGCACTGGAGATGGAAGAACCAGAGGTAGATAGCCAGGATGTCAGGAACCTGATAGCTGTGACCTGTATCAGCAGAGGCTGGCAGGAGACTCTGGAGCCCAGGACTTTACTGTGACACTCTTGAACATCAGCTGACTTTATTCACTTTTCTATTGTCTAGTTGTTAATTTATTCTTTTTTAAAAAAAGATATCAAACATCTGCTTTGAGCTAAGCTTTGGAGCACAGCAAGAGATAAGATGTGTACCTTTATGTTCTTACTGAATTATCAGCCTAGCAGGACAGGGATATGATGAAGAACTGGTTAGGTTGTCCCTAACCAGTTAGGGACACGTCCTCTTGGTACTGCTGGTACAGCCTTGGGTGCCAGTAGGGGAAGAATGGGAGGGGGAGGGGGGATGTCTGTAAAGAGTTCACAGAGCCTAGCTTGCTGATTCCCCTCCAGCCTACAGTCCTCCTTCCCTCCCTCTCCTGTTGGTTCAGAGCCTTCCTGGAGTGGTTTTTGCAGTGCACTATTAGCATAAGTCAACAGCACCCTGCTCCTGGGAGCTCAGGTGCTGCCTACATGGCTGCTGCTACTGAGCAGAGTCAGTTTTTCCTTGGCAGAGTCAATATGCATAAGATTAAAACACACACAGTTTTGTTTGACAGTCTCCTGGGGGCCTCACAGACCTGTAGCTTTCTATGTAAACACAAACTTGGCTGACTCTTTCCAGTTTCTGATTTTACAGCCGGACTTGGATTTCTTATCATTCTTGCCATACCATTACAGTTATGCACAGGAAACGCACTTGGGCCAAGTTTGAAGAGGGGCACTGCATGTGTGTGTCAATATGTACGTATGCACGTGTTGCCCTGTGTGTCTTTCTGTGTGTGTACCTAGGTGTACTGTGTTTATTTCTGTGTGTATCTGTGTGTCTCTATGTGCATTTATATGTGTGATATGTATACTGTTTGTATATGTTGTGTGTATGTGTTTTATGTTTTGCTTTTGCAGGTATGCTTTTTTATATGTGTAACTCTGTAGTGTATCTGTCTGTGTACATGGTCGTACACACATGCATATACACAGTTTAATATTCATGCCCCTGTTCATGTGTGTGTGATTTGTGCATACTCTCATCTGTGTGTACATGTGCTGTTGTGTCTATAGCTATGTCTTTCTGTGTACCTATATCTGTGTGTATCTTTATGGTTATATGTCTGTCTATTTAAGTATGTATCTGTGTATATACATGTGTGTTTTGTCTGTATGTTTGATTCTCTTTCTTAATACATGTGTATGTATGTATGTATATGTAATTCTATGCATGTATATAATTCACACAGTATGTGTATGGGTGTGCCTTATGTATGATGTGTGTTTAGATATTTGTTGCTATTACAGTGTACCTGGGAAACCTGCTTATCAAGAGAAGAGGTTTATTTTGGCTCCTGCTTACAAAGGCTTAATCCATGATGCTTGATTCCTTTACTCTGGGCCTATATTGAGGCAGAATCCTATATGGGACCAAAATATGAAGCAAGGCTGTGAATCTCATGGTACCTGGCAAACAAGGTGAGGGGAAGAAAGGGGAAGGAGAGGAGGCAGCTGGAGTCCTAGTAATCCCTGTAATGTCACAACCTTAATGACCTGGGATCCTCCTATTAGGTCCTGCCACTTAAAGGCCCCACTACCTCATAATTGTGCCAATGGACCTAACACAGTTTAGTGAGGAATATTCCAGATCTAAGTTGTCCATTCAGCTCTGGGTGTTTGTCTGTGTCTGCATCTATGCATTTCTGTGCGTACATATCAGTTTGTTTCTAAGTATATGTGTGTCTATGCACATTGTGCATATGGAGGGCTTGCTATGCCATGGTCATTTTTGTACTGTTTGTATGAGGTTATGGGTGTCATATTCAGTCTTGTTTTGAACCCCATTGTCTCTCTTACTGATGGTGGGTGTTCCCCATTTTCACTAATCACCAAATGCTCTTCCAAAATACCATTTCTAACCATGGACATTTTCCACCAGCTCTGTCTTATTCTTTGTGCAGCTCTGCTGACTTGCTTTCTAGTGGAACATGCAGGCTGCCTTTGCTCACTTTCCATTATGACCCTTGACTGACCATAGCACCTATGCCTGAGTTTAGCAATCTGAAAATGTCCTAATTAGGGTTTTTATTGCTATGATAGAACACCAAAAACAAGTTGGGGAGGAAAGGGTTTATTTGGTTTACACTTCTGTATTGCAGTCCATCACTGAAGGAAGCCAGGACAAGAATTCAAACAGGGCAGGAACCTGGAGGTAGGAGCTTATGTAGAGGTCGTGAAAGTGTGCTGCTTAGTGCTCCTGTAACTTGCTCAGCCTGCTCTCTTACAGAACCCAGGACCACCAGCCCAAGAGTGGTCCCACCCACAATGTGTTTGGCCCTCCTCAAACAATCATTAATTAAGAAAATGCCCTACAGCTAGATCTTATTCAGACATTTTCTCAACTGATGTTCCTTCCCTTCAGATGATTTTAACTTGTGTCACTTTGACATAAATCTAGACAGGGAAGGAAATCTGAGTATGTGACCTAATGCATGGAAAGCTCTCATTTGACACAGCCACTCTGAAGGGAGAGTATAGGGACTGTCATCCATTTCTTTTCAGGTAAGGAAGAAAAGTCAGACAGCAGTTGAGACACTTACTTAAGATCACATAGATGGAAACCAGCATTGCACACACCTTGGTTGCAGTGCTAATGACAGCCAGGACATTATTTGTTAGTGGAAAGGAGTGGTTTCCAGAGATGGAAGCCAGCAGGTTCCAGTGAAAG
The DNA here is from genome assembly GCA_019843965.1 of Rhynchomys soricoides. Taxonomy (NCBI): domain Eukaryota; kingdom Metazoa; phylum Chordata; class Mammalia; order Rodentia; family Muridae; genus Rhynchomys; species Rhynchomys soricoides. Next base: position 13,495,129 of record JADRCH010000013.1, read on the forward strand.
GATGAAAGTGGAAGAAGTATCACTGGTCTGAAAATCCTTCTAATGCCTACTTTGTGCTTGGAGCACAGCAAGCACCGGGAAAGGTGAGAGAAGATTGTGTGGGATTTGCAGATAAACTTTGCCCAACCTTGCCCACCACTCAGCAGACCCACAGGCCAAGGTGCCTGACATCCCCTATAAAATGGATGGGGTCCATTTTTCTAGGACCCTTGGCTAGCTCACAACAACCATGCCTACAGAGCATCTGGGATGCAGCAGGCATGTGATAGGTCAGAACTCTGATTCTTCCCATGGGTTAGGGCAGGTATGCAAGGTCTGTGTTGTCAGGATGTTTTTTATTTTTTTGCCTACACTTTCAGCATCTAAATTCTATGATGCCTGTGTTTCTTTCTGCCATTGTATTTGTGTCTCTTAAGTACCTCATCTAATGTAAAGCCAGATTGCTTAGTTACTGAAGCAGTAACAAGGTGAGATGGGGAGGTCATGAGCTTCAATCAATTTGGAGGTGTGCTCGTGTTTAAAATGAAGAGTCCTGTGCCCCTCCCCAGGCCTACTGAATCTTATGGTTGTCCCTGAACATCTGTATTGTGCAAAGTCTTATAGTTTGAATGGATAAGGCTATCCTAGGTTCTTCTATTTGTATATTTGGCCCACAGATAGTGGCTCTGGTTGGAAAGTCAAGCTTTCGGGACAAAGTGGTATGCTAGATGGTATGCCTAGGGTTAAGGTTAGGGTTAGGAGCCATGAAAGTTATAAATGCCTGCAGTTTGAATTTGAGATCTGACTTTCTTATCTGCTGAGGTTGAAGAACTGTCTCCTTATCTTTCACTGCTATAAGCAGAAAGGCCCAACCTTCATGCCTTCCCTGACTTCATGGACTATATATAATCTTTACAACTGTATGCCAAAATATCTTCTTTCTTAAGTCATGTCCATCAGGTATTTGGACAAATATAGGTGGCGTATGCACAAAGGCACAAAGGTGCATATGTTTTTGTTGTTTATTTTTAAGATTGTATTTTATATTATTAAGAAAAAATAAGTCTATTCACATATGTGCATAAGATACAGCTACCTCATGGGCATAAAATGTTTAATAATCTATTTTGAGAACCGTATAGTCAGGCAATTGCGTCATCAGACAAGCCTCAAGGAGCATATTCATAAAAATGTACATGGAATAGATAAATCACTCAGTTTAGCCTCTTGATGCAATTAAGAGATAATAAAGACTGGCTTTAAGAGATGGTGGCTTGTGTAACATGGCTTGGTGTTTTACAGTAATCTTTTATATATATTATATATATATGTGACATATGGTATATGTTATATATTTTATATATTATAAACAAGAATGTGTTCTAAAATAAGAACTAGAAGTACACTTTAGAAAGTACATAGATTATGACATTGAGAAATGACAGGAAATTTTTATCTTCATTTTGATCTTATGAGATTGCCACCATATATGGGATTTATAGCCCAAACCTAATGAAGTGGTCATATGGTAGCCCAGCAAATGACTTTGAATCTATGCATAAAATCTGTCTGCAAATGAAACCTAACAATGTAAGGAGAAAGTCCATTGTAAGAGGGTTCCCAGCAAAAAGCATATCAAACCATAGCCAGACTTTTTGTTATTCAAACTTGTTTGTGCCTGCTTTATAGGTGTGTTTGTAGAGATTTAGAGCTAGCTAGCCTTCTCTTCCTGCTACAGAGAGAAGACATCCTGAAACATGCTGAAACTCCATATAGATGTAAATTTCTCTTAGAAAAAGTAAAATGTAATCTGTTTTCAGTGTTTCTCCTGCATTCGTAGTTCCTGAAAACAGCCACCACCATCTTTATTGCAAAAAGACATATTTTAAGTAGCAAAATCTAATCTTTTAGATATATACGGAACAGCTTTTAGTTATGTACAAGATAACTTTTCACTAACTGAGATCACACTAGCCCATTAAATTTTATGATCTTTGCCATTCTGAAAAGACAGAATTGGAAATAACATTTCCGAGGCCAGAGCTGGTAGCGGATAGCTTTAAAAACATCACTTGAGAGGCTAAGGCAGGATGATCCTAAGCTCAAGGCCACTCCAGGCTACATTAGCAACATTCTGTCCCACAAGCAAATGAACAAACAAATAATGACAGCAATTCTGAAACAAATAGAAATACAACAAATTGAAATATATGGGATACAAATAAATGCAATAATAAAACAGTGATGATAACAGTCACTTATGTTTAAATCACTGATTTATGTCAAATACCATATAAATGCATTTCTTGCATTTTAGGAAACTTGGAAAGCAAGAGTGGATAAGTGATGCAAGGTTAAAAATAAGGGACGGGTATAATATTTAAAAAATCAAATGAAAGCTTTAAAAGCCACATAAAGAATCACCAAAATTAAAATTAGTGTTTGAAGAGATAAAAAGGGCAAAAGTTTAAACAAAGAAAAAGAGTGAGAGGCTCATAAAATGGGTGATGGGAAAGGAGATGTTACATTGGATATGATACAAATGCAAGAGATCCCAAAATGACTGAACTATTACACAATAACGAATTGGGAAATGGGGAAGACACAGATGGGTATATATGTATATCATACAAAGTTTGACTATATACAAAATCCAAACAGAAAAATAATAAGCATCTCATGAAAGGAAGATGCAGAACCTAATGTCATTACTCGTGGATTCTACCAAAATGTTTGAGCTTGTGGGTATTTTTTTCCTACTTTATTTACATTTCAAATGTTTCCCCCTTTCCAGATCCCCCTTTGGAACCACCCCATTTCCTCCCCCTCCCCTGCCACTATGGGGGTATTCTCCCACCCACCCACCCACCCATACTCGTCTTCCCTCCTTGGCATTCTCCTCTACTGGGGATCTAACACTTTCAGGTCCAAGGGCCTCTCCTCCCCCTGATGGCTAACAAGACCCTCCTCTGCCGCACATGTGGCCAGCACCATGGGTCCCTCCATGTGTATTCTTTGGTTGGTGGATCAGTCTCCAGGAGTATCTGGGGGGGAGGGGTCAGGCCAGTTGCCACTGTTGCTGTCTCCCTGGGGATGCAAACTCCCTCAGCTCCTTCAGTCCTTTCTCCAACTCCTCCATCTGGGATTTTACCTCACACCAGTCAGAATGGCTAAGATCAAAAACTCAGGTGACAGCAGATGTTGATGAGGATGTGGAGAAAGAGGAATACTCCTCCATTGCTGGTGGGAATGCAAGTTGATACAACCTCTCTGGAAATCAGTTTGGCAGACCCTCAGAAAAATGAACATAATACTACCTGAGGACCCAGCTATTCCACTACCTGGGCATATACCCAGAAGATGCTCCAACATGTAATAAAGACACATGTTCCACTATGTTCAGAGCTTGTGCTTTAATTGCCTTTCTCCCTTCTGGTTTCTCTCTCCAAACCTTCCCGTATACATCTCCTTTCTCTCCTTAAAATCGTGGCCTCTTTTTATGTCAATTGTTATTGTACCATAGATGTATCTGTATATACGATATATTCTCAAATGTAACCAGTTGACTCTATATAACATGACTTGAAGGTATTTTTCCAGGGCTGACCATTGGGAACTGGACAACCAATTGGTTTACTCTTCCCTAAGAAGGGACGCCTCTCCTGCTCCCAGCTTTAATTAGTTACCTATAGTTCTTTGTGAAGGGTTGAGGCTTTGTGGGCTTTGTCCCAAGCAGTAGTCACATTTGTCAGTGTCCTCTTTGTTTGGCTGACCATCACGTTGGTGAGACATTATGGATATAGCTTCTGATGTTACTAGGAGACACAGTATCACAGCAAAGTCACCAAACCTTTGGCTCTTGCAATCTTCCCAACCCTCTCTTCTACAATGCTCTTTGAGCCTTAGGTGTGGGGGTAGATGTTTCCATTGGGATGGGGCTCCACAACTCTGGTATACTTTTTTATACATATTAACATCTCAGGGCAACAACTCTGGCTCTGGAGAATTTCGTGTTTATCACCTTGGGAAGGACCTATGGGTATCCTCAGCTAAAAGGGGAAGATAGTCCCCATTTCAAGACAATTAAAGAAGAAAGGGAGCAGGGTTAACTGTGTAATTTCCCAACTTGGGTGGACACTACTGGCTCTAGTTATTGAACATCATTCTTCTAGATAACTGAAGTCTAGGGATTTGTCCCATTTGTAGCTGACATCAAACCTAGGGACAGGAGAATTGACCTTGGAGTCAAATCTTTCTGCAATCTACAGTTACAGACCCCTGTCCGAGAGATGACAGGTGCACTGAGGTGACCTGAAGTCCTCCCCCACATCCTGTCACATGACTCAGAGTCCCCTTAGCAACCACAGCTGCAGGAACAAGTTGTCTGTCCCTTCCAAGGCTGCCGCTGGGCTCTTAGCATGCTCTGTGTTCTCAGTGCTGGAAGGCTTTTCAGCACTTAAAATGATTTTGTTTTCTATGTTGGGGTGGAACCAGCCCACTCCATGAGCAAAATCTATAGTGCTGAGAAGCGGCAGAAAATTGGCAAGGCTTAATAAACCTCATGCCTGACGTGCTCCTGTGGCTATATATCAAAGGGAAAACAAATATATTGACTAATTCCTCTCAGAAGAACATCCATAAATTACAGCTGTTTGAAACCAGCCTGTTGTGGAGAAAGGTTACGGATGATGTCATTTGTACCATTATAGGTATCACCATACCAACCTTGGCCCAACTTTTCTGTAGCCTCTAAGCTCTGAGCGTGGGATGGACTCAGAACTCTGGGCACATCATGTGGCTCTGGGGTGGGAGCAGAATAATATGCTATGGTTGCCTTTTCTGCATCCCTTGCCAGCATAGGCTTCCTGTGACTCCCACAATGGTCCATTGAAAAGAGTTCAAGTTCTCAGATGTAGAATCTGAGAGGGTTTCCATGGGCATAGGTAAACTAAAGAATTCATTGATTATGGCCCTGTGCTATGGACAGAGGGCTTTGGATGGGACTGAGTATATCTCTGTTGACAAGCACTCATAGAGAACACAGAGCTTTACTTCCACATCAAGTGGCCACTGTCAGGTCCAGGGAAAGAATTTGGAAGTGCTTCATGTAGACCCATAGGTGACATTCCCTGAGCATCATTGATACATTCCAAATCAGAGTGACTCCTGTGGTTTCCTTAGCCTGCTCTTGTAGCCTCCAACTGACAGTGAGGAAGCTGAGCCCTATAGGTTCCAAGTAGTCCACTTGCTGAGAGCACTTCAATCCCCTGCCTCCATGGTCTCCATCCCTCCAGCAGAGGGCTGGCTTTAAGCTTAGCTGAATCTCAAGAGTTGCTTGTACTGCATGCTGATACAAGGCCTGGTGCTATAATCCCAGGGAGTCTGAGACCCTGAGCCTGTTTCTATTTCTTTTTCTTTACTTTTTTTTTTTTTTACTTTAACTTTTTTTTTTTTTAAATTGATACTTTATTTACATTTCAAATGTTTTCTCCTTTCCAGGTCTCCCCTTTGGAAACTCCTTATCCCATTCTCCTGCCTTTATGAGGGTATTCTCCTACCCACCCACTCCTGTCTTCCATCCCTGGCATTCCCCTATATTGGGGCATCTAATATTCTCAGACCCAAGGGACTCTCCTCCCACTGATAGCCAACAAGGCCCTCCTCTGTCACATATGTGACCAGAACCATGGGTTCCTCCATATACATTCTTTGGTTGGTGGGCCAGTCTCTGGGAGCACATGGGGGCCTGACCAGTTGACACTGTTGCTACTTCCCCATGGGGCTTCAAACTTCCTCAGCTCCTTTCTCCAACTCCTCCATCTGGGACCCCATGCTCAGCCCAATAGTTGCTGTGTATTGAATCATGGGTGTTCCCAGCTTTTGGGCGAATATCTGCTTATCCGTGAGTACATACCGTGTTTGTTCTTTTCTGACTGAGTTACCTCACTCAGGATGATATTTTCAAGTTCCATCCATTTGCCTGTGAATTTCATGAAGTCATTTTTTTTAACAGCTGAGTAGTATTCCATTGTGTAAATGTACCACATTTTCTGTATCCATTCCTCTGTTGAGGGACATCTGGGTTGTTTCTAGCCTCTGGCTATTATAAATATGGCTGCTATGAACATAGTGGAGCATGTGTTCTTATTATATATTGGAGCATCTTCTGGGTATATGCCCAGGAGTGGTATAGCTGGGTCCTCAGGTAGTATTATGTCCAATTATCTGAGGGGTTTGCCAAACTGATTTCCAGAGTGGTTGTACCAGCTTGCAATTCCACCAGCAATGGAGGAGTGTTTGTCTTTCTCCACATCTTCACCAGTATCCGCTGTCCCCTGACTTTTTGATCTTAGCCATTCTGACTGGTGTGCAAAGCTCAAGTCCAAGTTGATCAAGGACCTCCACATAAAACCAGATACACTGAATCTAATAGAAGAGAAAGTGGGGAAAAGTCTCGAACACATGGGCACAGGGGAAAAGTTCCTGAACAGAACACCAATGGCTTATGCTCTAAGATCAAGAATCGACAAATGGGACCTCATAAAACTGCAATGCTTCTGTAAGGCAAAGGACACTGTCAGTAGGACAAAACAGCAACCTACAGATTGGGAAAAGATCTTTACCAATCCTACATCTGATAGAGGGCTAATATCCAATGTATACAAAGAACTAAAAATCTTAGACTTCAGAGAACCAAATAACCCTATTGGAAAATGAGGAACAGAGCTAAACAGAGAATTCTCAACTGAGGAAACTTTCGATTTCTTAAGAAACACTCAAATGGCTGTGATGGATCTAGGTTCAGAACTCCTGAAATTGTCCTGGGAGCCTTTTGGTGAAATGTGGGCCACAAAAGCCTCTCTCTCATCTCTTACTCACCAAGAGTACATTATCTATGGTTGTGTAGTCTCTTGATTTGATGTCTCCCCAGTGGTCTCAAATGAGGTCTCTGGACTGGCACAGAAGAGCAGGATAGTTAAGGCCTTTCCAATGAGCAAACTTCTTAAAAAAGGGACAGGCACAGCAGGGGCAGTGTAGAGGGTGTGTGCAGTAGTTAGGCAATACCTGTGTCACGAAACTGTGGTTGGACTCCAACATCGTGATGTGACTTGACTTGCTCATTGGACAAGTCTAGCTGTTTTCTGGGCTTGTGCTTGTCCTATTTTCAGTCCACCAAGAAGGACTCTGTGCCCCCCTCTACCAAAGGAGACTCCAGAGGACTTTTCAGTTGTGGTCTGAGCCCCTGCTTCAGTCCTAGTACACTCTGACGCTTCTGCAGCAGATGTGGGAGCAGATGCAGCTGTGCTGATACAGGCGGACAACTCCATGCTTCTGATTGCAGTAATTGTTGCTTTGTGTTTTGTATTTGTCTGCATATAGCCGTCAGTGGCAGCCACCCACTCAGTTTCTTTTGGAAAGCTTCTCAGCCTCCTCTCTCATACACACATGTTCATACATACACAAATACACATGGCTGAAGGCCCAGCTTGTCCCACACTCTGACTTCACTTTATTCAGAAACCAAAAATAGCCACTGACATATTCATGGGTGAGCCTGACTGAACTGCCACCCAAATTCCCCCTCTGATGATAGCCCAGAAGCCACCCACCCATTCTTGCTTCTTTAGCAGGTCTAGCTGAGGCTGTGTGAGGGTGGTGCATGAATGGAATGCTGCTTTCTTCTGAAAGGTTTGCTGTCTGGAACCATTGGGTATAAGAATTGGGCAGCAATGGAGGTTCTTAAGGATTTTATGTTTTCACAAGGGAGATCAAATTTCTGGGCAAGTTAGCACTCTATTTGTAAGGCAGAGGTAAACTGTTCAGATCTTTCTGACAGTACTGAGCTGGGACTCAAACTTGGGAACCCAGAAACCCAAGAGCCACTCTGACCACATCATCATCGGGCTAGGAGACATCAATCATCTGCCATTGCACTTGCCATTGCTTAACTTCAGTTATAATTTAATTTTTTGAAATTACCATACCATAACGCTTTCTGTTTGGGAGTATACAGTGAATTTTAACATATATATTCACATATATTCAGTTATTTGTGTATATCTGTCAGTGCTTGTATGATATCTTAGTCAGGACACATCACTGCATAACTTCCCCAAGTTTGCCTGAATAATCATTACTACTGTTTTTCCTTTCAACAAAGTCATACACCTGGGTCCCCACAAAGTACAACCTTTGAGGCCACTTTCTTCTCAGCATAATGCTTTTGTGAGTCTTCCAAGGCAATCCATGAACAAATTCAGTCTGTTCTTTGTTATCATTGAGTGCTATTCTGTCATGTGTATGCGCATACGTATAAGTATCTATGCATATTACCAGGCTGTTCATTTAGTAGTTTGTTCATTCATTCATTCATTCATTCATTCATTCATTCATTCAAGAGCTTTGTGTTGGTTTTTGTTAACATCTATACAGAGGTTTAAAAATATTTTTAAAATGATTCAGTCCTCCAGGAAAATAACCCAGCTTGAAAAGGCAAGGTCACAGGGATATGCGTGCTGACCTTCGTAAAAATCTGCCTGCTTCCAAGCGAGAGTGTACTCTTTCTTATTCTCCCTAGGAATGTAGAAAAGTTTGAGTTGATTTGAATTCTCAGCAGCACTAAGTACCATTGACATATTTTAGTGATTCAGATACATATTAAGTAGTGTTTTGTTATGCCCTGAACATTCATTTCCCGGATGCTTAACAACTTTTGTGGGTTTGTTGCCATCTATTCGGGAAAGTATGTGTGAATTTATTTATTTATTTATTTATTTGCCATTTTTGCTTCCTGGCTGTTGAATTCTGAGTATTTTTTAAAATAAATTTTGGATCGAGCATTTCACTGGATAGATACTTCCAGATATTTTTACTCAGTCTGTTGCTTGTCTTCTTTTAACAACACAATTTAAGAAACTCTAATTTTTATCAATAATTGGTACAATTAATTTTTTCATTTATATATTTTATTTTTGGTGTAGAGTCTACAGGAGTCATTGGCAACTCTAAAGTCAGACAGAATTTATCTTGCATTTATTTAATTTTGGAGATGGTAAGGATTGAACATACGGTATTGTGCCTGCTATGGAAACATTCTCCCACTTAACTACACCCCCAGTCCTCTGTTGGCATTTAAAAGCTTAAATGCTTTTAATAGTTAGATTTACATTCTAATTTTTCTGCATGTTATAATGTTAGATTAAATTATTATTATTATTATTATTATTATTATTATTATTATTATTATTATTACAGAAGTCTGTTCAATTGTTCCAACAACATTTCTGGCAAACAAAAAACAATTCCTCAAATAACTTTCAAATATATTTATAAAAATGTACATTTGTGGCCAGACTTCTGAACTTTTTAGTCTGCTCCATAATATAAAGAATAGTTTCACACATCTATTCCTTCATCAGTACAGCATTGGTTTAAGTGTTGTGGCTGTAGAGAAAATCCCGAACTTTTGTAGCTTAGTTTTTGTGTCTTCAGCCTTTCTTTCAAATTAGTTTAAACTATTTGGGTTCCTTTGGGTTTCCATCTTGACAAGTCTATGAAACATAGACAAGATCATTACGAGTATTTTTAAAGAATTGCTTAAAACTTGCAGATAAATTTGGAGAGAATTGGTTTCTCTACTATTCTGAGTCACTTAACTCACAGAGTGTTTGTCTCTTTACTTCTGTGTGCCTTGGTTCCCTCATCAGCACTGTGTAACTTTAGCATGTAGAATCATATATGTTATGTTTCCTATCTATTCAAGAATTTTGCCTTGGGCTCTATCCTAAATGATACTGTTTTCTTTGCAAATTGCTTGATTATGGAACTACCCAGAGTTGTATGTGGATGTGTGTTTGCATGTGTGTATGTGTGTGTATGTTAGCTTCGTACTCACAACCATTGGTTTTAGAGGAGTTGTCATAATTTAGACTTCTTCAGGTTTTCTACCTAAATAACCATGTTGTCTATGGATGAAATATATTTTTATTTCTTTTCTAATTTTTGTGTCATTGATTTTTTTAACATATAATACTTGTTAGGACTTATTTTGTTTGTTTATTTATATATATTGTCTTCACCCCCCTTGGGGATTTCATACCCCTATACCCCCTCTCCATCTTTAAGAGGGCCGCCCCCCACCTTAGTATCCCCCCACCCTGGTGCATCAAGTCTCTGCAGGATTAGGTACTGGGGGACTTGGACCAGCCCATGTGTGCTCTTTGGTTGGAGGCTTAGTCTCTGGAAGCTCCCTAGGATCCAGGTTAGTTAATGCTGTTGATCTTCCTATGGGATTGCCATTCCCTTCAGTTCCTTCAGTCCTTCCTTTAACTCTTCTATAGGAGTCCCTGAAATCAGTCCAATGGCTGGCTGTAAGTATTTGTGTCTGTCTCAGTCAGCTGCTGGTAGAGCATTTCAGAGGGCAGCCATGCTAGTCTCCTATATGCAAGTATAACATAGCATCAGTGATAGTGTAAGGGTTTGATACCCGCCCGTGGGATAGATCTTAAGTTAGGCTGGTCACTGGCCAGCCATTTCTTCAGTCTCTGATCCATTTTTCTCCCTGTATTTCTTTTAAACAGGAACAATTCTGGGTCAAAAAATTGAAAGTGGGTTTGTGTCCTCATCCCTCCACTGTCTAACAATTGGATGTGGGATCTTCAGGTTCCATCTCTCCACTGTTGGGCATTGAGTCCTGGGTGCTTCTCACATCCCTGTCTCAGGAACTTTCTAAAAGTTCCCTCACCCCACCCTCAGCCCCAGAAGCTGCATATTTCCACTTATTCTCCTGGCCCTCTGAGTGTCTACTCTGTTTCCCTCCACATACGATCCTGCATCCCTTTTTCCCTCTTCCTCCCCTCTCCCACTGAGGTCCCTCTCTCCCTCTGCCTTCTATAATTATTTTATTCCCCCTTCTGAAGTGAGATTGAAGCATCCTCACTTGGGCCTTCTCTCCTCTTAAACTTCTTAACATCTGTGGGTTGTTTCATGGGTATTCTGTACTTTTTGGCTAATATCCACTTATCAGTTAGTATATATCATACATATCCAGCAGTTGGAAAAGTGGCCATCATTGCTTTATGCCTGATCTTAGAAGAAGTGTTTGTTCTTTTACCTTTAAACATTATGTTGATCATAGGCTCTTTATAGATGCACTTATGAAGTTGGGGTATTCCCTCTCTATTCCTGATTTGTTAAGAGTTTGTCATAAATGGGTATAAAAAAATTTAAAGCTCTTTTCTATATCAATTCATTTTGTCATCTGTTTAGATGGCTCATGTTTTTATATCACTTTATCAATGTATTTTCAAATGTAGAACTACTGTTACATTCTTGGGATGGACTAACTTGGACACAGTCATTCTTCTTTTTACAAATTCATGAATTTGACTTCCTGACATTTGGTTCATGACTTTTATGTTTATATTTGTTGAAGTTTGCTCTGTACTTTTTCTGGTTTTAAATTTGCATAAAAATATTTGAGGATCTTGTCATATAGAATTCTTAAATGATGTTTAGAATTTTCCAACAAAGTCATATAGTACTGGAATTTTCTATTTCAGAAGGTTTCAAACTATAAATTTAATTTATTAAATTATAACTATTTTTTTTAAAACACATTCCTCATTCTTTGGTAAATTTTGGTAAATAGTGGTTTTCCAGTAGCTCACTTATTTCCTTCAAGCTGTCAAACTGTACACAGGTTATTCATGTAATTCCTTTCAATGTTTGTGGACTCTGCAGTGATGACTTCTTTTACATGCAGCATATTAGCAATGCATGTCATCTCATTTTCTCTTTGTGTCTTACTAAAATATTAATTTTTTCATTGATTTTCTTTGGGACCATTTTGTTCCTTTTCTTAAAGTGAAAGCTTAGATTATTGATTCAACCCATCTTTGTTGATGGAAACATTGTATGCTGCAATTTTCTCCCTGTGAGATACTTTAATTACAACTCATACATTTTTATAGATGTTTATATATTTCAATTCAAATTATTTCAATATCTTTTGAGACTTCTTTAACCCATGAATTATTTATATTACTAACTTCTAACTGATTGGTATTTTTTGCATTTCTATATTATTCATTTGTATTTTTATTTTGTTATAGTTAGAGAATTATCTTTACATAGTTTCAATTCCTTTAGTTTGTTAAGGTTTGTTTTATGACCAAAATGTTGTCTTACTGGATGAAACTCCACATGTACTTGAAAAGAATATATATTCTAAGTGGTTACACTGAATCTTCACTTACTTAATTAGATTTAGTTGATAGATGTCTGTTCAAGTCTTCTATTTCCCTGGAGACTTCTATTTTTCTGTTCTGCATATTACTGAAAAGAAAGTATTAGGTTTTCCTGAAATTATGAATTTTTTCTTTTTCCTTTTTGTTTGGTAAGTCACTACTTTATGTATTTTGAAACTCTGTTATTATATGGATATCATGTCTTCTTGACCATTTGATCCTTGTGTTATTACACACTGTTTTTCTGTAGCTCTTTAAGTATCCCTTGCCTTGAAGTTAACTTGACTGGTAGACAAGCCACTCTGCATTTCTTTTGGCTATGGTCCATTGTATCTCTTTCCTGTTCTACTTTGAGTTTCTTTGTAATTACATTTGAAATGAGCTTATTTTACACAGTTCAAATTTGGAGGCATATTATCTATCCATTCTGACCATTCCATTTTTTTTTTAATTTATGGTTTAGACCATTTACACTTAATATAATTATTGATATATTTAGATTTCTGTGTATAACATTACTTCTTTTTTTCTATTCTTTCTATTTTTTCATGAATTTATTTCTCTTTCTTAACCCTGTTGTGTTACTTGAACTATTCACACCAGATTACACATTCTTTTAAATTATTTTAGTGCTTACTTTTATTTAAATTACTATAATAAAACATCTTCATCCTGGCACAGTTTTGCCTTCTTTTCTATTTTTGTGGGACCAGGACACAATCTTTTAAATAGTTACCTCACAGTAGCTTTTCACTAAGTAAATTGATGAAGACTGAGAGTTTTGAATTTATATTTGATGCTTGTGGTATTTCATGCTTAGGGCATTTTCTTCTCTTTCAGAGAGCTAGAACAATTTTCTTTTCTCTCTGATATATAGTTTAGCTCTAGGTTCTTCTGGATTGGATTATATTTAACCAAGAGAAAATGATGTTTCAGTTGGCCCTAAAATGAGTGTCTTCCTGAAAAGGCTTAGGAATTAGCTTGCCCCTCTTGTGTTAAATATCACCTCGTTAAGGTTTTTAGTAGTGCTATATAAAACAATCATTTAAGGCAGTCAGCCTCATCAATAACTTGATTACAAATAGTAAGATGCTGAAATTTAAAAAGTATAATTTACACTAACAAAAGGACTTGTGAACAGGGAAACAAGAGAAAGAAAGGAGAAGATAATGTTAGCAGCTTGCATCCAAGCCATGCAGGAGCTACAGGTCCTGGAAGGACAGGCAGGATCTCTTATCTACAAATAGTGGACAGGAGCATACAGCTATCTTAATCTGATTCCCTTAAACATCCCATCCTTTCTTCCTCTCTTTGTTCTGGTTTTGGGATTATCAAGGAATGCTCCTTCTTTGGCATTTGTTATTCAATTATGAGAGCACCAATTAGAAGGTCCTACAAAGAGCAATGGAGCCCATCTCTCTACTTATTCCTCCTTCTTGGACTCCATGAATTCACAGTAAAGTTCCCTGCCCTTTAGAACAGCAGTTCTGAACCTGTGGATTGCAAGCCCTTTGAAAGTCAAATGACCCTTCCTTTCACAATGGTTGCCTAAGGCCACAGAAAACACAGATATTTACATTATATTTCATAACAGTAGCAAAATTAGAGTTATAAAGTAGCAACAAAAATAATTTTATGGTTGGGGGTCACCACTGCATGAGGAACTGTATTTAAGGGTTACAGCTTTAGGAAGGTTGAGGACCACTGCTTCAGAAAGGCATAAAGATGACCAGGATGAAGAGAGGGGGCATTCCTGAAGGTGGAATGAATCTGCATAAGAAGTTTTGTAACAGAGCCATGGAAACAGACCCTTACAGGAAACAGTGAGAAAATTGAGAAGCAACCACATTTATGTGTACGAATGTTCAAATGGCTTCAGGATTGGATGCTGGAGGCATGCCCTGCAAGCAGAAGATGGAGCCCAGCATCAGGTAGGTAAATTTAATGTCCATATCCCCTATAGTTCTCTTTACAGTGCCCATTTATGAGATTTATACCTCTTTCAATCAAGAGGCTGGAAAAGCCTTCTCTGGGGGATCTAATTACTCTGAGAAAAATTATATATGAAGTAACAAGTGGAGGTTCTAAATAAACTTATGAATTTATAACACAGATTCTTCTAGTGTGATAACACCAGCCAACAAGGCCCATCCGTTCACTCAGTTCCTTTAGATTTTCTGAAAAATAAATAATTTAGGTGAGCCATATATTTGAGCACAGCCTTTATAGGAAAAATAGATACTCAAAGAAAGGCCTAGAAAAAGCTAACATGATAGAGACTACACACAGAGAACAAAGATACATCAAACTGTCTTGAATATCTGGAAAAATAAGAGAATATCTTCTGGAAAGAAGAACTTGTTATTTTATTTGCATATTTTTATTATCTATATGTGTATAACATATATAGGTGTTCATGTGTTCATGAGAGTATACATGGATGTGAATCATGGTTTTTTAAAAGGAACATACAGATACAAGAGAAGTAGCTCAGTGACTAAGCCTGTACTGCTATGGCAGAAGACTGGAGTTCAGTTCCCAGCACTCAAGTTGGGAGGGATCACAGCTCCACTGGGTCTATGCTGTATTCTAGCTTCTGTGACCACTGCACTAGCCTCTGTGGTACACACACCCACATATAACAAGACCAACAAAATGAGCATCCTTAGAACAATGTCCTCTAGAAACTGAAATTCCAAGGGCAAAATCCACAGGCTTAGTAAGAAAGTTAAGAGATACAGCTAACAAACTGTATATGCCACTGTTCTGATCGCTGTGGCCTGACCACAGAAGGGAAAGGCTTACTGGAGCTCACCATTTGAGGGTACAGTCCATTGTGGCAGGGAAGTTAGGGTGACAGGAGAACAAGGGAACTGGTCATGTGCTCCTGGCTCAGATGAGGGAGATGTGTGCTGCCCCCATCTTGCTTTCTACCTTCTGTGCAGTCTGAGACTCTAGCCCACGGAATGGTGCCTCCTATATTTAGGATAACAGGAAACAAGCGTTGTCCACAAGAGAGAGACAAAGGACATGTTAGGATGAAGATGAAATGAGACCCCAGAGTGTAAGGCCAAGCATCTCGAGGGGCTCTAAATCAGAAAGGATTTTCAAGGATAAACGAAGTTGACAGGATGGTCTGTGGGTCCAAATACTGGAAGGAGATAAAGACACAGAGAGAGCTTGGTGATGAAATGTGATAAATATACACAATGAGCAAATAAAAAGGTAAACTGAGTCCAAAGAAAAACTGAAGTCAATATTTTACAGAACTCTGTGGGAAAACAAAGCGAATCACAATGTTCCCTTAAGTTTATCCACATATAGTGTCTATTTATTGACAGTAATAATCTATGCTCAGCGAATCCACTAACGACAATTATAACGTGTTTTCATTGGCAGAATACGGGACTGGATAGAAGTGTATTTATGTAAAATAGGTCAGGGGCAGGGGATATAAGCTCATGCCTTACCTTTGAAACTGAGAGTCAAAGAGAGAGACTAGAATTTGTAAACTTCAAGAAGTTGCTAAACATATGTGCAATTCAGAGGCATGGAGATAAATACTGAATGACCCTGCTATAAGTATTGAGCATGTTTTGTTCTGGTGACTGAGCAGGAAGGGAATGAGGAGAGGGAGGTGGCTGTTTGTTTTCTAAGGTATGCAAATGCACAGAAGACAAAAAGAAAACCTAAAAATCAAGTAAGATAGAACAGAATGTATATTTTCTGTTAATGCCTATCTTCAAGCAGAATTGGCTACAAATTAAATGAGTATATAAATAAAATGGCACTCTGCACGACATTTAAAATTTGGAGTACCTAAAGGACTTAATAATTTCCAACAATATCCGTGTGTGTGTGTGTGTGTGTGTGTGTGTCCCACCTGAAGACTGATTCATTTCACTTGAATGACCTTGGAGCCATATTTCCCTATGTACCCATTTTACAATGCTCGCACTATATCTTGATGAGGCAGAGCAGCTTGAATGGGGCTAAGGCCAATGCATCACATCACAGACCCAGAACTCTGACTTGATCGCTGGTCCTTTTCTTTTCTGGGTGCTCACACTGCTGCCATCCTTAAAGAATACCAGGATAACAATGTGAGAAGCTTGGGCGAGCTATTTCTGTTATTGAATCTAAAAATACCAAAATTCATGTGACCTATAAAGCACTGATGAGCCCTGGGCTGGCTTCCAAATGTCAGGGCTCAAGAAAAAGAGAAGCAGTGTAAAGCAGTAGGGGTCCTACTGATGGGGAGAACCCAGCCCACATCTGTCTGAAACACCTGGCGTGTGCCTGGACAGCAAGACCGGGGGGGGGGGGGGGGGATGATCAAAAGCCTACCGCTCTCACCCTTTCACTGTGGTGGCCTTTTAGGAAACTCTTAGAGAGAGGCTAATAGGGATGCAAGGAAGATGAAAAGTCGCCAATTCATTCCCACATGGATGCAGCGATCTCTCTCCCCTCCTCTGCCCCTCACCTCTCCTCCGTACCCCTTCATCTTTTCCTTCCTTCCTCCTTTTCTCCTTTTCTTTCATTCCTTTTTGTCCTCCCCTCCTCTTTTCCCATCTTTTTCTTACTCCTCTGTGTCTCGTCCACACATCTCTTCTTCCCCGTCTCCCTATCTCCTTCCTTAGTCTGCCCTCTTTTCCCTCTTCCTTTTCTTCCTCCTCCTTTTCCTCCCACTATCTTTTTCTTTTGCTGTCAGTGTGCTACTCAATTCCTCCAAGAATGACCCACTCTGGAACTATTCCCAATAGGAGGAAGGCCTGTCTCTCTAATGCTGAACCTCAGCAGCTTCAAATAATTAACACAACTTATGCTTATGGTGTCATGAAGACTCAAGAAAAGACTATCCAGGAGGCTGAGGTCAGGTTTCAGTGCCAACACCACGCTTCCACTCCACAAGGGCAAGACCTGGGATGTATGTTCTTCCTACAGACACTTAGCAGTCCCTCATCAGCCCTGAACTTGGAGTGAGATAGTCCTTTTCTGCTGGGAGCTAACTGCCAGGGCATTGGAGAAGATCCCTTGCTAAGAGGATAACCAAGGAATCCTTCCAGAGGAGAAAGAACACCATCTCCCATGGAGCCATCTAGAATAAACTTTCCTGGGCTCTGCAGTAGTTTTCTGCCAGGGAATGAGTCTCCTTATTAAGATTGCACTGTGACATGTGGATTAAAGAAGCTTTAGACAAACCGGGGGAACTTAAAACACAAAAATCATATCACCCCTAAGATGGTAAAGTATCTGTTAGGATTTAGTCTCCAAAGTCCACTCTGAACTTAATCCCCAAATCTATGTGTTCATGTTCTTTGCAGATGAAGCCTCTGGGAGGTAATTGGGGTTAAACAATATCATAAGGACAGAGCCCCTATGATGGGATTGGTTGCTTTGTAGGAAGGGAAAGAGCTGAGCTGACAGACTCTCACTCAGCTTTTTGCCCCTCAGACCTCAGTGGTGCTTAAACAGAGACTATGAAAAAGAATAGAGCTGTGCCTCCTTTCTTGCCACTGGATGGCAGTGCGCCTACACCCCTGTGTGCCCTTCTGTAGAAACTGCTCTGTCAGCATAATCTTAACTTGTCCCCATTGGGGAGGCAAGTGTGTAGATTAAAGATTTTAGTCTTGACTTTTGTGTTTCCAAGTCTCCCAGGATTTCTTTGGAGACTGGCTAACATCTTGTTTCTTTATCTTTATTCCACCACCCCCTTGGCTTCTCTAGCACTTCTTGTAACACCCCTTCCCTCCTCTGAGGCAGTCTCCTTACCTACTTTTCATCCTCTAGTAGCAGTGTACTAACTGCTTTATGGGAATGCTCTTCAATCAATGATCTGTGGATCCAAAGATCTTTGGAGAATGTCTCTTTTGTCCCTGTTGCCTACTCTTTTATTGTGTTGCTTTGTTGTTGAAGCATAGAAAGAAGGTGAGGCCTTTCATTCTCATGTCTTCTGAACAACTGCTGCAAAACAAGCAAACAAACAAAATCCACAAATAAATATTGTCCTGAGTCAAAATAGAGGTCCTTATGTGGCTTTGTATCCCTAGTACTTAATTTGGTCCCTATGTGTAGTGAATGGTCAATCAAGACTTGTTGGATAAGTCATCATGCAGAGTCAAGAGTGGTGACACATGCTCATGCATGTGTCCATAAATTCTGATAGTCTACACTCCTTATACTAAGCCTTAAAAATAATTTATTCAGCTGTATATGATGACACATTATTGTCATCCTAGAAGTGGGGAGACAGAGGCAAGAGGGTTTGGAGTTCAAGGTCATCCTGAGCTGCACAGCAGGTTTGAGGCTAGCCTTTATTATTTAAGATTGTCTCAAAATACCCAAATATTTATAATTACCCATAATTATAAATATTATTACAATTATAATTGTCCATATAAAATTAGATGTATTGTTGGATAGACAGTAAGGTGTATACTCTTTTAAAATTCATATATTTTAAAAACTAATATTATTTCTTCTCTCATCTATATTAATTCTGCTATCTGTATTTTTTATTGTCTTATTGAGCTCTGCCACTCCTGACTCTTGTCATACCAGCTTTTAAAGCTTTAAGATTTCAGTGTGTCATCTTTAATCCCTCTGTGTGTTCTCTAACTCCAGAGTCCCTCCTACCCCTCTGCAGTGCTCCATCCTTGAGTCCTCTGCCTGCCTCACCTCCAGCTCCCATTGAGTCTCCCAGGCCATGCACCACCATCCATCTGGACACCCTACCTCTAAACTTGATTTTTCCAATTCTCCAGCTTATTCTCTTTCTTATAGCTTAGCAACAGTAAAATTTTTACACAGCAGTTGTGTTCAACCTTGCAAAGTTTACATCATAGTTCTACTAAAAGCCTTGGGTTTTCTTGCCATTCACAAAATTAAAGTCTTAGCTCCCTTACCCAGTGCCTGAAACCCTTCCTAACACTTCCTAGACCTGCCATTCTTCAGTTCTCACCCCTTTCTTTATTTGCAAAGCTGGTTGCTTGTGTGATGTGAACATCCCTTCTGTGCTGCCTTGATCCTAGCACTCCTAGAGGCTGTCCCTTCTCTTCTACCTGACCCTACTTACAGGCTAACATTCTATCTTTCAGAAGCCTTCTAAATCCCTTAGAGATTTAGCATTTTCTTGTCCAAGTCACACACTCCCCATCCCACTGACATATCCACTTTCTTTGATCTTTGACTGACATTGTGTCTGCCTATGTGTGTAAACTCCTTTATCTTATGGCACCTTGTGTACTTGGAGCCTAGTACAGGGGCCATCTCACAGTACAAACCACACAGGTATCTGCCAGATTAAGAGAGAAATTTCCCCTTGGTGTGTATAGAACACTAACCAATACGTTAGTTTAGTTCATCTAATGTTTCTTGTGTGGTTAGGTTCAGTGTGACAAATCCTGAGACATAAAGAGTTCATAGAAGAGAAGTCTTGGAGTCCCTAACATCTGCTTCTTTCAGAGTCAGCTCTTCTGGCAGCTGTATTCCCTCTCTGAAGGATTTGCAAAGGTCCTTCTGTGTAAAGATCATTAAATCTATATTGGTTCTGTCTGTGGCATCTACTTCCTTCAAGCTTAGGGGCCTCTTGCTTTGCTCTTTATGAAACAGTAACATCTGTTATTCTCTCCTCTGATGGTTTATTCCAAAGACTATGTCTTAAAAGTTATAGATTCCTGAGTACAATTGGCCACTTAGACCATTGTTATGTTTCAGTGGTTTCATTGCTTTAGATTTAATTCCTTGAACCCTTTAAATTTTATTTTGTGTAGAGTGTGGGCAAAGGTCTACTTTCCTACTAAATGTGGAAAGGTTTCCCAGAACTTGTTGAAAAATATAGTCCTTCCTTTTGGATTGTGAGACCTTAAAATTTATTTGTTGTGTGTTTCTACACTTACAGTCTGTTTGGTGGCTTTTGTATATCCATAGGTCAAGTCTCCATTGTTATCAAAATACTTCCTAGTTTCTTTCTTTCTTGGCAAGTTAGGTCCTGCATGCTATGGACACTTTTTGAACATTATTTGGCTTCATCATTAACTATTTTCCAACAATAAAGATCTTCTTATTTTAAAGTATATACCAGAACAATTATTGTAATTCTAAATATACCCCATATTTATTACATAAATTTCAGAAATATAGAAAATTAAAAGGAGTAAACTCTGGAAATATTAAGGTTTGCTTACTTCCCCCTGGTTTTCATTCTATGAGAATCTGGGAAGTACAACTAGGATCATATGGCAAGATACATTGTATCTTGCCTCTGCCATATCTATTGTGGTGGTCTGAAAGTGAGCTGTCTCCTATATGTTCATGTATTTGAATACTTGATTCCCACTTGGTGTTGCTGTTTGGTGCTATACGGAACCTCTACGAGGTGGGACCTTGCTCGAGGAAGTCCATCACTGGAGATGTGCTTTGGAAGTAGCTTGGCCCTCCTTTCTGACCTCTCTTCCTTTCCATCTCAGTCTCTGTCTCCATCTCCATCTCTGTCTCCCCCTCCCTCTCCCCTCTTTCTCCCTCTCCCTCCCTCCTCCTCTTTCCCCCTCTCTGTTCCCTGTGTTCAGATAAAGTCTGATGGCTCTGCTTCCTGACTGCCTGGTTGCGCTCATGCTTCCACTTCCATGATTTCCCCACTGTGAAGGACTCTGTCACTTCAGAATTGGAAGTCTTTCTCCTCTAAATTGCTTTTGGTTATGATGTTTTAATTTCCAACTTACTTTGTAAGCATTTGTAATGAAATGTAAAGGAGGGAGCCCACACAGAGAACCTATACCCCAAAGTTGCCCCCTGACCTTTACATATGTGGTGTGACATGCACACCTACAGACATATCATGAACATCCATACATTTGATGAGAATAATAAATGATTAGAAAAGAAAGTTTAAAATCATCTTATGCCATATTCCCTCATATTTAATGCTTTAAACTGTACTTAGTGATGCCCCTGTGGTGGATCTTTAAATTATTTCCATATTTTGCTTCCCTTAAACATCATGGTAATGAAAATATGCATAAATATATTTTTGTTCACATTTGATCATTTCCTTAGGGTGTATTTATAGATCTGGGTCAACAGGTATGCACAATTTTAAGGCTCCAAATTGCTTTTTATAAAGATTATACCAATTTAAACTCCCACTAGCAGTGTATGAAAATGTCTGTTTCTTGCCAAAACATGGGTATTATCGTCTCATTGAGATTTTCATTGGGGTTATGTTAAATCTATAGATCAATTTAGAAAAAAAATTGCCTCCTTTGCAATATTGATTTGTTTCTTCCAAGAAGATGGTGCGTCCCTACTTAATTAAATCTTTGCTGTATATCTCTCAAGTGAAGTTTTGTTGCTTTCTTTGTATAAATCCCACCCATTCATCCTTGGGTTTATTTCCAAGTTAGTCACTTTTCCTTTTGGTTATTGGGAATGGCGTTTTATAAATATATGTCATGCATATTTCCTCAGTGTCCTACAAGCATTTGACCCTCTATAGAAAATAAAATTCTACGTTCAGTTGGTTTGGGAAAGGCTATAACTTTCCCATAGAAGCTCACATAATAAATTCATGAAAAATTGAGAAACCCACTTGTAAAAAAATAAACTCCTTGAAAGTTATTTACTATCACCTAGCATGTGCTGAACTTATTTGATGACAGACTATTCCTTTTTTATGCAAAGCATAAAACCTTAATATAAAATCTATAATTATTCAATAGGCTGATATGCTAGGAAGTGTACTGTTACAGACTGATAAATGGCTCTGGTTCTCCATCCTTCCTTTGACTATACCGTTACTGCATGCAATATTGAAGTACTGTGCTATCACTCTGAACTAGTTGTATGATTTTGGCCAACACGACAGTAGCAAACCAAAGCATATAAGGAATTCAAAGTGTGCTTTTTCACAGGTGTATTCCTTAACATCTGTGAAAAAGGTATTTGGGGGTACTGTGTGGGAAGAGGGAGGTATGGAACATGGCTGAGTTATTGGGGAACTGTGTTGGGAGAAGGAAATTTGGAGACAGGGCTGAGCTATTGCTGCTCAGCTTAGTTGAGATTATAGGCATCCAAAACCTAGTCAACGCTCTTTTGTGTAGGTATGTGAATGTATATATGACTGGTGATCTTGCCTGTATGCACATATGTGAAGGCTAGAGATCAATATGGGAGATCTTCTGTTATCCATTATCATCTTATCTTTGATACAAGGACTTCAGCTGAAACCTGGGGCTTTCTGTTTAGACTGGGCTGGCTGGCCAGTGAGCACTGAAGTCTGTCTGCCTCTGCTCCTCACCAACCACAGAGTTATCAGATACTTATATATTGCCACTCCTAGCTTTTTAGGAGATGCCATGGATCCCAGTGCAAGTTCTCATGGTTGTATAACCGTAAGCATCTTGTCCATTGACCCATTTCCCCAGCCTCTTCTTGAACATGAGGCAATGCAAGATCAAAAGAATCAGTCAGCCGGCTTTCAGATTTATGAGCTAAATAGTGATGAATATCTTTTAACAGTGGGTACTTGGAATTGAACCTCGGGCTTCCTGCACAGTAGGCATGGATTCATTGTGACATAATTCCAAGATCAGTGAAGTCTGATTGTTTTAGGGTTCTGAGAGTGACTTGTTGCCTATCATTACTGTGGTAAGAGATAAGGGATGTACCTAAATTGATCAGGGTATGAGCTAAGCAGTAAGTTTAAAAGCCATAGCTTTTATTAAATTAAAGGAATTCCTTTCACTTTTATTTTTCTAAATACTTTCTTTGTCACAGGTATTATTCAGTTTTATTATTTTACTTTATTATTTTATTTCTGAGAATAGATGTCACTTTGCAGCCTACATTGGCCCGGAACTTACTACATAGCCCAGGATGGCCAAGCCACACCAATTCTTACATCTCAGTCTCTCATGGGATGCAGTTACAGGTGTGAACCACCACATCCAGCACTATTGAGGTTATTTTAAGCTTTTCTAATTGATGTGGTATTTCATATTAATAGACATTCTTAGAATAGCTTATCTTGGCCTTCCTATGATGAGTTATTCTTGGTAACAGTTATCATTCCTTGATATAGTATTGAATCCCATATGCTAGTATTTTCCTTAGGAATTTAGAATCTTTATTTGTAAGAAAAGATTTGCTTATACCTTCCTATTTTGATTCAACTTTTTCATTTTTGGTATAAGGCATATGTCAACTTTGTAAAATGACTCAATTAGCTTTTCATCTTTGTCAGTGCTGCCAATCAAGTTTTAGATTATAGAAATTATATATAATATAGAAATACTAATAGAGTTCACTATTAAATCCATTTGATCAGTGAGTCTTTCTAATACCTTATCATCTATTTATTATTTATTTATTTATTATTAATTAGTTTATTTAATAGCCTCTCACTACTGGCTCTAAGATTTCCTTCTTATTTTGAATTTTTTGTACAATTTAAATTTCTCTTGTGATTGTAGCCAATAATGTGTATTATATTTCATTCATTGTCAAAAACAGCTTTTCAATCATTGTAGAGCAAAGACTGATATAATAATCATATATCAAGATATTCACTTCAGCAACTACACCTCAATGTTAGACCTGAGTTTACATCATAACCTAAGATTTCTGAATATAGCAGTGTGACTGATTATATGTGTGACTAACATGTGTTCTAATTTTGGGAAGCTAGGTAGTGGGAGTGCCTGACACCTTGTTATAGTTTTTACTGTTGTAGAAGATAGACTTAGAGATGTACATAGACTCAAGAGTTTTGGAATAGTGAATAGTTTTGCATGATTTATGAACATAATATATGAGAATACATGGATCTTTTAAAAATTTTAGGACCAGATCATCATATTTATTGCCTTAAGTTGTCATTAATATGGGATTTGAGGTTTAATTAGTGTACTGGTTAGTATTAATTGTCAACTTGTCAGAATCCAGAACCACATAGGATATAGGGTGCTGGGCATGCCTGTGAGGGACTATCTTGATTATGGGAATTGATATGGGTAAAGCCAACTTTATTGTGGGCAGGACCATTCCCTGGACAGAGGATGCTTGGGTTCTGGCATCTAGTTTTATTGGCAACAACAGTAAATATTTAATTAGTGTTTACCAGGCAAAGATACTGCTCTAAACACTAAAATCATGCCCATTTTGCATATCAAGAAAGGAAAATACAAAGGACTACATGATTGTTCCATGTCTACCAGTTCTTCATTGATGATATTGAGACTCATTTCTTAAGAATTGGGTACAGACTATGTTGTCAGTCTGTCACAACACTGCCTCTGACACCTTATGATTCTACCCTTTCCATCTGTTTACCACAGAGCCTGTCTCAGAGTTGGCCTTCCAGTGATAGTTTAGATTTACAAGAGGACAGAAAAAGTGAAGAAAGGCAGAAACTGAAGAATAAACAGAGGGATGAGGTATCATGAGATGAATTTATGGCCCCCTAGTCAAGACTAATCCCAGTCATGCAAACAGAAATAATGGAATGTCTTTCTCATGTCACTATTGGAAGCATTTTCTCAATCAAGTCTGACACATACTTAATACCTAGTAAACACTTTTTGTTAATTATACCGATGACCATAAAACTGAGTTTCTGCTAGCAGCTGTGGTTCTACTGACTTCACTTTGCTTCTTATTACTCAGTGTCCTCATTTGTCAGACAGGGGCAACCTCTTGGCTCTATGATCATGTGATCTGTGGCCCACCTTGGAAACTTAAAAACATGAGAAGGCAGGTTAGAGGTCACTGATGAGCAAAACATTTGCTTAGGGCAACTGACGACTCTTGTTGTGACATGGAAGCAACTGTTTATCCAACTCGGCTCCTTTCACTAACCTCAAGCATCTGGAAACTGACAATATGAGGTGGGGTGGAGTTGAGAATAGTATTCATAGGAACATCCTCCATGTCACTCAGTGCCTTCATGGCTCCTCAGGAATAGGACTGATGAATTGAACAGACACCCAAAATTTAGGATGCTCAGTTAGATTTGAATTGTGAATAAACAATAATTGTTTAGTATAAACCTGTCCCATAAGACATTTAGAATAATTATTTGTCATTAAAACT
The DNA here is from genome assembly GCA_019843965.1 of Rhynchomys soricoides. Lineage (NCBI taxonomy): Eukaryota > Metazoa > Chordata > Mammalia > Rodentia > Muridae > Rhynchomys > Rhynchomys soricoides. The sequence continues at coordinate 13,520,442 of JADRCH010000013.1, forward strand.
CAGACCCCTGGTTTCCTGATGCTGTAGCTGCTCTCTCAGAGAGAAAGGGTGCAGAGACTCTGCATTTGGTCAAGCTGTCACTGGAAGTCAAACTCTTGAATTTTAGGCCCCCTACTTTTGCTGTTCCTGGCTGGGAGCAAAGGACAGACTAACTAAATGATAGTATTTGTGTGCTATAAATTACCAAAAGAGGAACATTTCTTGATTCAGTAAAGCAATTATTATGTCTTGAATACAGAACAATCAATTACCCAGCATAAATGTACCAGACTGTGGTTTAATGGAAATCTGTATCTACAACCTATTGTCGCTGTTGAGTTAGAAGTAAATATGTTCTAATAACCAACTGGTATTTATTTAATGTACAATAACACGCCTGCTAAGCTTAAATGAAATGCACAGTTAATTAAAACCATCTCTGTACCATGTCCTCTAGGGGAAAAGACTTTACACACAATCTGACTTGGGAGGTTTTTTTTTTACCTTCACTTCACAACTGAGCCCCTGTTGGGAGATTTTAATATGATCTGTTTGGGGGGTTGTCTAGAAAATAGATTTGCTGTGCAATTCTCATCATGCTTAGAGATATAGACATCCTATTTATTTATTTACTGTGGAGAAAGCTTCAGGGATTCCACAAAGCAAAACTCCCAGGTTGGATCTCTAATCTGGCCACTTGTGGGTGAGGTCATATGTGAGTTTGTCTTCTGTTCTGGTATGATTCTGTAATTTTCCCCTACAAACTTACATGTTGAAGGTTTAGTTGAGCTGGTGGCAGGCATATTTTGGGAGATTATAGAAATTTTGTGAAGTGGGTAGTAGCCAGAGAAGTCATGTCCCTTGGAGCTTGCCTAGGAAGCTTCTACTGGGTCTCCAGTTCCCTTCGTTCTCTGCCTCCTGGCAGGTCAGAAAGGAAGAAGCTTTTCCCTCCCACATTTTGGCTTTCTTTCTTGTTTTACCCAAGTGCATGAGCCCAAGCAGTCATGGACTGAACTCTCTGAAGCTAGATCCCAAAACTAGAACATTCTTTCTAAGTTGCTCATGATGGGCATTCAGTCATAGTGACAAGGAAAATAACTTTAGACACGTGCCAGCTTGCAGCTTAACCTGAACCTGTCCCTCTGCCTGAATCTGAGTTTCCACTCTGTGAACTAAATATAATCCTTCAGATTGTTTCCCAGCAAGTCAAAAAGAGCCCAGGCAGCCCACAAAACATAAGTTAACCTTGACTTCGTAAATGGGTCTTCCTGTATGCTGGTGGTATCCAGTGCTGTGTGAGTTCAGGTTGGAGGCTGTCAAGAAATGGCTTCAAAATGTTTGTTCATTTCTTTGTTATTCAAAATTTATTCAATTCCTGAGCACCCATTGGACTCAAGACCACAAATTTGGTAGACAAACTCCCACCCGGGTCTCTCTCACAGAGGCATAAAGTTAAATTTATGCAATCCAAGGAGACATTCCATACCTCTGAATTTGTTCCCTTTCCTGCAAAGTGGGCATTATGTCTTCCCTACAAATTACACAGTGACCGTGAAGTTCAAATGAGACAATGTATGCACACACACTTTCAGAAGTCAGAAAAATTAACATATAAATGTATATTTCCCCAATTGCAGCAGTTCATGAGGGCTCACATGGGATTTGCAGATTTGTTGAGTGTTGAGGATGGAACGTGACAACCTGTGAGTGCCAGGGCAAGCCCAGGGAGAGATGAGTAGCTTAGCCTCCCAGAGGACTCCTGGGTTGAGAGCCAGCCAAACTATGAAAGCCTGATGTTCATGTAGGCTGTGGAGAATAGAAAGCACTTTGGAAGCTATGACCTCATCTGATTCTTACAGTGTCCTTATGAAGATGGCAGAGTAGGCATTCTCTTCCCCATCTTCTGGTGAAAGAAATGGAGCCTCAGAAAGGAGCAACATGGGGTGCAAAATCATTTGGTGCTATGGATAGAGGCAGAGGTTCTGAGTTTATAAAACCTGTTTTGTGATGCAGGGCTTAGCTAGTGAGCTTGGACTGCACTTCAGGACCCCTTTCTTTTTCAGGATCCTCTTAGGCAGGATATAATCAAGACAGAATGAGCACATATGGTAGTCAGTAGGAAGGCTGATGAGGCCCAGCTGCCCCAAAGGAGGTCCTGGAGATTGTTGACCTTCTATGGAAGACTCCAGGCTTCCCTAATGCTGAGGTTGTGTCCATGCTGTTCTGAGTGGCCATGATAAAAAGTTAATATCCAATTTCAGTGGGAAGCCATAGCTAACTATAATTACTCGGGTGTGTTGATAGTAAGGGCTGATGCAATTATAATTCCAAGGTCACGGGGAAGTGCACTCAGCAAGAATTTGTACTAGAATTGTCCTTTTTCTTTTGTCTCTTAGATTTTTATGGCGTTTCCTGGGATTAACTTTCTCCTCTTCTTATTCTGGTAGACATTTATAAATGGGGCTCCAGGCTAAGTGGGGAATTATGGGGTACTTTGCCGGGTATCACTGAGTTTTGATATCCTTGTCTCATTCTAGCTAATTTTGTTTCAGAGTATCCTTAGGTCCTGGCTGCTTTATCTTGCCCCACTTTTTTAGATTTGCCATCCTAGAAATAAGGAAGAGAATGAAGGTGACTTCCAAATGTTCCATTGTGATTTGGAGGCCCACCCAGGAGATGCCATATCCAGGCCCTGGAGCAGCTGGCAGGGCTGTCTGGCCAGGAGCAACAGCTTGTGCTTCCCACAAAGTGACCATTAGCAATGTGTGAGTTTTAGAGTCATAATGATTGTACATGAACATCAAATGAAAACAATAGTTCTTAAATATCTCTAGCCACACTCACTTCAAGTGCCCAGTAGCTGTGTACACCAAACTATCCTACGGGAGAGTGGATGTCAAGTACTTCCATAACTACAGAAAGTTAAATTGGTTTAACACCGAAGATGGTCCTGAGAGGACGTTGGCTGGTCATCGGGGAGCTCAAGAATGGACTCCCAGAGAAGAGAATTTGAGATCTAGTCCTGCTTGGCCTATAATTTTGAACCTGTCAAAATCATGTGACTTAGGGCCAGTCATTTAACTCATCTAAACCTCAGTCCAATGGAAATTCAAATATTATGCTTCACAATATAAATGATCTGGGGCCAGTTATATTGAGCATTAAAATAAATAAGGAGACGTAGGTGGTGTCACTGTAATGTCATCCTTGTGACCGTCCTGCCTCAGCAGAGTACTTTACTGACTCATCCTAGGAAGAGATGTCCGTGGACAGACCTTTCTGGATGCCTGTCTACCTGGACATTTTAGAAACTGTTGCCTAATTTGTCTCCAATCCTGCACACAAAGGAAGCTGTCGCTTGTCTATTTCTCCCGACTTTCTTTTCTTCTTCCCACTCCACCTCCATGTTCCACCTGCTATCCTCCAAGGGTGGCCAAATTTAGCAAATAAAAACATGAGCTTTGAGTTAAACTAGACTCTCACATAAGCAACAAATGGCTTTTATAGCTCATGCATGTCTCATTCAATATTTGGGGACATACGTATATTTAAAATAGAATGAGAAGAAGGGGTCGGTTACAAAGGGGACAAGTTCGAGTGCTTCTCTATTTTTATTGAAGGGCAGGTTATATAATCATTTCTCTACTGTTCATGCTCCTTCCCATAATGCCTTTGGTTTAATCATATGCATACCCAATTATGTATAGGCATTAGATGGTAAATAATTGATTGTCTCTAAAATGTTACTAAAGGACATAGTTTTGACTTACTGTGCAAGTATCTGAAATTAGTTCAGGCCAGATTAATACTTCTTTTCTTCGTCTAGAAACTCCTGCAGTGGTTTCCATGAACTGTGTCTAAAACCATTTGTTTTTCTAGTAGCTGGCTTAATGTATTTGCTAGAAAATTATTTGGTAGAGGACCAAAAAAAAGAAGAAGAAGTCAGGGGTCTCATGGAAGAGCCTTATAGTCATGTCAGAGAAGTGACCAAGTGGCCAACTTGGGCAGAACATTGTCACCATGGATTTCATCTGGGGTTTTGGATTTCATAAACATTGGCATATGACTATAATAGAAGAAACTCATTTTTTCAAATAAGGCATCAGGTGGAGCCTTAGATTACTTGAAATATTAGAGAGATTCCAGTGTATGAAAGAAACAGGGAGGGGTCAGAGATGGTCTGCTTGCCCCAGCTTCAGGGACATTCTTCAGAAAAGTTGAAGCCACGTTCGTTCTTTTATCCTCAAGTTGTTCAGAATTCAGTTCTCTCTCTGACTTGGTTTGCCCTGTGTCTGCTCTAGAGCTTGGGTAAAACACAGCATCAGACAAAATGCAGAAGATATGTTAGGTACTAGCCCTCTCTCTCTCTCTCTCTCTCTCTCTCTCTCTCTCTCTTTCTCTCTCTCTCTGCTAGCACCTTGGCTGAAGGCTGTGGATGTCACTGTGGCTGCTTTGCTTCACTGCCCCTTCCTCATCTTGGACTGTAAACATCAAACTGATCTTTTGACAGGTTGTGACACACTCCAGGACTGGAGGAATTTGTAGCTGTCAGAGAAGGCTGGCTGATGGTTCTGCTTCCTGGAACACTGCTGGCTGCATCTCTCTGTGTAGATGTCTGGGCTCTGGTGCATCTCTCTGTGTAGATGTCCTACCCCCATAGACAGGTGGTACCTGGAAACCTCTGCCCATTTTTTCCTCCACATGGGGCTGGACTTATCCTAGAGGGAGTGCAAGATGCAAAGGCTTTGTAGTAAACCACAACTAGTATTTCCCTTTTAGGTTTTGCTAAATAGTACTTGTCCTCCCCGAAAAGAGTAGGAGCCAGTAGGATGGTGGTGTCAGCTCTATCTAGCTTTGAAGGACAAGAAGGAGGGAGGCATTCTTCATGATCCATATCTTATTGCTGCTTAAGAAGCTTCCCTCAGTTCATTCCTCTCTACATCTGTTAGAAGATCTCTGAACTGGGGAGGGATAGGATCCTTTTTGTAAGTAAGAAAATGAGGTAGGGTTTAGGTGAATTCTTAGGTGGTGGTAATTCTAAGTCTAAATGCTCAGAGACAACTTTAAAGCAAGACCTGTAACACCGAAGGCTAATGTACTTTTCAGTTTCATATGTCTATCAGATACTATTATAACTGTTTCATATGCCAATTCACTTGTTTTCCTCACAAACAACCAGAGATGTGCGGATTAGCTCTGTCCCCATTACAGATGTTACGGTTTGAGTGCAGAATGTCCCCCCACAGGCTTGTGTTTTGAGTGTTATCTCCTCAGCTTGTGGCACTAATTTGAGAGGCTACAGAATCTTTAGGAGATGGAGCATGACTAATAGGTCATGAGATGTGAGCCTTTCTTTGGAAGTTATTCTGGCCTCACCTCCTGCCTTGCTCTGTTCATCCTGGTCTGCTGGAATATGAATAGTCTCTAGTACATAGTCCTGTTATCATAGAGGCTTTCTCTGTCCTGCACTTCCATTATGAATGATGAAAACGAAGACCCAAAGTTTGATCACAGACACAAACTTAACTAGTAGCACAGAGAGAGGGATGTAGGGGCTCTGAAAGGTTAACCATTCCTCCAAGATCATCACTGGGGAGAGACAAGGCTTTGGTTTGAATTCAGGTGACACACCCTCAGTGACTGCTTCTCTAGCTCTGTACGCTCTGCCGAGTTGTCATGAGGTGAAAATGGACCAGCGTTGATGAGCACTTAAAAAGCATAAAATTATTATGCAAACACAAGGTATTTTATGGATGGCTTACTCCATCCCCAGATACTAGGATGACAGTCAAATTTGACTTTTTAATTGAAGGCAAGCTTGTCAAGTGGAGGAAGGGAACTTCCTCGCCGACTTTAAGAGCACCTGTGTTCCCTAACCCTTTTGGGAGGATTTGTTTTCTACTCACTAAATTTCTGAGTCAGGGTGTGTTGAGAATTTTACTGGGCATTTCCCCCAGTGAAGCAGAGAGATAATGTGTGTGTGTGTGTGTGTGTGTGTGTGTGTGCACGCGCGCGCTCGCTGTCTTGGCACCACAGGCTCAGGTAGCCTGGGGTATTTGACCTGGGACCTTTCCTAAGTATACTCTGTGTGCTCTGTCGTTAATGAATCTCCTCACTCTGCATCATATGCATTCTTTATAGAGCAAGGATCCTTTCTTCCAACAAAGCCTGCCTACTCACAGGCTCTCAAAGAGAGCTTGCACAGCAGCCTAGACTGAGAATAGGCAGGCAGGAGGATATCTAGATGAAAAGTAGAGAGAAGGACCTTAGACACATAGAAGTCAACCTTGGAAGGCCTCCAGGGCTTCTCCTAGCATGTCTGACTGCCATGACATGAGCTCTCCCTCCACTTGAACCTGCATAACAACTGGTCCCATCCCTTGTCTTAAGAAGAGTCAGGCTACATCTGGAGTTGGTTTTCTAATTTATTCAATAGTCCCATAAAAATGCTCAATGTACACTGGGGTTTCTGCACTCGGTGAGATAGCTGGAGCATCCCACTGTGTGTGTAATCCTGATCCTAGATGGTGGAATGTGGTAAGTGAGGTGGGATTGTAGCTTGATTTTCTTCGAGCTCTTTGGTTCCTGTGCTGGTTAATGTAATCACTTCAGAGATAAGCTTCTACACACACCTGTGAAGGGTTATCTTGACTATGCTCATCTGTAGGCATTGCTGTGGAGGGCTTAGATCAGGCAATGCCCTCAAACTGTGAGCCAAAGATACCCTTTCTTCATTAAGTTGCTTATGTCAATGCACTCTGCCACAGTAAAAGGAAAAGTGACAGAGGCATTGCCAGTGGATTCGATCCTGAATTATTCTTGCTGAAATTTTGGATTTCCATGTCCTTGTCCATTTGACATCCCAGAGCCACCCCTAAAGTTTTACTATCAGCCTGTTGCTCTCAGACACGGTTCCCACGAACATCTTAGGATAATCTTACCACACCTGCTTGCCAAGTTCTTCCTTGTTATGTGCCAATTAATATCACTACATACTTCAGAAGTGAGACTATCAATGGTGTGAATGAAGCAGAATGATCTTAAAACAAGAAGCTTGCTTCTACCCGTGGTCCAGGTGTCACCTTCATTCTCTCTTAGTGTGAAATCCAAACACTCAGGCTGAAATTTGCGAGGTCATTGCTCTGGTTTATCTGTTTCAAAGGAGCATTATTTTTTGTTCTTTTCCTTTTCATTCCCTGGAATCCAGGATAAAGGCTTTCAAGAAAATACAAATCATAAGGAAATGAATAGTGAGTCTTTTAATTCTTATAATAAAAACCTTATAAAAAATTAGCAGCCACAAATTGAGCAGCCGCCTGTGACAGATGCTATGTTGGGCATATTGTAGCTCTCCTCTAGTTTTATGATAGAAAGTGGATCAGCATCTTAGGATTCTGTAAGTGGGACACTTAGGAGGGAGAAGTCAATAATCCATGTAAAAATGAGAATTCTGCCTTTCACACCTGACCACTAATTCTTTCTCATTGCACAATGGGAGATCGAAATAAACCAGTGGGACTCACAGTACCCAGTTCCTGGAACAAATGCACAATAATAGATCATGAGTGATTGGAGGACCCAAAGTATTCATGCAACCCCTGTTAGAACCTGCATACACATCTAGTCCTAAGCATCTATTAAAATCAGCAAAGATGTATGGAGATCTGATCATTCGTGATTCAGCTACAAGAGATCTGAAGGGGAAAAGCCAGTTTCTAACATATACCATGGTTCCTTCCTATAAGGACTTTATGGTTATGGGAGACACAGTAAGAAAAATGCATAAAGTGTTAAAATAGACATATGATAAATGTACAGACATGTAAGGTAAATGAAATGTGTTAAAATATGGACCATTTTGATATCTCGATGAAATGATGGATCCAGTTGTCCACACTGCAATGCAGTATTTGGCAGTGTTTCTAGCCCCAGTGTTACAAGCTATGAGAATACCAAAGCTTCCCTTCTTCTAAAATAATTTGTAAGTAGGTAATCAAATAGAATAGTCATTTCACTCCACAAACCAGTTTGTAACACACAAGGTTATGAATTATAGACTCAGCCCCTTAGACACAATCTAGGGAGTGATGTCCCTTTAAATGCTACTCCACTGTGTGCCTGTGCACAATTCCTTGGCTGGCACCAACATGCTCTTCTTGAGCAAGTCTGGGACGTCATGGTAGAAAGAGGCTCTCAGACACCACCTGGCATATTTAACATGGACTTAGGGTGGCTGATGAGCTCCACAGCTCATCCTTAATTAAGAAAGCAGCTAAAAACACCACCAGAGAGCCCTGCCCAGAGCTGTGGAGCGCCTGCTTGCTAATGTTAAGTTGCTTGGGTTGATTGATACTTGTTTTGCGATTCCTTCCGTCAGCTTTCTATGGTCCAGCCATCTGTTTTCTACTCAACAAGGGACAAGTTGGCTCTGCTCCTCATCTGATTTTCGGTAGAAGTGACAAGATGGTGGCTAGGGGCTTAACCTGGGGGCCTGGCAGTCATTTTCTGTTGGCATAGAATCATCCCTAAGAGAATGCGATTAGCTTTGTCTGGAGTGACATGGTAGGTTTTGTGTTTTCTTGTGTGGGATTCAGAAAAGTATTAGAGGAGGGTAATCTAGAAGTTCAGAGGATGCTTTCTATCAGGAGGATCATCTGCTTTCTTTCTCTCTACATCTCATCTTCCAGAATATTTTACTGCCTATCCACTGGACCTGGGGCAACATTTAATATATTTAAGTCACCACTCTTCTTTCCTTGGGCAATAATCATGCAAACATTGGTGTGCTGGGAGGGAAATAAGAATGTAAGGTGTAAATAGTGCACGCAAAGAACTTAGAGTCTTGGTTACACACACACACACACACACACACACACCACATTTATACACATAAAAGGTCTCTGGTGTGATTATAATAAAATTGAGGTTTAAGTTCTGCTACTATTAGTAGTCCTAAGAAGTTAAGGTATCAATAGATTTAAAATAGTTTTTTAAAAGCCTTTAGAATGAAGACATCTCATGATTTGAGCTTTGATGCATGAATTCTGAATAAATGAAGCAGACAGAGAGAGAGCCTTCTTATAGGCTTTAATCTGCCCAGAAAAAAATTCTAAGTTGCTAAATAGTTTTGTTTAATGATCTCAGCATTAGTCATTCTGGAGGTATGGATGGAGTCAGTGGCAGAGTGCTAGCTCCAAGTTCCAGTCGGAAAATCTAGAGTGGTCTTATCTATGTTGTATCTATGTAATCTAGAAGAGGCATTGGCTGCCATTCCTAGCATTGCCCAGTTGCAGCTTCACTCAATAGGATTTGTATACTGAGCAGGCAGAGAGAAGCATCCAATTCGTCAATGTTGGGATGGCCAGCAACACCATTGTTCCAGACATTGGCAGGGAATGTAGGAAATAGAAAACAACTCCCGAGGCTCACAAGGCTTGAGCACATTAAGGTCATGTAAGCAAGCTGGAGCTCTTGGCATTTCAGTGACTGGTAGAAGTAGCATGCTGACAAGGGAAGACCCCAAGTCCTACCACACACAATGGAAGGGCCATTGTGCATTGATTAGTTTGCAGGTTTGAGGAGCTTGGCAAGGGAGGGTTGAGATTTACATCTGCAGAGATTGCATGGTTGGTTGTTGACAATATGTAGAATGCCACTGAGAGAGCTTCACCCAACTATCAGGTCCTGGTAACTGTCTTCTCAGTAACTATATCAGAATATCCAATGACATCTGCCTGCTGCAGGGTTTTCGACCTCCCACTCCACCCCCTTGTGATGAGATAGTGTTGCTTGCAACCCTGACCAAGAAAGACCCTTGGGCTACTTTTCCTCCTACAAGGTAGCAACCAGAGACTGAAGAAACTGACTGGAAAATGGTGGGAATTGGTGATCTGCTAAGTACTGTGGGATGCAAGGGAGGAGTAAAATTTTCTTTCAATTTGAATGAGCTTAGAAATAAAATAAACAGTGTATGGTCCCAAGGCATGGTGGCTCCCAAGCTAAATAAATAACTCAGCAGTTTAGTTGTGTCAAATGCTCAGTTACTGCTTCAATGTATCCTCCCAGAGTTTATCCTTGGCAGGTGACTCATAATTGGGCACTCCTACTTGTAACATCCAAGAGCAGAACAGAGCTTGCATTTTCTACAGCAATCCTGAACAAATGTTTCTTCATCAATTACTAGTCAGAGTTAATATGTTCAGTGCCTCAATCATGGACAAAGAAAAAGACTGCCATAGTAGGTTTAGATCAATCCAACTAAAGTTCTTATATCTGTGGAAGGGCACAGAAGGTTTAACCCTATAGCACCTGGTTGAGTGAAGGAAAGTAGGCAACACTGACCCCAATCTTCACTTCTCACAGGAATGGAAGAGAAAGACATCTTCAAGTAGGGTAAACCCCAAGTGGGGCCACAAAGGTAGGCAGGATGTTGGCATATATTGAAGAAGCAGACTCATTAATTCCACTAGGTGGAATCTACAGTTTATGTCTGAGATTTGGAAATATGGGCTTAGCACCAGGAGATTGGATATGGAGATAGAGGCATAGGTGTCCATAGCACTTCCTTCTGAGATCTGCAGGGATTGAGGGCTGGGCAGTTGATGAACAAGGACTGGGAGGAGATTTTGAGCATAAAAGGAAACATGCTTTGGTGTGTCATGGTGACCATAAAAGACATGGAAACTACATTTTCTTGCCATGGTAAAGCAGAATCATGATATGAAGGAGCCATTTGTTCCATCCCTACCAGAGCTTAGCAATGACCTCCTCACTGACCTAAGGAGGGCTGAGTAAATTTGGGATGCAATGGATTGATTGGGAGGATGGGGCTTTATGGCAAGCCATCTGTGTTCTGATTTACTTCTAGAATACCATCCATTCTTCTTGACAAAGAAATTCCACCCCTCTAAGACACTTTACACATAAGGAGATACAGTCTCAGAAAGAAATGAATTACTTAGCTGAGGTCCCAGAGTTAATAAATGGTGGGGTAAGAACTAGACTCCAGACTCCTTCACTGCTTCTTCTGTTCCTAATGTGACCATCTGTCCAATAGCTCAGAGATGTGCCAGAAGTGGTTTTACTCACAAGAGACCGAAAGAGAATAGAGTAAATGAAAGCCAAGGGAAGAAGGGGGGAGAGAGGAGGGCTACATGATCAAGCCTTCCTTTAACAGCTTCTCTCATTGTCTAAGTCTGATTTCTGCTACTGCTGTAGAATACCCAAGACTGTGAAAGTATAAAGAAAAGAGATTTACTTAACAAGCAGTTTATAATGTTCAGGAATGTGGTGCTTTTATGGGTCTTTGGTGAGAATCTCATGGTAGGTGCATCCTATGGTGAGGTCTGTGTAAGAGAGAAGTCACATAGCAAATGTGCTAGCAAAATTCCTGGGACATGGCTCAATTAGTAAAATACTTGCCTTGCCTTAGGAGCATGAGGATCTTAGTTTGGTAATCTATCCAAAACAGACAAAACACCTGATATGTTGGCAAGCACTTGTAATCTCAGCTCAGCACTGGGGAAGTAAGTACATGAATCCTTGGGGCTTTCTGGCAAGTTAGGGTAGACAAATTGACAAGCTCCAGATTTAGTGAGAGACCTTAATTAAAAAAAAACAAAAAAAAACAAAAAACAAAAAACAACTGATGTCTAGCCATTGAGGAAGATACCTAAGGTTGACATATGCTTGAATAATTGTACACACACGCACACGCACACGCACACGCACACACACAGCATAGAGAGGAAGAAATTGAGAAAGCTGATCCTAATGTAATGACCACCTACACTTGCTGTAACCACCTAAGCCCCTTGAAACCCAAGCTACTGCTTAGATAAGAGCATCCATCCATGAAATCCAATATGTACCTCAGATTGGAGCACTAATCCATTCCAAGGTGTTCCCAATCACCTCTTTACTTCCAATACCTTTCAATGCCATTACATTGATGACCAATCCTTCAGCACATAAACCTTTGGGAAGCAAGTCATATACAATAGTCTACCTGTGTGGTCCCTGGCTGTGGCATCTCCTATGCGCTCTGAGTCCATGTCCACCAAGAAGGAAAAACTGATAGGACCTGATAGGAACACAGTGGGTGCAAAGCTGTTTCTGCCTATTTTTTCCTAACGAATCCTTATAATTGTATTTCATCCTCCTGTTCCTCCTGAGAATAAGGTAAACACACTGATCTCTGGCATACTTCCCTTCCATAGCAGGGCTCCCTCCCAGCAGCCCCTCCCTTCAGTGCTTCCCCACCCCCCTCTTTATCCCTTCACACCAAACACTTTCAAAGTTAATTTCAAAAAGCTGGGAACACTTGATAGTTTTAATTAATCCTATGCCTGGGGAAATATGATTTTGCACGTGCGAGGACTCTCAGCTTCTCCATATAGATAGCTTGTTCGGGATAATGCCAGCATTTCCAATTTAGCTGTGATTATGCCACCAACACATTTGTTTGTTTGTTTATTAGCTACAAGAAACTTAATGCTGATGTGTCCTTAGGAGGAGATTTCAAGTTTTCCATATAATGTCAGTATAGCCCCAACATGGGAAGCAACCATGTATGATAGTGAGGAAGCCACCATTCTCCATGTAAAGAAGAGGAAATGGGGGCCCAAGAAGGCTTGGTGATTTGAACATAGTCACACATTTAGGAGGGATAAGATGCACATCAGTGCTGACTCACTTGTAGATCAGAATTCTTGACAAGCTCACGTTTCTTTCTGTGAGAATTAGGTAAGATACTGGACAGTTACAGCAAATGTAGGAGGTCACTCCATTAGGGTCAGATTTCTCAATTTCTTCCTTGTATTATGGTGTGTGTGTGTGTGTGTGTGTGTGTGTGTGTGTGTTGTGTGTAGACACTGACACTTGCAGATGCCAGACTTCAATCTTAGGTATCTTACTCAGTGGCTAGTATAGCTTCCTCAGTGTGGTGTATCTATTTGTTCTGAACTGAATCTCTCCTATTAAAGGGAGACTAGTAAAAACTCAGGAAGTAAATGCCACTTACAAGATTCAGGGATGTTCTGAAACTTACATGACTCAGACCAGCCTTCCTTGAAGTCATATATGAAGTAATAGTTGTAGGGAGAGGCAAGCTACCTGCAAGTCATATAGAGAGCTCTAGGGAATGCAGCTTTTATGACTTCTTTTCTGTATTAGGAGGGCTTTCCAGAGATTCAGTTGTCATTGCATTATCCACAATCATCAAAACACCATAGAAGCTACACTAACTGCTTTAATGAGATCATGTGTCTGTAAATCTGTGACGAGCAAGATCAAGTGCTTCATCAGCTCTGGGCTTAGGATCAACCTCATCCACTAACTCATAGACAAAGAGTGGGAAGGAAGACTCTTGATGGAAAAATGCAGAATGAAAGTATCATCAGGGAAGAAACAGATGCGGAGTAGAGAATTCTCTACTCCCAGAAGTAAAGTATATTTCTAGTTCTTTGCTCATTTTGACTTTCAAGTTAGAATGAGTAACCTTCCTCCTTCAATTACCAAGGAGGCAGTATATTTTCTGATTTAATCATCAGCCCAAAGCTGGGTTTTAGGTACTTGCTGTTGGCATCCTTTAAGTTTTTTTCTAGAAAGTCTACACAAAGTATGCCTCCATGTTACATAGCACTGAGATAAGCACTTCTAAGTCACTCAAATAACAACACTTAATTTTCTTTCACTTCAAAGTTTTCTAAAAGCTCACGTATTAGTTATTTAGTCTTTTAACTTCCCACTGTTTGCCTCAATCCAAGGACCATGTGGTCTGCTAGGTTTGCTCTTTTGTTCTTTCATTCTGCCTCAACTTTCTCTTGCTTTCTTGAGCCAAATCCTCTCTAAGTTGAATGTATTTCACTTTCCTCCTTGTCTCTTCTTTCTCCTCCTCCTCTTCCTTCTCATCCTTCTCTTTCTTCTCCTGATTCCTATTTCCTACCACGTCTTCCTCATTTTTAAAAGTCTTCTTTCTTTCTCCTATTTTTACCTCAGAGTCAATTCGTTTACTTTTCTTTTGGTTGTCCCATTCATGTATGCTCTCTGGGAAGTAGACTTACATCCTGGGACAACTAGAGTAGATCCCTTCATGCATTTCCATGTCTCATTCTGATGGGATTGGAAATAAGCACAGGATGTCAGTCACAGAGCCACTATGAAGAAATAACCATGGAATCATCATGGGAACTATGGCAACCAATTTAAAACCCAATCTCCTGTCATATTTTGTGGAACCAGAACTCATAATCTTATGTAACATTTTTGGGAATATATTGCTGCTTTCATTGCCCACTTACTGTGCTTGTGACTTGTTTGGTGACAGGACATCAGTATTCTAAGAGTCATTTTGAGTGTGGAGAGGCTTTGAAAGCTTATTTTTGTGGCTGTTGATGAGCAGAAAGATGGGGGGCTCTTGTTTGTTTTTCCCCATACTCTGTTAAAGCCTTAATATTCATTCACCAAAATATTGTAACCAAATATTGTAGAAGATTATAATAACTAGAGTATCAGAGAGTTTGATGTGAAACTGTAGCCTAGTAATATCAGAGCTGATACTAATGAAGCCTAACCAATAAGACTGCTTAAACACGAGTTAAAAAAGGACGAGAACAAGAGACATACCAAACTGGATGGGGAAAGGCCCATGAGGCCACAGTCCTAAAGAGAGAATTTTAGACTACTAAGGAATGGTAAAAGAAGAATAACTTGTCTTCTCTGGGGAAGAGCACACCAATTGATTATCAAATACCAAATGGCCATACTTAAAAGCATAATGCAAAAAATGTTATACAGACTGAGCAGGCTTTGATATATATATAATCAATAAATATCTACACAACAACAATTAATTTAAAAAGAGACCATAGATTTAAGGGAAATTGGGGAGAGTCACGTGGGAGGGTTTGGAGGGAAAGGAGGGAAGTAAATGATGTTTATATTATAGCCTCAAAAATAAAAGAAATAAAAAATATTTCCCCATCATTTATGCCTTTGAAAACTTTCTCCTTAATTTAGGAGATTTTCTGGTATCAGGCTCTTCATATTAGTAAGAATGAGTTTTTTAAAAATCCTTAATAAAGGGTCTTTATATTATAAAAGGAGAAAAAGAAAGCTGGTAAGTAAATGTCAAAGGAAAAGATAGGCCAGAGACAGAACCATCGATGTGTTATGGTCTTGTCTTCTGGCAGATCCCAGGAGCTACGGAGGTGGCATAGCCCCAAATCCAGGCTGATCTGAGCTGGATATCTCTGGCACCTGCACTATTGTCCTTGGAAAGATTAACTATAATTTTTTGGTGACATGGGCAATATCTTTCACCTGCTCATTCTTTCAAGTGACCAAATACGCGATGAGAGGTCACTGGATTTTGATTAATGTACAAATAACTTAACACACAAAGGGACAAACAGACAAATGAGTCTATAAAATCCACCCATTAAATTCTCCTTAGTGTGGGAAATCACGGAGTCCAGTCCAGATTCTTTACAAGTTCAGATTCTTGTGCAATCTATTCTGTGTCTTGTGTGTATAAATGTGTGTTATGTGTGTATGTGTGTAAGCATAGATTTTCATTGTGCATACTATGTTTAGGTGCATGCATGTGTGAACATAATTATGTCTGTGTTACCATGTCAAAGGCACAGGTGTTCTCTTTCATTATTCTCTACTTTATATTTTTCTTTTTTGTGACAATGTCTCTCACTGAATCTGACCCTCACCAAGTGGCTACACTGACTAGCCAGCAAACCCCAGAGTCCTTCCATCTCCAGTTCTTTAGCATGGAATTATAACATTCCTTGCTATTATAAATTTATAAGTTAAAGCCCCGTTGTAATCAAACTGTATTTGGTTCCTGACCCTTAAGAGAAGTCTGATGGCTCACAGAATGCTGTGTGGGCTGTGCTTTAAACCACCTGTGTCAGTGTGGGTGTTTCTCCTTACGATCTGGGCATTTCTTTGTTTATGTCGTTTAGGAGCTCTTTCGTGTGACTCTTCCAGTGGAGGCAAAGATGAGATGTCTGGGCTGTGGCCAAGTGTTAGTTCTTCTTGAGTCACATAAGAACTCTCTTGTGCCTGTGTGTGACATGCCTGGAAAAAAATGTAGTTCTGCAGCACACCACAGGGCCGCCAACTGATTCCAGTGTGATACTGAGCCACGTGAATACTTATAGAAAGTCACAGAGAGGAGTGTTAGGAGATGGCTTAGTCGCTCGCCTGCTTGCCATGCAAGCATGAAGACTGGAGCATGGGTGTCTATCACCAGTGCTTTAAAGAGACCAATTCCCAATTCCATGCAAAGGAACTGGAGATGGAAGGACTCTGGGGTTTGCTGGCTAGTCAGTGTAGCCACTTGGTGAGGGTCAGATTCAGTGAGAGACATTGTCACAAAAAAGAAAAATATAAAGTAGAGAATAATGAAAGAGAACACCTCTGCCTTTGACATGGTAACACAGACATAATTATGTTCACATATGCATGCACCCAAACATAGTATGCACAATGAAAATCTATGCTTACACACACACACACACACACACACACACACACACACCCCACATATTTATACACAAGACACAGAATAGATTGTGCAAGAATCTGGCCCCAGGGATCACATTCGTGCCTGTGCTATCCCCCAACCCATCTGTGCTTCCTTTTTATTGCTCTTGCTGGACCTTCTTTAGGATCCTAGACCTCCACTTTCTAGGAGATGCAAGTCCCCCATAGCCCTGGGTAATTCTATCTTGGTAATAGGGCATCTCGTGAGAGAGGGCTCTTTCTTTTCCCTCTTATTCTTCCTTTAGGCAATTTGTTCTGGCAAACACATAAAGCTGGGTAATGGGAAATAGAGTCCTCAGACAGCAGGGCAGGAGGGTGTTAATTGATGAGTAAATAATTGCTGAATGAAATCAGAGACTCGGGAAAACCACTAGGGGATATTAGAGACATCTCTGGTGGGATAGGGGAGAAGCAAAATTCAGGATGTAGGATGGTCCACTGAAAATTGCTCTGGAATTAGGCAGCACTATATTAAATTTTTGAATCACTTCTTATTAGTTGGGTATATGATGTAATCAACTTCCTTGAGCATATACATCCAAATCTTTAACATTGAAATGATTCTTGACTTCAAGGGCTTTCAGAATTTCTGTAAGATGCTTGAGACATCTTGGTTGACTCCCAAGAGTCATAAAGGGCGAAGGACGCCTTTTCTCTAAAGTTTAATGACAGATATTATATCCTAGCCAAGTAAGAGTCTGGTCACAGAAACCCGAATTTTCTGGTAAAACCCACTGCGGTGCTTCCACTTTAGGCATTGCTCTGTCCTCAGAAGCCAGGCTACCCATGTTTGTGCCAGGGGTTTGCTATCCAACTAGCTTTGGGGAAAACTTTGCCTGTGCAGCCAGTTAGCATCAGCTGGCATTTGCAAGCGACATTTAAAGGTCACCTCCAATTCTCCTGCTGGGGAAACAGGGAGGGACAGTATAGCAGAGAATGTGGACTTGGGTTGAATCTAATGAGCTTGGGCAAGAAGCTGGGAGGTTTCAACAGGGAGGCATGCATTGAAAGGGACTTCCTCAGCCTGAGTGTTTGGGGGACATTCAGTGGCGAGGAATGGCTGGGAAAGGTAGGGAGGATTTGAAAAGAGCAGGGGTCCTGAGCTTATGTCTGTTGTAGCAGTGTGGAGTACATTGTGCTCTTGGATTTCTGTCCTCTATAAAATGTAGTTGGGGGAGGAATAGGTTGGTAGGGAACAGCTCTTCCTTGCAAATACTGTGTGCTGCCCAAGAAACACAAGGCTAGAAAGCTTACTGAGCCCACAGTGAAGGCATAGAATCACAAAAAATCTGATTAGCTAATACCTTGCCATAAAGTTAAGAGATAATCATAATCATATTCCTAGTTGGAGTTGAGATTGGAAAATGGAGATACCTGAAGTCCCTCTAAGCAGGTGGCTGAGAAGAGAGTATTACAGTTTGTGACCAAAAAAGACTATGCTGCCTATGGACTGTGGGAGCCAAGAGGGCAGTGCATTAAGAGAGCTGTCTGCTGGTGGATCCATGGGTAATGCATGCACTGCTGTCCACGCTGCCACCTGCTGTTTGCTCATTAGTGTCTGTTTTCTTCTAAGAGCCTGGGACCTTTGCTCCTTTCTTCACTTGCCCAAACAGTAACCCCCCAAGGCTTTTTATTTCTCTCCATGTCCAGGGAAATGGTATGTGACTAAAGCTGACCAATCTCCGTTTAAGGGCATCCTGTACAGTACTGGGTGCTAATTGTATCTGTGTTCAAGTGTCAGGAATTTTTGATGTAATGACCCTATATCTATCTTACAGGAATGGTATTTGCCATATGATTCTTTGCTCTAGGAGGGGGTATTTGCAATCACTGGGGAGAAGGTCATGAGATTTCTCTTGTTTTCCATTGAAAGCATAAAGCATACTTATGTTTTACCCCTGGAACACCATACAAACTTAAATGTTAAATATTAAAATAACACATTGCTAATATTTCTCAGCTCCCCCTCCCTTCCCAATCTCGCAGGACTTAATAAGGTTCCCATTAGAATAGTCTCTTACCACTCATCTGAAGAATTTGATTGGTCCTCAGCTAGGTGGGGTGACATTTAAAGCTTCTGTAGGCGTTCATGTTCACCCCTTCTGGTATGGTACATGGGACAGCTTTGTTTGCTTCTTGGAGGACCATCTACTATTTCTGAAGGAATCCCCTCATGAAATGCAAACACCCTGGGGAGGGTCTAAACTGCATTAAGCTAAAAGCACATTAAGGCACTGTCAGTTTCTGCTGGGACAAATTAACAGGGATTAATTTATCAGGCCTCTTTCAGATGTGCCATGTAGTTGAGAGGGATTTGGACTTAGCAGAGAAGGGATCTGTGGTAGGGAACAGAAGGAGAGGCAGACAAGGGTGCCTGGAGAAGGGAGACTGGATGCTTCGGGAAACCAGGATCTGTATGGGGTGACATGGCATGGAGGATGTGGCAGCTAAAGGAGGAATGTCGTGGTTACTGTGCTACTGCTGTGTAGAGACACCATGGCCAAGGTAACTTATAAAAGGAAGCATTTAATTGGCTTATAGTTTCAGAGGTTGAGTCCATGATCATCATGATGGGGAGCCTGGTGGCAGGTAGGCAGGCATGGTCCTGGAGCGGTAGCTGTGAGCATCCATCTGATCCAGAAGCACTAGGCAAGGAGGGATTGGGAATGGCTTGGACTTTTGAAACCTTGAAGGCCATCTGCAGTGTTCTATCTCCTCCCACTAGGCAATGCCTCTAAATCCTTTTCTAACAATCCTACCAACTGAGGACCAAGCATTCAAATGTGAGCCAAGGGGGTCCATTCTCTTCCAAACAACCACAGTGGCTAAGAGAAATACACGCCTGGCAGGCGCAGAGGACAGGAGAGCTTCAGAGAATAGGCTGCCCCACAGTTTTGCAAGAATAGGCCTTCTCCCAGCGCAAGTGGCCTGCCATGCCCTCTTCTGGGTATTTTAGGGCTCAGGAGCCAGGGCAGCTATGGAAGCCCCAGGAAGCAGTTTGCAGCAGTTGCCTGTTGGTAGAAAGTCCCTAAGGATAGGCACCAGCCATTCTTTCAATCAGTTCCAGGTTTTTCTCTATCAGTGGAATGCTTTTTGCACAGTTGTTACCTTTAGGGCCCCATTCCTATTGGGACTTCCTTACAGCTTCTCTTTCACTTTACTTTCCTAATGTATCACTGGATGCCCTGGCTGTTCCCTAAGAGGGAGAGAGTCTTCAGAAACAGAAACAAAGTGACTAGGGCTAGGGATGCCTTTAGATTCAGCAGCTCTTTGAGGGCATTAGCCACACAAATGTGAGGCAGTAATCTCTATTGTACAGAGATCATCAGAGGGACTAGAAATAGTTGGGTCTGTCATTTAAAACAGAGCTTTGGTTTTGGGGGGGGAGGGAGGAAGGAAAGCATTATTCTCTGCAGGTGACAGACACTTTTTGTGACTGGTTCAACTTGCCAAGTGGTCTGATAAAAGGAATGAACTGGTGAAAAGAACTGTGTAAAGTGGAAGAAGAAAAGAGAAAGGCTGTCCTTTACAGAATTGAGCTCCTGACCTATGTTTACAAGATAGTGTAGGTAAGGTGCTATGGCTATTACGGGTTAACACCTTCCAGAGGAATCAATCCATCTATTCAGGTAAGGAGTGCTATGGGCAGCTTATGACCATGCATATGGGTTTTAGACAGTGACTCAGAGACTCTGTGCTGATACTCATCAGAAACTGAATACTTTGAATTCTACTGTCTTCATGTGAGAAGATCAGAAGGTCAATATTGGAAACAGCCATCTATATAGCAAATGGATCCTAGAGTCCCAGAGCAAGTGTCAGAACTGGGGCTGGGCTTTTTCATTTCTGACTCTTGCTTTTGCCCAACGTCCTCATGAAAAGAATAGTAAAGCTTGGCCTGGATGATGTGCTAGAAGGATCCATTGTTCAGGTAATGACGTGGGAACCTTATTTCACTGGCCATCGAGGGGATAGCCCTACTGAGAAGACATCCTGTGTCTAGACGCAGAGTGTGAACAGTATTAAACATCACCTTTACTTCGGTTGTCTACACAAATGCCTTTCTTCTTGTTTATTCCTAGGGAGTTAAAACAACAATGTGGTAAGTAGTATAGATAAAGGTAGAGTTTCATTCAGCTGTAAAGGAGAACAAAAGCATGCTGTTTGTATGAAAAGGAATAGGAGCTGAGGTCATCATATTAAGCAAAATAAACCTGACTCAGAAACACAAATACTGCATTCTTTCTCTCATATGTGGCACCTAGATTTTATAGATGGCATGAAAACAGATGGGGGATTACCTGGGAAGAAGGGATAAGCAGGAGGGCGAGAGGAGTGGGTAGTGGCAGAGGGTCAGCCTATATGGTACAGCTGAATGAAAACATTAGGGAAACCATCACATTTGTAACACAATCACGTGCTGTAAATAGATGCTAATGAATTCATCTTTGAAATGTAGTAATTAACTGCTGAATTCAGTTGAATATATGGAATATTCCCACAGTTTGATGCAGTAGGTGATATGCATCTAAATACATCTCCAAATTCTGTGTGTGTGTGTGTGTGTTGAAACAAAGCAGCTCTAGCAAGGCTGAGGGTGGTGGTGGTGCTTATGTTGATAAACTGATTTATGGTATAAAATAAATGCAACAACCCATGGTTTATCTGATAGTACCCTTATAATGGACAATAAACACTTGGCATGAGTAGGCTCATTTGTCAGATAAGAAAGCAGAAGTTTAGAACAGTGAATTCATCTTCCTTAAATCATGATGGGTGGTCTGCACCATACATAGAACCAAGACCCATGTTTCTTAATTGAAAATGTGAACATACAATGGGTCTGTCTGCTCTCTTTTCTTTCCCTGTAGTTCTTAGTACTGTTTTCTAATTCTGCCTGTCTGTATATTCTGCTATATATGTTCCTTGAGCACAGCACAAAGGAAGGGTGACTGTAATGGTAGCTCAATAGTCTATGCAGAATCAAATCTTGTTGGTATGTTTAGTAACTGGGTATGTTCCTCCGAACCCTCTACGTGCATCATATCACAGCCTTTCCAACATCTTGTTTTGAAGTTTAGATTTTATTGTTATGGAGATACAGCAAGGCACTGTAGTCAACCAGATGATATATTCACAGATCTCTAGAGAAGAGGGCACAGAATGTGACAAGATCCACAAAGAGAAGTATTGATGTTGACTAGGAGACAAAGGGATGGTGGAAGATTGTGAGCTGGAGTTGTCATTGTCATTTTCTTAGGAAAGAAGAGACAAGGGAAGGCAAACACATGGAAGATTAGCTGATAAATAATTTTGGCA
The DNA here is from genome assembly GCA_019843965.1 of Rhynchomys soricoides. Lineage (NCBI taxonomy): Eukaryota > Metazoa > Chordata > Mammalia > Rodentia > Muridae > Rhynchomys > Rhynchomys soricoides. Next base: position 13,542,300 of record JADRCH010000013.1, read on the forward strand.
GGGTTTAGAGAGTGTGGGTTATCTTTGGTAATCTGATACCTAGATCTGAGTTGATTAAAAATGGAAAATAATGTTCCTAAGTGTAATATCCCATAAAGGGAATGCCTGGTGGTATGTGTTCTGTGCCCTGAATCAGCTGGATTTCATTTGAAAAATGCTTTCATATGTGTTATTTCTAAGAACTGCCCAATCCTCAGAGAGCAAGTCCTTCTGGTCTCAATAAGACCCTTTATATCAAGCTTTAGAATGAAGAAATTAAGAATGGAATGTAGCTCATTTTTTAGAGTAGCATACTCTACACCTTAAGAGGTGTAGTCTTGTAGGAAGTGTGTCATTAAGGATGGGCTTAGGGGTTTCAAAAAGTCCATTCCAAGCCAAGAGACTCTTCCTGCTGCCTGCAGATTTGGATGTAGAGCTCTCAGCTGCTTCTCCCGGACCTTGTCTGTCTGCATCCTGCCCTACTTCACACCAAAATGACAATGGACTAAACCCTGAAACTATAAAAAAAAAATTCCAGCTAAATGGTTTCCTTTATGAGAATGGCCTCAGTCATGGTGTCTCTTCATAGCAAGAAAACACTGAGTAAGACTGAGTGTTTGCATAAAGCCCTGGGTCCAATTCCTAGCCCCATGTAAATTAGGCACTGTTGTATACATTTGTAATCTTAGCATGAGAAGGTAGATACAGGAATATCAGGATTTCAATGTCGTTCTCTGTTTCATAATGAGTTCCAAGTTCTTAGACACCTTTGGCCATAGGAGACCTTATCTTTAAAAACAAAACTGAACTAAGAAAGATTTCAGTGGGAGAAAGAGGGGGAATGAGCAGGAACATGGGGGAGGATGTGAGACAACCAAATTCATGAAATTTCACATATGAAACTGTCAAAGAACACAAAAATAATATAATTAAAACAAAAGTCCAAAGCACACCAAAATCCTAGAGCCTAGAGTATAAGTAAGGCTGATCTACAGCAGCTGCGTGACCGTGGTTAGACCAAACGGGTTCCTTGTTCAGCACTCTTTACCACCGGAGAATTAGTCCCAGTTCTGGCCCCAGCCCCACTGTCTGCTCTGCTGACCCCACTCTTCTCTGCTACACAGCCACAGGTGAGCACCCAGGGGTCCATCCAAAACACAGCCTCTCCTTCTGAGTTCTGCTCCATTCAAGACATCCCTTTCCAGTATGATTCAGTATATATATATATAGATAGATAGATAGAGAGAGAGAGAGAGAGAGAGAGAGGGAATTTCTTTCTGGTTGACAGCTCAGCAGCAGAAATGTAGGCACAAGGAAGATACAGCCATGCATGAGATGAGTCAAGTGAGTCACAGGAGCAAGGGTCACCTCACCTCCACTGGCTGGTTATTAATACTCAGAATCCTTATCCATTCATTAGTGTGGCAAGCACTGTCTAGTGACAGGTTAATTACACAGCTCTGGGTAATTAGAAAGTAAATATATGTTAAGAAGACACCACTGTCATGATAAAAACTGTCTATTTGAAAGCCTTCTTGTACGGTAGATTCTACCTCATCTTTTCAAGCAAAAGGAATTTTTTTCTTTGTTGCTTTGAGAAATTAAAATAAAAAAATCCTCTGCTCTCCCCTCCTGCTAAGATGTATTTAGTTCTGGCTCTTGTCTACTTCCTTTGTCTCCTTCTTTAGTGGTGCACCTTCCAGGTCCAATTTGGAGTTCTGCTTCTATTCTAGGTAAATGTCTGTAGTGTCAGGTTCCTTGTATGTAAGCTTTATAGCTCTAGTTCAGGAAGGCTTAGGAGAGATTCCTGAAAAATTTGAGACTAGCAGGGGTGGAAGAGAGCAGTTTGGGAAAGAGAACCCATTTGAATGAAGATTCCAAGCTTTCTATTGCTGCATGGCTGTGTGTGAATTGTGGATGCCTAGGCTGCTTCCATGGATCCTGTGAATGCTGCTGAGTTAGATCTCCCACCGCAGAGATCAAGGGTCCATTTAGGTATTAATCACACCCCTCAGCTCAGTGTGCAGTTGGTCTCTGCAGGGATTTTCTTTGTAGACAGTGAACTATGTTCCAGCTACTAGAACCTGAGACACTGACACTTTAGGGACAGAGTCACAGCTAGAACTCCATCATTCCCGAGTTATTTTACAACCACAGCCATGTGAATTATATTTCTTAGTGGAAAAGGTTTCCGAGGAGTGAGCGCTTCTGTGTGATTTTAATCGATTTGTTTCAAATTGTTTTAAAACCCACAATTGTACTTTGTCTAAATTAACATACCTGGTTTTCAATAGTGTATGGAGGAACCACCAAATTCTGAAGCAAAAGAACCCAAGTACAACCAGTTTTGCTTATTCAGGCTTCCTCTCTACTCATCATGCACAGAAAAATAATCCAGCGTGTCAGGGGATGGGTCTGTCTTTATGTCCTTTAGTCTTTAAATCTATTCCTGTATCTTTTTTGATGCTTATTGACCCTAACTGGAGTTGTTTGCTAAGCCAGGTGTTGCGTATGTAACTAAATTGACCACTCAGTACTCCTAAGCATCTCCTAAGCAGGACAGAGAGATTGATAAAGAAGGAGTTCCCAGAGTAGAGAGGGCATTACTGATGGACACGAGTAATAGGAACTGAAAGAGCAGGATGGAAGAGGCAGTTACCATCACCATATCTAAGAGACTGGAAAAGTGTGGGGAAGCCTCAGAGGAACTGATTAGGCTGGCCTTGTCGCTAACTAACGTACCTAAGTTCACAACAGCCATCAGAATCAGGTTGGGTTGGGACTACTGGCCTCCCTAGTCATTGATAAGGCATACAGTAAATGACATCTGTGGGATATCAGCACCTGCTAATTTTGAGTTATGTGTAAATCCAGATTCTGTGTAGCAAAGAGGTGCCAGTGGTCCATGGAACGTTAGGTGAGGATCTAGGGTCAGACTATAGGGCACGAAGTAGGGAACTCAAGAATGTTTTCTAAACATACCTGGACAGAATCTGTAGATTAAAGATGGAAGTGGGTCTGGCATAGCATGTTGACTGGCATTTGTTATCAATTGCACGGGATGGGGGCAGGGGGCATCCCTTTGCTGCTTCTTTCTTTGGCTTCTCCTGTTAGGAGGTTAGGACAAAACTCAGGAGGTCTACTGTCTACCACAAACACCTTCCACATGGGACCACCTTCCAAGCCTTACCTGCCAAATGTGAATGCTTTCACTCTGAAGCAGCCTAGCTTCCTGATGACATCTCTTGACATGGCATTAACAAAGAAAACAGCCAAATGCATCCCATGGGGCATGGAGCATTGATTTTTTTGTTTGTTTGTTTGTTAAGGCCCTTAGCTAAGCATTAACAGCAGATGTGGCAGGTTTGATTAGGTTTCTCTCAACTGGGTTCATGGTAGGAAGGAGAAAGTGATCAGATTCAGGACCTGGGGAGACAGGATGGAGCAGTTTAATTTTTAAATCACTGTCTTAACAGTGAGACTGGGAAGTAAGTATATAGAAGAGTGAGAGCCACATCCCAGGACCCAGAATGCCTTCTCCTAAAGAGGGACTGCATCTTTTGTCAAGGTAAATGGTTATGCTGTATTCCTTTGGAGCACTCCCCAGACTTTGTTGTTCCTAGTCCTACTATGAGTGTCAGGGTCCTACTGACTGCTTGTTGCCCAGTCTACTCCTCCTTGCAGGCCAACACTGATTTAACACTGACTGTTAAAATTTTTCTCTTTTATGAAATCCAGACATGACTGGGAAATAACCACTGGAGCTTCCATCCAATTAAAATTTTGTTTTGTAGTTGGTTAGAACTCAAGTTACCACCATTAAAAGAAAAACCTCAATTACCATGAAATGCATTCTTTGCTCCAGTACCATAAATAAAGCATTTTCACAAAAGAATAATATTAACATGATCACCACAGGTAGAAAAAGAAACTGAGTAAGGGAGAGATACCGGCTTTAATCAACAGTGCTTCTTCCCCTGTAAAGTCTTGACCTCCTGTGCAGCACACCCCAGCCCCACCCCCTGACACCAGCCCCAGGGTTTGACTCTACTTAAATATACACATATACATATGTGTGTATAAAGCTCCTTCTCTGAGTACATATAGATAGACAGTTAGATATTATCTCCTTAAAATATTAAAATAAATTACATCTTTGCACAGAATACAGACATTAATTCTGTTTCTAGGAGATTTGTCAAATCAGTGGCCTGTGTTTGCATAACAAGCTCTTTGGTTATGCTGTGCAGAATATAAATTACCGTGTTGTCAGCTCCAGATGAAAATCGCCAGAATTTCAGTAGTGTCGCTTTCACTGATGCAGATGAACTCTATGTTACAGGACCAGGTAGTGTCTGTAGATAGCTGCTTATTCTTGGCTACAAGCACAAAGAAAAGAAAACTATAAATGCAAGTTTCCTACTCCATTTCCCCCTCTCCGTTTTAGAAAACAAAGTATCTTTCATCTGTAACTCTTATTGAATACCACACAAACCACATGTACACATAAACCCATACACACATGAACAGCTATATAAATATAAGTATACACACAAGTATAAATAAATATGCACATATATGCATATATACATACACACATATGCACTCACAAATATGCATGTGCATACATATGCACTACAAATATGCATGCGCATACATATGCACCCAAATATGCATACACAAATATACATATACATGTATACAAATATATATGCACAGACACTTGTATGTACACACATGTACACATCCACATATGCACATGAACACGCATATACACACCCACATCTCTTCTATTCTGAGTCTGAATTATTTGGTAGGACACTAGACTATATTTCCTGCCAGTCTGAAGCTAAAATTATTTTACTTTTAAGTGTGAAGCAAGTATTGGATTTGGATCCCCTAAAGATATAAGTTGCCACATGGGTGCTGGGAACTGAATTTGGGTTCTCTGCAAAAGCAGTATATGCTCTTAACAATTATGTCATCTGCCTAGCTCTGAAGGTAAACATTTTAATACATATGAATGTTACTGAGTTTCAATGCACAAACAACTCACAACCAGGCTCACAAACTTCAAATTCCTAATGAACCATATTTTTTCACCTCTTTAAGTATGATAAGGAAGTCTTATCTTTATAGAAGACTATATACATCTTATACTTATGTATTCTAATTTTTATTTTTCTGTATATGCATGAGTGTTTGTGTGTATATGCGTATGTACATATATGAATGGTTTTATATATATATATGCATGCACATATATATATATAACATATATATGTATGTGTTAGCATGTATGTGCGTGTGCACAGTTGTATGTATGTGTGTGTGCACTTGTGCTGTGCACACTTGTGTGTGTAGGGGCTTGCATGATAGAAGACAAGCTGGGCTGTTGGTTTACAGATCCCTGAAAAGCTTACCAAGTAGTCTAGCTGAGCCTGCGGTGCAGCCTGTCTTTGGTACTAGGGTTACAAGCTTGTGCCACTGTGATTGGCTTTTCCACTTCAGTTCTTCACTCGAACACATGCTTGCAAGTCAAGTACTTTACAGACTAAACTTCCTTCCCAGCTCAGCTTCCCATATCCCATAGTGCCTCCTGTGAGCCATACTGTGTGTGGAGCATCATTTACGTGGGCGACATTATTCACTCTAACAACTCTATGATAAGTTTTGCTATTTTTCTAGCAGGGCACAGGAAACTAATGTGTCAGGAAGTTCAGGAAGGCATCATAATCAGGAAGCTGCTGATATGGGCTTGACCTCCTTCTGCCTGAGTCAGAAGTTTAAGCCTGTACTAGGCCTCGCTTTGATGCCTTCTCCATCAGGAGAGGGAACATTCATATTCTCATTTAGTATTCAAATAGTGCTTAGTGTCTGGCTGCTTCTGTGGGAATGAACCAGAGATTGCTGGAGAGATCTGAGACACTTAGATACTTATTTAGTGAAGGAATTTAAAGGAACAAAATGAGTTTAGTTATTCCTTGCTTCTCCTTACCTCCTGCCTTAGTTTACTAATATCTTCACTGTGTTTTCCTCAATGCTTATAAGATGAGAAGCTGAAAGAATCTCTGTGATTTACTGATCTACCTGCTCCTTTTATTCTTAAAGATATTGAGATCCAGGAAGAGGAAGGGACAGGCATGCAGACAACTCAGTTTAGGGAAACTGCAGTTGGGATCCTCCCTGGTTTTGGAGTCTCTGTCTACAGTTCAGAAAGAGATCATGCAGGCTGGTTTTGAGATTGAGTACAAAAAGGCCAGCACCAGGTCCCGGAGCCATGCTGAGGGGTTGCTGGGGGCCCCAGGCTAGAGAAGAACAAGCCAGCTGATACCTACTGGATGCTACAGATCTGCAAACTGTGCTGCAAGTGACCATAAGAGGCATTTGGCTTCTCTCTCTGATTTTTCAGAGCTAGCTCTGTGTGTGGTTCTGTGACGCTTTGTTGCAATCATGTGGGTTTTTTTTCACAATCATTTACAGTTGCAAAATGTATCTAGAGCAATTTTCACGAAGCCATAAAATTCATCTCTGCTCTGTTTCCTTTCTGAAATGTTCGGTTCAGCAAGATCAAAGGTCAGTGGAGAGAGGCAAATTTAACCAGATTTGAACCACTCTTTTTCTCCAGTCTTGGTATTTTTTTTCCTTCCAAATTGCACTCATGTCAGAAACATTTCTGCCCATGATTTTCATGGCAATACATAACAGTCATCTCCTGCTTGAATGAACAGGGGAAACTTCCTGGGTGTCTCTTCTGTGTTCACCGTGTCCTTCATGAAACACAACTGTCCCTTAAATAACAGCAATAGTAACTGTGTTCAAAATATCTTGCTTTTATTTCCCATTTAGCAGCAGGACTAGGACGAGCTGACACCACATGTGTCCAAATGGGTTGGGGAATCCTCCAGCAGATTCATGGATTTGGGGAGAGGGAGGGTTTTTTCTCTCTTCTGGCCTCTCAGGCATTTGCTTCCTCTTTCTGTTCTTGCTCCTAACAGAAGTAACAAATTTTGGAGTTCATAAGCCATGGTGTGGCAGAGACTATTAGTTATTTCTTTAAACTCACAGAAACCTTTATTATTTCACAAAAAATAGATTACATTTCTCAAGATCCCTTGTGGTTATTAAGTAAGTAAATTCTAGCCAATGAGCTATAAGGTAAAGTGAAGAGAGTTATTCTTCAAAGCCTCTTAAATTCATATATATATTTTCTGCATCATGGACCACTGTGGTAAAAATATAACTTCCTAGGAGCATGAAGATGAGGATCACATCTTAGATGACTGGAAGGAGCTTGCTCTTTAATGACTGCAGAGACATCTTGATAGTCTCAGATTCTTTTTAGATAATGGAAAAAGAAATCTTTTCCTATGAGAAACCTAAATTTTTAGTTTTTTAATTGGAAAGTGAGTCTAATATAGGCTTCAAATATTGCCTTTTACCAGAATATCATAGTGAGACACTTCTCCGTTTTTGTTTTTGTTTTTTTTCCTGAGAAGGAGCACAGCAAAGTTCCTGCTACTTGCTTCCTTCCAGGGTCCTAATTATTCTAGTAGTTTGGTATAAAAACCACGTACCAAGAATGTTTAGAGCATCAAGACATGAGATAGAGGGCAAGGTGGCCAGATAATGAACACAGAATGCCATTGCTTGGTTTACCTGGACATTCATGCTGGTTAGTTTTTTGTCAACTTGACACAAACTTGATTGATGAAGAGGGCAAGCTAATTAAGGAATTGCCACCACCAGATTAGCCTGTGTGCATTTTCCTGATTAATGATTGATGTGAGATTGTCATTGGGCTCAAGCCAGTGAGCAGCATGTCTTCATGGTCTCTGCTTTAGTTCCTGCTTTCAGGTTTCACCCTGGGTTCAGATGGACTGTGCTTGTCAAGTGTAGCCAAACAAACCCTTCCTTCCTCAAGTTGCTTTTGGGTAGAGTCTTTTATCTCAGAATCAGAAAACAAGCTGTGGTAACATTCATTAAGTAAATGACCAAATTTTTAGTTTCTGCCTCAGTAAATGTAAACTGTAGCTCTTCTTCACAATCGCCACGCTTCCTGTTTGCTGAAGAAACTCAGATGGTAACACATATATTTTCACGTATTATATCTGTAAAACAGTTTAATTTTCTCCATTCAACGCTTTGACCATCTTCCTCTTTCCTCCTTTCTATCATCTTCATCTTCTTGTGTGTATATGTGCTCATTTATGTACATGAGTAGGCAGATATACAGATGTGTGTATGTGTGTGTGTGTGTGTGTGTGTGTGTGTGTGTGTGTGTGTGTGTGTATGTGTTGGGGGTTGGTCTTTTTCTATGTATAGAAATGCTCAATTCTGAACCCCAAGATCTGGTTGCCATCCAGATGAGTGCATTCTCACATATACCTCTGTTGTGCAAACCTTGCTCCCCAATTTAAATGTTAATTGGTTAATAAAAGGCTAGAGCCTGTAATTGGGCAGTAGAGACAGAAAGACAGAACTTGAGGGATCTCAAGAGAGACAAGGGAGCAAAGGAAAGAGAAAACAGAAAGAGGAAGAGGCCACCATGAGGCCAGTTGGATCATGAGCACATGACCAGGAGAAATAAACCCTAAAACCAGACTGATGGAGCAGAAGAAGTCTGAGCAAGACTCAAGCAGCAAGTAACAAGGGACATGTGGTCTAGATATAGGTGAGATTAGCCTAGAACCTGCCCAATCTAGGCTCACAGCTTGTAAATAAAATACCAGGTTTCTGTGTCTTTTATACGAGCTAGCTAGAATAAATAATTCAGTTACAGACCATATTCTTTGAACCAGTGTCTCTCCTGAAGCTGGAATTCACTAATTCAGCAAGAATGACTGGTCATCAAACCCTAGTGACCCTCTTGGCTCAAGCATGGGGATTAGAGAGCAGGTCGCCACACTCAGTCTTTTAATGTCTATGTTGGGGATCTAAGCCTAGGTCCTCATGCTTGTATATCTTATGTTTTACTGACTAAGCCATCTCTTCAGCCCTGATACAATAATTCTTAAAGCTAAAAAGAAACTTCACTTGAAGTTTCCAGATTTGAAGTATTATTTTGTGGCTGCTCTGCTTCTTACATAGGTGAATACCTACTTATGATACTCTCGCACTTGATACTAAAGATCCCTTTAACTAAACTTGCATTTACTTCAGCTAGAATCACTGTGACCTATAGTTTTTCTCTCCACGGCCTTTCCACTTATGTTTTGTGTAGCATTACTAGTGTCATTGTACATTTAGACACAATAGCCACTTTGTATTTATATACAATTGGTCTTCATAAAAGACATCTTTGGAAAGATGAGGTGGACATATTTATTTTCATCTTTGGAGTGAAGAGACACAACATCAGAGGACTTAGGGTCTTATATATAAAATTCTCACATATCATACTGGGTTGAGCCCCAAACCCTCTGTCTTGATTTCAAGTTTCCTGTTCTTTTCATTATGTGTCAAAATTCCATCTGTACATTTGAAAGCCACTCATGTAAACTGACTGTCAATCAGGCTTCATACTCTTATTGTGACTGCTGATGCCTCATTCAAACAGATATTCATTCTGATCTACGTTTTGAGAGAATGAAGAGTTTGTCACATTTCCTATTTGAATAAGATTTTTACACATTTCCAAGTGCTTTCTTATGCATTATCTTATTTGATATTTTCTGTGTGTCTATGAGATAGATAAAGCAAGCTTTTATTTTTCCCCATCTACATATAAAGAATAAGTGCTTGAATTGTATGAGATACAGACTCAAGATCAAGAGAGAAGTAGTGACAGAACTGGGACTCTGTCCTATATGTGGAGGGAGACGGTTCCAAAGGATGGATATGGGTAGGGACCCCCTTTGAATCCTATAGTGAGCACCAGCTCAGACTCTATAATTGAATCAGTGGCTCTCACATTTCTTGTAGAAATTTCTATAAAGGAGGAAAACCTTCTGTCTCCATCATTGTCAGGTCAATCAATCAAATACTTTTTGAGAAAGATGTACTGTGAGCCCAGAGCTTTTCTATGGTCAGTGGGTTGATGCTTGGTGGGAAGGATAGAAGATCATCAGTATGAGGCTGATCCTTCTCAGTGTTGAGTGTAGGCATCAGGAAGTTAGTTCAGATGCTCAAGGGAGTATCCTATCAGCATGGTGCTATCAGATCCTAGGGCAAGATTTAAGGAGGCTATCATTGTATTAGTCTTTAGAGTTAACACAGGCCATAGAACGATCTCTGGACTATATGTTGGTGTATGTGATTTTGACACTCCACCCTACTTCTAACCTTAGTGGCCCTGAGAAGTTCTTTTGATCTCATGAGATCTCAGTTTCTACATCTTTACTGGGAGATTTTAAACTAAATTTGAAATATTTGCCTTAGTCTCTTGAGGCTTTACTAACAAAGTGCAACAACGTATTGGGTGACTTACACAACTCAAATGTACTATTTCTGTCCTACTAGAGTCTGGAGGTCCAAATTCAAGGCTTGTTTTTTTCTGAGACATCTCTCCTTGACCTGTAGATGCTATTCTTCTCATTTTGGCTTTACATGATCTGTCCTTATCTATATCTAAACTTTCATCTGCTTCCTCTTATGAGGCCATTAGTCATATTGTATTAAGGCCCACCATAATACCTTCATTTGAACACAATTCTATCTTATTTAATCTTAAAATGTTTAGTTTTAATTATTCAGGTACATGTTGGTCTGTGTGTGGGAACACATAAATAGAATGTGCAAGAGGGTTTCAGATTTCCTGTAGCTGAAATCAAAGGCAGTTGTGAGCTGCCCAATGTGGGTGTTGGGAATTCAACTTACTCTTAAATACTAAGCTGTTTCTCTAGCCTTGTAATTCTCTCTTTAAGGACTTATTTCTAAATACAACCACATACTGAGGTACCGAGAGTGAACAATTCAACCTGGATATTTTCAAGGAGCTCACAGCAGTGCCCATATTTAACTATCATGAGATTTACCCAGAATGATTAAAAAAAAAAAAAAAAAGTGTTTGAACTTCAGTCATTCTCTCTAAGAAACAAAAGAGATGTAGTCTTGACATCCAAATATCTTAGAGCTTATTGGGTGACAGGCATGCTTGGACATGGATGGAACCCTCTTCTCTAGAGTATTTTCGTGGGCCATTATCTTTAGTGATGCCAGTGCTTACGAATAGGGCTGTCAGAAGGGGACAAGGCATTTTTACATGGAAGATATCTTGAAGATGCTTTGAAAAGAACACAGATTGCCTAATATGCCCAAGAGTTAGCTCCAAAAATTCTAGATACTTCTTAATATATGTATAAAACATTGAGGAAGATGTAACCAAAGCAGATATCTACCTCTGCCAGTCACTCTTAGGACCACAGAAACTTGATTTAGCTTCTTTATGTGTAGAGAAATTGATGATTCTTAGTAGTATATTGGTGAAAGAACTTAGAACTTCTGAAAGCTATTTTTTACTAGCTGACTTTATGGAGCTAATGGAAATCCACATAGATGAGAAAATATTCTTTGGCATGTCTTTGAGAGTGCTTTCAGAAATAAATAGTAGGTAATGATAGAATGAGTTAATAATATTCAGCTGCCCCCCCCCCTTCAGAATCAACCAAACTTCTAAGGTTCCTAACTGAACAAAAAGGCAGAGGGAAGGTGACAGCCTCTCTGTCGAGCAGGGGCCTTTTCTTGTCCTTCCTCAGATAGGGATGTTCTTTCTCTTGGTCCATAGATCTTTGGACTCAGACATATGCCAGGCTACCTTGGTTGTTTAGTTCGTAGGTGAAAAGTCAAGAAACTTCTCAATGTCCATAATCAATAAACCAATCCCTGTAATAACCCCTCTCTTACCAAATGAACACCACATACACACAAACACACATATACACACATACATACACACACACAGAAAGAGAGAGGGAGAGTTTTGTGAATATAGGATTCAAAAGATGGTCCCAGAGGGGCAGGAGAGGAGATACTAAGTAAAGTAGTCCACATCGTTCTTATTTCTCAATTGTCAGTGAAAGCAGCAGTTTGAAGGTACCCAGTATTAAAAAGAGTACAGGCACTACAGGCAGAGTTGGTTGATGTTCATCTTTGTCATTTATCAGATGAATGATGCTGAGCATGTGGCTTGGAGTTTCAGAGTTTGGTTTCTTCTTTAATGTGATGGGTGTAGCAGAGGAGAAGTAATGATGCGTGAGCAGAGATCATGAGATGCACAGAGCTCTTTCAATGCTGGGAACTTAGTGAGTCCCGGATAATCAGTGTTTGTACTTCTGAAACCAAGTTTCATTTTTCTCTGCTTGGAAAGAGAGAGACAGAGAGAGACAGAGAGATAGATAGAGACAGAGGAACAGAAAAGGAGGGGTCATAATATAATAAAGGAAAGCAGAAAGCAGGTGCTATCATTTCCTAATTGTTAAAGGAAAGCCTTCTCCCTCCTAGAACTTAATTTGGTATCAGGAGTAGGCCAAAGTTCACTTCTGTTCCATTGTTGTTATAACCTTTGGCTCATCAGTTAGAGTTGATAATAAGACTCTCTTTAAAAAAATGAATGAATGAACGAATGGTTTGCTTACAAAGTGGACTTGTGCAATTAAGATCTAGACTTAACCTTTCCTGAAATTGCTTAGTTGGGAGTGCATTAGATTGAAGATCTAAAAAGCTGGGTTTGACTGTCATCTGTGGTTCCTAGCCATGCTACTTTCCAATAGGAAAGATACTGAGGCTCAGAAATGAATCTTTTACTGCCTTAAAAACATTGTTTTCTCAATGATAATCCAAAGGAGTTGGAGGAAGAGGGAGGGAAATGGTGTAAGTTGTAGAATTCAAGAGAAGGCCCACAGTTTTTGTGTTAAAATTGTTTTCTGTTTGCTTCTGATGTTGGCCTTTTCTCTGCAATTGGGTCATAGATTCCTCCAGGGGAGGCACCACACTGGGGCATCTGCTTATCCAGTAGCACTCCTGTGCTATTGACACAGAGCAGATGGCAATTCATGCTGGATGCACTGAGTGAGAGCTATGTGGCCCTGAAGGATGAAAGAGCTGCCCGCATCATGGGGCTACGCCCAAAGTCAAAGTACTTGGTCCCCAGGAAATTGGCCCTTTGCCCCTGACAACTGCTGCTACCCTCTCAGAACATGTAACTCCATCATCAAATGGCAGCTGTAGAAGTGAAGCCACACAAAGGAAGGATGATGCATTTCCACACCTACAGCTATCTCCAGAGAGCTCAGGCACTCTCCAGGAGCCCAGGGGATTCCCAGGAGCCCAAGGGAACTAGTTCCCTTTTAATTTTATTTATTTTAATTTTATGAGCAAGAACCCTGAGTTGACCAACATGAGAGAACATGGTAAGTTGCAATGTTCCTTTTCTTCCCTCTGCACTCTTGGAGTTTTGTTTACAAAAGAAGAAAGAGCTCACAAGGTGCACTTCCCTCTCAGCGTCTATCTTCTGTGATTAATTTTGCTTTATTTATTTGTTAACTTCTCTCCTGTAGTGTTTTTATTGGTCTCTATGTTGGCTCTTTATGGAGTTAATCATAAATTAAATAAATAAATTGTGGATCATTCATTTTAGGCTTATAGTCCCTAAAGGGAAGGAATCACACCTACCTCAGTAACCCTGCTGTGCTTGAATGTTTATGTCCTCAAATGTATATGTTGCAGCTCAATGCCCAGTTGGATAGTTTAACTTGGTAGGCCTTTGAAAGGTGAGTCAGTCACCGATGTGAAACCCTTACAAATGGGGTTGACATACTTATAAGAGAGGATGGGTAAGCATTTTTGATACTTCTGTCATGTAAAGACACAGAAGATATCATCCATAATCCTGAAGAGAAGTTTCTCAACAGTTACCCACACTGCAAGCAATGTGACCTTGGACTTCCTAGTCTTCAGAGCAAATAGACATACATTTGAGTTGTTAGACACCAGACTCAGTATATTTTTATAGCAATCTAAATGGTTAATGAAGGGTTTCTCACACTTGTACTGACTATTCCTAGAACCCTGAGCATTGGTTTCCAATAGCTCAATAGTCCACCCATTGAATATTTTTAACATGTCAAGATTGCAGCCTTGTCAGCCCCATTACTTGGGTTGAGTAGCATAGTAAATAATGCTACTTACTTCATTTAGTTCTCTTCATTTACAGCCAAGAAGAAATGGGCTTTAGAATTTCACAACCCTAAGACTGAACCTCTTGATAAGGTCATTTCCTATCCAAACTTAGTGTTCCATTCATAAAATGGAGAGAAACCTTCTACCAGGCTGTGGCAGAAGAAATTAAGTAACAACCTAGGGTGGGGCTTAAGGAGTCTTGAAAACACCCCTTAGGTATTCTCAGAATGATTAGTCTCTTTCTCACATGTTTTTAACTTTCAAATTCAATACCGGATGAAACTTCTCTTTCTTTTACTTGGAACAGATCACATCACATGTCACATGACTAGAGTGGTATACTTAAGAACAGAACATGCTTACCTCAGGAGGGGTGAGCAAAGCTCCTATTTAGGTGACTGAAAGTGCCTTTGATGTCCACAAAGCCTTTCTGCTGCCTCCTCTCTTCTAATTAAATCCACTTTTCTTCAAGCCCTGGCATTTGAGATGAGTCAGAAATACTGCTTCTTGTTCCACGGCATCATTTTTTGTTTTAATTACTAGTATTGTAACAATATTTTCCCTGCTGATTTTCTTTGCAAATACATGTTATTTCAGTTACATTATAGTTTGAATAGGCTTTTTGAATGAGAGCCAGAGGACCTAACCATCATTTTCAATATGGTTTCTATGGAAAAATGTAACCCTCCATTCCGCACAGCCTTCTAAAGCATGAATATAGAGAACACAGACTACTTGTAAGTTGAAGGTGGTCTCTTGGCTTTATTTCTCAAAAACAAGTTCATATTAGTTTTAATGTTTTTATGCTGGTCTATGAGATGGACAAGGAGGGGCCCAGAGGAATTAGGTTGGCAGAGCAGGGCACACATCAGATCAGGGCTCAGGGGTCCTATTAACTCATTCGCTACTGTTCTTTCTTTGACCAATGGCTTTGTGAATGAGTGCCCAGTGGAAAGGACCATGCACTTGAAATACAAGTGCCAGCCTAGTTCCAACATAAAATGGCACCTCTGCCTGGCTCCTAAGAATGTCCCTTCCCCTCACCCCAACTACTCCCTTTGCATCTCTGTTCTGGAGTAGTGTGCTTCTAGGCAACTTCATAAAGAGATAATAGATGCTGAAAGGCTATAGATGAGGGAAATGGATGATTAACGCATCTCCAATCAGGCCACTTCACTGGGTGCTTTAATGCAATGCTAAGTCATCTTTCTGTTTTCAATAGATATTTGCCAAAGGCCTGCCACATGATTGTGCTAGGCACTATATGTATGACACAGCAGTGAGTGAGCACAAAAAGCTCTCCACTTTCGGGTGCTGGAGAAAACATTTATGCAAATCAGCCCCTAAAATGTAATAAATGTTATCACAGGAACAGATTGTACCTGAGGGAACTTGTTGACTGATGTGGCTTAGACTAGGGCACAGTCGGAATCTCTCCTTCTGATGTCAGGGTTTTCAAAGAAATCTAGTACTCTGTGCCCCACAGTATAATAGATCTTGTGTTCTGTAAATAAGATATAAACGTGACCTTCAACATGCTTGTGATTGAAGAGGAGGGGGCAGATATATCAGCCAAGACTTGCTGGATATCAAACTACATCCCAGTTTTATTTCTGGTATGTCATAAATTTCTTTGGGCCAGTTGTGGTCCTTCTTTGGGAGTGGCTAGTCTGGGACTGGATGCTATAGGCTGACTTTACTCAGAAGTCAGGCATTGGCAAACTAGCTGATTTAGGGGAACTCAGTTAAAGGGTTTTTTTCTAAGTCATTTCATCTTTTTATTGTCCAGAAGATCAGAGTCTTTGTAAGGCTGTCTCTGGGTTCTAAACAAAACACTGAAAACCACAAAGAGGTTGTGTGTGTGTGTGTGTGTGTGTGTGTGAATCTATTTGGGCAGGTATGTGTGCAGCTGATTGTGTACACATGTGCACATATTTGTGAAGGCCAGAATCTTCTTTTATTCCTTTATTCCTCATTCACTGAGGAAGTTTCTCAATTGAATCCAATATGGCAATATGGGGTTAGTTTAGTTAGTCAGCTTGCTCCACAGACCTTGTCTTTTCATTCTGAGTGGTGGAATTATAGATTAGTCTGCCACACCCACCCAGCCTTTACAGAGGTTCTGGGGATCCAAACTCTGGTCCTTACATTTCTATAGAGAGCACTTTATTTGCTGAGGCATCATCCTAGCACAGTGCTGTTCAGATTGTTGCTTGGAGAGCATTTCTAGGCACACACTTTTCAAAGCAAGTCCTGGGGCCAAGCCTGGAGCTAGCAGTTGAGCTAACAAAAGGATGAGAGTAAAGAATCTGTGAGCTCTTGTGTACCAGGGTACTGTGAGCTCTCCAGGCATTCCTGCAGTATGAGAAATGTTTTTAAGGAGAGCCCCTTGATACCTAAGAAGGGAGAAGAGCTAACATGGGGGAAATAGAAATGGCTTCTTACCAGAGACTATTCTCAAACTGATGCCAACATCTGCTAAAAGGAAGATGGGAACTGGGACTCTGAGCATGCTAGTGATGGGTCTCAATGGTATAAGACAGTAGAGTTTACAACAGACTGCCTGGGAAACTCAATTCTCACTCTGTGTTTTCCAACTATTTCCCTAGAATGATGCCATCTTTTCCTGTTTCAATATGAACTGTACATTTTGAAGCACTTAACTATTCTATGATTCCAATTTCCCCCCAGAATTTCTAATACAAGGCTTTAAAGTGGCAGTTTATTCAACTTTCTACCCTTATCAGGGCACATAAATGTATTTTCTTTCTCTTATTACTACCTTCACGGATGTTCGGTAAATTCCCTTCAGAGTTCCTTATGTAACAGATTGGGAAAATCTGAGAACAACATTCTTTGTTGTAATGACTTGGTCCACTGAGAAATTCAAGGATCATGCAATGTGAAGGGATGTACTCACGCATTTCCACCACCAACTCATGACACATCTCTTTGTTTGATCACAATCTTTGAGTAGAGAATAATCTTCTGGAGGGCAGGGACTGCTTTAATGTGTTTACTTTGGAATATATGGAGAATAGAGGAGTGTCTAGGAAGTAGTAGGCAATATAGAGCTGCAAGATGCAAAAAAAATATGGCTCACAACATCTTTTAGTTTATTTCTTTTTTGCTATATATGCATGTGTAAGCATGTACCATAGTAGATGTGTAGAAATTACAAGTGCCTTATGGGAGTCAGATATCTCCCCTGTGTGTCCAGGGATGGAACTCTGGCCATGAGGCTTAATACCAGTCACCATTTGCCACTGGGTCATCTGGCCAGCTATGACTCACAACATTTATGGATAGAAAACAGAAAGACAGAAAAAATAAAAGAAAGAAAGAAAAAGAAAAGACTATGAAAAAGGCATTTAGAATAAAATGCAAACTCAACTCATGATAAAAGTGTTAGTTTGATAGAACAGGCAGATATTCCCTTAATTTGATAAAAAAAACATAGCTACCTCTAGCTCTAAGCTAAAATTATGTGCAATGGTGTAAGACAGCAAAACATTCGCATTAAAGTCAGTAACAAGATATGAATGTCTACTAGTGGAGATATTCCATAAGGTAATTAAATAATAGATAGAAATAAGCACTATAAATATTGAGGGTAAAGGTGATGATGTTATTAGTAATTACAGATTGCATGAATTTAATACCAGGTAAAGCCAAGAGAACCAACTTCAAACCGGTACCAATTTTAAGAGAATTTAGTAAGAAGCCTCATAGAAAACAATATTCAGATAATGGAAGTCTTTATACACAAATAATCAGGCAGAGACTAAAAATTATAGCAGGAAAACACTGTTATAATGGCAACCAAAATAATAACACATGAATTTAAAAGAAGTGCAAAGGTATGCTTGGAAGAGTCTGTATAGACAGATGATTGGGAAGATCAGCTCCTTAGAGTTGAAGGTCCAGCAACAACAATGCCTGGAGAATACCGTGTCAGTAACAATACAGGATACACAGGAAATCTCAATTCTAACCTGACATTTGAACCCCTGACACAAGATGTCAAAGTTCAGGGCCGTACCTGATGTCCAATGCTTCCCCCTTTTTTTTTGCTACAGGTTAATTTAAAATAAATGAATTAAAATAAACTCTTCAGCAAGTTTTAAAGAAACTGAGCAGTTATTCAGAAAACAATGAATTCTAATTTCTAAATCATCTTCTAATCTAAAATAAATTGTGAAAGAACCACAAATGCACCAGAAAGCTATCCAAATAATTCATAGGAATTTCCAATGGTTATTATTAATCACACCAGAGTAAGAAAGGTGTTTTATAGTTTGTTAAAAAAACTCAGTAACTCAGCAAAGAGGAATGGAGAGGAGGAATAAGAGGAAGATGAGGGAAGTCAAAAGAAAATAAAGGATTGAAATTCAGACTATATATAAAATTTCTTCATGGAAAACATATAATGAATAAATTAGGAAATAAATGACATAAGACAGAAGGTTTGCAACACATCATATAAACTATGTCTGCCTAAACACAATAAGGCAATGGGTCTAGTCCAAATGAAAGATGAGAGAAAGATATGGAGAATAAAAGGATCTAAAAATGAACTCTAATAGTAAACCGCATTGATTCTTATAAGAAAACTAAGTTACATTATATTAAGTTACTTATATTGAGTCAATTACAAAAGTTGATGCAACTTGTTAGGCAGGTGTGTTGGTTTTGTTGTTACTGTAGCAAAACACCTGAGAAAACAAAGATGAAAAGGAGCAAGACTTTATTTCACTAATCTTTCAGAGGCTTCAGTCTGTTTGGGCTCTGCCAATTCAGAGCATCACAGCTACAGGAACATGTGGCAGGGACGACTCAGTCATGGCAGACAAGATGGAGAGAGACAGAGAGAGGAGCCCAGGACAAGATACAGTACCCAAGAACATGCCCCTAGTAACATGACCCACTTCTCAAGATTGGCTTCAATGTCCTATACTTTCTAGAACTTCCCAAAATAATGCCACTAATCAGAACCAAGCTGCAACCATGAACATGTGAGAGTAATTTTGTATTCAAATCACAATGGCAGGTTTTTTGAGTGACAAGGATTCTTAACATATCGTTAGTGGTAATATAAATCAGATATTATTTATCCATAGTAAATGCACATATCCTTTGGCTCATTAATTCCAGTTCTAGAATATGTTCTGCAGCTGCATTTGTGCTGATGCAGAACATTATTTGCATCCAGCTATTAAACATATCATTGCATATACTAAAGAGATATCCATCAATGGGCGCTGGTAAATAATGGATCATGCCACAGTGGGATGATGAGTCTTCATTAAGAAAAATGTGGAAAATTCCAGGTACAGATTGAGGAATATCTCTGTAACTTATGGAATACGAGATATAGAATATGCAGTGTGGAATATGCAAGCACTTGTGTGAGAAAACAGACTTGTTTTCTAAATAAATATACAGAGCACTTATAGAAGAATATATACAAAAAGCTTATAAGAGATGCTTTGGGGTAGGGTAAGCTAGGCTAGGGTATATTTTATATCTTTTGAAGTTAAAAAATGGATCTAAAATTACACACACACACACACACACACACATACATGTGCATGCTTACTAAGAACTATGATACAAGATGGCTGCTTATTTTGTGAGAATCAATGTATTTGACCTTAAGAACCAGTTGGAAAAATGTAAGGAGATGAAAGCAGGAAGATACAGGTGGGTGCTAAAGTGCAAATTCATCAGGGTAAGAACTAAGCGCTTGAGTAGGAAATGAAACAGCACAGAATGACCTTGTGTGAAAGAGAAATAACAGCTCAAGATGAAGGACAGGATGTTCTGGTCTAAAACCAAGGAAACTGATGAACTGCACCTTCTACTTTAGTGATTCTAAGGCGTATAATAGGCAAGGAATACAGTAATGCTCTTTTGGTTGGGACTTCCCTACTGACTGCAGACCATCTATATCATGTCTGCCCCGTCCTCTAAATGTCAGTGGCCCAGTAACAGTCTTTAGTTATGACAGCTTGGTTCACCAATTAAAAGATCCCGGTAAGACGCATTGTGTTCTTCTATAGCAAAAAGGCTCAGAGCATCACACATATAGCATAGATGTGGTTTTCTTACTGGCTTAGGGCTCCTTCTGTTGGTTCAGAAGTACTGCTTGAGAGACCTGGCTATAAAGAGAGCCTGGCTAGCCTTCATATTCAGACCAATTCTACCACATAAAGGTTCAAGGGCAGAGAAAATTGGTGCAAGGCATGGACAAAAGGGAATGAGTCATTAGGGTGAGATTTGTTCTTGCCAAGAAGTGGGGAGAATATAGCAGGGAACGTTTGGGAGCACATGTCATTGGTGGGCACATTTCCTGTGTAGCTGTATCCAACTGGGCTATGATTGCTGAACATGCAGAAGGGCCTTTAGAGAAGGCTAAGTTTGGTAAAGAGGGATTTCTGGTTAGAAGGTTGCCTGATTAGAAAGGTTGCCACCAGAAGTCACTCCAAGAAAGAATGAATTGTTGGCCCTAAATTGAATACCAATCTTGTTGGCTAAGGGGTCTTGCTTCCTCTGCAGGATGGTTTTCCTCCTTCCCTTTTCTACTGGGGAAAATTTTTGGACATCTTGGTATTATCCTGAGCTCCTGCATCAAAAAATCAGACATCTTACCCCACAAAATTATGATCAAGCAGTCAGTTTCAGAACAGGAAAGCTATCACTCCCTCTGCTGTGCAACTTGTTTCTTGGGCTCAGTCAGCCTGGCTGTTGGGTATAGTTGACAGGTGAGCTATGCCTTCATTCTGTCAAGTGTCCCAACATTGATCTCTCAAATTTCTCAGTGGTATCGAGGGTCTCTTCTTGATCCTCCTTCAACTTCCTTGAGTGGAATTGATTCAGGATCTGTAGCTATTGAGTGTGCTCATGTGGTAGGCATCTCTGCTGTAACGGGGGTATGGTAAAGTGGCATCTCTCAGAGTATCACATGGTCAGTAGAAACAGTTATTTGTTTGACATGTCCAAGGATTGAGCCTTAGCTATCCCACTGCCTTCCTTCCTCCACTCTTCTCCTGACTATGCACATGTTTTTTTCCTACTCAGCTAAGGATGGAAGAGTTTCACAGGTACCCTGACGAATCAACGTTCAGTAGTCGTCAAAGCAAGTGCTTACTCAGCAGTTTTTGCTAGGGGCAAAGCTCTACTCTAGCATATAGTTTGGGGTTTTGTCTAGTTTGGGTTGTGTCTTAGTCAGGGTTTCTATTCCTGCACAAACATCATGACCATGATGCAAGTTGGGGAGGAAAGGGTTTATTCAGCTTACTCTTCCATGTTGCTGTTCATTACTAAAGGAAGTCAGGGCTGGAACTCAAGCAGGTCAGGAAGCAGGAGCTGATGCAGAAGCCATGGAGGGATGTTTCTTACTGGCTTGCTTCTCCTGGCTTGCTCAGCTTGCTCTCTTATAGAACCCAAGGCTACCAGCCCAGGGATGGTACCACCCACAAGGGGCCCTCCCCCCTCAATTGCTAATTGAGAAAATGCCTTACAGCTGGATCTCATGGAGGCATTTCTTTACCTGAAGCTCCTTCTCTGTGATAACTCCAGCTTGTGTCAAGTTGACACAAAACCAGCCAGTACAGGCTTCCATAATAAAACTTCATAGACTGAGAGGCTTTAATACAGATATTTATTTTCTCATCATTCTGTATTTTGGCAGTCCTGAGATCAGCGTGACAATATGGCTGGGTTCTGGTAAAGGTCCTCTTCCTGGTTTATAGATACAACTGGTGTGTCTACTACTATCTCAGTTTTACTAGTTACATAAAGGAGCTAGAGGAAGGTTGAGAAATATGGTTGTGTTTGTACTTGTGAACAGCTTCAGCACTCAAGTTTGAATATACATAGATTGGAGGCTCAGCGGTGCTTAAAACCCCATCTATGCTCTTCATATCCAGTCTCATTCATTGTCCCCTTGCCCTCAGTTGTAGTATGGAGTGCAGTGTACTCCAGTGGCCCAGGTGCTAAGGCTTGGCCTCCAGCGTAGTACTATTGGGAGTGGTTAACAAGTGAAGGGGTCATTGTGGTCATTGGAGTCTTTAAATTAAATAATAGGAGTCATTTCTTCTGTTCCACTTTCTCTCTTTGGTTCTCGACCACGAGGTGAATGGGCCTTCTCTAAACATTCCCACCATGATTTACTAACTTTCTAGGCCAAAGCAATGGGGTCTGGACTGAAGGCTCCAAGGCAGAGCCAAAATAACTGTTTTCCTTGAAAGTCAATTACCTCAGGGATTTGTTATAGAATTAGAAAGCTGACAGACCATCATCACTCATTGGAAGGAAGAAAAGACTACTGCCTACTCCAGTAAGCGAATAACTCAGGATTCATGGCATTTTCCCAGCAGCCACAACTGTCTTACACAGGCAAGAGGAAGGATGGCTGGTGGCTGCAGAGCCACTCAGTCACCTATCTCTAGCCCTGGCTAAAAGCAGGGTCTGGCTCTAAGTCCTGGAAGCTGTGATGAGAATATGACACTTTCAGTGGCATGTTAATGCTCTATGGGCTCCTGGTTATTAATTCTGGAGTACACTGGACATTCTTACCCACTGCCCTCTACATCTACGTGGGAGAGAGAGAGAGAGAGAGAGAGAGAGAGAGAGAGAGAGAGAGAGCAAGCAGTTGCTGGAGTTAAGCCCTGAGGACTGCCTCTATTTACTGAGGTAATGGAGACAGGAGAGCAAGTCAAGTTGACAAGATTCAGCAAATTCAATTACATGTCATTCCTCTGCTCAAAGCTCCTAAATATCCCATTACCTGCGCTGTGAAGTCTGAACTGGTAATCTGGCTTCACCCTATTTTCCCAAAGTGCTTCCAGCTTTAGCCCTGAGTGTAGCTTTCAGACCAACCTAGAGGCTCTCGCTACACAGCCACCCCAAAATCACTGTTCCCTGTCTCTACCTAGGTCTGCACACACACAAGATCATAGGTCTAAGATGCTTCCCAGGCCACATCTTACTACACCAAAGGCACTAATCATCATCCTAGGTGGGCTATGAGTCAGCTTACAAAGTATTTTAAATTACTCTTTCTGTCATCCCTGTTAGGATTGATTCCTAGTTTGCAGCCAAGGGTGCTGAGGGCACTGGTTAATAAGTGTGTGTGGGGGGGTGTTAGTAGATGCAGAGCCTCTGACTCCAGACCCTGCGTTCCTTCTCTGGGTCTCTGGAAAAGGAAAATGAAGAAGAGAATGAGAAGGAAAGGGAAGCAGGGAACTGGGGAGGGAGGATTATGGTGATCTCTGATTTTTTGGTAGACGTGCAGAGCTTGGATTTAATTGACAGAGCATGGGAAAGATGATCGAACCAGCCTTCGAATGCCCTATTTTTTTCCTACTTTATTTACATTTCAAATGTTTCCCCTTTTCCAGGTCTCTCCTTTGGAACCTCCCCATCTCCCCCCTCCCCTGCCACTATGGGGGTATTTCCCCACCCACCCACCCACTCTCGTCTTCCCTCCTTGGCATTCTCCTATACTGGGGGATCTAACACCCTCAGGCCCCAGGACCTCTGCTCCCCCTGATGGCTAACAAGACCCTCCTCTGTTGCATATGTGACCAGCACCATGGGTCCCTCCATGTGTATTCTTTGGTTGGTGATCCAGTCTCCGGGAGCACTTCGAATGCCCTTTATGAATGTAGGCACCATGGCTCTTTGGGTCACTGGGTCATGTGGGGGTATGGGGATCCAGAAAGCCGTGAACGGAATCTCTTAGGCTCACAATCCAAGAAAGGTAAATGCTTGTTGGACAATCATTATTTTTTAAACAGTTGTCAGCCATCTACATCACTAGTTTGGGTGTTCCCAGGTCCAGCAAGAAGTGTACTGGCACCAGCAAATATACACTATGCTAACTACTTTCTCACCCTTCCAACAACCAACAAGGTTGTTGTTAACAGTACCATACTTTACCCAGGGAGACAGCTCCATTAATCTTCTTTGCCATCCATTCTTTAATGACCTAGCTAAAAGCGCAGCTGTTTGTGCAGATGTGTTCATAGTCTGTTTCTGGCATTGTAAATGGAAGGATAGAAACAGTGTACTAGTTATGGTAAGTGCTGCACAAAAGTACTTCTATTTAGTTTTGGAATGCAACCCTTAGGCTTGCCTTTTGAAATAGTGACAGATGACTAGGGGAACATTCCAGATTCAAACCATTCTGAAGACATAATGCAAATCCCTGGACTTTGTGATGCTCTGACTTCCATAAAAGACTAGAGGAGGTGGCGTGGTCATTGATTCTCCTTCCTCAGCCTCCTGTACTGAAGATGGTCCAAAATACCTCTCAGTATCAATGCCTTCTCCTTCCCCTCCGACTTTCCTCACTCTTTTGTGGGGTGGGTTGGTATATTACCCCCTATTTCATGTGTATTAAAAGTAATACCAAACAAGTTTTAAGTCGCAAATGAGGCTTTTTCTGTTTTTAGGTCTTTGTTTCTAGGTTAAAATATGCTGTCCTTATTCTTACATGTCCTAGTATTGTTAGTGCTTCCAGCCTCTGCACTGGGCATTAGTACATTGTGCTAAGCCTTCAGAGGTTTGGCCTTCGTAAGCATGCTCTGCAGGACTTGGGGTTATATGAGAACTGCCTCCTATCAGCTTGCAAAAGCTGACTGCTAGAGTTTCAGAAATCCTGTGAGTAGGTTATTTGTGAAAGAGGGCTGTTACTAAAAATAAAATTACATAAATTTGCTGTTAGATAAAATGCATTAAAAAACAAAGGTAATAAACACAACAAAGTCATTAAATATTTACTAGAGAACCACTAGAAATGCTATTACCCTTGTTTTGATAGATGAAGGAACTGGGGTTTTCAATAAAAGCACATGCCAAGCAGCTGAAAACTGACAAGTCGAGAGGCAGACCAGGGTCAGTTATCTCAAAGATGCTCCCATGAGGTAGCTGCTCTCCCCTCTTGTTGCTGTATATTATATTTTGTTTCCATATAGTTCATGGGAGTGGGAACTGACTTAAGTTTATTAGGTCTTCAGTATTGTTTGGATCTGGTATGTTCCCCCATAGGCTGGGGCTTGGAGTACTCGGTCCTTGTTGGTGATGCTATTTTGAAGGCTACAGAGCCTTGAGAAAGTGGGGTATGGCAGGTGAAAGCACGTTTTAGGGGAAGGATTCCGAGGTCCTCTTCATCTCTAATGCTGGCTTTCTCATTTATCATGGTGTGAAGAGTCTCTCCCACATATCTGGCCACCATAACTGTATCACATCCTCTCAGTAGGATAAATTGAAATATCTCTGAAACAGGAAGTCAAAACAAACTGGCCCCCATCAACACTTTGATGAGAGAAATGCAAAAGTAACTAAAACAGTTTCCTTCTGGCCAGTGGAGGAAAACTGTGCACCATCATTGGTGAGAAATTGTGGTTTAGCAGGTTATCATAAATGTGGTATCACTTATGATATGAAAATATGGCTAGAGGTCAGAGTTCACCAGCTGTTATACCTGGGGAGAGCACAATGGAAGCATTTACTCCTAGTTGTAAGTGTCTATTCATTTCTTCTGGCATTTCTGCCTCCTAGTGGACAAAAAACATCCCAGAGAAGGTTGGAGTCACAAAGCATCATTCTCACAGAGGATGCTCAGCCCTGATGACAAAGAGCAAACTCCAACTCTCTGCTAAAGAACAACAATAAATGAGATCTATCTCCAGGGGCCGTGGAAATGCAGAGAAGGAGAAGAGGAGGTGCTTGGCGTGTCTTCACTGAAAAGCTCCAGATCCATAAATATATCCACGGGGATGCAGGACAAAACATAATGTATAAAAGATTCAATAGAAGATATATTATGCTATTGCATAGCAATTCTGTCTGCAGGAATTTATAGCTTCGATATATTCCCCATTAAAAGTGGTTCAGCTAGCTGGTAGAGAAGCTCAATTCATCTTGCATCTGTTGCAAGCCATCAATATTATGGTTTGCCCATTTAAACTGGAAATGGGACCAAATATTTGGGCTATTTACCATAAAAATATGAAAATCTTTGTATTGGTGTTCATCTCCTAAGTTCTCTGGTTTAATCAGGTGTCTGTTTACATAGGCTCAGAGAAAATTTCTCACCTGTGAAATTGCTAGGATACAGAGAAGCTGAATGAGGAAAAATGCAGGGTTTCAGGTTTCTGTTCCCAAAGAGGTGGGCACATGCCCCTGCCATAGTGAACAGTAGATCTGCAGAAGATCCCTAGTCACTACAGCCAAAACACGAAGGGTATTTGTACTAGCAAGGGTTTGTGTGCTTAGGATAATGAGAGATGGGGAGGCTAAGAGTCAGAGAAGAGAATGCATATAGATAAACAGCTGTATCCAAGAGCAGTCAGCTGGTCCTGGCAGTCTCCAAACACTGGGTTGTGATCATAGGAAAAACACCAGTTCTGGGGAGCTCTACCTGCAGCAGTGATGGCAGCAGTAGGTAATCATATTGCCAGAATTCCCATGTATTCTATTTATTGATGCTCAATGGATTTACTACTGTTGTCTCAAAGCAGAATTAAAAAAAAAATTTAAAAAAATTGGTAATCATTATACAGGGTGCCCTGCACCTCCCATGCCTTAGCTATGTTTCCCAGCACAACGTTCTCCATCTGCTCTCTCCCTGGCTCTTCTAGTCTGAGGACTGCCCTACATCACCTTCTTGGTTTTCAGTCCCCTTGATTGATCTCACTTGGCCATATTCTCAGCTCTAAGGTCCTGGCTCTGAGCTCTTGGGTTCCAGTGCATGCCCAACCTTCCTGTGTGCTTAGGAGCTTAAGTTATCTATGATCCACAGTAGCTGTTTTAGCACTTCATCAGGGTAGAGGTGGAAATACACACTAAGATTTTCAGGCATTTATGCCTTGATTTGGTTTGCCTAACACTGCTTCCTTTTTTTCCGCCTGGGTTCTTCCCTGTTTGCAATAGCTCCCTGTTCATATCAGTGGAATTTTCTTCATAAGCCTTCATCTCTTCATTCCAAACATTCCCTTTGAAACATAATCCCCTACCCACATCACCACCACATCTGGGCAGACCTCAATGCCAAAAGCTTCCTGTCAGACTTCTTAAGGCAGAGGCCCCTCTGTGGCTCAGGGCTCCTCACTGTAGCCTGCAGTTTTTACAGACCCGAGCTGGCAGTGTGGGGAAAGGTCATTGAGTTCAGCATTTGTACTACTTGCATCCTTCTCCTTGAGATACTCAGAGTGTCAGTCTGCCCTTTCTGCATGCACCAAGGGCTTTCAGGGCTATTTTTAAAAGCCTACCGCATTTACTATCTGTACCACTTACTATCCTTCAGGTGGTTAATCATCGCTGTCTGAAAGCGTCACTTCCTGACAGAGTGGTATACAGAGAAGGGCTGTGGTTCAGTGGAAAAGCAGGAGAGCCAGTCAGCCTGGGCAGGACTGACTTGGGCCATTATGACCAGAGCTCTGGGCAAAGGGAAAAAACAAAATAAGCATATATGTCCTGTTGCAAGGCATTGTGTATGCAGGGTAAGTATGGTCAGGAATTGCGTGTTATCACTGGTTTTGAAGCTTAAGGTTTAAGACAGGTCCTTTGGCCTCTCTGTACCCTTCTCTACACTATCAGAGAGTAGCCCTGACGTGGGAAGCAGACATGGACTGCTGGCTCATGTTTTCTCTAGGAGGAAATGGGATTTAAAATATATCCTTGTTTCTTATTATTCCTGCCCTTGTGTCACCACGCTTTTCCATTTAGTTCAACTTCCTCAGATGAAAAGATAAACTTTCTCTCTCCCCTGGACTCAAGCAACACTTGGTTTCCCTTTCTCCCAGGGTCTGCCAGCTTTCGCAGGATTGGGTAGTGCTCTTTCAGAAGACAGTCTTGTGAAGTTCCCCCTCTCCAGGGTAGAGGACCAATAAGAGACCTCATAGAGATCACAGGTCACTGCCCAAATGCAGTGAGATTCTGAATTGCTGTGGCTTGTTGCCTCAATTGGCCAAAGCCCAGAATATGAGAGTCAATATTCCTCTAAACTCAATGAATATTAACCTGGCAGGAGAGCTTCATGGGTTAAGTAAACAGTCTTAAACAATTTCATCAAATGTTGGTCATTATTTAACACAAGGACACACTAATTGTAGATTCTGCTTCCTGAAAGAACTCTGGAGTACTCGTGTTCTAAGTGTAAATAGCTACCGTTCTTTATTTTCTAAGGCTGGTTCCATTGAGGGTATGTAATTTATTATTTTATGCATAATAAATAGATAGCATTTATTAAGCGATTATATGTGCTAGGCATTTTCCAGAAGATAATACTGAAGCTCAGAAAAGGCATACCACTGCCTTTCTGCTGCCAGTCTGCAAGGAAGCAGAGTTTTAATCAAGTCTAGATGGGTGGGCTCCAGGGGTGGGTCTCTTAATGATTCTGTTGTACCAGATACCAGGAATTAAAGATCTTAGTTTGCAAAGAGATTCTTAAAGCTGGCTAGAATCTCCAAAGTTGTGGGTGTGTGTGTGGGGGGGGAGGCAGAGACACAGAGACAGAGAGACACACACAGAGGCAGAGATACAGATAGACAGACACACACAGAGGGAGACAGAGACACAG